>JALGPY010000005.1:74751494-75359865 GCA_023055425.1 Linanthus parryae
TTGGATTATTTAGATCAAGGATATACAATCCATTAGACAAATGCGCACTACAATAGTGCATACTATCAAAATAAATGGAGCAACACTTGTCCTTTATTGAAATAGAAAAACCTTTCTCGTCCAAACAAGAAACGGAAATAATGTTTCTGCTCATAGCAGGCACATAAAAGAAATTGTCTAATTCTAAAATAAGTCCAGAAGGCAAAGATAGCTCATAAATGCCTACAGCTAATGCAGCAACCTTTGCTCCATTCCCGACGCGCAAGTCTATCTCCCCTTTTCGTAATCTTCTACTTCTTTTCAAATCCTGCACATTACGACAAATGTGAGAACCACATCCGGTATCCAATACCCAGGATGATGAAATAGAGAGATTGACGTCTATAACATAAATACCTGGTGGTGGTGGAATCACTATTCCAAGCTTCTTATCCTCCAGATATTTAGGGCAATTCCTCCTCCAGTGACCCGGCTGGCTGCAGTAGTGACATTCACCTTTAGCCACACCTCCACTAGGCTTTAGGGCATCCTTGGATTTCGCAACTTTCTTGCGTTTTCCTTTTGAAGTAGATGCAACTGACTTGACCTTCTTCTTGTGTACCATCATTATGGCCTTGCCCTTGCCTTTATTGATGCTTTGCTCAGCTGTCTTTAGCATGTTCAATAGGTCTGGCAAAGACTTGTTGATCTCATTCATATTATAGTTCATAATGAACTGATTATAACTGTTAGGAAACGATTGCAAGACGAGATCAGTCGCCAAGTCCTGGCCGAGTGGGAACCCCAGTCTCTCAAGGTTCTCTATGTACCCGATCATTCAGAGTACATGAGGGCCTACTGGATTCCCCTCTGCAAGACTACTTTTGAACAATGCTTTAGACACTTCATAGCGCTCATGCCTTGCCTGTTCCTGAAACAATTGTTTCAAGTGTCTGATCATATCATAGGCTTCCATGTTCTCGTGTTGCTTCTGAAGCTCACTAGTCATGGTACAAAGCATGAGGCAAGTCACGTCATTAGAATCATCAATATGTTTCTGACGTGCCCTTACTTCCGCTAATAGAGACTCATCTTGTGGTGGGTCTGGAATTGGAGTGTCCAAGACGTACAGCTTCTTTTCTTGCTTGAGGACAATCCTCAAGTTTCTGTACCAGTCAAGGAAATTCGTTCCAGACAATTTATCCTTCTCAAGGACAGATCGTAGGGATGAACTCGATGCGTTGTTGTTTGCCATTTGGAATTCTACAAAACGAGAAATATGCAATTTAGTATTTTGAACAATTTAACTATATTTAACAATGGCTAGATTATTAAATATAGCTCCCACTATTTTTCTCGGATTAATAGCCCTCACTATTAAAGCGGAAAATATCTTTATACTTTCTAGTGGGTCCAATATCCCTTTTTCACTTCTTCTTGAGCTTGCTTTGGCAAGTCACCCAAGAATTGGTTATTTAGGTAGGAACCATTCCAATTGCATCCCATGCAACTCTTGGTCCAATTAGGTGAATAAATTTCTTTTATTCTTTATCCAATTGGATAACTCCTAATTGTCATGCCTCTAAGCTCATCAATCCAATTGACTCTTGCCTAGTTGCGTCCAACCTCTTGCTTTCAACATACACGCATTACTAGCTTGCGTCGTCCGCAACACATCATGAAAAATTAAAATCGCCTTGCTTTGGCAAGCCCGAATTTTAATAGGCCATGATCATGGAGGGTGTTTTGGCAAGAGAAGGCAAAACGCAATATTTAATTGAGGGATTTCATTTAATTTGTTTGGTTGATCTTTATCAACATGGTCTACTTATTTGGATTGGGCCATCCACAATAAAAGACCAACCTTGTTTATTATTATCTTGTTATCGTTTTGCTTGTAGCGCCATACACACAAAATAAATAACAAGGCATGAATAATAAACATCCACAAAATAAAAAAAACGTGGCATGGATATGGCCTCTAGACTAATGATATTATCAAGCCAATGATAATATCTAATTGCCCTAAAGTGCCGAGCTCATCTCCATGTGCCCCACCATAGCTGCGCGTCTAGGGATGTCTTTTGGCTCCTTTGGTTCTCCGGTCTTCTTCTCCATGTTCTTTGCTATCATCTAAATATTTCTAATTCTAGCCTAACATCTAGAATAAATAAATAACAAAAGCCTCACATGTCGAGGAGAAAAAGAACGACTCGCAGGCCGTAAAACTTAATTAATTATTACATTAATTTGATTAGCTCGCAGGCCGTAAACCAAACCACAAAACAATAAACATCCACAATCCTAGGCCATATCCATCCACCATGCAATAAAGCACATAATACAGTTAAAACCAATTTTTAACGCGCTTGTTTAATTTTAATGAAATTGGGTAACTAGGGTTTCACAACGGTCCAAAGGGTCCAAGCCAACAAGTGGCCCGAACCCTAGGACCGCCGCACGCCTAGGAGGCCGCGGCCTTGCTTGGCGCGCAAGGGAGGGGCGGGCGGCTAGGGTTTCGGCCCTAGTCCCCTTCCTCCTTCCTTGTTGCCCAAGCAAGGTTGTTTCCATATGGATTTATTTCCATAATTTTATTTCCATAATAGAAAACCCCTTTTCAATCATGTGCCCATGAACCCTAATTTTTCAAGAACCCAATTATTCACATCCTATGTGATTAAACTCACCAATTCTAACATCCAATGCAAAATTGGGTCTTGTTTGATTGAATCAAATTCAATATTGCATCCACTATGCCAATTTTTCAGTTTTCGCGTAATAAACAATAATACGGTGTATGAACTGAAATCGTAAACACATAATATCATGTTATGCTCTACGACCTGTGGCTCTGAAACCACTGTTGGGTTTTGACGTAGGTAACGCAGCGGAATAACAAAATTAATCCTACTCAAAGCCCACCAAGGATCACAGGAAGAGACATCATAACATGATTAAGGACATAGAAGATGTGTACCTTTTGATTTGTGAGATCACACGAAGAATGATGTCCTCGTCTCTACGGTTGATCCACGTCTAGAGGTGAGATCTAGATTCTTCCTTCAATCAAGTGCTAGCTTGAACCTTGGAGGAAGAGGGATGAAGATCAAAGCAACAAATCACCAAGGCACAAGGGAGGGGGCGGCCCTCTCCTTGCCGTCGGGTAGAGGGGCGGACGGGAGGGCTAGGGTTTCGGCCCTAGCTCTTTTGTCTTGCTCTCTCTTTTGCTCTCTCCCACTCTTTATGTGTTATGTCTAATAATAACTCATGTAGTGGGAAGGAAGCTAGAGCCTCCTTTATATACTCCAACAACTCCTTGTTGTTTCCATAAAAGAGTTTTCTTGTTCTAGTAGGACTAGAACTATTCCCTTCCTTGCAAATTAGTCCTACTAAGTTTGCAAGGTGTTGCACAGTGATCCTTTTATTAATTAATCCATATTAATTAATCCCAAATCTAGCTCTACTCTATTTGACGTGTGACCCCATAGGTTTCTATATAGTTGGTAGTAACTATTACTAACATGGAGCGGTGTCTAGCAACACATCCATGCAACCCAACCAATAGAAATAGTCAGTGATCCCGACAAACCTTTGTGCCCAATATGTCATATTGCATTATCCCTTTGTCTCCATATCCGGATTGGACACGAGACATAAATAGTCACACTCGTATATCCAATCCATAGTTCCTCGATCCTGGGAATATGCTTATGCTTGCAGATAACATTAATATCTCTATATTAATTTATCTGAGTCTGGCCAGACATTCAATAAGCCTCATCCCTCGAGTGGCCGTGGATATTTACCCCCATTATGTGGGAGGGACAAATCCCATCTACATCACTACGATCTCTAAGCTTGCTTCCTATCACGCCCGATAGCCACCTTTATGATTACCCAGTTACGATGTAACGTTTGATAACATCAAAACGCAATATTTCACAACTAGAGTATCCAGTGACTTCAAGTCCAAGGACTGCAATAATATTAGCTCTACGAAAAGCGATTGTGACTTCACATAATCTAATGTATCCTTTTCGTCGTGGGTCAATCCAGTATGCCATTACTCCGAATGCATACCCATGTGTTAGACTTGATATCTCCATATCAATCTACCCACATACTAGTCTATATTTGATTGTCCTATTAATCAATATAATGGACTAGGGATATTTAAGATAAATAACACAATTTATCTAAGGACTTCATTATATTAAATATCGCCATAAATAATAAATGAATATTCTAGCCAAAACATTGTTCATACTAAATCTACGATTGCCTCTAGGGCATCTATTCCAACATAAACTGCAGTTAAAGCAGCTTCACTCCAAAAGCTTTAGGGCCTAAAGCGGAGATGATAAGTGCATTAACAATTTCAAGCATGTGATAATATTACATTCGGCACGACCATTTTTTGGGAGGGTTCCAGGACAAGAGCGATGATGAAGACTGCCGTGGTGGGCAAGAGTAGCGAGAAATTGGCTATCTGGATATTCTACAGCATTATCTAATCTAAAGACTTTGATAGGACAAGAGAAGTGTGTTTGAAGCATAGAAGCAAAGTCAAGGCAGATTTTGGGAAACTTAGATCAATTTTGAAAAGATAAAGCCAATGTGTAGCGAGTGAAATCATCAACAAATATCACAAAGTATCGTGAGCTACCATTGTAGCATGTGGAGAGCCCTCCCCCCACCCAAAATATCAGAGTGGACTAAATAAAAGGGTGCATATCAAAATGAATAAATCTTATTTAAGGGTAGAGTAAGTTTTTTTAACCAATTGAAAAGAGCAACAATGCAACCGTTCATATTTAATGGAGCCTAACTAACCATTTAATATAAATGTTTTCAATACACCAAAAGAAACATTCCCTAATCTTGAATGCCACAAACTTTGGGGAAAAGTTATGGTAGAGACAACATAGTGATGAGACTGAAAGAGATACATCAGATAGTAAAGGTTTGTGAGATCGAACAATCTTCAGACCCTACTGCTGGTCCTAAGTAGCTCCTTTTTCTGAGGGTGTTGTACACGAGAACCATTAAGAGGGAAATGGACATAAAGACCGAGTTCTAACAGTTAAACCAGAGAAATAAGATTCAATGCTAGTTCTGGAATGAAATTAGTATCTGGAAGATATAAATTTTTAGTGGATCTGGAACCATGATGTGTGATATTCATCTGTGACCCGTTAGTAGTGTGAATAGTGGGGGGGGGGCATCAGTAGGAAATCATTTAGATGAGCATAATTATGAATGACATGTCTTGTGGTTGCAACAACCTGATTCAAAGTACCAAGGAGTACTTGAGGCAGCTAATAGACCTAGTTAAGGACTCGAAATTTAAAAACCTGTTTGAGAAGAGAAGTGAGATCATCGTTGGAGATAGCAGTATGGGAACTATCTGGGGTTGAAGAATCAGAGTTAGCAACAACAAATTTTGATGATCCTTTACCCTTATATCCACCTCGAGAAACTGAACCACGACGACGAGGAACATTATTAGGTTTTTAATGACCTGACCCCTTCAGTGTAACACGATTAGTATAATCGATTTTCAAAATATCCTACTAAGTAAAATTAAGACAATAACAAAAAGGCATGAATAGACTGTCCGGGCTCTTATCGCTATTGCGAATATCTTCAGTCGGTTGGTACTGATGAGAGAAGTCAACGGTAGTATACCGAGTGGAAAGAAAATCCCATGCTTCATTTGCAATTTTAAAGAGCCCTAGATGATTTCGGATGGAGGGAAAGATGTGTTACGAATCCATGTGATGATTCGTTCATTAAACGAATCCAACTCCTCTTTGTTACCCTCATGTTCAGCTTGTTTTTTCAGTGTGAGTTTCTTGTTATCTTTAGGACTCGGTCTAGGTATATCAGCTTTGACCATACGCCACAGCATACAGCTACTCAATAAATTTGAGAGCTCTTGGGACAATAAAATGTAGTTGGACCCATCAAGTACACTCAAAATAGATTAAGATACATCAATCTTGTCAATTATGGTATAGTGAATAGTGTCAGAATTTTCACTAAAATAAAGTAGGATAACTCCAAATAGTGAAGAAAATATGCATGGAATTTATTTACAGCAGAAACAGAGTGCAAAAAACAAGGTCATAAGGTTGAAAAACCTCTAGAACCAGTCTGAATCGGTATAGAAAGTTCCAAACGAGGACGAACCAGTCGGTCAAACCTATGCTGACCAGTCTGTGGAGCTGCGGTCTAAGAGTCTGCAGCTGAGCCACTCATATGGGTACGACTTGGGTGAAATCGGATTGAAGAGATTCTCCTAAAACGGATGCCTTCAGTTTAACGACAGGAGACCAGCAAATCAGTAGCGCGGTTGGAGCCGAGATGATGTAGAATCTGAATCGGAGCGACCAGAATACCAAGGCTAGACACATTTTTTGGTGCATACGAGGGAGAATTCGGAGAAAGCAAGCTAGAAGGAGCTCCGTCAAATCACAGGCTGCTCACCTTTTGATTGCAAGGACATCAAGGTTTGTATTCAGATAAGAGGATGGACGAAAATCGTCCAAAGCAGCTATTACAGAGAGGACAAGTATGCCGTTGAATAAACAAAGTTTGAGTCTCTCGTTCGAATGAAAAAAATGTGCCGGGAGCTTTAGGGATATGATACAATGTTGAAATCGAAAGTGGCAAGAAGAATTGTTCCATTCATCTTAGTCTTTGCAGAGATACATCGTGTGTATATATAAACAATAATACATATGATAAAGATAATTTAGCTATATACTGAGGAAAAATCAACTGTCTAATACGGGCGAAATATATACATATTATCACTTTTAATGATACCCATGAAAAAATATGGGTCCATCTAGAACCTTTATGTATTTTTTCTTGCAGAATTGAAGGATTTTGATTTGCCGCTAGACCTAATTGCAATCAGTGCCAAATTGATGACATGAAGCAAGAAGGAGCAGATGCCGTCCGATGATTCTCAGCTCATCTAATACACCGTAGATTTCTTTATACGTTATCTTTTGAATTCCCTGATTGGAACGACATCGTTTAGGCTACCGTTCCACACTTAGTTTTTTGAACCTGCTTTATTTAACGTTAATCTCTTTCATTATTGGAACGCAGTCGTTCCAAGACACCATGACATCTCTGACCTGTTTTGTGTTGCGTGGCACATCACGATTGGGTCTTAGATTCACCAATTAGGTATTTCCATTTATTTTCTTTTCCAGCTGTACTTGGTGAGGGTTATAAACCCTAAATCTGTTTTCCCCCTTTCTATTATTGCTTCTTCTTCAATAAATGGAATAGCAAATTTCTCTCCATTTTCTCTTGTGTTTCTCGTTTATTTAATATGGTATCAGAGCACAGGTTTTGATCATCGGCGTCTCTTATCGATTTTCTTTTTCCTCTTCTTGTTGCTAGGGTTGCGCCGCTGCACCCATCTCAAGTGAGACCGTTTCTCGCACGGTGATGGATGGATCTTCTCCATTTTTCCTTCACAACTCTGATTCTTCAGGTATGCTCCTGGTGTCTCAGCCTTTGAATGGTGAAAGTTTCAATATATGGTACAGATCGATGGTTGTTGCTCATGAAGCTAAGAACAAACCTGATTTTGTGACTGGAGTTATTACTGAGCCTGCACGTGCCTCTGAATTGTATCCTCTTTGGAAAAGATGTGATAGGATGGTGCTGTCATGGTTACTTAATTCTGTTAGCAAAGAAATTGGCTCTAGGGTAGTTTGTTATACTATTGCTAAATATATTGGTTTGATCTCAATGAGAGATTTTCTTAGAAAAATCTCCCAAAGGTGATTCAATTGACCATGCTATTATTAATTTGAAACAAGGTAACATGAGTGTCACTACCTAATTCACTAAGTTCAAGTCCTTATGTGATGAATTGAAGAATTCTGATCAGAAACCTAGCTTCACATGTTGTGTTTTACATTCTTGTACTTGCTATATTTTGGGATTATTGCATAGTAAACAACAACAAGAACATGTTATGCAATTTCTTATGGGATTGAACCTTCATTATTGCTCTGTTAGAGATCAAGTTTTGCTCATGGATCCATTGCCACCTCTAAATAAGGTGTTTGCTAAGATTGTCGAACAAGAGATGCATAGTTCTCTCAGTAACTCTGCTACTTCTGTGCCTGTCATGGCAATGTACTCTTCTCCATACCATGCTCCTGCAGCTGTGTACACATTATATGGTCAGTCATCCTCTCAAGAATCAAATGCACCTCCTAATCAAAACAACTCCAGACCTAAAGTAACCTGTCACCACTGTGGAGGTACAGGGCACATCAAAGCAAAGTGCTGGAAGTTACATGGCTACCCAGAAAATTTCAAGAACAAACACAAGTCTCAAGTGAACATTGTTAGTGCTGGTGAAGGTGGTACTACTACTATGAGTTACCAGGCTGCATTTCCTTTCTCTCAAACTCAATGTCAACAAATGATGCAGTATATAAACACTCATATGCAGCAAAGATCTCATGGAGCTTCTAGTGACTCAAACTCCATTTCTCCTTCACACATCAATACTCCACTTCAGTTGAGAGCCCAGTTCATCAGTACAGCAAAACAAATTCTGCTTATTGACAACACTTTATCGGTGGTGTGGTTAGTTATGGATTGACTTCTTTGGGGGAAAAGGGTTATACTACTAATGTATGGATTAGTGATTCTGGGGCAACTGATCACATGTGCTGTGATTTAGAGTTATTAACTCAATTCATTAAAGTACCCGATGTTTATGTCTATTTGCCAAATGGAAAGAAGGTTCAGGTCACACACACTGGTCATTTGAAGCTTACACAAGGTCTTGAACCGACATGGGTAATGTACATTCCTGATTTTAGGTTCAATATACTATCTATGACACAATTGGAAAAATGTCACAAATGTGTTTTCATTTGTGATAATGAAAGATGCAAGATCATGGAAAAGCCTATTGACAAGTGTAGATACTACTTTCCAGACAGAGGGATCATTTCCACGTGGCAACCATCCATCACACCCAACTGTGCTCCATCCACACTGGATCACAACCCGTGCTGATTCACGCGGGGGCTACGAGACAGGGACCCTGCGCACCATAACGCGGGACTTGTAGGGACTTAGTGGTTTGGAGGCTAGGGTAAGGCCCGTCGCGCGCATGCGGCAACCAAGCTTGCGCGCGACCTCTGGTAACTGACTGAGAGATCCTAGGCTCACGTGTCCCATCAATGCGGTTGATCTCATAACGGTCTCCGATACTTGCAAGCAGATGCGTAACAGTTCTTATATACACGGTTGAACGTGCCGTTGGGGGTCCATCTTTGAGCCGCCATTTATGGTGCATTAACCCCTCAACGGTCACTTCCCCACTATATATAGGATCGTTAGCTCTCCGTTGTGACACAAGTCATATGCTGGTCCAATACCATAGCTTACTGTCTCTCTCTCACAAACAGTTATTAGTGCTTACCCTCTCCCTACACACACCCTACAATTCTCTATGTTCTTATTCTCTATTTGAGGTGTATGCTTGGATATCTCTTGAGGATTTCCTTGTACACATTTTGGTGAACCCGACGGGAACCATCCACCTTAAAATACTTTGAATCTACTCATAATGCCTTCCGAACGAGACGTTCGTGATGGGGATCAATCTCCTTCCCATGAGGAAACCTCAGGAGAAGACGGACTGCTGAACACCACTCCCAACGCTCGATCTCAAGTTGTCGCTGAAGGAAATCCCTCTTTGGAGTCACTCCAGGCTACAATACAAACCCAAGCTCGGGCTATGGAGACCCAATCTGAGAAAATTGCTCAGATCTTGGCAATCCTGGGAAAAGTGGGCCTGAATGTTGTCCCGGGGGCTTCTGTCCCATTGCTTTCAACTCCACTTCCCCCGCCAGGGACCGTGTCCACCTCAATAGTACATGTCTCTGCTGCCCAAACTCCTCTCTCGGGTGGCCCGGCGATCCAGATGCCACCATCAGGCTCATCCCTGATGACGGCATGGAACCCCGCGTCATATTCTACATCATCTTTCTACGCAAACGGAGCCCTAGGAAGCCATAGGCCTCCACCTCCGCCTCCTTACAACCCCAGTATGGCCTACATTCTGGGCTTCGGACCAAAAACTTCATCCTACGAGGGAACACCTACCAGCATGGCGGCCCTTGAGAAAAGAATCGACAGTATTATTGCCAACCAAAGCTTCGCGGACACCGTCATCCCCAGGGTAGATAAAGCACCTCCCATTCCCCGGGACATCTACCTATTGCCAAATCCTGCTGGGTACAAAGCACCCAAGTAGGAGAAGTTTGATGAAGTCAGCGGGAACGCCCACGATGAAACAAACTGGGATCTCAGTTCAGGGTTAACGCGACATTCGATAACCAAAAGTAGATTATTAACTATTAAGTTTACATTTCGGTTAAAGTACATAACAAAATTTCGATAATAAGTACAATCTAAAACAAATCGTGTGTGATCTACTAAGTGATCTAACTTAAGCTAAAATTCTTCGTCTCGATCCGCGTTCCCATTCCCCGAACTTGATTGACGACCTGCGGTTTTAAAATGGCAAAAGCCGACGCAGTTTTGAAGAAATGATCAGTAAAAACTGAGTAAATACATACTACGACATGTAAATCAACAAGTGGCATGGAAGCATGAGTTGAAACAAATTAGAAGATTTAAACAGTAAAACTATCATGTTGGAGAATTTGGAACAACTGGAAGTAACCTAGTAACAAAAACCTCTAAATTTAATAACATTGAGAAACCACAAATAGTTGGTAATATATCCAGAGTAAACAAGTCCATTTAAGAGAATAACTTAGTTCATGAGTAGCCAAAGCATTTCAAATCATTTTAATTGATTAGGGCAATCCAGAGCCACAAACAACATTAATAAAGTAGTTAATTTTATTTCAAGTTCCATTAACCGCTAAGTTTAGCTGAGGCATGTCCAGAGCCACCAGCAGGATCGATGTAGACAGAGGGATCACGAAATAATCACTAAGGGTTTCTTATAGGGTCTATCAAACCCTATTTCACCCGAGCGTTAAGGGAACCCATTCGTCAACCCCGCTCACAACATTAGCTAAAAGGCCTTAAGTGTCGACACCCCTATACCGTAGTGACCCTTACAAGTATAAGTAGCACCCTATAGCTCTATAAACCCCTTGGCCTCAATATCTTGATACACTTTGGCTCATCGGGAGCGGATTTGTGAACATTAACGTTCTATCCAATAATAAGAAGCATTGCTTCAATGGTCTTAGCCATAAGAAAATGGAGGATCGCTTGACGCCTCCCATTAGTAACAGTACTCTGTACATCGTCCTAAGTCTATTAGAGGTATTTTATTTCTTCTCTTTCACATAACCAGAATCAGAATATCAACATTTCACAAGTAATTTCCGAGAGTTCTCAAAGGAGATGAATAAAATAGTTTAACAACATTCGAGTGGAAAACATGCGTTCTCATACTTTTTCATATAACAAGTATTCATTTGAAACATCACACACATGCGCACATTTGATATGAAAAGGTCGTACATATGTACTTACCTCTGAGCCATGAAATGCGCAAAGCAACGCTAGCACTCCTACAACGCTCGTCTCCGAGTCTCACAGTAAATGCAGCAACACGAATACGTACGTCTACTTCGAACGATCCTTAATAACGGCTGGATATACACAAGTAAAGTATACAACCTATTAGCATATATCCTCTACATGAGGTTTTATGCAAGAATGCAATGAAATGGGGGGTCATGCAAGCTAACTTGACCAAAATGCCC
This sequence comes from Linanthus parryae, assembly GCA_023055425.1. Taxonomy (NCBI): domain Eukaryota; kingdom Viridiplantae; phylum Streptophyta; class Magnoliopsida; order Ericales; family Polemoniaceae; genus Linanthus; species Linanthus parryae. The sequence continues at coordinate 74,763,281 of JALGPY010000005.1, forward strand.
ATGATACTTCAAAACTCTCTAGTATAGTCCCTGACTGTGCCTGGTCCCCAAATTACATTCATACTGGCCCAAAAACATGCAAGAATGACTCTTAAATCTCCCATATGAACTTAGCATCGAAATATACAACTTTCAGTAAATTACACTTAGGCCCCTAAAGTTTGCTAAAATTAGAGAAAGACCCCCAACATTGATTTGGTCACTCCCGAGTCAAATACTTCCTTCTTTCGGCTCCAAATATCCTTCTAAGTCAGTTTGTTGGTCACAAAACATTAACTTTGTCTCAAGTAGTTCAAACGTGAAGTTTTAGTTAAATGCACATAGGCCCCCGAAGTGTAGTAAAACTGCAAAAAGACCCCAACATTTGACTTGGTCAAACCTAGCCCAGAATTACATAAAAGTACTCCAAATAAGCATACAAGACATGCCGACAAACTCCAAGTTACTAAACTAATCTCAATTCAAAGTTTAAGTGAAATTACTAATTTGCCCCTCCTATACAGTTCAATCAAACTAGGGTTTTCAAAAAGTCAAACTTGGTCAAACATGATATTTAGACTCTGAATATGAATACGAACAAGTTTCTTGACGAACTCTAAGGCCAGAAATGTCATTCAAATGGTCAAAACCGAATACCAAAGATAGCGAAAAGTCGTTTCAAGTAGTCAACTTTGCGACTAATTTTTGATCAATTGAGAAGGAGTTTTAAGAAAATGGATATAGGGTGTTGAAGATGACAGTTCAAGGATTCCAGAACATATTTGAACTCCTAGAAAATCTAAGTATTCAAAGAGATATCGCTACTCAAAGTTGGACAAAAATTCCGATTCAACACTTAGAAAAATTCAAGGAAGTTTCATGAGTTGAAACTAGCAACTTAGGCTCGTTTTGTGAGCAATCCGTTAGAAATTTGAACATAACCCAGAGACGATGATTTGAAGTATTACATACCAGCTACACATAGGAGTAAGAAACACAAGATTTCATGAAGAATGGAGGGAGTTATGATTGTTTGAATTTTGCTGTTCTAATCAAGAATCCAACACTTAGAAAAAAAATTCAAATCTTGACAAATTCAAGAACAAAAATGCAGCAACTTCAACTCAATTTTTGGGTGGTTTAGAGACCGATCTTGACAAAATTTAAAACATGAAAGTTGTAGCCAATCATCTGAGGATTCCAGAAAGTCATGGTTTACACAAATCGGATAAAAATCGAGGGAGATACAAGCATTTGAACAGGGGAACTTTGCATGTCGGAAAAACTAACAAAGTGAGTGAAACATGAAATTAAACTCGAAGCTAACCAAAATCTGGGCAGGTTTTGATGCTTCTAATGCATTCCTAAGGTCATGGGGATCACATTTATGTAAGGAACATCGAATTTGGTAGAGAAATGAAGGAGTTACCATTTCCGGTCGGCCATGGAGGTTTGGTGGCGGCGGCACGGTGGCTGGAGCAAAATCCGGCGATTTGTAGGGCATGCTTGTGCTTCCCAGGTTCGCCTCGACACAAGGAACAAGAATATGTGGGTCAATTTTGTTGGGTTACAACAAGGAGGGATAAATCGATGAAAAACTGAAACTAGGGTTCTTACCTTCAAACCCGAATTTCTCCCTTGATACTCCTTGTTTTTCGAAATCGTTTTGTGCGTTTTACTCCTGGGCTCGGTGGCTACCTCCGATAGCAGCAGGTAGGAAAGAGGAAGCCTTATGGAAGAGTTATTTGGTTGTGGTGGTGGTGGTTCATGGTGATGTTCATGAGGGAGAAGGAGGTTGTGAGAAAAATGGTGTTGAGGTGATTTCTCAACTGCTTCAGAATGTGGGAAGGATAGGAAGGTGTTTCCACTTGAGGGAAGAGGTGTCAAATGAAGTTTGACAAGTGTCTCACATGCATAAGGGTCGAAAGTGTAGTTTTCATAAAGTTTGGGGTACAAACTAGAATTAGAGGTTCTACTTATTTTCAGAGAATTTCACAACCACCCCAAATATCTCAAGTGCTTCAAAATCATTCTAACAACCTCCAAATATTGCCAACACTCGAAAATGCCAACTATAAAGCCGTGACAGACAATTTACAAATTCGCCCCCAAAGACTTGATATTGCACTTAAGAACACCCTCGGGAATTAGGGGTGTTACACACGAACACGTGATGAGGTTCATGGATATGATGGGCCCGCACGCAGCTGATACTCGGTTGCTCATGCGCGAGTTTCCCAAGTCTCTGGGAACTGTTTCATACAAGTGGTACAGAACCCTCGAAGCGGGATCTGTCAAGACATGGGAAGAAATGGTGAAGAAATTCTACACAAAGTTCTGCCAAGTTGATGAGAGGGTCACCACCATTCACCTCTCCCGAATGTAAAAGAGGTCTAACGAGGAAGGTGTCGCCTTCATCAAGAAATTCAGGGCCAGGTCCCTAGAATGCATCGACGTGGTCTCGGAGCGCCGTCTGGTTGAAATATGCCTGCAAGGCATGCGCGATGAGTATAAAGGTATGTTTAGTAACTTGAACATGCCTACTTTTTCGAAATTGATTGATTGCACCAGGAACGTTGAGCCACTGGTAGAAAGGATGCGGAAGAGACACGTTGGTGAGTGTGCGCCAACGAATTCCAGTTTCAAGGTCGGTAGGTTCAGTTACAAGCGTCCGCGAGACACCAACGTCCATGCGGTATCACCATCCAACAAGCAACAACGACCCGTGCCCCAGGAGGCACCGCCACTGCCCTACTCGATCGAGGATGGGATCGACCTCTGCAAAAGATGGCGGAAGGACGGGATCTTGCCACCCTTCGAGCGCAAACCTACGGGAGAACAGTCCAGAGATCCAAGGTGATGCGAGTGTCACGGCCATATATCGCACTCAAATCAGGAGTGCAAAAATCTCAGGTGGATGGTGGACTGGAAAATAGAGGAGGGCCAGCTGTTCATAGACGAGCTGACCAAAGATGTACGTAATAACCCCCTGCCATCTCATGCGAGGTAGGAATCCAAACGGAAAGAGGTTGCTATGATCTCGATTACAGACCTGGAGGAGGTCATAGACATAGAATTCCCGGTAGTCGCGGAGATCCACGAGGAGGAGGACTACAATGTTGACACGGAGGATTCGCGAGCTGAGCGAATGAAGAACTCCGCCAAGTTTGCTAAGTTCTTCGATGAAATGAGCTTCTCGCCTGACTGCAGGCACGAAATGAATAAGGCCATACTCAGAGTGGCAGAGGACTATGGGGAAGAGCTTGTAACCTCGGACAGCAGGTTTATTAGGGCCACTCGACCGGGGGGACCCATTATGACGTTCGATGAGTCAGACAAGAGGACTGGTGCGAACAATCAGAGGCCACTATATGTGACAGCTGCCATCAATCATGTGGATTTTAAAAGGGCATTCGTAGACGGAGGGGGCGCGGTGAACGTCGTCCCCTTAGCACCCTAGAGATGGCGGGAATCCCCAAGCACAAGATAGTTGAAAAAGCCGTCACCACTAACAGGCTTCGGTAGCGATTCCAGGATGACCTTGGGGTGGATTCGCTTGGGGATCCTAATCGAGCGGATTAGCTGTTCTGCCAAATTCCATGTTATCGACGCCAACACAACTTACCACATGATTATTGGGCGATCATGGATTCACTGTTTTGACGCCGTACCTTCGACAGCTCACCAGGTGATGAAGGCCATCTAGAAGGAAAGGGTGGTCACAATACCTGCTTCTGTGAATCCTTTCAATATGGAGGAGGCACACTTATCTGAGGCGGTATGGTTCACGGAATTGGAAGAAGGGCCACTTCCGGCCCCATCCCAGCCAGTTCCTCTGCCCAGATGGGAGGACATCCAGGATCAGTCACCAGCTGGAGTAATGGTGACAAGGGAGGAAGCAAGAGAAAAACAACCCACGCGGAAGGAGGCCCCTGGAGTAGCTAAAAAAATCTATACCTTGAAGAGGGTTATCAAGCATGATGAAGACGGTAGACAAGTGAGAAGTTTCTACTCCAACGGGAAGAAGTGTTACCGCATCTAGAAGTGCTCTGAAGATGCTCTCCTTTTATCAACTGTTGAATACAGTTAAAAGTTTATCAAATGTCCTTATTTCATCAGCTGCTTGTCTATATCTGGTGCGACCGGTTTAAAGCCTATCTCAAAAGATAGCAACAATACGACCAAGCACAAGCTTATCTCATATGATAGCAGCTGAGCGCGATTAAAGCCCGTATGCTAAGATAGCACAAGCCTATCTCATATGATAGCAGCCAAGCGTGATTAAAGCCTATCTGTTAAGATAGCACAAGCCTATCTCATATGATAGAATCCAAGCGCGAGCAAAGCCAATCTGCTAAGATAGCACAAGCCTATCTCATATGGTAGCAGCCAAACGCGAATAAAGCCTGTCTGTTAAGATAGATGAAGCCTATCTCACATGATAGCAGCCAAACTAAAGCCTATCTCATATGATAGCAGCCAAATATAATCAGAGTCTATCTACTGGGATAGCAACAAAAATCTAAGGCCTATCTCATATGATAGCAACAGCAGCCTATCTCACATGATTAGCGACCAGAGCCTGTCTCTTGAGATAGCAGAATTGAAAGCCTATTCAAATGAATATTATACAAGTGTATCTTATTGAACAAATAGCTAACGCTCAAATGCGAAATCATATCCTATATTAGGCAAAACAAACATAGTAGCTGAAATACGCGCATGTTTATAGAAGCAGAAATACAAATCTATCTTATTAGACAAAACGGCCGAAAGGCAAAGCACAATTTATCTGTTTAGATAGCAGCAGAAAGCAAAGTTTACAAGAAACTTTCATGAAGCAAAGAGATCGCAAAGAAACATATTCCTACGCTAAAACCCTAAACTAGGGGCCTAACTATGGAAGGCTCGTCGTCATCGTCGACGTTCTCGACCAGAACAGAACTCTTGTCGTTACCATGGCAAGATGCCAGATGAAATTCAAGCAATGGAGGCTGCTGGTGTGAAAACAGATTAGGGAAACAGCTTAGGGAATGGATCGCGTATAAATAGAGAGCGCTCCAATTCGCCGCTCCCATATCCAAGTTTTGGTGGCAAATAGTTCTCCAACGGAGAGCCACCAGGGCAACACCCCACTCATTACACTTCAATTCAAGAATCGGTGAGGGCGCAGTCTTTGCCGTAATCCCACAAGGGGTGGTACCTGCAAACATGATAAAGGAAAAAACGCCTTCTTTTTGGCAAAAAAGCCTGTACTGCCAATCTTCATAAGGACTGGATGAATCACAGACCTCGGCTAACGAACCCATGGGAGACATTCCTATAGAACAACATACCCCTATTGGTTCATGGAACTAGAACTCAGGTGAGTGAAAGGACAGAGGAATGCAGCGGAAAGGGTAGCAAGAACTCCGACTCAGGGAAGAGGACATCTTTTCAATTGCAAATACCCAGAAGGGTAGCAGTGATGGAGAACAAAATAGCAAGGAAGAGGGAGTTTATATAGAGCCCAAGGAGGACTCTTCGGTTGCCGGTAACGCCTCGAAAACCGAATAGAATCAATGGCGTTACTAAAAGCCTACTACGGTATAGTATCCCTAGGCAATAATGAAGGGATAGTCTACTATGTGACGGTCACACCTTATCAGGACGCCACGCTGGCACGACGATTTAGGCAGTCATGATGGCTCCTAGGAACTTAAACCGCCATCAAGACATTGAGTATCTCAATCTTTTCAAAGTATGGCAGATGGTGACATGCATGCACCAGCTTATTTTCCCGCGATAACGGCACAATATAAAATAAAAGTATAAGCCAAAATTCCCTAGTGGCAGCGAGAAGCGTGGGTAGGCCTATCTCATATGTTAGCAACACGCGCGAGATAATGTGTAAGCCTTTCTCACAGGATAGCACTTATACGAGGGATTACACAAGGCTTACCTTTTTTAGGATGCAACAGAAGCCATCTCATCCGACTAAAGTCTTCTCCTAAATAAGGGCAAATGCTATCTTATTCAGCTAAAGTTCTTACCAGAGCAATGGCGAAGACCCTATTCACCTGCGCAAAACAAGGCATACGAGGCCTAGCATTTATGTAAACAAATACATAAGCTAAAAAGGGGGCATTCCATAAAACTGCGCAAAAACACACGCGCACCAAAAACAATTGTCACAGAAATTCAAAACATCCAGGCATCAGGGCCACAAGAAAGAGCATCAAAATTATATTTGAAGAAGAGCCTAAAATGGCGGATCAACAGTACTGCTGCTTCATTCCTTTAAAAAGTCTTTCAAGAGGTAGTCCCTCGCGGATAACTTAAGCGAGTTTGCTGCAAGCTCTTCGATGCGGGCTTTGATCTCCTCATGATGCTTCAAAGAAGCTTCATACTCCCGGGCCATCTGTTCATACGCTTCTCTGCGCGCGTTAAGGGCCGCCGTATCCTCTCTGTAAGAAGCATACTCAGCCCCAAGATTGGCAGAGTTGTGAACTTGAATTAGTCTCTGCACGAGGAAGTCAAAGTCTAATCGTCTCGCTGCAGTCTCTTGAAGTCTCTGTACGATCGCAAGAAGATCTTGGGCACTAGCAGCTGTGGTGGTTTTAGGATTAGTTTTATATAATATCTCCAAGAGGGCAGCCATTTATCTAAAAATATTCCCTCTGTCTTTCGGTGCCAGCTCTAGCACTCGAGCAAATGCAGCAGGAAAAGTCACGCGCACTTTCATCAGCCACTCTAAACAGGCTTGGTCAATATATGTGCATAAAGGCGAGACAAAACAATCAGAAAGATGCGAGCCTAGGATTCAGAGCATTATGAGTAGGGGGGGAGAATGAGCTCGCCAGTCCCTTCGACAATTTGCTGAAGAGGAGCAATGGATACTGCTACCCGCAAGCCGGCACGAATTTACTCGGCTAAATTTTGATCCGCTCTAACCTCGCGCGCAAACTATTGTCAGGAATTATAAAATTCCTCGCAGACGCAACGGGGCTTCCAGCCTGTGAGCCCCACACTTCAAAGAGATTCTCAGAAAATAGAGAGTCCAAATCAAAGCCTCCCGCAGGGCCATCGCTTCTTGCCACACTTGGTGCAGGGGATGGATTCAGATTGGCTAGCTCAACCTCCTCAACGTTGAATGACGGGAGGATCGCGCTCAGAGGGGGCGGCTCGCTCAACGGACACAGTGTCGCGTGCGACTTCTTTGGCATCTCTCTCGGATAACACTTCCGGCACAACGTTCATAGTCATTGTGGCCTGCTCATGACTTTTCCCTTGCTCGACATTAGCTTCATTCGAAGAAATAGGTATCGCTTCGGCAGGAGGAGCAATAAAATTCTTCCTGCCCCGATAGTGCTTCCTCTTGCTCGATAATGAGCTCTGCACCTGAATAACGCTCAACCGCTGGAGCTTCCTCCATCAAGATTTTACCTGGAGAGCCGGCACCAAACATGTTGCCAGCAGACTCAGGAATCACTATAGCACTTTAAATCCAACGATGTACCAAAGGGCAAGGGTCAGGTTCTACAAAAAATAATATGCCATTATCTCACTCTTAGGAGGAGTGAGATAATGTCATATTACTGAAGAAGGTATATACTATTAGGAGACCTTTGCTCCTGTAGCAAGGTTGGAAGCAATTATAATTTTACTTGCATTTGCATCACATAAGAACATCAAACTTTTTTAAATGGATGGTAAAAGTGCATTTCTAAATGGTTATCTGCAAGAAGAAGTTTATGTTGCTCAACCTCCTGGTTTCAAAAATTATCAGTTTCCAAACTTTGTTTATAAGCTTGACAAAGCTCTCTTATGGCCTCAAACAAGCTCCAAGAGCTTGGTATGAAAAACTGTCGAAGTTTTTACTTGAAAATAGTTTCAAAAGAGGCTTAATAGACAAAACTATTTTCAAAAAGACACATAAGAAAGACATTTGGTAGTACAAGTATATATTGATGATATTCTATTTGGTGCTACCACTGATTCCTTTTCCGAGGATTTCTCTAGTCTTACGAGCAAGGAATTTGAGATGATCCTGATGGGAGAGCTAAATTTCTTTCTTGGACTTCATGTACATCGAAGGAATAAAAGAATTTTCTTACGGCAAAATAAGTACACCAAAGACTTGTTGAACAAGTATAATATGTCTCAATCTAAGGTTGCCAAAACTCCCATGAGCTCTACACTGTCCTTAGGCAAGGATCAAAATGGTAAGAGTGTGAACCAGAAAGAGTTTAGAGGTATGATTGGTTCACTGCTCTACCTTACTGCAAGCAGTCCAGACATCATGTTTAGTATTTGTATGTGCTAGATTTCAAGATGATCCTAAAGAGTCTCACTTAGATGTTGTCAAAAGAATATTTAGATATCTCAATGGTACCAAAGACTTAGGGTTTTGGTATCCTAAACAGTCTAACTTCTCTATGTGTGGTTATTCAGATGCTGATCTTGTAGGATATAAATTAGACAAGAAAAATACTTCAGGGTGTTTCCAATTCCTTGGATCATCCCTGATTAGCTGTCATTCTAAGAAGAAAAATTCAGTAGCTTTATGATTAACAAAAGCTGAATGCATAGCAGCAGGAGCTTGCTGCTCACAAGTGTTGGGTATAGCTCAGCAGATGAGAAATTCCGGATATGATTTTGGAGATATTCCTATCAAATGTACAACACTAGTGCTATCTCAATCACAAAGAATCCAGTATAACATTCAAGGATTAAGCACATTGATGTCAGACGTCACTTCATTATAGATCATCTGGAAAAAGGTGATGTATCTCCATCATTTGTGTCAACCAACATGTAGTTTGCAGATATTTTGACTAAACCACTGCCAGATGATAGATTCAAAGCCCTGAGATTAGAACTGGGCATGTAGAATAAGGAAGCACTGGTTTAGGGGGAGCATCAAGTAAGTTATTTGTGTTTCAATGCCTTGAAAATCTTTTCAAAGCCTTGAAAAGCTTTTCAAAGTTTTGAAAATATTGTCTGCAGTATAACAGTTTTTCAATATCTTGAAGCTTTTCAATGCCTTGAAAATAAACATGTTTACTATATAGTTCAAAGAATGGATCACTAATTGCTGGGTGTTATGTCTGTAGATAATTTCCTAACATTATTTTTACCTTTTAAAAACAAATCTTTTTTAATAAGAATAAAACTATTTCCATTCCCAAAAATTTGAATTTCAAACAAATTTTCTTTCCTTAAAAGAGTTGGGAATATTTAGTTTCCTTCTTTATCTTAAACTCTTAAGTATATATCTTCTCCCTTCTCTCTTTCTATCTTCTATCTTTCCTGCCTCTCCTTCTTAACCCCAAACCCTAATGGATTCTCGGAGAACCTCTAAAATAATCAAGATGGCAGGTGGAAGCTCAAAGAAGAACACAGATAAGAAAAGAAAAGATGGAGAAGAAGAGGTTCAAACTATCAGTGCTAGTTCCAGTTCTAGGACTGCCATTGCATCACAACAACCCTCTCCTACTTCGAAGAAGAATAAAAGCTAGAAGGAAAAGGTTGATCAGACTGCTACTTCAAGGAAGAAGAAGTCAGATGTAGTAGCTACTTCTGAAAAACAAAAATGTGTTAAGATTTGAAGCCCAAAGAAGGTTAAGCAGGTAAATGACGCGAATTCTTAACACACAAGTATACGGCCGAGTATTATGTGGAGTATTTTAGACTCAAAATTATCGAACCCAAGGGAGTTAGAGGGTTAATAGTCAATTAAGAATTAATTACACGATACCTATGTAACTGGTAAGAAGAATTTGATTTTGAGAGTTTGTCACTCATGAACAAGTGACTTAAATTAAAAGACAGACTAAACTAATTATTTGTGTAAGTTTTTCAATGGAAGAGAATGATTATAATGTTATACGGTTCAGGAGAAGAACTAGGCAATTGATGGTTCCTAAGGCTGTTAACAATTTCCAGACTATGCTTGAAACACTCTACTAATTTTTTGGTTACACCGGGTAACACTCATCATAATCTTCTCTCGATCTCACACGAAGTGGCGTAATCGGTTGACTTCGGGTCCTTTTGGTCCACCGTTGTCTACCTTTAAGTTCTAGTTGCTCACTAGGCTCGCTCACCAGGTCCCATCGGCCCACCGTTTTCAGTAAGTCCTAACGACACCAACCGAAACAACCCTCAAATGGATAATCAAGTTCTAATCTCTTCTCAGTGTCAAAGAACTACAAAATCACTCTCTATATTCTTCAACACGTCTAGAATAGTTCTCTATCTTGAAACAACTAGCCTACTACGGTTGATCAACACAAGTACGCTAAAGAGTAAAGCTCAAGAATAAGAGAGATAACTAAAACATCATTAGGATTAAGCATTAAGCATGAATCAAGATCTTGAATCCGGAGATATTAAACAAACCTTAGTTCTCCATCAGTTGCCTAGCATAAAGCGTTTAGCTAGACATGAACTTATTTACCATAGAAGAAATCTCCACAATCATACAATAGAATGAAAGAGAGAGGAAATCAAACGAATAATATTCAAGTCTTGATGATTCTTCGCCTCCAATCTTGCTCTACGACGTTTTCCTCCTCCAATAAACGTGAATCCCATTTCCATCTGTCCTTAAGTCGTTAGCACCTAATTCCAATAACTTGTTTCCCCCAAAGTCTTCAAATTTGCATAAAACCCCAAAATATGGTGTCCTGGTGGTCAAAATGGTCGTACGACCACTATGACTGGTTGTACGACTAACAGAAGGGTGCCTTTGTTGCTTTTCTCCACAGATTCTAATTGTCACTGGTATTATGATCACTAGACTGGTCGTACGACCAGTCTGGAGAATTCAGCTTCATTTTTTCCTTTGCTTCTTTGATCTTTTCTTCACCCTCCTTCAATTCCGACATGCTCTCGAGCCTTCAAACGTTCCGAAGTTCGCTTCATATTGACAATGCACGTCTCCACGCTCCCGGTTCCTGAAAAGCTCAACACAAAACATACTGAAGATCAAACGTGAAAAAATAGCTCGAAATTACACAAGAAAATGCCCGGATTACTCAATCAAGTCCAAATTCTCAAGCATGCTCAAAACACCTAAGATTTGGTCAAATTCTCACGTAAATGCATCTACGTCACACAAAAAGGTAGTGAAATCCAAACGAAAATAACTCCTAAAGTGGAGTTATCAATTATCCCCACACTCATCTATTGAACGTCTCGAGCAATAATTGAAAATCCAACCTTTTTTTTTCACCCTCCAATCCACACACATGATACGAGTCTATCCAATTGCATACTTTTCGAAGTACCATTTCATAAAAATCTCAACTAGCGAAGTTGACACAAAAAAAGACACAACACACGACTCTATGACGCAACAATATTATGCAGTGCAATACTATGACTCGATTCTAAATAGCACATATATACACAAACACCAACTTCTATCTTTTTGGGTGAGATCAGGAAATCTCAAATCATTCGAACGGGCGTCCCATCAAGCTCTCAGTCCTCTCAAGTCGCAAAACACGCCGTGTAAATACGCGCAAATCGAGTGAGGCTTACGTTTCTCAACTTGAAATTCCCCTAGAAAACATTGAGAGTTTATATCTCTCTCTACAAGTGACTAACCTCTCGTGTGCGGCGAAAACGGTAGAGACATCCTAGCCTATCCTAGTGCACCATCCGAGCTTTTAATCTCAACGGGTTTATTCGGTTGATGGCTTAGGGATGGTAGGATAGGATTTTTTGAAGCGCGGTCCTACTTGTCGTGTCAATTCTCACCAATAACCCCATTCTCACACTCCCTCACCACGATGAATGAATTCAAAGCCCAAATCTCACAACTCCGTCCCTCGATTCCCTTACCACCGGTGTAACGCCGTTCTTGCGGCCACAATCGTGAAGAAGCACAAGCGATCAAAGCTATTACTCGGATTTTTATCCCGCAAAACTACTAAATCAAATTAACCAAACTAACAAAAACAAGCTAATCTATTTTTTTTTTCTTATTTTTCTTTCTTCTATTTTTTTAATAAATAAAAATACAATAAAATACATAATATTGCTGAGACGTAAATCCAAACATTCTATTGTCTCGTAAATACTGGTGGAGATGGAATCGATATGAATGATGAACTCTTGTGAAGTAATCACCATTCGCACACTCTATGAAGTCCAATCTCTTTCAAGATAGCCGAATATGTAATGTGAATGCGTGCCGCTACACATCCTATCCTCTGCAACACGAAAAGATGAAAGTAAATTTGTGGCACGCCCTCCAATGTAAATCAATCAACCCACCCCAGTGGTGCAGAAAGAATATCATGCATATGGCTTCGCCTCCTCGTAATTGTGATGTATGGACACGACTCACCGCCACACTGAAGTGCGCTAGCCATCTCACTCTCACTCTCACATCCCCTCGTAAAATGATAGAATATGAAATCAACAAAATTAGTAATGAAGTATACTCCCTCATTGAACCTCCCTCACTCACTCCTTCTGTCACGACTCATAGGAAAACGATAAAATAATCAAGTTATTAAAGTCACAAAGAATGGCTCCTAGGCGTAGAGGCGATGAATAAAGGGGTAAATGGATCAATGGGTCTAACTAAGTGGACCTAGGCTGTGAGACGGGGCGTGACGCCCCCATAAAACTCACTTCCAGGACTGTTCCGTTGCCACTATGAGGAGGGGTTGTCGACTACCTAAGACGGTGGTCATGCACTATCGGTTAACTACTTGAACTTCTTAAAAACATCACAAACTTTCATATTTAAATTTCTAAGTTAAGCTCAAAATGGTTTCGTCACCCGAGTTACGAACTCTCTCTATGCATTCTAGGGGATTCTCAACTTCGAGTTAGCTTTCTCGGTTTCCACACACCTACGCGCAAATCTACATAATCACTCACAAACCTTCATCACTTAGCTCTCCCCACCTTTGAATTCTTTTCCTTTACTTTTCTAAACAAAAAATAATTTTCAATTTTTTTTAGTAAATCCTAACTCTATATGCAAGGCCAAATGGGAAAGAAGACTCGAAACTAGCTCATTTTGGGTAGGTAGACTCAATTAAGGAAATGTGAAAAATTAAACAACTAACATATGTTTACACTGCTAAAAGATCACACTACGACAATGTAACTAAACACGACACGGACCATGACGACAACACAATACGACACTGACAATCTCTATGCAGCAGGTTAATGCAGACTGGAACTGGCTAGTTAAGACTAAAAATACCCCCACACTAGAATACTTCGTTGTCCTCAACGAATTTGGAGATCAAACAAGAGGAATCGTCAATTCTTATGCGATGGGCGGTACATCTACTCGGACTCTTCATCCCCCTGGTCTCGTGAGTTGTCACCCGAGGCATAGGTGAAATCAAGTTCCGGTCAGGGTGCCGGCTCCTCCGAAATCCCACACTCAATCGCTATCTCCTCAATCCTCCTTTCTTGCCTATCCTAATGCAAACCCAACCGTCGTAATTCCTCACTTAACTGACGCATGTCGTGGTGCACGTGAGTATACTGCCGGTCCCTCATTGTAGAGGAAGCCGCTATCATATCTCTGGTGAGTCTCATCTCCCGAGCAAGCTTAAACTCAGACGAACTGGCACGACCGGCTCTATACCTAGGGACTCTCGAACTGGGACCCTCCTCAACGATTTTTTTTTTCTTCCTCAAAGGATTCGATATCATCTTATGTTTTCTCTACCCTCTAACCTCTAGATCCCACTAGTGGTGATCCACATTCACCGTAGCGTTCTCAGCAAGATGTTTCAAAAGAGACCCATATCCTGCGGCTTTTCAGTTGTCGTCCTTCCCCCTAGACAGGAAATAAAGGTATAGTCACTCGAGGATATCAATTCGATGACCCTTCATCAAGCACAAAGCCAACAAACAAGTATCAAATGACACGAAGGTCGTAGGAGACAAGCCCTCGACCCACGACTCCATGATCTCAACGAGCCATTGAGCCTTAGGAAGAATAAACCCTATATTAATTTTCCACCGCCTAAGGCTTGCTTTCCTAATCCACTCAACACCTCTTACACCCTTGCACTAAAACTGGTGAACTTCATCAAACAACTCAGACTCCAAACTGGCACTGCTCAGTCAGTGGCAGCCACTGAAGGGCCGCTGCTATGGTCTCGAGAGAGAAGATATATCCACTTCCTCCTGACATAAATAACTCTCTGGTCACGGAAAAAGAGATCCTCAGTAGGGTCATAGTCGATGGAGTTAACACAAATGTCTTTGGTAAGAGCCGAACTCGCCTTACCATCAATCAAACGCATACACCACGCGCTATTCTCCATCTCTGCCACAGTCACTAAGTCAGAGGGCACACCATCCATTGGGAAGGATCTCTCTGCATTCGCATTTACCGAAAGGTGAGTATCATATTCATAGGCACTGTGAGCATCCGCTTATATGAAACGAAAGCTACATAACACTTGAGGGGTTGGTTGTACGCCATCTTTCAATTCTATCTTCTTCCTAAGCCTACGTTTGTCAATGGTCGGGAACCCACTCGGTAAAGGTCTCGCTAACTGTTCCAGTTCTGGAGATAGCGGGATCGCATATGTGAAATCTCTGCTATTTCCACCCATGACCATCTCTTCCTCACTACCCCCCTCATCATCGGGTGCATAATCCAGGTCCCTACAAGCCAAACGCAATATCTTCAGATACGTTTCACAAATACACGACTAAGTGCACGTAAAAGAAGTGTGAACAATAATTAAACACGTAAGCACGTAATGTTCGTGACAATTCACGCCTAAAACACTAAGCAACAACCCCACAAGTTTCACAGCTATTTGATTCAACCTGCGTGTGTGTAAACGATGAATTGAAACGAGAAAGATTAATAATTGACATGTGGAAGACAGAGTACCGTTCTTACAGGTGCCTGTTTCGCAAAAAAATTGACAAGAAGGGTCAAAAAATCGACCGTCAAAAATTTTCCGGAAAACTTTGAATTACTACGGTTGATCAATCCAAGTATGCTAAAGAATAAAGCTCAAGAATAAGAGAGATAACTAAAAAATATTAGGATTAAGCATTAAGCATGAATCAAGTCCTTGAATCTGAAAAATATTAAACAAATCCTAGTTCTCCATCAATTTCCTGGCTTAAAGGGTTTAGTTAGACATAAACTTGTTTAGCATAGAAGAAATATCCATAATCATACAATAGAATAAAGAGAGAGGAAATCAAACGAATAATCTTCAAGTCTTGATGATTCTTCCCCTTCAATCTTGCCCTCCAACATTGTTCTCCTCCAAATAAACGTGAATGCCCCTCTGTCCCTAGGTCATGTAGCATCTAATTCCTCTCACTTGTTTCCCCCAAAGTCAGTAAAACTGCGTAAAACCTCCCAAATACGGCGTCCTGGTGGTCAGACTGGTCGTACAACCATTATGGCTGGTCGTACGACCAGCAGATGGGTGCCTTTTGTTAATTTTCTCCACATATTCTAAGTGTCACTGGTCTTATGATCAATAGAATGGTCGTACGACTAGTCTGGAGAATTCAGCTTCTTTTTCCCTTTGCTTCTTTAATCTTTTCTTCACCCTCCTTCAATTCCTACATGCTCTCGAGCCTTCAAACGTTCTGAAGTATAAAAGTAAGAACACTACAATATCTCAAAGCTTTGGATCTTTGAAACTTAGTGTCTCTAAACTTCTGGCTTTCATCATCAATGAACAAACTCCCGCTGAGTTTGTAAATTCATTCAAACTCAAGAGATTTGAACTATCAACTGTAATTATGGGAATACATTCAGTTGGTTTTTGGTGGAGCACTTGGTTGATTGTTCGAGGTGCACGTGACTAATGTAGTCGTTGAAGGGAATCATGACAGTTGGAGCAACGAGTTGGCAATTCAGGTTTCTCATACATATGGGGACTATTGGGTGGACGCGTGCTTAATTGGGGGACGCATTCACAATTGGATTGATGAAGAGGAGCATCGAATATGCTGCTAGGGTGTTTAAATCAAGATGAGATTTGTTAGATTTTGGTGATTCAAATACCTACAGTAGGAAATTGATGAAGCAACAGCACGGGTTGGGTTTTGGTTTGGGTTGTTCCCTAATCCTTTTTGGCATGTTTCTTGGTATTTCCTTGGGCACTAGTGAGGTCGTAGGTCTATAAATAGATTCCTATGTCGTGGGTTTACTTGTGTGGGCGACCGCTATAGCCGTTTGTGGCCATAGTGTGGTGTATCGTAATTTCCTATCATCAATAAATGGGGTTCGTTTTGCCGTGAATGTAGCTGGAAACTTTGGTAGTGAACTATGTTAATTATGTGTGTTCTTGTTTATCATTGTCCATTGTTCTTGTACAACCCTTTGTTTTGACACAAAATAATACAAGGGGTTGAAGAAGAATACAAGAAACAATTGTTACGCGAGTTTAACACCTAATTTTCTAGGTTTAGTCAGATTCTAAAAGACTTGATTCACCTCCCTTTGAAGGTAAAAATTCGATGAGGCTCCTAACAAAAAAGAGCTTTACCGATGTGGGTGGAGGAGAAAATCAAATACACTAAGAACACAGCTTTATCGATGTGGGTTCAGGAGAAACTAAATCAATCCCAAATGAAACCCACAACCTGTTTTCGCAAAGGCGAGAATACCAAAAGGCAGAGAAAAGAGACTGTAAGAGGCAAAAAAAACTCCTAGTGAGAGAAAATTCTAGTGAGAGAATTATTCTCTCTCTGCAATTTTGTTCTTATCTAGAGACCAGTCCCCTGAAAGGGTTTCCGTCCAGTCTTTTTCTGCTGAGAACTAGTCGGTGATTGCCAGATTAATAAATCAATGGCAGAAATTAGGGAACCGATCTCTCTCTCGCTTGACGACGGAGAAGAGGTCGTCTGTCGACTCACGAAACGGCGTCTACACGGAAAAATCATCGCCAAACGAGAAATGAGGCCCATAGGTGTGGAAGCAACTTTCAGATCTATTTGGAGGATTAGAGATGATTTCAAAGTCTCAGCGAGAGGTAACAATATCTTTGTATTCGATTTCAAGAATGAAGATGACTGCAACAAGATCTGGAAAGGAACGCCCTGGTTCGTCCAAAACATTTTGATGATTATGAAGAAATTCATCCCTGAAACTCGACCGGAGGACATGAAGTTCACGGAAACTGAGTTCTGGGTCCAAATATGGAGATTACCGCTCGAGAAGTTAACAGTGGGTAATGCTAAGAAGGTGGGAGCCATCATCAGAGAAGTTTTTGAGGTAGATGAAGAAGATGAGAAAAACAACGAAGAGGTGCTGATGGACCCTATCAGAATTAGGGTAAAAATCGATATCACCAAACCCCTCGAGAGGGGTTTCTTCCAAAATATGAAAACAGGGGTTTCAGAATGGATACCTTTCCAATACGAGAAATTGGGGAATTTCTGTTTTCGCTGTGGAAGGATTGGACATGAGAAGGATGAATGCAAATTTCTGGATCAGAAAGCAGGATTGAATTCAGGGTATGGAACACAACTCCGAACGAAGGCAAGCAAGCGATACGGCGCACCCAAACTGAAGAAGAATGGAACAGAGGATGAGAGAGTAACGATGGGAGACAAGTCGCCGGAAAAGGAAGCTATGGCGGAGCGTATACAAACTGTAATGATACACGATGAAGAAAGGATTGGTAGGCGTGTCGAAGACACGCGGTGGATCGAGAAGGACGAGGGTGAGCAACAGAATCACGGAAAGGACATCATACCAGCTGTGCTACCACAACGTGCTCGTGGTGGTACAATTCTGGTACAGCTCGATGAGCTGGAGGATCACGACAACAGGGAAGGAGGTAGGGTTTTGCAGAGGAAACGACAGGAAAAAGAAAACCATTGGATTGGGATTGGAAATTGCAATGGGCTTGGTGTTAAAATTTATAGCCCGATAAGAAAGAAGATGGTGGGTCATAATCAAAGGCCCAACCCGGATCCAGGGTACTACAAATATAAGCCCGATGCTGAAGAAGATGATGGTTTTAGAAGGACGACGTCGTTTGCCTCTCTAAAAGAATTGGGAACGTCTAATGACAATTACAAGGAAGGAGATGAAGAGAGTCAGAACCCTAGAAGTACGATCGAAGAACAAGTTCAAACAGATCCGCAGAGAAATCTTACGTATGAAGAGTTTGTTCGTGAAAATAGACAGATGCTGATCAACCAAATCATGGCGGAAAATTTGAGGACCCAACTCCAACTAAAGAGGGAGTTCAGACGAGTTATGTTTCCTGAGTTCCCGAAAGGGAAAAGAGGTGGTGAAGCATGGGTACCTGATCGATTGATGGAAATAATTGAGGATGATAACTACGATCCTGTGTCGAAAGAAAATTTCATTACCCAAAAAATGATCGAAGCCAGGAAGGTCTACCACAGGGGAAAAGATGGAGTATTTCGAAGAGAAATTGTTAGGGTTGAAGATTTCATTGAAAAAGAATCCACCACTACTGCGGCTGAGGAGGCGGGCCTTACCACGCCCCCAATCCAGCCATGAGAGGCCTTGTATGGAACTGTAGGGGGTTGGGACAGACCCCTACAGTTCGTCAGCTGAAGTCCATAATAAAGGAAGAGCAACCTGACTGGATGTTCATTGCAGAAACTAAGGTATGCCTCTGAAAATACAAAAAAAGTCTTATTAATACGCAATTTCTTAAATTTGATTATGTAGATCCTTGTGGTAGAAGTGGAGGACTATGCTTTTCCTTCAACAATGAAGTTAATTGTGTGATACTACACAAAGAAAGATCCTTGTTTGTGATTTTAATGTATGAGAAGGATGGCTCTGCTTGGTTATTGATATGTATTTATGCCCCATGCTCAAAAAAAGAGAGAGATATTTTGTGGGACAATATCAACTACATTATAGACACTTGTGCTCTCCCAACTGTGATGATTGGGGACTGCAATGAAGTATGTTTTCAGAAGGAAAAAAAGGGGGTAGAAGTGTTAGCCAATGCTCAAAAGGGGGGATGTTAAAACTTATTAATAGAGCAGGATTGATTGATGTTGGCTTTGAAGGAGCCAAGTACACTTGGTCTAATAGTTGGGAGAAGGGGAGAACTATTAGACAAAGGCTGGACAGATGTTATGCTACTCAAGAATGGAGAGTCAAATTTCCTAATGCTAGAGTGATCCATAAGACAACTAGTGAATCTTACCATTTACCTCTTATTCTTGATACTGAAATGAGAAGAGAGATTAGTAAAAGACCATTTAAGTTTGAAGCAATGTGGATTAAAGATAGCTCCAGTATTGAGGTGGTGGAATGCAATTGGAATAACAAGACAATAGATGCAGCAGGTAGGAATTGGAATTCAAAGATCAAAAACACTAAGGAGGCTCTGAAGAAATGGAATAGAGATCATTTTGGACATGTTGATACTATGATTCAAGAAACTACT
This sequence comes from Linanthus parryae, assembly GCA_023055425.1. Classification (NCBI taxonomy): domain Eukaryota; kingdom Viridiplantae; phylum Streptophyta; class Magnoliopsida; order Ericales; family Polemoniaceae; genus Linanthus; species Linanthus parryae. Next base: position 74,782,660 of record JALGPY010000005.1, read on the forward strand.
AAACAGCTTCAAGGACTTCAAGAAAAGGTGAATGAGTATTGTCCAAGAATGGATAAAGATTTGAAACTTAAACTGAGAGAGTTGATGCAAAGAAAAGAAACTTGTTGGAGGCAGAAATCCAGAATTCAATGGTTAAAGGAAGGTGATGCTAACACTAGGTATTTTCATACCATTGCTGCTATTAGAGGTCAAAAAAATAGAATTAGTTCTATTGTGTTGGAAGATGGGTCTAAAGCCACAAGAAGGGAGGAAATAGGTAATGCTTTCTCCAATTATTATAAACAACTCTTTACCACCTCAGGGAATCAGACACCAGATTGGCTACAGCAAATTGTTCCCCCTATTGTGGAGGAAAATGAATGGTATGGGCTGATGAGTGTGCCTAATAATCAAGAAATTGAGCAAGTTCTTTCCAATATGGGAAGCTACAAAGCCCCTGGGCCTGATGGAATGTCTGTCATTTTCTACAAACATTATTGGCCTACGGTGGGGAATGATCTTTGTACAGTAGTGAAGAACTTCTTTCAAACTGGGAAAATGCCAGCTGGATTAAACTCCACTTTTATTACACTGATCCCAAAGAAGGAAGGAGCAGATAAAGTGTCTCAGTTTAGACCAATAAGTCTATGCAATGTACCATACAAGGTGATCTCCAAAATCATTACAAATAGACTGAAACCTTTTTTGGATAGATACATTGGGCCCAATCAAGCTGCTTTTGTTCCTAAAAGAAATATCCAAGACAATATTATTTTACTACATGAAGCTCTACATACAATGGGAAGGAAGGGGGGTAAAGGTGCAATTATGGCTATTAAGGTGGACATGGAGAAGGCTTATGACAGACTAGACTGGGAAATGATTCTTAAACTCCTCAAATGGCTAAATTTCCGTGATCAGTTTATTCAGTGGATAAAGGAATGTATCACTACTGTGTGTTATTCCATTTGATCAATGGTGCTCCTGTTGATTATTTTCAAGGATCAAGAGGGATCAGACAAGGTGATCCACTCTCCCCTACATTGTTCATACTTTGCTCAGAAATACTCTCTAGAATCTTGAGTTTTGCTGAAGAGAATGGGTGGATTCATGGCATTAAGTTGGCTAGAAACTCAACTCCTATTAACAGCCTCATGTTTGCTGATGATGTAATACTTTTTTCTAGAGCCAATAAAGAAGAAGCTCAGTATGTTGCTCTCTGTCTTCAGCTCTATGAGGAAGTTACAGGGCAAAAAGTGAAAAAAGATAAAAGTGCCATTTTCTATAGCAGAAATGCCAATAGAAGTATTAGGAGCAAAGTTAAGGAGGAAATTCAGCTGAAGACTGGTGACAAAGAAGCTATCTACCTAGGCCTACCTATGTTTCAAAAGAAATCTAAGAAGACTACTTATAGGCCTGTTATGGAAAAAATGGAAAGGAAGACAGCTGGGTGGAAGGCTAAACCGATGTCATATGCTACAAAAATGATACTCATTAAGGCAGCTTTGAGTTCTGTGCCGTCTTATGTGATGTCCATTTTCCTACTCCCAAAGAATGTATGTCAAAAGATTAATTCTGCTTCTGCTCAATTCTGGTAGGGTGGTGAAGCTGAGAAGAAAAAAATGGCTATGGTGGCTTGGGATAAACTTTGCAAAACCAAGGTTAATGGTGGTATTGGATTTAGAGAAGCCAATTCATATAATATGGCTCTGATCTCTAAGCTGAGCTGGCAGTTGTGGACAAAAGAAGATAAACTGTGGATCCAACTCCTGCTTGATAAATACTGCAAGATCTTGGAGTTCAAAGATGTTGAAGTTAAAAATGGAGATTCTCTTTTCTGGAAAGGTGTCTTAAAATGCAGAGATTTTTTAGCAACTAAAATGCTTAAAGTTATTGGTGATGGGAGAAGTACAAACATCTGGCTAGACCCTTGGGTTCCTAACCTTGAGAATGCAAAACCCAAACCCCCAGATGATCTGCTGTATGCACCAAAGATGGTGTGGGAATTAATAGATAATGAGCAAAGGAGCTGGAAAGTGGAAGTGCTACAACAATGGTTCCAACCAAATGAAGTTGAAGAAATCCAAAAGATCAAGACTCCCCTAAAGAGCATTGAAGATTCATGGGTCTGGACAGGTAATCATACTGGAATCCCAACTGCAAAAACTGTTTATATGATGCATTCTTATAATAGTCAACCTAGGAGTGTTGATCCTTTTTGGAAAATTTTGTTGAAGCAAAAGATGCATAACCGACTGAAAATGACAATTTGGAGGATCTATGCCAAAGCTATCCCTATTAGTGAATATATTCAAAATAGAATTCCTAATTTGGATGGGATGTGTAAGCTCTGTGATAGAGAGGCAGAAACAGCTAGTCATCTCTTCTTCTACTGTCCATATGCTAGAGCCTTGTGGTTTGACACCACTGGACTGCATACAGATAGTCTTCCTCATAGAAATCTAAAAGAGTGGTTTAGATGGTTGGTGATGGAAAATCAAGAGAAAGATAAAAGAGTTCAGTGGGCTATATGGTCGGCATTGATATGTGATCTCATTTGGAGAAGAAGAAATGAAGTTCTTTTTACAGAAGAGCTCCAGAAAAAGGAGGAAAAGATGCAGTGCATAAATGACTGTAAATCACTCCTTAGACTCCATGAAGAATATGCCTTTCATGAGATTGATGAGACTCCAAAGGAAAGTAGCAAAAGAAGATGGATTAGGCCCACTGGAAACTGCATCAAAATAAATTGTGATGCCAGCTTGAAAAATGCTAAGATTGGAGTTGCTGCTATAGCCAGAGACTCTAAGGGAGAAGTGGTTAAATGGAAAACGGTTTTTTTAACAGATCAACACACTTCAGTGGTGGAAGCTGAGTTCTTGGCTTTGGAATTGGCTTTGCAGATGATCATGGAAGAAGGTTGGTGCAATGCTCAAGTTGAATCTGACAGTCTAGAAGCTGTGATGAGTGTTAATTGCCCAGAAAAAGCAAGGTGGATGCTGAAGAGTAGAAGTGGTAGCTTTAAAAATTGTGTTGATCTATATGATGTGAATGCTATAACTTTCATTACTAGACAAGTTAATTTGGTAGCACATAGCCTAGCAAATTGGTGTAGAATTAATCAGAGGAGTGTTAGTGAAAATCTGCCTATCTCTATTCTCAAGATTGTAGAGGAAGAGAGTAGTGCAAGTTGTATCTGTGCTGATTTGTCTTTTCTTAATATAATTTACTTCATCAAAAAAAAAAAAAAGACTGTAAGAGGCAGAGGAGAGACAATCGAGAAAGAGAAAGAGAAAGAGAGGGAGGCATTTCGATTGGGGAAGAGGGAGAGGAACATGTTCGTCTTCCTCATCTTTTTTTTTCACAAATCTTCTCCATCTTCTTTCATTGTTATCTTCTTCTTCATTTTCTTTTATTTTGGTATGATTTTATCTGAATGGACAAAATCACCCTCATTACGTGAATGGTGCTTTTGATTTACGTAATATCCGAAGAGGCAGAGGAGAGACAATCGAGAAAGAGAAAGAGTATTTTACTTTTTTCACATTGACATTTTTATTGCAAATGATGGATGAAATCAACTAATTCTAGATATGGGAGTTGCAATGTCATAATTTCGGCAAACTAGAGGTATGCCTTAAAAAACCAAGACTTTAAATTATTCGAATTATAGTGTTCGAGCAAGTTCTAAGCCTTCCCAGAGAAAAAAAATAACTTGTTTGATCCGAAGAAATCATGCAGGACTTGACAAGTAAATTCATAGCGTGAAAGCAATTCCGGTGTATATAGTTGGCCATTTAATAGATGCCATCTATATGTCTGTGAACAAAACCCAAAGCCTAAAAGGGAGCTTAACTTGGTCACCAATCACACAAGAGATTGTGTATCCCATCCTCTATTCTTCAAACTAAAAGCTATGAAAAACGGTGAATAACCAAGAAGAAGAAAATACCGTCTCATGTGTTACTTTCTTGTACCAAAAGTCATCAATCTGGTGTTTACCATGCAAACCTACGCGTTTCGGACAAGAGATTTCTAAAACTGGCTTGTTCATTTTTGTCCAAATTCTCTTTGAATATCTTGCTCTCCAACGTGTTTTCAGCTAACTGCATTTAATGATTAACCAGTTCTCTTTGACCTCCCGATATCTTCTTCCCTATAAATGACTCCATCGCTTTCATGGTAAGGGAAGAAAAACATCTGATTTTGATCGGTGAAAAATGTTGTTCGGAAGGAAATTTCTTATCCTTTCTGTCTTCGGCTTTATGCTACTCGGCGGCTGCATCCACCATTGCCAAGCTGCGTTTAAACGCGCGAAATTTATAGTATGTCCTACTCCTCAATTTCATTTATAATTTTGTAGTTGTTAATTGCGGGTTTCCGAAAGAAGTTTCATGTGAATGGCATGCAGATCAAAGAAGCCAAGTTCACGAGACTCTGCAAGTCCAAGAGGATTTTAACAGTTAACGGGAAATTCCCGGGGCCAACTCTCTATGCTAACAAAGGTGATACAGTTTTTGTCGATGTACATAACCAAGGAAATTACAACATTACCATTCACTGGTACGTGTAGCGTGACAATAATAAATTTGAAAGAGCATGTAACTTAATTATCATGTTGGGACCTAATTCGTACATTTTGTAGGCACGGTGTTAAGCTGCCGAGATATCCGTGGTCGGACGGGCCGGAATACATCACGCAATGCCCGATTAAGCCGGGAGGGAAGTTTAGGCAGAAGGTTATTTTCTCTTCGGAAGAAGGGACACTTTTCTGGCATGCGCACAGCGACTGGTCGCGTGCAACGGTTCATGGGGCTATCATTGTGTACCCGAAATTTGGAACTCACTATCCTTTCCCCCAACCATATGCGGAATTTCCAATCATTTTTGGTAAGATTGCAATTATAGCATATTTGTAAAAAAACACTGTTTCCCTAATGAATATTGGTTTGGTTATGCGTTGGTTTGTGAGCGACAGTGAAGAGTTTTAAGCTTCAAAACATGGCTTGATGAAAAAATGCATTTTTCTGAAGAACCAATATATATATATTTTTTTAAATACAGAAGTATTTATCTAAATTGTTTATTTCTCGTTAAATGGCTACCAAATACGTTATTATTATTATTATTATTATTATTATTATTATTATTATTATTATTATTATTATTATTATTATTATTATTATTATTATTATTTACTTCAATATTTTGTGAATGCCAGGTGAATGGTGGAAAAGGGATGTGATGGCTGTTCTCGAAGAGTCTCAATTAACAGGAGGAGACCCTGATAATTCTGATGCATTTACTATCAATGGACAACCTGGGGACTTCTATCCTTGCTCTAAGAAAAGTAATTTAATGATCATTTTCTTTATTTTATAATCAATGTTTTGAGGTATTATTTTTGATTTCTTTGAAACTATCCTCGCATTTTCAAAATTGGTCAATACACTTCGGAAAATAGTTCGAGTTAATTGACTACTACTCGACAGACAATTGTCACCATCTGTCAGTACGTTCTCAGATGGTGACACATATGAGAACCTAGTTTTGCAAAAGGTACAGAGTTCAGCAAACATGTGTTGAAATGAAAGTTGTTTGCATTGATGAACTTGGTTGCCCAAAGGTAGTTCCACTACCATTTCTATCTGAAAATAACGAAAGTTTGACAGAAGTTGTGTTTTGTGTTAATGCTTCATGGACAAGTAACTTAAAACGACCTCATAGAAGGTACCATGTCCTTGGATCAAGTCAAACAATCTAACACCATCCTGACCTTAATTTGTTCATATTTTAGGTTACAACTTCATCCACAACTTAGACTGTATCGGTTTGCATACTAGTACCATGGACTAAAAGAATGTCTAACATTGTACAAACTGGCCTTATGCAGGAACCTACAATCTGAATGTACACAAAGGAAAAACATATTTGCTCCGCATAATAAACGCGGCCCTGAACGACATCCTATTCTTTGCAATCGCGGAGCACAAACTCACTGTTGTGGGAGCAGACGCTGCCTACACAAAGCCACTGACAACCAAAGTCATCACAATTGCTCCAGGCCAAACCATAGACGCCCTCTTACACGCCAACCAGGACAAGGGCCGCTACTACATGGCCGCAAGAGCCTATGCCAGCAACTCTGACATTCAGTTCGATAACACAACCACAACCGCCATACTCCGCTACTATGGAAACTACACCGACTTATCTTCTCCTTCATTCCCTTATCTTCCCGACTACAATGACACTTCAGCTGCTTTTAATTTCAGTTCTAGTCTAAGAAGCTTAGCTAGCAAGCGACATCCTACTTACGTGCCCAAAAATATGACCAAACGGTTCCTTACCACTCTTTCGATAAACACATTCCCTTGTGTCAACAACTCGTGCGAGGGGCCAAATGGGAGTCGATTGGCTGCTAGCATGAGCAACATAAGCTTTGTGAACCCTTCCATTGATGTACTTCGAGCTTATTATTCTCGTATTAAGGGTGTCTTTACGAAAGATTTCCCCAACGTACCACCGTTGATCTTCAATTTCACGGACGAATATCAGCCGCTGGATCTGCTGACACCGGAACCAGGGACGAAAGCTCTTGAGTTGGAATACGGGTCTATTGTTGAGATGGTTATGCAAGGTACAACCTTGGTTGCTGCAATAGATCATCCCATGCATATTCATGGACATAGTTTCTACGTAGTTGGGTCGGGATTTGGGAATTTCGACAAAGAAAAAGACCCTTTGGGGTATAATTTGGTTGACCCACCTTATCGCAACACAGCTATCGTGCCTAACGCGGGTTGGATAGCTATCCGATTCAATGCCACTAATCCTGGTAAGTTCGTGTTTAATCTTTGCCTCAAATTGAGCCGGTATAACTATTTTATTTGTACAAAAACTGTGTTTGTTAATTTTGGACATGATAATGTGGTTAGGTGTTTGGTTCGTGCACTGCCATTTAGAGCGTCACAATACATGGGGGATGGATGCGGTGTTCATCGTCAGAGATGGTCCGGGACTCAACCAAACGTTGCGACCACCTCCATCGGATATGCCACCTTGTTGATTGTATTTGCCGAAATAGTAGTAAGGTTTTTATTGATTTGCATTCGCCGAAATTCGTTTGTATTCTCATTCCTGAAGCAATTATAGATGTACCTACCATGCATTCAAATTAAATTTGATTGAAATAAAAATATATGGTTTGACTAATGGTGACTTATCAATGTTGAATCTATCTGCAAGCTATTGTCTACGGCATAACCTGGCTCTGATATCTCTTGTAGAAACTTATAAAGTCGAAATATTGCGCACCGGAAAATCAAACACAATCACTATACGAACACGCAATATGGAGAACGAGAAAATAAAAAACACAATATTTAACGTTTTTCGAAAAGTTGCCTACGTGCACGGGGCAAGAAAGCATTTTCACTAGTACGAAAATCGTACACCCACAATTCTCTGTACAAGCCTGCGTTCTACTACACTCTAAACCTGTGTGTCACTCATGAGTTGAGCTTGGGAATAAAACAATAGCTAAAACATCTAGTTATACTAGACTAGAGGAGGTGGAAAAGCCCACCAAGCACAAGTTTTCTTCTCCTCAGAGATCACCTCCTCAGAGGAGAAATCAAACGTTTTGGGAACACCAAATCGTCTGCGGAATTTGAGACAAACCAAAAAATCTCCACATTGACTTCAATTCCACAAGCGCCCAGCAAATTCCTCAACCAACGTCGTGTTGGTTTAAACTTCGCCGCATCTGCCATGCTGATGATGCATGGCCTGCAACAGCACCTTAATCAATATGCTTCCATTCGTGCCTCCTCAGGGGGGCGTCTCCTCGCACCCCTGAAACTGGTGCGTCCCAAAGTCTGCAACTTTGGGGAGCAGTGTGGCTCCACCTCTCAATCTGCTCGAACATCACTGGAGAGACCACCACCATCCATGTTAAGTTCAAACGAGACTTGCTCCCTCTTCACTTCTGAAAAAATTTCTTCATCGATGTTCTCATCAATGGTGGATCATCAACCTTCATATGTGTCTCCATCACTTTGACTAGACAACCTCCTTGAACAACCTGCAACTCTTGTGTACCCTGCACCTTCTCCTTCTTGCGCTTGGACGCCCTTGCAAGTCTACCTCGTGCTCCTCCGCGTCCGTTTCTGGTACATGTTTTTAGTTGCGTCCCTTGTCCATTCATATGCCCTGCATGTCTATCTCGCTGATCTATACTCCTTGTACTTTATTTGATATAAGATCCCCATGTTAGAACACTCCTCACACATTTGTATAGACCATCAACTAATTTCCCATGCTGCGTAGTCTTAGTTGTCATAGAAACTACCTCAATTTCTCCACCTTGAATTGAGACTCTACTAATCTTACTGTCCAACATCCCTGATGAGATCAGATTCTTCCTCAATTCAGGTACATTTCTCACCCCCTTGAGCGCTAAGATCCTCCCATCAAGCTTACGAAACCTTATTGTGCCCATACCAACAACTTCACTGATCGAGTTGTTAGACATCTTGACAGTTCCCCCATCACAAGCTTGATAATTTGCAAACTGCTCCCTGGTTACACACATGTGAAACGAATTTAAAAATCCAAATTCCAATCTGATTGATCATTACCTAAAGTGGTTGTCATCACGTCCATTGGATCTTCATCATTCTCATACTTCTGAATGACTGTTGCCTCTGATAATTGATTCATCTTCCTCGCTGCTTTGTACTTATCACAAGACTTGCGAATATGGCATTCTTGACTGCAAAAGTTACATCGCGGCTTGTAGTCATCGCCTCTGAATTTGGTACATCCCGTCCTATGAGTCTCTTTATGTTGCCTCCCTTCTCGATCTTGACTTCCCTCTGATGTAGCCATGATTCCTTCAAGTTGCGTATTTTCGCTCCCCTTCTTCCTTACCAACTCATGGGAAATAAGAGTAGCAACCACCTCATCTAACTTCATAGTTTCCTTCCCATACATCAGCGTAATCTTGATGTTCTCGTACGAAAGAGGTTGGGAAACTAACAAGAGAATTAATTGATCTTCTTCATCAATCTTCGCATCGATTGCATCCAATCTGTTAGAAAGCTGTTGAACTCATCCAAGTGTTTCATAAAATCCTTCCCCTCGGCAATATGTAGCGCATACAACTGTTTCTTCAAGATAAGTCGACTCGTCAATGACTAACTTATACTTGCTCTCCAACTTCATCCACAACTCATACAGATCTGTCTCATTGGTGACTTTCCAAAGTGTGATGTTGCCAAGATGTAGATGAATCGTGTTATTCGCCATTTCTTCCATCTCCTCCACTTGTCATCTATCACATCCGCCGGCTTTTCGGGCTTCTTCATCATGAGAGACTTGTTAAGACCTTCGCTCGTCAACATATTTTTCACTAGATGCTGCCATAGAGTGAAGTCTTTGTGGCCGTTGAATTGTTCAATCATAAAACTATAACTTTTTACCACCATCACACCAATCTGCGAATTTTAATCTACAATCTGCAGAATTCGACACCGCCAATGCATTCCCAACATCCAAAAACCTATGTTTTGACTCTTGTTTCAAGTCAAACGCTTTCAGCAGACACCTCCAAAGCAGTTTGGACATTACGTCGCGCATTTCATACATGCGATGAGTCGCGTCTTCGAAGCACATGATAACTTCTCCTGCACATCAGCACCTTCCTCGCAGACAGAACCCATACCATTCTTCTTTTTTGGCTTATGTTCGCGACAAATTAAAAAAAAAAAAAAAAAAACCACAATTTTTTTTACCAACACATGGGTTACCTCGTGAAAGAAAAACACTTGCTGCCACTGCCAAAAGGGAAGAATCTCACCGCGCCAACACGTTATTGCTGCCCATCGTCGTTACTGCTGCTCGTCCTTCTCAACCATGCGCCACAAGTCCCGTGGCCGTGAGTTCTTGAAGAACGTCGATCGTCACCGCCGCCACAAGCTTTCGTTGTCGTCTGAAATTTTATAATCTCGTCTTATTTCTTGACATGTGTATAACCCATATCGTAACCTGGCTCTGATACCACTTGGTGGGATTTATAACTTCTAAATCCCACGAAACGGAAAATCAAATGCGATTAATAAACGTACACGCGATATGGAGAACGAGAATAAATAGAACACAATATTTAACTTGATTCGGCAAGTTTCCTACATGCAGAGGGCAAGAAAGAGTTTTCACTAGTACAAAAACTGTACACCCAAAATTCTCTCTACAAGCCTCTCAACTCTTCTACACACTAAACATGTGTTCCACTCATGAGTTGAATTGATGACTAAAACAGTAGGTAGCACATCTATTTATAGAAAACTAGAGGAGGTTGAAAATTCCACCAAGCCCAAGCTATCATTGTAGGGTTTTGATACAGATTACGTAGCAGAATAAATAATAAAAAATTCCAATCAAGAGCCTCCAAGGATCACAGGACTAGACATCATAGCGATGGTAAAGGATAGGAGTATCATGTACCTTGTTAATCTCCTTTGATGACTTCACGTGAAATAGTGTCCAAGTCTCTATAGTAGTCCACGCCTAGGATCAAGTTTAGAGTACATCCACTCGTCTGTGCTAGATGGAAGGAGGAGGAATAAGATCACGCAAACGGAGCACCCAAGGCCGTGCCACACAAGGTCGACGGCAAAGGTGAGGGGGTGGAGGAAGGAGGTTCGGCCTCCTTGTCTTGTCTCACTCCTTGCTTTGTTCTTTCTCTCTCTTGTGTGATAACAATTATGACACTTATGAGAAACATAAGCTAGGAGTGTCTTTATATAGTCTAACAACTCCATGTTAACTACATGATTGCCTCAATACTAATGATGTCAATACATGGATTAGTCCACCTTGCAAATTAGTCCTACTAAGTTTGCAAGTGGTTGCGTATTGATCCTTTTATTTAATTAATCATATTAATTAATTCCCAAGTCTAGTTTAATCCCTAGGGCGTGTGACCGCAAAGGTTTCTACTTAGTTGGTAATAAAAATTACTAACATAGAGCGGTGTCTAGCAACACATTTATGCCACCAAATTAATAGAAATAGTCAGTAATCTGACAAACCTTGTGACCAATGATACCGTATTGTTTTATTCATTTGTCTCCATATCCGGATTGGACAGGAGACATACAAGTCACACTCGTATATCCAATCCATAGTTTCTCGATCCTGGGAATAGTCTTACTTATCCATGCATATAACATCGTCTCGCAAGACATTCTATAACCACTACCCCTCGAGTGGCAGCATATATTTGCTCCCGTTATGTGGGAGGGACAAATCCTATCTACATCACTACCATCTCGAAGCTTGATTCCTATCATGCCAGATAACTACCTCTGTAGTTACCCGATTAAGGCGCAACGTTTGATGATATCAAAGCATGATATTTCACAACTAGAGTATTTAGTGACTTCAAGTCTAAGGACCAAAATACCATTGTTACTACAAGAAGCACTTGTGACTTTACATAACTTGTATGTTGCCTTCTCGTTGTGGGACAATCCCGTATGTCATTACCCCTAATGCATATCCATGTGTTGGACTCGATATCTCCATATCAATCTATCCATATACTAGTATATAGTTGATCGTCCTCTTAATAAATATAATCGACTAGGGAAATTTAAGATAAACAACACATTTGTAATCTAAATACTTCATTATATAAAATATCTCCATAAATAATACAATGATTATTCTAGCCAAAATTGAAACGGCCTGGGATCTCGGTTCAGGGTTAACGCGACAATCGATAACCAAAAGTAGATTATTAACTATTAAATTTACATTTCGGTTAAAGTACATATCAAATTTTCGATATTAAGTACAATCTAAAACAAACCGTGTGTGATCTACTAAGTGATCTGACTTAAGCTAAACTTCTTCATCTCGGTCCGCGTTCCCATTCCCCAGACTTGATTGACGACCTGCGGTTTTAAAATGGCAAATGCCGACGCAGTTTTGAAGAAATAATCAGTAAAAACTGAGTAAATACATACTACGACATGTAAAGCAACGAGTGGCACGGAAGCATGTGTTGAAACAAATTAGAATATTTAAATAGTAAAGATATCATGTTGGATAATTTGGAACAACTGGAAGTAAACGAGTAACAAAAACCTCTCAATTTAATAACATTGAGAAACCACGAGTAGTTCGTAACATAACCAGAGTAAACAAGACCATTTAAGAGGATAACATAGTTCATGAGTAGCCAAAGCATATCGAATCATTTCAATTGATTAGGGCAATCCAGAGCCACAAACAACATCAATAGAGTAATCAAACTTTCTTTCAATTCCTTTAACCATTAAGTTTAGCTGAGGCGTGTCAAGAGCCACCAGCAGGATCGATGTAAACAGAGGGATCACGAAATAAACACTAAGGGTTCCTTCTAGGGTCTATAAAACCCTATTTCACCCGAGCGTTAAGGGAGCCCATTCGTCAACCCCGCTCACAACATTAGCTAAAAGGCCTTAAGTGTCGACACCCCTATACCGTAGTGACCCTTACAAGTATAAGTAGCACTCTATAGCTCTATAAACCCCTTGGCCTCAATATCTTGATACATTTTGGCTCATCGGGGGCGGATTTGTGAACATTAACGTTCTATCCAATAATAAGAAGCATTGCTTCAATGGTCTTAGCCATAATAAAATGGAGGATCGCTTGACGCCTCCCATTAATAACACTACTCTGTACATCGTCCTAAGTCTATTAGAGGTATTTTATTTCTTCTCTTTCACATAAACAAAATCAACATATCAACATTTCACAAGTAATTTCCGAGAGTACACAAAGGAGATGAATAAAATAGTTTAACAATATTCGAGTGGAAAACATGCATTCTCATACTTTTTCATATAACAAGCATTCATTTGAAACATGAAACACATACACACATTTTGATATGAAAAGGCCGTACATATGTACTTACCACTGAGATGAAGCACAATTAAAAGCAAGAAACTAAGTCTAGCACTCCGACGACAACCGCTCTCTCCTACGAGGTCGATGTTTACAATCACACATATGACGTACTCGTTATAACTAATTTACACATTTATAATAGAAATGCAAACCTACATGTCACATAGTCTTAAATGTCACTAATGCACATATAATGATGTTTAATTATCAAAATAAATCCAACGAAACACCTAGAAGTTCAAAAATTCAAGTTTTCTAAAAAATGTGAAACTACAATTCTGGACAGAATTGTAGCTCTGACTTTGGAGCCATATTTACCATATCAAACCATCTCCTAAAATCTTGAAATTAATTTATGATGAACCTATATGTGTCTACTTTCTGAAACATTAAGAAAATCATGCATAGTTAATACAAAACTCAAGTTACAAAAATAACAAACACTGCTATGCAGAGACAAGTTTGGAAGAAAGTTTAAACTTTGAAGAACCATTACTACTACTTTAAGAATAGGAAAAATGCCAATATTCTCCAGAATGAATCCCTTATGTGTCTAGTTTCATCACAAGAAAGATTTAGTGCCAAAGGTTTCTGGAAATGAGATTTTTAACAAAAATGGTAAAACTTGTCCAAAAACAGAGTTTCAGAAAACTTGCAACTTAGAATGAGCATATCTCCCTAACCAAAAAGGCTATGGAGTTGAATTTTCTTTCAAAATCACCCTCTATGAGTCTAGTTTTAGAATATGAAAGAGTTAAAAATTTCACAGAGACAAAACTTGGAGATAACCCATGTTTTTCACAAACTGGTCAGATTGTATAAACATGCATTTTTTTCAAAAATCAACAAGAATGGTTCTAGTAGTACATGCAAGTTAAGAAGACTTAATTTTCACCCAAATAGCACCATTTTAATCATAAAAATAACATTTTTACATGCCCTTGACACAAATTTTTAAAAATCTATTGAGTTACTAGTGAAAAGAATATGACATTCACAACATGCATGTGGGTTCTAATGTGGGTTTCATGAGATAATCTAAAATTTGAGGTCAAACACATGATCTAACCATGGAGATGAAGAACTAAGCATGGAATTGAAGAAATCAAAGATGAAATTTCATCACTCAAAGGTAAAGATGGACATGAAGCATCAATTAAAGACTAGAAGAAACTTTACCCCAAGATTCAAGAAGATGATGAGGAAAAGAATGCATTTGGCCTTCAATCCCTTAGAATAATTGTGTAAGAACAACCCTCCATGATGATACTAAGGTTGGACTCAAGATTTTCACAATTTAAAGCCAAGAAATTTGAGTTTTGATGAAGTTTTGTGGAGGTCAACCTCCAAAAACGGGTTTGAAGTTTGGAGAGAAGGAAGAAGAAGCTTGCATGAGTGTTTTTTAGGGAAATGATGGAAAGAAATGAAATGATGGAGAAGGGGTAGGATGGACTTGATGGAGATGGTAGTGTTGGTTGCTCATTGAGTGTAATGAGGATGTAGTGGTGTTATTTTAATAGGAGTAGAAATGAATAATTATTTTATTGGTGTTGACCAAAGTGATGGAGGGGGTAGTTGGTTGTAATTAGAAAAAAAATTAGAAGAGTTGTAGATGGGGCTAAAGAATTGATAGCCAAAAATTAAGGGGTAAAAAATGCAATTAAAAAGTCTCCCAACACCATAGTTGGGGTAGGAATTGGATTGCCAAGAGAATGAGGGTTGACATGCAAATACAAGAAATTCAAGATAACTACAAAATTCCATATCCAAGAGGGGTATAAATGAGAAGTGCCAAAAATTGAGGGGTGAAAAGATAATTTTCAATTAATAGCTCACACATATAAGTTAATTTTCATAAATAATAAATTTTCCAAAAAATTTCAAATACACCACTTTGTATATAAATGTTAAAATCAAATTTTAGAAAACTACAAGTATATCTCAAGTATACAAATAAGTTTCGTATAGTATCATCTAAGTTTCAAAAGTTACAAAATAACCCCAAATTAAAAATTGATATCATCATAGATGTCAATTAACACCATTATACTTTAAAATTAAGAAAAGTCATTGATATGTTTGAAATACTAATTTCTATAATTTTTCACATATTTTTCCGAAATGACCAAATAAACCCTTACATAAATACGGGGTATTACATTATATCCCCCTTAAAATGAAGTTTCGTCCCTGAAGCTTAAGAATTTTTTTGAATGAAATTACGAACATACTTCAAGAGAATGTAAATAATGCACATGAAGCTTGTATGCAATGGTAATACACATGCAACACTTTAATTAACGGGAATCGCGCTCTCGGTCAATTACATCCCACTCCCCTCGTATTATACTAGAGATTCAAATACAATTAGCTCAAGTAAAAGGTCGGCACCAAATTTTGAAAGGTCTACACGAACACACAAGTTACCACGTTTAGAAAGCCAATTCGAAAATTTTCTAGCGTTTAAACAAATCTTGAAATTTATAGACACAAAATACTTTGATCGCAACTAACATGTCATTTTACTTGGCTCATCCGCGTGAAAAATATTGTCATACCTGTAAAGGATTAGATAAACCAATCACCTCAAGTGTTCCACACATACGAGGGAGAAAAGAACACTATGTGTCGTCACACAACGTGCCTCTTCTTCACAACTCGCATGTGTTTCTGATGTTCCAACTTAGACTACACAGCGGGTACAACTCATAGTACCGTCGTACTAATAGTCACGCCAGCGGACTGCTAAACAAAGTGGTCCATATCACTTGGCATTTGGTATCTCGACACCCAACAATCTTTTTCAAAACTATTTTTTTATCTTTAAAAAAAAAGAATACTATTTTTTTTGTCAAAACTTTCTAATTTTGGAAACGACCAAGTCAAATTAACTGAAACTGAAACTAAACATAATATTATCTTAAAATTCACACTCAAAGGTATGAAATGAATGGTCTCAAGGTCTACTAAGTCAAAACGTCGATACTCTCATGTCGACAAAATAACATAACCAATTAAGGGAACGTGCATACGCATCACACGACAATGACAAATCATTTCTATACAGTAAGAAAACATGCTCATAGGATAACAAACATATCAATAAGCAAGACATTTTCGCATTGATCACATATCAATAAGGAGTTAACAGTCACTTAACAAGTAAGGTACAAATCGAGTTCAAGAATACTTAAGTACCCCAACTCCCCGACGGCTTGATTACTTCATTTATTTCTCAATTGAGTTATACTAGTCAATTTTAATTTTTTAAAATATTTTATCTTTCTTATGTTCTACTAATAGAAATCGATCAGTCACTTTAACCGGAGAACCGATGCTCTGATACCATATGAAACGGCCCGGGATCTCGGTTCAGGGTTAACGCGACAATCGATAACCAAAAGTAGATTATTAACTATTAAATTTACATTTCGGTTAAAGTACATATCAAAATTTCGATATTAAGTACAATCTAAAACAAATCGTGTGTGATCTACTAAGTGATCTGACTTAAGCTAAACTTCTTCATCTCGGTCCGCGTTCCCATTCCCCAGACTTGATTGACGACCTGCGGTTTTAAAATGGCAAATGCCGACGCAGTTTTGAAGAAATAATCAGTAAAAACTGAGTAAATACATACTACGACATGTAAAGCAACGAGTGGCACGGAAGCATGTGTTGAAACAAATTAGAATATTTAAATAGTAAAGATATCATGTTGGATAATTTGGAACAACTGGAAGTAAACGAGTAACAAAAACCTCTCAATTTAATAACATTGAGAAACCACGAGTAGTTCGTAACATAACCAGAGTAAACAGGACCATTTAAGAGGATAACTTAGTTCATGAGTAGCCAAAGCATATCGAATCATTTCAATTGATTAGGGCAATCCAGAGCCACAAACAACATCAATAGAGTAATCAAACTTTCTTTCAATTCCTTTAACCGTTAAGTTTAGCTGAGGCGTGTCAAGAGCCACCAGAAGGATCGATGTAAACAGAGGGATCACGAAATAAACACTAAGGGTTCCTTCTAGGGTCTATAAAACCCTATTTCACCCGAGCGTTAAGGGAGCCCATTCGTCAACCCCGCTCACAACATTAGCTAAAAGGCCTTAAGTGTCGACACCCCTATACCGTAGTGACCCTTACAAATATAAGTAGCACTCTATAGCTCTATAAATCCCTTGGCCTCAATATCTTGATACATTTTGGCTCATCGGGGGCGGATTTGTGAACATTAACGTTCTATCCAATAATAAGAAGCATTGCTTCAATGGTCTTAGCCATAAGAAAATGGAGGATCGCTTGACGCCTCCCATTAATAACAGTACTCTGTACATCGTCCTAAGTCTATCAGAGGTATTTTATTTCTTCTCTTTCAAATAAACAAAATCAACATATCAACATTTCACAAGTAATATCCGAGAGTACACAAAGGAGATGAATAAAATAGTTTAACAACATTCGAGTGGAAAACATGCATTCTCATACTTTTTCATATAACAAGCATTCATTTGAAACATGAAACACATACACACATTTTGATATGAAAAGTCCGTACATATGTACTTACCACTGAGATGAAGCACAATTAAAAGCAAGAAACTAAGTCTAGCACTCCGACGACAACCGCTCTCTCCTACGAGGTCGATGTCTACAATCACACGTATGACGTACTTTTTATAACTAATTTACACATTTATAATAGAAATGCAAACCTACATGTCACATAGTCTTAAATGTCACTAATGCACATATAATGATGTTTAATTATCAAAATAAATCCAACGAAACACCTAGAAGTTCAAAAATTCAAGTTTTCTAAAAAATGTGAAACTACAATTCTGGACAGAATTGTAGCTCTGACTTTGGAGCCATATTTACCATATCAAACCACCTCCTAAAATCTTGAAATTAATTTATGATGAACCTATATGTGTCTACTTTCAGAAACATCAAGAAAATCATGCATAGCTAATATAAAACTCAAGTTACAAAAATAACAAACACTGCTATGCAGAGACAAGTTTGGAAGAAAGTTTAAACTTTGAAGAACAATTACTACTACTTTAAGAATAGGAAAAATGCCCATATTCTCCAGAATGAATCCTTTATGTGTCTAGTTTCATCACAAGAAAGATTTGGTGCTATAGGTTTCTGGAAATGAGATTTTTAACAAAAATGGTAAAACTTGTCCAAAAACAGAGTTTCAGAAAACTTGCAACTTAGAATGAGCATATCTCCCCAACCAAAAAGGCTATGGAGTTGAATTTTCTTTCAAAATGACCCTCTCTGAGTCTAGTTTTAGAATATGAAAGAGTTAAAATTTCACAGAGACAAAACTTGGAGATAACCCATGTTTTTCACAAACTGGTCAGATTGTATAAACATGCATTTTTTTCAAAAATCAACAAGAATGGTTCTAGTAGTACATGCAAGTTAAGAAGACTTAATTTTCACCCAAATAGCACAATTTTAATCATAAAAATAACATTTTTACATGCTCTTGACACAAATTATTAAAAATATATTGAGTTACTAGTGAAAAGAATATGACATTCACAACATGCATGTGTGTTCTAATGTGGGTTTCATGAAATAATCTAAAATTTGAGGTCAAACACATGATCTAACCATGGAGATGAAGAACTAAGCATGGAATTGAAGAAATCAAAGATGAAATATCATCAATCAAAGGTAAAGATGGACATGCAAGCATCAATTAAAGACTAGAAGAAACTTTACCCCAAAATTCAAGAAGATGATGAGGAAAAGAATGCATTTGGCCTTCAATCCCTTAGAATAATTGTGTAAGAACACCCCTCCATGATGATACTAAGGTTGGACTCAAGATTTTCACAATTTAGAGCCAAGAAATTTGAGTTTTGATGAAGTTTTGTGGAGGTCAACCTCCAAAAACGGGTTTGAAGTTTGGAGAGAAGGAAGAAGAAGCTTGCATGAGTGTTCTTGAGGGAAATGATGGAAAGAAATGAAATGATGGAGAAGGGGTAGGATGGACTTTATGGAGATGGTAGTGTTGGTGGCTCATTGAGTGTAATGAGGATGTAGTGGTGTTATTTTAATAGGAGTAGAAATGAATAATTATTTTATTAGTGTTGACCAAAGTGATGGAGGGGGTAGTTGGTTGTAATTAGAAAAAAAATTAGAAGAGTTGTAGATGGGGCTAAAGAATTGATAGCCAAAATTTAAGGGGTAAAAAATACAATTAAAAAGTCTCCCAACACCATAGTTGGGGTAGGAATTGGATTGCCAAGAGAATGAGGGTTGACATGCAAATACAAGAAATTTAAGATAACTACAAAATTCCATATGCAAGAGGGGTATAAATGAGAAGTGGCAAAAATTGAGGGGTGAAAAGATAATTTTCAATTAGTAGCTCACACATATAAGTTAATTTTCATAAATAATAAATTTTCCAAAAAATTTCAAATACACCACTTTGTATATAAATGTTAAAATCAAATTTTAGAAAACTACAAGTATATCTCAAGTATAAAAATAAGTTTCGTATAGTATCATCTAAGTTTCAAAAATTACAAAATAACCCCAAATTAAAAATTGATATCATCATAGATGTCAATTAACACCATTATACTTTAAAATTAAGAAAAGTCATTGATATGTTTGAAATACTAATTTCTCTAATTTTTCACATATTTTTCCGAAATGACCAAATAAACCCTTGCATAAATACGGGGTATTACAAAAATAATGTTCATACTAAACAAGATCGCCTCTAGGGAATCTATTCCAACAGTCGCCCACTTGCACTAGAGCCAATCTGGTGCATCTCGTATGCCTACAGATCTAGTGTGCCCTTCATGCTTGCGCTGAACAAGCGGCTTTGTAAGTGGATCTGACAGGTTTTCATATGTAGGAATCTTGCATATCTTCACATCTCCTCGATCGACGATCTCTCGAATAATATTGAACTTTTTGAGTACGTGGTTGGATTTCTAGTGTGACTTGGGTTCCTTGAATTGTGCGATCGCTCCAGTGTTATCACAATACAACTCTATTGGATCCACAATACTAGGAACCACACCAACCTCATTAATGAAATTCCTAATCCAAACAACCTTCTTTGTTGCACCCGATGTAGCAATATACTCAACCTCAATTGTAGAATCATCAACCGTGTCTTGCTTGGAACTTTTCCAGTTCACAGCTTCTCCATTCAGGCAAAACACGAATCCCGACTGCGATCTGAAATCATCTTTGTCGGTTTGGAAGCTTGCATCCATGTAACCCCTTACATGCAACTCGTCCTCCCCTCCATAGATCAAGAACGAATCCTTAGTTCTTCTCAAGTACTTGAGGATGTTCTTGACTGCTATCCAGTGACTCTCACCCGGATTGGACTGATATCTGCTTGTAATACTCAACGCGTATAACACATCTAGTCTAGTACATAATATGGCGTACATGATGGATCCTATAGCCGACACATAGGGAATCCTACTCATGCGGTTCTTCTCAATCTAATTGGAAGGACATTCAACCTTCGAACGGGTGATTCCATGCGAGATGGGAAAGAATCCTTCTCGTAATCTTGCATGTTGAACCTTTTCAACACCTTGTTTATATATGTACTTTGACTTAGGCCTAACAGCTTCCTCGATCTATCCCTATAGATCTCGAAACAATTATATAAGTTGCATCCCCTAAGTCTTTCATTGAGAAACACTCTCCTATCCAATCTTTAACAGATTGTAAGGTAGGAATGTCGTTTCCAATGAGTATTAGGTCATCCACATACAAGATCAGAAACACAATAGAGCTCCCACCAAACTTCTTGTAGACACAAGTTCATTTTCGTTTTTGATGAAGCCAAACTCTTTGACCGCGTCATCAAAACGTAGATTTCAACTCCTAGAAGCTTGCTTCAATCCATAAATAGATCGCTGCAACTTACACACTTTATGGGCATGCTCTGGATCCTCAAAACCCTCTGATTGTGTCATGTACACATCATCGGGGAAGTTTCTATAAAGAAATGTTGTTTTGTCATCCATCTTCTAAATCTCATAATCGTGATAAGCTGCAATAACAAGTAAGATTCGAATGGATTTGGTCATTGTGACTGGAGAAAAAGTTTCATCATAGTCAATACCATGAATCTGTATGAATCCTTTTTTCACCAATTGGCCCTTATGTTCCGAGCCCCTTGGGGTGGTTCCACCAAAGTCCATACTTTGTTTGTATACATGGATTCCATCTCGGATCTCATGGCTTCATGCCACTTTTGAGATTTCAGCCCTTTCATGGCCTCTCCATAGGTAGTAGACTCGTCATCTATGAGCAACACATCACCAGGCTTATTCATGATAAGTCCGTACCTCTATGGCTCCTGGTGCACTCTACTAATCCTACGAAGTTCTTGTGTTACTTGAAAAAGTTCCTCCACAACATCTTGCGGTTCTTGTTCATGTTCAATATTAGGAGGTGTTGTTAGTAATTCTTGAATTTCTTCAAGTTCTACTGTCCTCCCATTTGCTTCTTTTGAGATAAATTCTCTTTCTAGGAACACGCCGGTTCGAGCAAAAAACACTTTGTTCTCGGCAGGGTTGCAGAAATAATACCCCTTTGTTTCCTTAGGGTATCCTACAAACTTACTCTTATTCGACTTGAGCCCGAGCTTTTCTGTTTGTAAACGTTTTACATACACATCGCAGCCCCAAATCCTCATGAACGACAATGTGGAATGCCTCCCACTCCACATCTCATATGAAGTCTTCATGATTGGTTTAGATGGAACACGCGTAAGGGTGAAAGCTGCACATAATAGAGTGTTCCTCCAAAAGGATAATGGAAGATCAGTTTGACACATCATAGATCGAACCATGTCCAACAGATTTCGATTCTGACTCTCGGACACGCCATTCCATTGTGGCATTCCGGGTGGAGTGAGTTGGGACAAGATCCCATACACTTTAAGATAGTCGTCAAACACTTGGCTTAAGTATTCTCCTCCACGATCCGATCGTAGGGCCTTATATTCTTGCCACGTTGCTTCTATACTTCATTCTTGAATTCTTTGAACTTTTCAAAGGATTCAAATTTGGCCTTCATAAGGTACAAAAATCCCTATCTACTGAAATCATCAGTAAATGTAATAAAATAAAGATAACCACCTCTGAAAGGCGTGGCAAATGGCCCGCATACATCTGTGTGCATGAGAGCCAATTTCTCACTAGTCCTCTATCATTTTTTATTGAAAGAGGACTTTGTCATTTTTCCTAATAAACAAGATTCACATGTCTCATATGATTCATAATCAAATGAGTCTAGGAATCCATCCTTATGGAGTGTAGAGATGCGTTTCTCGTTTATATGGCCTAAACGACAATGCCATAAATAAGTAAGATTTAAATCATTTGTTTTTATCCTCTTGGTATTTATGTTACAGACAGGATTACTTAGATCAAGGATATACAATCCAATAGATATTGCGCACTACACTAGTGCATACTATCAAAATAAATGGAGTAACATTTGTCCTTTATTGAAATAGTAAAACCTTTCTCGTCCAAACAAGAAATAGGAATAATGTTTCTGCTCATAGCAGGCACAAATAGCAATTATTAATTCTCAAACTAATCCTGAAGGCAAAGATAGCTCGTACACGCCCACGGCCAATGCAGCAACTTTTGCTCCATTCCCAACGTGTATGTCTATCTCCCCTTTAGACAATCTTCTACCTCTCTTTATATCCTGCACATTTCGACAAATTTGAGATCCACATCCAGTATCCAATACCCAAGATGAAGAGATAGTTAAATTGACATCTATAACAAAAATACCTGGTGGTGGTTGAATTGCTATTCCAAGCCTTTTATCCTCCAGATACTTTGACCAGTTCCTCTTCCTGTGTCCAGGCTAACTGCAGTAGTGACACTCATCCTTAGTCACGGCCTTGGCAATGCCACCAGCAGGTTTAAGGGCACCTTCCTTGGGTTTTGAAACTGACTTGCCTTTCCCTTTGGAGGTAGAGGCAACTCGCTTTGCCTTTTCCTTTTTTTCACCATCATTATGGCCTTTCCCTTCCCCTTGTTAATGCTTTGTTCAGCTATCCTCAATATATTGAGTAGATCTGGCAGAGGATTGGTGATCTCATTCATTTTATAGTTCATAATGATTTGCCCATAACTATCAGGCAACGATTGCAATATGAGATCAATGACCAACTCTTGACCTATTGGAAACCATAGGTGTGTGAGATTCTCCAAGTACCCGATCATGCGCAGTATGTGAGGTCCCACAGGGTTTCCTTCTGACATATGACATATGAACAATGCCTTGGAAACTTTATACCGTTCAACCCTTGCTTGCTCTTGAAAGAGGTGCCTCAGATTTATGATCATATCAAACGCGACCATGTTCTCATGTTGCTTCTGAAGCTCAGAGCTCATGGTGCAAAGAATAAGGCGGGCCACATCATTAGCATCGTCAACGATCTTTTGAAATGCCTGTAGGGCTGCAAGAGTATTATTTTCTAGACCTTGAGGAGCTTGTTGTTTTAGAATGTATAATTTTTTCTCTTGCTTGAGAACAATTCTCAAGTTCTTGTACCAGCCCAGAAAGCTTATCCTTCTCAAGGACTGATCGTAGGGATTGTGATGAATTCCATGAATTGTTTGCCATTAGAATTCTACAAATTGAGAAATATACAAGTTTTAGTATTTTGTGAACAAAGAACTATATTTAATAATGACTAGATTATTAAACATAGCTCCTACTATTTTTCTCGGATTAATAACCCTCCATATTAATGCGGATAATATCATTATATTTTTTAGTGGGCCAAGATCAATATTTCACGTCATTTTTAGCTTACTTTGCTAAGTCACCCAAAAATTAGTTATTTAGGTAGAAACAATTTTAATTGCATCATTGTTCAATTGAAAAAATTACTCCTTATTTATATATCCCATAGATAATCCCAATTGTTTGCCTCTAGGCTTTCAATCCAATTGAAGTAGCCCAGTTGCGTCCAACCTCTTACTTCAACAATTGAACATTACTAGATTGTGCCGTCGCGCCACATCATGATAAATCAAGTCGACTTGCTTTGGCAAGCCCGAACTTTATAAATCATAATTATGACGAGTGTTAACTAACGAGAAGGCAAAAATGCAATATTTAAACTTGAGGGATTTTTCCATTTAATTTTAATTGTTTTATTGATCCATATCAACTGATCTACTTATTTGGGTTGGGCAATCCGAAAATAAAAGATCCAAGTTGTTTTATCTTGTTACCAGTTCGCATGCATCAACCATACACCAACAATCAATAACAAGACAATAAATGAACAACCACAAACAATACGCGATGTGGATATGGCCTCCTAAAACTAAGATCTTCCCAAGCCAATGAGAATATCTATAAGCCCTACAAAATATCAAGCTCATCTCCATGTGTCTCCATCTTTTAGTCCATGCGCCTTAGCTTGTGGAATGCCGTGTGGTTTATTCAATTATTTTGGCTTCTTCTTCAAGTCTTGACTATCATTTACTCTATCTAATACTAGCTAGCATCCATACTAAAAAGAGAGACCTCACAAGTTGAGGAGAAGAGCGGCTCGCAGACCGTAAAACCTAATTAATTAATTATTTCAATAAAACCAAACCACAAAAATAAATGTTCACAACATCCACATCTAAGGTCATATCCAATCACCATGCAAAAGCACATAATACAGTTAAAATCCAATTTTAATGCGCTTGGTCAATTTTAGTTGATTTTGGATGTACTAGGGTCAAAACGATACAAGAGGGCACACCAACTACTCGGATGAACCCCTAATGGACCGCCACAAGGCCTTGGGTCGGCCGGAGGGGGCGGAAGGCCCTAGGGTTGTTTCCTTCCCCTCCTTCCTTGTTTCCCAAGTTAGCTTGTTTACAAATTATGAAAATCCAATTTTTCATAATTTGTGCCCAAATCCTAGTTTTCTAAATTCAAAGTTTCACATCATATGTGATCCAAATTCACTAATCTTTACATAATATTTAAAATTATTTCATTCTTGTTTGAATCATATTCAAAATGCATCTTTATGCTAACTTTAGTTTTTACGCGAAAAGAAGTAGAACATTGTAAAAACTAACAATAAAGTAATACATAAACCACGTTATGCACTACGTCCTGTGGCTATGATACCACTGTAGGATTTTGATACGAATTATGAAGCGGAATAAAAAATAAACAATTCCATTCAAGACCCTCCAAGGATCACATGATTATACATCATAACGACGGAAAATGACAGGAGTATCATGTACCTTGTTTGTCTCCATTGATGACTTCACGTGAAATAGTGTCCACGTCTCTATAGTAGTCCACGCGGAGGATCAAGTCTAGAGTCATTCCACTTGTTTGTGCTGGAAATTTGATGTTAAGAGGAAGAAGAAGATCACGCAGACGGAGCACCCAAGGTCGCGCCACACAAGGTCGACGGCAAAGGGGAGGGGGCGGACGAAGGGGTTCGGCCTCCTTGTCTTGTCTCTCTCCTTGCTTTGTTCTTTCTTTATATAGTCTGACAACTCTTTGTTAACTACATAACAACCCCGATACTAATCATGCCCTTACATGGATTAGTCCACCTTGAAAATTAGTCCTACTAAGTTTGCAAGTGGTTGCGTATTGATCCTTCTATTTAATAAATCATATTAATTAATTCCCAAGTCTAGTTTAATCCCTAGGGCGTGTGACCCCATAGGTTAAACAACTACTAACATAGAGCGGTGTCTACCAACACATCTATGCCACCCAACTAATAGATATAGTCAATAATCCGACAAACCTTGTGAACAATGTTACCGTATTGTATTAAACCTTTGTCTCCATATCCAGATTGAACACGAGATATAAAAGTCACACTTGTATATCCAATCCATAGTTTCTCAATCCTTGAAATAGTTTTATCCATGCAAGTAACATCAATATCCTATATTGATTTATCTAGAGTCTGGCCAGAAATTCTATAAGCACCCCCTCGAGTGGTCGCGGATATTTTCTCCCGTTATGTGGGAGGGACAAATCCTATCTACATCATTACCATCTCTAAGCTTGCTTCCTATCATGCCCGATAACTACTTTTATAGTTACCCGATTAAGGCGCAACGTTTGATAATATCAAAGCATGATATTTCACAACTAGAGTATCTAGTGACTTCAAGTCTAAGGACCACAATACCATTGTCACTACGAAAAGTACTTGTGATTTTACATAACTTGTATGTAGCCTTCTCGTTGTGGGTCAATCCAGCATTCCATTACCCCTAATGCATACCCATGTGCTAGACTAGATATCTCCATATCAATCTATCCACATACTAGTCTATTGTTGATCGCCTTGTTAATCAATATAATTGACTAGCGATATTCAACACATTTTTAATCTAAGGACTTCATTATATTAAATATCTCCATAAATAATACAGTGATTATTCTAGCCAAAATAATGTTCATAATAAATAATATTTCCCCTAGGGAATCTATTCCAACGATCATTTCCTCATAGATCACCTTATCGGAGGAGAATGCAGACATATCATGTACACCAATTCCTCTTTTGGATTGGGTACAAACACAACACAAAGTTTTTTGTAAGAAGTGATATTTAACGGCTAGCTCGTTTAAGCAAATATTACTAGTCCCGAAGTAAATCCGGACATCTACTTCTCGGTTACCAATTAGTTTCAAGTTAATGTGAAATCTCATGGATGCTAAAACTTTATTAAATTCCAATTGAAGCAATGGAATTTTCAAATTAATCTAGGAGAGGTTTTCACAATTCCGATTGGGTCCTAAATTTCCAATGCTCATTTCTTCTTAACTTACCTGTTACTATTTGTGCCTTCTATCAAGCTAACCAATTGATCAAACTTGCAAGAGGAAGACAAGGAACAAGACTGCAGAACATCCGGGGGAGGAGGTCAGGAAGTAGCTCTCACGAGCAACTGGACTAGCTCGAGCTACTACACTAGGTCCCATGACCAACTTCGAGGACTAGAAAAATCTGGTTGTTACTTTATTTCTTTAGTAATGTTCCAGGTTGATTTGGGTGCAAGTTTAGTCCCTCATGTGTCTATTTAAGGGTTGTAGTTCATAAATAAACGTATGTACGAGCGTGTGAGTTGTAATTGGGTTTCTTTCTTGATAATATTTAGGTTTTTAGGTCTTGGATGAGATAGAAAAGATTACTACTGAACCACGTTAAATCTACGCGTTCTTGTGTTTGTTTTCTGTTTCCTTGAATTATTATCTCTTGATTCCCTCGTTCTAATGGTATTAGAGCCTGGTTCAACAATTCGGGTTGAACTCAAAGCTAGTGCTTCGCAATTCAGGTGGACCAGGCTATTTGGAGTTGGGTTTGAAGATTCCACCAAATACAATGCCTTGTTCAGTAATCTAGATCGATCTATCCGTGAGGAGAAGATGGTTTTGTTTGTTGTCCTCTTCAATAGGGGCCGCAAAGTTCACCCACCATCTGAAGCCACAAATGGGCTATCTGGGCTCCTTTCGTTGAGTATTTGGCGTGTGAGACTTTTGAAACGTGATTAGTTCCGGCGCACATTCTGCACAAGGCAATAATTTTGACGTGCATCTATTTTGGAGTGTGTACCATGACACGCATTTTGTTTTTATCTTGCACGGTTAATTTTTTTTTTGAACAAGCAGGCAAGTAGACGGATTTAGGCGCAATCTGGCACGACAAATCTGTTTGGACACTCGCGATTAGGTGCATCTAGTCTGGTAAGTAATCACATCAGGTAAGTGTCGTGGTGCATCAGTCTGGCGCAAGTTGGCTCCTCTGGAATACATTCGATCCCGTATCAGTGAATGCATTCGAGTCTGGTTCAAGGTGGAGCACTTGGTTTTGTTTCTGGAAGTGCATTCGTATCCGCCGAAATCGTTACAGGAACACATGGTAGTTGGAGCAAAAAAATGGCGATTCTAGATCGCATACAGCTGCAAAACATCCATTTCTAGATTGGAGAGAAGTTATTGGTTCTGGTTTCATGTTGCTAGGAGTATTCAAGGCATGGTGGAGATTTGTTAGGATTTGTTCGTTGTATCAAGCTAGCAAATTGATCAAACAGGCAAGGGGAAGATATGTAAGAAGACTGCACCACATCCGGGGTTCAGGAAGTAGCTTGCACGAGCTACTGGACTAGCTTGTACGAGCTATGGTAGCTCGCACGAGATATTGTACTAGGTTACACGACCTAGTTCAGGGGCAGGCAAATTATGGTAGTTTTCTTATAGCTTTACGGATGTTCTGGGTTGCTTTCTGTTCAAATTTAGTCTTTGCTAGGTCTATCTAAGGGCTATAGGTTGTTGATGAACGTATGTACGAGCGCGTGACTTCCAATTAGGTTTCTCTCTATATAATATTTGTTTTTTTAAGTCACGGATGTAGCTAGCAACTATTTCTAGGCAGTCATTTTAAATCTCTGCATTCTTGTGCTTGTTTTCTGTTTCCTTGCATTCTTCTACGCTTAAGAGGAAAAGATCAATTGCTAACGAAAGGCGATAGGAATATGCTGTTCTTCCAAGAACCTGTAAAAAGAGAACTGCCATAAATAGGATTGATGGAATCTTAAAACCAGTCGGGAGAGGATGTGAAGTCACAAGGATCTCTAGGATCTTCTTTCCAAACACTTTGAATCCATAATTGTAAGATCCTCTAAGGTCCATTCCTCGAAGTGGATAATTGGGACGAAGGGAATCTCCTTTCACATAGATTAAATGTTAAAAGCCTCCAAATCCTTTTTGGGCACATGCTTGAAAAAAGGGTTTTTCAAACATGGAAACAAGTCAACTTGGGAAACAAGGCAAGGAGTTGTTTTGGAAACAACTCCCTAAGGAGGTTCAGCCCCCCTAGGGACCTACCCCCTTGCCTTGCCACACAAGCTAGGGAACGGCCAAGGGCTCGGACTGGCCACACGTAGGGATCAGCCGACTGGCCCAAGGCCGCCCCTTGGTCCTTTTTGGGCGGTTCGGCTATATTGATGGTGAACCCCTTGGACTGTTTTAACCCTAGCACATCCAAAATCAATTAAAATTAACTAAGCGCGTTAAAATTGGTTTTTAACTGTTTATATGCAATTTTCATGGTGATTGGATATGCCCTGAGATGTGGTTTGTTGTGGATGTTTAATTTTGTGGTTTGTTTACGGCCTGCGAACTGATCAATTTGATGTAATAATTAATTAGGTCTTACGGCCTGCGAGCCGGTATTTTTTTTATCAACTTGTGTGATTTATTTTATTTAGTATAGTTGTTAGCTAAGACTAGATAAAATAGATAGATAGTCAAGATTGAATTAAAGAAGCCCAAAGAATTAAAGGAGCCACAACATGGAACATTGATCATTCCACGAGGCTTGAAGGATGGACCAAGAGATGAAGGCACATGGAGATGCGTTTTCTATTCTAGGGTTCATAGATATTCTCATTGTCTTGGGAATATCTTAGAGTAGGAGGCCATATCCATCATGTAGTTTTATTTTTTTGGATGTTTATTTTATTGTCTTATTATATTTGTTGGTGTATGGTTGATGCATGCAATTTGATAATAAGAAAATTAACAACCCGAATCTTTTATTAGAAGTTTTTGCCCAAACACAAATAGGTAGATCAGTTGATATGGATCAACAAAATAATTTAGAATTGAAAATAAGATCCCTCAATTTAAATATTACGTTTTTGCCTTCTCGTTATTTAGAAACTCTTCATGATCATGATTATCAAGCTCGTGCGTGCCAAAGCAGGGCGACTTGATTTTTCATGATTGTGTTGCGATGGCACAAGCAAGTAATGTGAAACTCTCCAAGTAAGAGGTTGGACGCAACTAGGTAATTTTAATAAGATTAAAAGCCTAGAGGAAAACAATTGGGATTCTCCATGAGTATGGATAAATAAGGAGTTATTTGCCCAATTGAACCAAGAGTTGCATAAGGATGCAATTGGAATTGTTCCTACCTAAATAACTAATTTCGGGCAAGCTCAAAAGAAGTGAAATATGGATCTTGGCACCCACTATAAAATATAATGATATTTTCGGCATTAATGTCTGAGGGTTATTAATCCGTAGAAAAATAGTGGGAGTTGTATTTAATAATCTAGCCATTATTAAATATAGTTAATTGGTCACAAATACTAAAACTTGCGTATTTTCGTTTTTGTAGAATTCCAATGACAAACAACTCATCGAACTCATCTCAATCCCTACGCTATGTCCTTGATAAGGACAAGCTGTCCGAGACCAATTTTCTAAAATGGTACAGAAACTTGAGAATCGTTCTCAAGCACAAAAAGAAACTGTACGCTCTAGAGGGGCAAATTCTTGATGGTTCGAAAAACAACACTCATGCAGCCCTACAGGCATATCAGAAGCGTGTTGATGACGCTAATGATGCAGCCTGCCTAATGCTTTGCACCATTTCCTCTGAGCTTCAAAAGCAACATGAGAACATGAATGCAGTCGATATGATCGCACACTTGAAGCAGCTCTTCCAAGAGCAGGATAGGGTTGAGAGGTATGAAGTTTTCAAGGCATTGTTCAAATTTCATCTGTCAAAGGGAATCCCCGTGGGGCCTCACTTGTTGCGCATGATCGGCTATTTAGAGAGCCTAGGCCGCTTAGTATTTCCGGTGGGTCAAGAGTTGGCCACCGATGTCATCTTGCACTCGTTGCCTGAGAGTTATGGACAGTTCATCATGAACTATAACATGAAGGAGATCGCGAAACCTATGCTAGATTTATTCAATATGTTGAGTACATGTGAACAAAACATCAACAAAGGAAAGGGCAAATCCATAATGATGGTGCAGAAAAGAAATGGCAAAATGTTTTCCTCTACCTCCAAGGGAAAAGGCAAGGCAGTTGCCAAACGCAAGGAAACTGCCCTTAAGTCTGTTGGTGGCGTAGCCAAAGGTGTGACTAAAGGTGAATGTCACTACTGCAGTCAGCCTGGACACCGGAGAAGGAACTGCCCAAAATATCTGGAGGAGAAGAGGCTTGGAATAGTGATTGCACCACCACCAGGTATTTCTTTTATAGATGTCAATATTGCTTGCTCTTCATCTTGGGTATTCGATACTGGATGTGGATCTCACATTTCTTGAAATGTGCAGGATCTAAAGAAAAGTAGAATATTGGCTAAAGGAAAGATAGATCTGCGCGTTGGGAATGGAGCAAAGGTTGCTGCATTGGCTGTAGGCATGTACAAGCTGTCTCTGCCTTTAGGATTAATTTTAGAATTAAATAATTGCTATTTTGTGCTTGCTATGAGCAGAAACATTATTTCTAATTCTTGTTTGGACAAACAAGGTTTTACTATTTCAATAAAGAACAATTGTTGTTCCATTAGTATTCACTATTGTAGTGCGCAATTATTTAATGAATTATATATCCTTGATCAAAATAATCATGTCTATAACATTAATACCAAGAGGATTAAAATAAATGATTTAAATCCTGCTTATTTATGGCACTGTCATTTAGGCCTATAACCGAGAAACGTGTATCTAGACTCCATAAGGATGGATTCCTAGAATCATTTGATTTTGAATCATATGAGACATGTGAGGCTTGTTTATTGGGAATAATGACAAAGTCCCCTTTCAATAAGAAATGTGAGAGGACTAGTGAGCAATTTGTGCTAATACATACTGATATATGTTGGCCATTTGCCACGCCTGCCAGGGGTTGTTATTTCTACTTCATCACATTTACTGATGATTTCAGTATATATGGATTTGTTTACCTTATGAAGGCCAAATCCGAGTCCTTTGAAAGGTTCAAAGAATTCAAGAATGAAGTAGAGAAGCAGCTTGGCAAAAGTGTTAAGGCTATATGATTGGATCGTGGAGGTGAATACTTGAGTCAAGAGTTTGACGACTATCTTAGAGAGTGTTGGATGATATCCCAACTCACTTCACCTGGAACGCCACACTAGAATGGCGTGTCCGAGAGGAGGAATCAAACTCTATTAGATATGGTTCGATCTATGATGTGTCAAACTGATCTTCCATTATCACTTTGTGGCTATGCTCTATTGAGTGCAGCTTTCACCATTAACAGTGTTCCATCTAAGTCAGTCATGAAGACACCACATGAGATGTGGAGTGGGAAGCGTCCCACAGTGTCGTTCATGAAGATTTAGGGCTGCGATGTCTATGTAAAACGTTTACAATTAGACAAGCTAGGTCCTAATTCGGACAAATGCAAATTTGTGGGATACCCTAAGAAAACTAAGGGATATTATTTATACAATCCAACTGAGAACAAAGTGTTTGTTGCTCGGTCCTGCGTGTTTCTAAAAATAGAGTTTGTCTCTAAAGAAGCAAGTGGGAGGACTATAGAACTTGAAGAAGTTCGAGAACCACAAAGCATTGATCCTACTATGGAACATGAGAAGGAACCCACAAGAGGTTGTGGAGCAGCCTGTTCAAGTAACAGAAGAGCTTCGTAGATCTAGAAGAGTGCGCTAGGAGCCAGAGAGGTATGGACTTCTCGTGACAGATTTTGGTGACACGATGCTCATAGATGATGAGCCTACTACCTTTGAAGAGGCCATAGAAGGGCCGGACTCTCAGAAGTGGCTTGATGCCATGACATCCGAGATGGCATCCGTGTATACAAACAAAGTATGGACTTTGGTGGAACCACCCGAAGGGGCTCGCCCCACAGGGTGCAAGTGGGTCTTCAAGAAGAAGATCGACAAGGATGGTAATGTTAATACTGTTGGGTTTTGACGTAGGTAACGCAGCGGAATAAAAAAAATCCTACTCAAAGCCCACTAATGATCACGAGAAGAGCTAATCATAACATGTTAATATCATAGAAAATGTGTACCTTGGTTTGGGAGATCACACGAAGAAAAGTGTCTTCGTCTCTATAAATCACCACACCTTGGATCTTGATTGGATTCCTTCTCACCACGATGTCCTAGCAACATAAGAAGGAGGAGGATGATCACGCAAAACGGAGCACTATGGCCACGCCTTGGTGTGGCCGACGGCAAAGGGTCGGACTGGTTGGGGGTTTCGGCCTTCCAACTTGCTCTCCTCTCTTGCTTTGTTAAATTCTCTCAATATGACTTCTCTTGAGAATTAACAAGCTAGAGTTCCTTTATATAGTCATAACTCTTTATTAACTACATAAAGGCCCCAATACTAATTATGTCCCTACATGGATTAGCCCACTCACAAATTAAGTTTTCATGTGGTTGGATTATGATCCTTTTATTAATTAGTCCAACTAATTAATACCTATATCCAATTTATTCCATCCGGTGTGTGACCTCATAGGTTTCTACTTAGTTGGTAGTAACTTATTACCAACATGGAGCGGTGTCTAGCAACACATCCATGCCACCCAACTAATAGAAATAAGTCAGTGTTCCCGACAAACCTCGTGCCCAATAATCACATATGGTATTATCCTTAGTCTCCATATCTGAATTGGACACGAGACATAATAGTCACACTTGTATATCCAATCCATAGTTTCTCGATCCAGGGAATATTCTTATGCAAACAGATAACATCAATATCTCCATCTTCATTCATCTGAGTCTGGCCAGACACTCAATAAGCACCATCCCTCGAGTGGCCCATCGATATTTCCTCTCATTATGTGGTAGGGACAAATCCTCTCTATGTCACTACGATCTCTAAGCTTGCTTCCTATCATGCCCGATAGCTATCTTTATAGTTGCCCGGTTAAGGGGCAACGTTGGATAACATCAAAGCCTGATATTCCAAAACTAGAGTATCTAGTGACTTCAAGTCTAAGGATTACAATATTATTAGCACTACGAGAAGCGATTGTGACTTTGACATAATCTAATGTATCCTTCTCGTCGTGGGTCAATCCAGTATTCCATTACTCCTAATGCATACCCATGTGTTAGACTTGATATCTCCATATCAATCTACACACACTACTAAAAATCTTAGCAAAAGCGTCATTAAGAAAATGCAGTTTTTGCTAAAATTAATGTTGTATTTAGCAAAAAAAGCATTAATTGCAGCATTAGGGCTAATGCTGCATTAGCTAGTGCTGCTTTTTTCATTGCAGCAATAAGCTAATGCTTCTAGCAAAAAGCAGCATTACTTGCAGCATTAACTAATGTTGCATAGTTCTTTTCACACCCTGCAGCATTTAAACACTAATGCTGCATTTTGGAATCAAATTGCAGCATTATTGGACTTTAATGCTGCATTTTTACATATAATTTTGAAGCATTATTATCGATTAATGCTATATTTTACATTCTTCATTTGTTTATCTTCTTTCTTCTATTTACTTTTTTTGAAAGAATTATTCTATTTAGATTTGTCACAAAAACAACAAGAATAGATCTAAACAAAAACAATAAGAACAGATCTAAACAACAACAACAATAACATCAGCAGCAAGATCATAAATCTCTATGAAATAACAGATTCTGATTACATAAATTTAAAGAAGAAATTAGAAATTTTATGAGACAAATATCATATTCACAACACAACCACCACCAGAAATCTCTCTGAAATTAACACTTTTAGGGAAAAATTACAAGGGGAGGAAGAAAAAGAAGAACATAAGACATTGAAGACCTATCGCTGAAATCTTCAACAGCCCTTCGATCGCCACCGCCACAAGACACAGCTGAAATCTTCAACCGCCACTGCCACCGCTCACGTTAGCGCCGTTCCTTGATATGATCTTCAACCGCCGTCCCTCGATCTTCACCAGAGAGATTAGAACATTTCACCCCTGAATCATCGGGTCAAAAAGAGCAACAACCACAACCTGCAAATCGAAGGACACTAAGCATAAACGGCGCCAACGAAGGAGGCGCTGACGAAGGACAGGGAAAAACTGAAGGCTAAATCTCCCATATCTGCTCTACGACGCACAACAAACCAAGAAAAACGCGTAAAAATGAAGATCGAAGGTTACGAGAACAGATATGATACCTTACGGGCCTTAGGAGCAACATACCATCCCAAACGATGCCACATCTGATGAACACAGATGATTACCAGAAACAGATCTGGCGAGAGAGAAAGAGAGATTGATTGAGAGTGAGATTTGGTCCATCTCTCCTCTCTCTTCGCCATCTTTTTCCGCCTCTTCTTCTTCCTCCTCATCTGGTTCTCTCTCTTTCTCCCTCGCTCTTTCTCTCAGTGTGTGTGTATTCATACGGGTGAGATAATGGGGGCAACTGTGTTGGTGTGGGTGTAGTTTGGTTTTTATTTTGGTTAATTTTCGCTAATTTTCAATCCCCCCAAATGTTTAGTGAAAATTTGAATGTCCCCAAAATGTGTTAAGATAGTAGCGTTACACTTTGTAATGCTGCAATACTAAGCAATATTTTGTAAAAAATAGCATTAATGTGATGAATGCTGCAATGTATATTTTTTTAGCTTTTTTTATTGCAGCGTCTTTTTGTTAATACTGCAAAGTAAAACATTAGATTTGTAAAACATTAATGTGATTAATGCTGCAATGTGTATGTTGATTGCATTATTATTAGATTAATGCTGCAATTTATATGCTGTTTAGCCAAAAATTGCAGCATTATTGGATTAATGCTGCAATTTTACAGCATTTAGTTTGCAACATTAATAATAATGCTGCTTTAGGGTATCAATTACCGCATTTGTTCAAATGCTACAAATAAAATGTGGTATTTGCTAAGATTTCTAGTACTGACACATACTAGTCTATATTTGATCGTCCTATTAACCAATATAATGGACTAGGGATATTTAAGATAAACAACACATTGTATCTAAGGACTTCATTATATTAAATATCACAATAATTAATAAATGAATATTCTAGCAAAAAAATTGTTCATACTAAATATAGATTGCCTTTAGGGAACCTATTCCAACAGTCTCCCACTTGCACTAGAGCCAATCTGGTGCATCTAGTATGCCTATAGATCTAGCGTGCCCTTCATGCTTTCGCTAAGCAAGTGGCTTTGTGAGCTGATCCGAAAGATTGTCATACGTTGGAATCTTTCCCATCTTCACATCTCCTCGATCGATCATATCACGAATAAGATGGAATCTCCTAAGTACATGCTTCAATTTCTGGTGTGATCTTTGTTCCTTGTCTTGTGCGATTGCTCCGGAGTTGTCGCAATACAACTCTATGGGATCCACGATGCTAGGGACCACACCGAGCTCAGTGATGAAATTCTTTATCCAAACTGCCTATTTTGCTGCTTCCGAAGCAGCAATGTACTCAGATTCAGTTGTAGAATCAGGAATTGTCCCTTGCTTGGAACTCTTCCAGCTCACAGCTTCTCCATTCAGGCAAAAAACGTATCCCAAATGCGATGTGTAGTCATCTTTGTCAGTTTGGAAGCTTGCATCAGTGTAACCAGTTACACTCAACTCTTCCTTACCTCCAAATATCCAGAATGCATCCTTAGTTCTTCTCAAGTACTTTAAGATGCTCTTGACAGCAATCCACTGACTCTCACCCGGATAAGACTGACATCTTCTTACCATACTCAACACGTATAATAAGTCTGGTCTAGTACACAACATGGCGTGCATGATGGATCCTATGGCCGAAGCATAGGGTATCCTACTCATGCGGTCCTTCTCAATCTCATTTGAAGGACAGTCAGTCTTAGAGAGAGTGACTCCATGTGACATGGGCAAGAATCCTTTCTTGGAGTCTTGCATGTTGAACCGTTTCAACACCTTGTGTATTTATGTACTTTGGCTTAGGCCGAGCAGCTTTCTAGATCTATCCCTATAGATCTTGGTACCAAGTATATAAGCTGCATCTCCTAAGTCCTTCATTGTGAAACACTTTCCTAGCCAATCTTTAACAGACTGCAAAGTAGGAATGTCATTTCCAATAAGAAGTATGTCATCCACATACAAGACCAGAAACACTACAGAGCTCCCACTAACCTTCTTGTAAACATAGGGCTCATCTTCTTTCTTAAGGAAGCCAAACTCTTTGACTGCGTCATCAAAACGTTGATTCCAACTCCTAGAAGCTTGCTTTAATCCATAAATGGATCTTTGTAGCTTGCAGACTTTATTGGCAATCTCTAGATCCTCAAAACCCTTTGGTTAAGTCATGTACACATTTTCGAGGAGTTTCCCATAAATGAACGCTGTTTTGACATCCATTTGCCGAATCTCGTAGTCATAGTAAGCTGCAATAGCAAGTAGGATTCGAATGGATTTAGTCATGACGACTGGTGAAAAGGTCTCATCATAGTCAATACCATGAATTTGTCTATAAACTTTAGCCACCAATCTCCCCTTGTAGGCAACTACCTTTCCATCCATGTCGGTCTTCTTCTTGAAGACCCACTTGCACCCTATGGGCCGAGCCCCTTCAAGTGGTTCCACCAAAGTCCATACTTTGTTGGTATACATGGAATCCATTTCGGATCTCATGGCTTCTAGCCACTTCTTGGAGTCTGGGCCTCTCATGGCCTCCCCGTAGGTTGCAGGCTCATCATCCATGAGTGGTATGTCATCGGGCTCGGTCACGATAAGTCCGTACCTCTGTGGCTTACGACGTACCCTTCCTGAGCTACGGAGTTCCTGTGTCACCTGGACAGGTTCTTCCACAACAACTTGCAGTTCCTGTTCATGCTCCATCATCGGCTCAGTGGTTTGTGGTTCTTGAATTTTTTCAAGCTCTACAGTCCTCCCACTTGCTTCATTAGAGACTAGCTCTCTTTCCATAAACGCGCCGGTCAGAGCCACAAACAATTTGTTCTCGGCTGGATTGTAGAAATAATATCCTTTAGTTTCCTTATGATATCTCACAAACTTACACTTATCCGCTTTGGGCCCGAGCTTGTTTGTTTGTAAACGCTTTACATAGACATCGTAGCCCCAAATCTTCATAAACGACACGATGGGACGCTTCCCAGTCCATATCTCATATGGTGTCTTCATGACTGATTTAGATGGAACACGAATAATGGTAAAAGTTGCAGTTAATAGAGCATGTCCCCAAAATAATATTGGAAGATCCGCTTGACACATCATAGATCGCACCATATCTAATATTGTGCGATTCCTCCTCTAGGATACGCCATTCCACTGTGGTGTTCCAGGTGGAGTGAGTTGGGACACTATCCCCCACTCTCTAAGATACTCGTCAAACTCTTGGCTCACGTATTCTCCTCCACGTATTGATCGCAAAGCCTTAATACTTTTACCAAGTTGCTTCTCTACTTCATTCTTGAATTCCTTGAACAATTCAAAGGATTCTGATTTGGCATTGATAAGGTACACAAATCCATATCTACTGAAATCATCAGTAAACGTAATTAAGTAGGTGTAACTACCTCTGGCAGGCGTGGGAAACGGCCCAAATACATCGTTATGTATGAGTGCTAGTAACTCATTAGTCCTCTCACCTTTCTTATTGAATGGGTAATTCGTCATTTTTCCTAATAGCAAGACTCGCATGTCTCATATGATTCCAAGTCAAATGAGTCGAGAAGTCCATCCTTATGGAGTCTAGATATGCGTTTCTCGTTTATATGGCGTAAATGACAGTGCCATAGATATGTAGGATATAAATCAATAGTTTTAATGCTTTTAGTATTTATGTTACAGATGGAATTATTTAGATCAAGGATATATAATCCATTAGACAAATGCGCAATACAATAGTGCATACTATCAAAATAAATGGAGCAACACTTGTCCTTTATTGAAATAGAAAAACCCTTTCGCGTCCAAACAAGAAACAAAAATAATGTTTCTGCTCATAGCAGGCACATAATAGCAAATGTCTAATTCTAAAATAAGTCCAAAAGGCAAAGATAGTTCATAAACTCCTATAGCTAATGAAGCAACTCTTTCTCCATTCCCAACGCGCAGATCTATCTCCTCTTTAGCCAATCTTCTACTTCTTTTCAAATCCTGCACATTTCGACAAATGTGAGAACCACATCTAGTATCCAATACCCAAGATGAATAAATAGATAGATTGACGTCTATAACAAAAATACCTGGTTGTGGTGGAATCATTATTCCAAGCTTCTTATCCTCCAGATACTTGCGTAAATTCCTCCTCCAGTGACCCGGCTGGCTACAGTAGTGACAATCACCTTTATCCAGGCCCCCACTAGGCTTTAGGGCTTCCTTGGACTTTGAAACTTTCTTGCGCTTTCCTTTAGAAGTAGAGGCAACTCCCTTTCCCTTCCTCTTATTTACCGTCATTATGGCTTTGCCTTTTCCTTTGTTGATGCTCTGTTCAGCAGTCTTCAGCATGTTCAGCAAGTCTGGCAGAATCTTACTGATCTCGTTCATGTTATAGTTCATGATGAACATGTTATCATTTTCAGGAAACGATTGCAAGACAAGATCAGTAGCCAACTCTTGTCCTAGTGGGAACCCCTGCTTCGTGAGGTACTCAACGTACCCGATCATTCGGAGTACATGAGGCCAAACTGGGTTCGCTTCTGCAAGAGTGCTCTTGAACAGTGCCTTGGACACCTCATACTGCTCATGCCTTGCTTGTTCCTGAAACAATTGTTTTAAGTGTATGATCATATCATAAGCTTCCATGTTCTCGTGTTGCTTATGAAGCTCAGAGGTCATGGTGCAGAGCATGAGGCAAGTCACATCATTAGAATCATCTATATGCTTCTGACGTGCTCTTACATCGGCCAGAACAGACTCATCTTGGGGTTGTTCTGGGATAGGATTGTCTAAGACGTACAACTTGTTTTCTTCCTTAAGGATGATCCTTAAGTTTCTGTACCAGTTAAGGAAATTTGTTCCAGACAGTTTGTCCTTCTCAAGGACAGATCGCAGGGATGAAGTCGATGCATGATTGTTTGCCATTTGGAAATCTACAAAATCGAGAAATGTGCAATTTTAGTATTTTGAACAATTTAACTATATTCAACAATCGCTAGATTATTAAATATAGCTCCCACTATTTTTCTCGGATTAATAGCCCTCACCATTAATGCGGGGAATATCATACATATTTTCTAGTGAGTCCAAGATCCATATTTCACTTCTTGAGCCTGCCTTGGCAAGTCACCCAAGAATTGATTATTTAGGTAGGAACCATTCCAATTGCATCCCATGCAACTCTTGGTCCAATTAGGCGAATAATTCATTATTCTTTATCCTTTAGATAACACCTAATTGTCATGCCTCTAGGCTTCATCAATGCAATTCATTTTACCTATTTGCTTCCAATCTTTTGCTTCAACAATCACACATTACTTTCTTTTTTCGCCCGCAACACATCAAGGTGAATTAAAACGCCTTGCTTTGGCAAGCCCGAATTTAATAGACCTTGATCATGAAGGGTGTTTAGGCAAGAGAAGGCAAAACACAATATTCCATTGAGGGATTTATTAGTCATTATTCGTTTGGTTGATCCCATCAACATGATCTACTTATTTGGATTGGGAAATCCACAATAAAAGATCAAACTTGTTTATTTTTATCTTGTTAACGTTTTGCTAGTATCACCATACACACACAAATAAATAACATGAAATAAATAATAAACATCCATAAAAGGAAAAATAACCATATGGCCCCTAGACTATGATATTACCAAGCCAATGATAATATCTATATGCCCTAAAGTGTCAAGCTCATCTCCATGTGCTTCACCATAGCTGCGCGCGTCTAGGATGGGACCTTCATCGTCTTTGTGGCTCCATTGGTCCTCCGGTCCTCTTCTCTATGCTCTTGGATATCATCTAATTTTTTTAATTCTAGCCTAACATCTAGAATAAATAAATAAATAAAACCTCACATGTCGAGAAGATGATCAACTCGCAAGCCATAAAATTAACTAATTATTATATTAATTTGATCAGCTCGCAGGCCTTAAACCAAACCACAACAAACACAAACATCCACAACCTATGCCATATCCATCCACCATGCAACAAGCACATAATACAGTTAAAACCAATTTTTAACGCGCTTGTTTAATTTAAGTTGAAATTGGGTAATTAGGGTCACAATGGTCCAAGGAATCCACCAACCAACATGGCCGAACCACCCAAGGACCAAGGCTAGGTCTTGGGGCGGTTGGTCGAGCCTCACGCGCGGCTAGGCCGCACGCTAGTCCGGCCCAACCCCTTGGCCGAGCCTTAGCTTGGGCGGCAAGGCAAGGGGATCGGTCTCTATAGGGGCCGAACCTCCTTTGGAATTGTTTCCAAAATAATTCGTTGCCTTGTTCCCAAACTTAGTTGTTTCCATAAAGTGGTTTCCATAATTTAAAAATCCTTTTTCCTAATTATGTGCCCAAGAACCCTAATTTTCAAGAGCCCAATTATTCACATCCTATGAGATTAAACTCACCAATTTACCCATCCAATGTTAAATTAGATCTTGTTCGTCTTGAATCAAATTCAATTTTCATCTACTATGCCAATTAATTTCAGTGTCGCGTAATATGAATAAAACGGTGTATAAACTGAAATTGTAACACATAAATCATGTTATGCTCAACGAATCAGGCTCTGATACCACTTTTGAGTTTTGACGTAGGTAACGCAGCGGAATAAAAAAAAGTGTACTCAAAGCCCACCAAGGATCACGGGAAGAGCTAATCATAACATGATAAGAGCATAGAAGATGCGTACCTTGGTTTGGGAGATCACACGTAGAATAGTGTCTTCGTCTCTATCAATATCCGCACCTTGGATCTTGATTGGATTCCTCCTCACCGCAATGTGCTAGCAACGGAAGAAGGAGGAGGATGATCACGCAAAACGGAGCACCAAAGCCTCGCCTTGGTGTGGCCGACGGAAAAGGGTCGGACGGGTTGGGGGGCTTCGGCCTTCCATCTTGCTCTCTTCTCTTGCTTTGTTAAATTCTCTCAATAATGACTTCTCTTGAGAATTAACAAGCTAGAGTTCCTTTATATAGTCATAACTCTTTATTAACTACATAAAGGCCCTAATACTAATCATGTCCTTACATGATTAGCCCACTCACAAATTAGTCCTACTAAGTTTGCTTGTGGTTGCTTTATGATCCTTTTATTAATTAGTCCAACTAATTAATACCTATATCCAATTTAATCTATCCGGTGTGTGACCCCATAGGTTTCTACTTAGTTGGTAGTAACTTATTACTAACATGGAGCGATGTCTAGCAACACATACATGCCACCCAACTAATAGAAATAAGTCAGTGATCTCGACAAACCTCGTTCCCACTAATCACATATTGTATTATCCCTTGGTCTCCATATCCCGATTGGACACGAGACATAATAGTCACACTCGTATATCCATTCCATAGTTTCTCGATCCTGGAAATATGCTCATGCAAGAAGATAACATCAATATCTCCATATTGATTCATCTGAGTCTGGACAGACATTCAATAAGCACCATCCCTCGAGTTGCCCATGGATATTTGCTCCCATTATGTGGGAGGGACACATCCTTTCTATGCCACTACAATTTCTAAGCTTGCTTCCTATCATGCCCAATAGCTATCTTTATAGTTGCCCGTTTAAGGCGCAACGTTGGATAACATCAAAGCATGGTATTCCTGCAACACCCCCCAAACCACATG
The DNA here is from genome assembly GCA_023055425.1 of Linanthus parryae. Taxonomy (NCBI): domain Eukaryota; kingdom Viridiplantae; phylum Streptophyta; class Magnoliopsida; order Ericales; family Polemoniaceae; genus Linanthus; species Linanthus parryae. The sequence continues at coordinate 74,825,207 of JALGPY010000005.1, forward strand.
GCTGGCCGAACCGTATGTTGGAAAGATGCCTCCACCCGAGGATATAAACCCCATTGGGTACGGAGCAGGATCGCCGGTTCACAGTTAGTACAACCATCGAATATCCAAATATAATAATTATACATTCAGGATAACCAGTGACATTTTCTGAAAGAAATAGGTAAATTAATTTACAAAATGACAAGAAAAAACTAGGTGAAATACTACACATCTTAATACCCTAGCCACCTGCGTTGTGAACGTCTCCCACCTTATTCGTAACCTGCGGGTTTTGAAATAGCACAAGCCGACCACAGAAAAATATTGAATCAGTAAAAAACTGAGTAAATTCATACAGCAATAAGTAAAACGATTTTTCGCACAAGCATTTATAATCACATGATATATAGCAGAAACCCACAGTAGCTGATAACACAATTCAATTTTCTGTTCTGATCATTAGTTTGACTGAGGCGTAGCAGGTAACGAATGTCCACAGAGGGTTCAAGATGAACTATATATATATATATCACAATAGGGTGCCTCTTGGGATAACGTGATTCCCAATTCACCCCAGCGTTATGGGAGCCCTTACGTCAATCCCCGCTCGTAGTCATAACTATGAGACCTTAAGTGTCGACACCCCTATACCGTAATGACACATACTGGTATAAGTACTACTCTATAGTTTTCACATATAAATAAAACCCGGGTGCACATCGGCTAACCACGGGGTAGGGCATGTTATCTCGTAGGATTAGCACCCTAGGAGGATCGACTCACAATGCGCCTCCGACCGTAGCCTCCACACACATCCTCTGTACATCGCCCCAATTATGTTATAGTGCATTATTCATTTTTTATTCAATGGTAACAGTCGGTTCCAAATCGTCAAATCACAACATTATCATTTATTCTCAAACAGTCATTCCACAACGGTGTCATCAAGTCTTCAAGATTTCATAATTTCCAGTTGAGACATTCAAAAGAAGATTTTCTCAAAACATAGTTAACAAAAGTATGATAAATTCCAAGTATTGCAAGTTATAACAGTTGTTATCTTCCACTCACGCAAAATCACATTTTGATAGTTCAAGTATTGCACATATGAACTTACTGGTAACAAGTAGATCAACGTTCGCACTATGATCGAAGTTCTAGTACTCGTACTCGTTCTCGACAAACCCGTCGTCTATGAACTGGGTGTCTACAAATACACAAATTTTCCTAATTAACACCGGTCTTATTCGTATTAACAAATATAATTTCACCCTATAGGCAATGCTATGCATGCCCCCAATGAATTCTCAACCCCCTTGTATTTCAAACATAATTTATAAAAGCTTATTTATTTATTTATTTTCAATTTTACAAAATTTAGGGAAGTGACAACAAGAATAAGTTTTAATACCTTGATACTATACTAAGTTTGATTTTGGTGATTATTCCGGTCGAGGAGATTTAAAATTTCTTATAGTTAATAAAGTTCTAGGATCAATAAGTACATATTCGTGATTTATATGGGTCTTTATTTATTTTTCTTTTAATGGAGAGAGATTCTTGTAATATCACTACTATTAACAATACTATTTTTCAAATAAACATCTTTGAGTATCTGAACATACTTATCAAAAGAGCCCCTTAATCTTGGGGTTCTTTTAATTTACTCAAAAGCGTTAAAATATGATTAGTAGTTAATAATTTTCTTTTTCTTTTACTTTTTTTTTGATAAAAAATTATTTAGCTAGCTAAATATATATATATATATATATATCCTTTTGTTATTATTATTCTTATCACTATCATCATTATTGTTTTATGGCGATAGCCTTGTTTTTATCATTTATAAAATGAAGTGAGATTCATGTATTAAAATACTTTATTAAGAAACATATTAAAATTTAATTTCATGTATTTCTATTGAGGAAAACAGGTTATTAAGGAACTTTAGTAATTATTATTATCTTTATTATTTTTGGATTATTTAGCATTATTCTTAGCATTACTTATAAGAAAATAAAAATATTAAAACAATTTATTGTGAAAATTACTAAGACTATTACACTAGTATTGATGTTGATAAACCAAATTATTATTATTACTATTTATTTATTTTTTAAATTTACTTATTATTATTTGTATTGTTATTTTCAGAAAATAATTATTAGATTTATCTATTAGTTAATTTAATATGTTTAAAACTACAACTAGTACCCCAACCCAAGTTTAACGAAAAGACACTTTCTCCCCCATCCCCACACATTTCATTTTTCATGTAATGTCAATAGCCTCCCCAACAGCTTTAGGAAAAGACACTTTCACCCCCATTTTGGTATTCACGACATCTTCGTCAACTCAATCAACCCAAAATGATTTTTATCCAACAAGACTTGATTTCGATCATCACAAATGAACTAAGAGGGGATTTAGAGCTTACCCACACGAAAGATCGTGAAAAACGATCGCCGAATTGAGCGGGTCGAGTCTTCGACTGGTGGGTTCGGCAGTGAAGATCGCCAGCGAGGATCCCGACAATTCTAGGTTGGTTTGTGATCGTCTTAGACCTCCATAGACTCCCAGGAGGCGATTGAGACGCGTTTTAGGCAGTGGGTAGGTCGGGGTGACCTTGCCGAGCTCGACGCCGGCGTTCATGATGGTGTCGCCGTCGGACATGGCCCAGCCCAGTCCATTCCACTGCTACTCCTCTGTTTCGACAGAGGGGAGGAGTTATTGAGGTGTTTCATATGGATTTTGAGAGTGAGAGTGAGAGAGAGAGAGAGGGGACATTTGTTGGTGGTGGTGGTTTTGCTCTCGGGTTAGGTTTTCCGGCTGATTTTCCGGCGACATGGGTTCGGTTGAGGGAGAACCCGAACAGAGATAGTGAGAACTGAGAGGGAGATTCAAGGGGAGGGGCTTTTCTGCTAGTGGTTTTCTCTCGGTGGTTGAGAGAGAAGAGAAGTGGTGGCGGGGGTGTGTTGTTTGCCGAAGAAGATGATGGTGATGTTGATGTTGTCGTTGTTGCAGTTGCTGTTGTTGTGTTGGAGAAGGACTGAGGGGTTAATATAGAGGGGGAGTAGAGAAGTTAGGGGGTGAGTTGGGTCGAGTTTGAGGGTGTGTGAGTGTGTGTGTGTGTTGCTGTGAGAGAGGAGAAAGAAAATACAGATGGGGAAATGACTTTCCTTCATGTGAGAGGAGGTAAGGACGTGAGGGAGGTGAAGGAGTAACATGGGGGGGGGGGGGAAAGAAATTGACAGATCAGTGGGTTACGTGGTGATTTCACAAGTGGTGGGTGCACATTTTTTCACTAAAGGTGTTTAAGAAGAACATTATTATGAAGAAGGGTAGACAATTAGGTGTAATTGCTATGTTGATGTCTTATTAACAACAATTACGTCCCCCTAATTTATAAAATGTTTCATTTACCCTTTTATTCTGAAACAGGTATTTCATCATTCCACAACTAGAGTATCTAGTGACTTCAACTCTAAGGATTACAATATTATTAGCACTACTAGAAGCGATTGTGACTTTGACATAATCTAATGTATCCTTCTCGTCGTGGGTCAATCTAGTGTGCCATTACTCCTAATGCATACCCATGTGTTAGACTTGATATTTCCATATCAATCTACACACATACTAGTCTATATTTGATCTTCCTATTAACCAATATAATGGACTAGAGATATTTAAGATAAACAACACATTGTATCTGAGGACTTCATTATATTAAATATCACAATAATTAATAAATGAATATTCTAGCCAAAACATCGTTCATACTAAATATAGATTGCCTCTAGGGCACCTATTCCAACAATCATCTATAAGGGTCGATTGGTAGCTAAAGGATTCAGACAGATTCATGGTATTGACTATGATGAAACCTTTTCACCAGTCGCAATGACCAAATCTATCAGAATCTTACTTGCTTTTGCAGCATACTACGACTATGAGATTTGGAAGATGGATATCAAAACTGCATTCCTGTATGGGAATCTCCTCGAGGATGTGTACATGACACAACCTTAGGGTTTTGAGGATCCAAAGCAAACCAACAAAGTCTGTAAACTGCAACGATTCATTTATGGGTTAAAGCAATCTTCTAGGAGTTGGAATCGACGTTTTGATGAAGAAGTCTAAGAGTTTGGCTTAAGCATAAACGAAGATGAGTCTTGTGTCTACAAGAAGGTTAGTGGGAGCTCTATTGCTTTTTCGGTCTTGTATGTGGATGACATACTACTCATTGGAAACGACATTCCAATGCTGCAATCTGTTAAATATTGGATAGGAAAGTGTTTCTCAATGAAAGACAAGGTAAAGCAGCCAATATACTCGGTATAAATATCTATAGAGATAGACCTAAGAGGCTGCTAAGCCTGAGTCAGAGTACATATATAGATAATGTGCTGAAACGGTTCATCATGTCAGATTCCAAGAAGGGATTCCTGCCCATGTCACGTGGAGTCACACTTTCGAAGAGTGGTTGTCCTTCCAGTGACATTGAGAAGGAACGCATGAGTAGGGTTCCATATGCCTCGGCCATAGGATCCATCATGTACGCCATGTTATGTACTAGACCAGATGTGTCATATGCATTGAGTATGACAAGAAGATATGAGTCCAATCCAGGTGAGAGTCACATGATTGCAGTCAAGAACATCCTAAAGTACTTGAGAAGAACTAAGGATGCAGTCAAGAACGTCCTGTTTGTTGCATGGTGGATGGATATGGCCTAGGTTGTGGATGTTTACTTTTTGGTTTGGTTTACGGCATGCGAACTGATCAAATTAATGTAATAGTTAATTAAGGTTTTACGGCCTGCGAGCTGATCATCTTCCCGACATGTGAGGTTTTGTTTATTTATTTAATTTAGATGCTAGCTATAATTAGATAATTAGATGATAGCCAAGAGCATGGAGAAGAAGACCAAAGAACCAAGAAGCCACAATGAAGATGGAGGACATGCACACCTAGGACGCGCAGCTATGGTGGAGGTACATGGATATGAGCTTGTAACTTTATGCACATAGATATTATCATTGGCTTGGTAATATCTTAGTCTTAGGGGCCATATCCATGCCACGCTAATTTTTTTTTTAATGTATATTATTTATGTCTTGTTTTATTTTGATATATGGATGATACATGCAAACCGTAACAAGATAATAATAAACAAGTTTGGTCTTTTATTGTGGATTTCCCAATCCAAATTAGTAGATCATGTTGATTGGATCAACCAAACAATTAAGTAATGACACTAAAATCCCTCAAAGGAAATATTACGTTTTGGCCTTCTCTTATTTTGATTCCCTTCATGATCAGTGTTTATTAATTTCAGGCTTGCCAAAGCAAGGTGATTTTAATTTACGATGGTGTGATGCGGCGACACAAGCAAGTAATGTTTGTTTGTTAAAGTAAGAGGTTAAACGGAGAAATTTTTAGTTCTCCCAAAAATCACCACGTGGTGCTCTACAGCCAATGAGTGTCTGCCAATCACTCATAGTGTATTTAGGTGTTACACTTTAATTGGTTGTAGATCACCACGTGGTGCTCTTTTGGAGCACTAAAAAGTTTCTCGGTTAAACGTAACTAAGTAGATTCGATTGGATTGATGACTTAGAGGCATGGAAATTGGGATTATCTATAAGATAAATAAATAAGGAGTTATTTTCCCGGTTGCACCACGAGTTGCATATGGATGCAATTGGAAGGGGTTCCAACCGAAATAACCAATTCTTGAGTGACGTGCCATAGCAGGCTAAAGAAGAGGTGAAATATGGATCTTGGCCCACTACAAAGTATATGATCTTTTCCGCATTAATGGTGAGGGCTATTAATCCGAGAAAAATAGTGGGAGCAATATTTAATAATTTAGGTCCTCTTTAAATATAGTTCAAACGTCACAATATTTTGCATTATTTTTTTTGTGTTGAATACCTATGGCATTAGACCGACAAAATCGACTTTTATCGCTATGTCGTTAGGAAGGACAGATTGTCAGGAATCTGTTTTATAAACTGGTATAAAATTGAGAATTATTATCAAATAAAAGGAAAATCCCGTATATCCTAAAGCATAAAGTTTTCCTTCCACCAACTACCAAAACCCACTAAAGCCTAATGGGTGGAACATCAAATAATGGTTCTTTGGATGTGATTCGCCTCATGTTGGCTACCATGAACTCTGAGCTTTTGAAGCAATAGGGAACATGGAGGCGTATGATATGATTATACATTTAAAGAAGCTCTTTTCAAGAGACGGCTATACATTATAGGTTTGAAGTGTTGCTCCATTTGCGCTTTACCTTCTCTTTCTTAGCACTCGACATGATCAAGATGTAATTAAGCTCGGGCTTGCAAAAGCAAGGCGACTTGATTCATCAAGATGTGACGCGACGACACAAGCTAGTATTGTGTGATTGCTGAAGCAAGATATCAAACACAACTAAGCTATTTCAATAAAATTGAAAGCATAGAAGATGGGAGTTATCTATGAGATAGAAAAAGAATAAAGAATTGTTCTCCCAATTGGACCAAGAAAGTATTTTTCTATTAAAATAATGAACAATTGTTGTTCCATTTGTTTTAATAAAATTCATTATTGTAATGCTAATTTGTCTAATGGACTCATACATGCTGATGTATGTGTACCACTAAGCACAAGTGCTAGAAATGGTTTTGGTACTTCATCATGTTTACTTATCACGAGATATGGACTTGGGTCTTATGAAGAACAAATCAGAATCCTTTGAAAATTTCAAGGAATTCAGGACTAAAGTAGAGAACTAGCTTGGCAAGAGTATTGAGACTCTACGATTAGATCGTGGATGAGGATGCTTAAGCCAAGAGTTTAAACATCTAATGGAGTGTTAGATATGATCTAAACTCACTCCACCTAGAACACCATTATGGAATGGCGTGTCTAAGAGGATAAATCGGACCTTGCTGGACACGGTTCGGTTATGATATGTCAAACAGAACTTCCAACTTACGTATAGGGCTATGCTCAACTTATATCAATTTCTCCCTTAACCTTGTTCCATCAAAAAAGTTATGACTACTCCATATGTGATATGGACTGGGAGGTGTCCTAGTATTTCATAAATAACTGGGATTGTGAAGTTTATGTAAAGAATTTACAGATAAACTTGGTGTAACACCCCCAAATTTTCATTACTGAAATTCCGGGCGTGCCCTTCTCATGGAGAATTAACCACCATGATCAGGAGAAAGGATCTTTGCTTCGGATTCACAAAACACACTTTATTACATAAAAAGTTCACAAGCCTTGTTCAGAGTTATTACAAACCATTATATTACAAACAGCGGAATAATGAAATTACTACTTTATTCAAGCGAGGTGATACTTCCACTAGTATGCGACGTCCCCATCCCCAACGTAGGCCTCTCCTGTGGTGGTTTTACAAAACAAGGACACCACAGTAAAAGTCAGTAAAAACTGAATGAGAACGCATCACAACGCGTAAATCAGAGTGAGGCACATGTAAGTATTAAAATAAGTTATGACATGTTCATTGATTCCGAAAATCAGTTTAGTTCTTTAATCGGGAAGATCCAGTACCAATAATCATATCCAGTGTGAACGGCGAAATAATCCGCTCGTCCGAATCAATCTCACCTCAGCATCTAGACCTTAAGTGTCGACACCCCCTACGAGGGAAATCGTTGTCCCAAGAGAGTAGTACTAGAGCCTTACCCTGTGCTAATGCGCCCCAGGGGAAACCATAGAGCCACCTTCGACTCAAGTCCCAAGCTTTGCTTGGTCAAACCATATCAAGTCCCAAGCTTTGCTTGGTCAATCCATATCAAGTCCCAAGCTTTGCTTGGTCAATCCATATCAAGTCCCCGAGAGTTCATGTTTCCACTTTACGTGTTTAGTAGCTTAAACATTCTGAAAAGTCTCATTATTATCATTTCTAAAATATCATCAAGTAGTGGAAATCACTTCTTCTCGAGTGACAAGTTCTCAAAATATTGAATTCCAACATGTGAAAGTAAGGAGTTCAATTAACACAATGACATGTTTAGCAAACACCAGTATTGAGTAAGCATAAGAAATGCGTTCAAAATATTTAAAGCTCAAGTCAAGGCAAAAAGAGACATTATTGTTAAACACGCGTTTTGAAGAGTAAGGGTTGAGCCTACGAACTCACCTACAAGTTCCGACGGTAGTTTAGATGTAGCCGACGTAGCCTTCGTCTATGAACTCGGTGTCTACAAATAAGGATAAATCCTAATTAATAATTAATCGCTTAATATACAAGTGTCCTATATGTCAAGCGGGTTGATTCTAGTTAATTACTCGGTGATGACCTAGTCGAATTTTAAGGATGTCCCTTAATTAAGTACTAAGATCTTATTTATTTGTCAAAACGACTAACCAAAATTTATTTATAAAAACACTATATTAATTTATCAAATCTAATATTAACTAATATTAATATTAATTTACTAATCTTCATCCTACTCACAATAATATTTATTTACTAACTACTAATCATTATTTACTACACTAACATAAACTTAATACTTAGGTATTTATAATGTAGGATAGCTAGAAATGTAGTTGTACACTTACCTCCCCCTAGACTTGTCTAATTCTCAAAAACATGAGTTGTTGCTAGTTCTAGAAAATACATTTATAACCCCCATTTGAAGAATAATTGTTATATGCATTTCTAACGTTCCGTTTTCAACTAATTCAACATGAATGACTTCCGGGAGGTGTGAGAGTACGAATATGCAAGAACATGTAAAATGCGACGCGGGAAAATGAAGTTATACCGAGTTTCCGATGAAATGAGCGGTGGCCTAGCGCGGGCAGTTTGAACCTCTTCGGCTTTCGAGAATGGTGTTAAGGAAGTCCTTGGAGTGTCACGGAGTGGACGGTAGCAGCCGTGTCCCAAGTGGTGGTCGTTGGCGGAGTTGGTGATGAAGGTAGCTACTTCACGTTGCAAGTGTAGTTCAAGTTGGGCAACGATTCGGGATCCGTTTTGGCCTCTTTTGAACGTGGTTAAAGAATGAAAGTTATAGATAACAAGTAGAGGGATATGTAGGAGAAAACGGAGGTCGTTTTGGAGCTAAAATGGAAGAGAACAAGAAAGAACAACACCGCTGCCCACTGGTGCTGTTCGGCTAAAGCAGTTTCAGCGCGGGGTGAATTCGGGCTCTGTTTTGACTCCGTTTGGTCGGGGCCAAAGAAAGAAAGTTGTAGAGGACAAGTAGGGGAAGTTGTGGTTAAAATTTGGGCCAATTCTGAGTTGTAACGAAGGAGATACAGGAAGAACAAGCCGCTGTCCAGCAGCCGCTGCAACTGTTGCGGGTTGCTGCTTGTTGCGGCTGTTGGGGCTGCTTCGGGTGGTTGTTTAGGCCGGTTCTTTGCTGCTTAATGATGCTATGAATATCAGGTAGTGGGTGTGTGACTTGAGGGGTGGTGGGTATGGTTCTCGTGTTGGTTTGAGATGAGAGAGAGAGAGCTTGAGTTGGTGGTTATGGAGTTTTCCGGCGATGAACTATGGTGGTGTTGGTTGTGGTGGAGATGGCAAGGATGATGAGCTGATTATGAAAGTGAGAGGGGTTGTAGCTGTGTTGGTGTGGTGAAATGGAGCTACGGGAGGTGGTATTTATAGGAGGAAATGAAGAAGTATGAAGAAGAAGTAAAAGTAGAAGATATAGGAAAATAATGCAAGAGATAAGAGAATAGTGGCATGTTTGTTTCATCAGACGGCATGATCCATTTTTTACGGAAATGATTGCCGTCTCTATATGTAATTGTGGCTGAAAATTTTGTGACGAAGATAACATTCCGGATTTCTTAGAAAATAATCGGGTGTGATATTATTGGTATGTCGTGATAAAAGTCACCACGTAGTATATGTGACACTATAGTGATACACACTATTAAATATAAATGTGATATATACGTATATATACATGTCTATATGGTACATACTCTATTCTAATTTTGTTAGGACATAGTCACCTAGCAATAGTACCACAAAATATTAAATATAGATGTCAGTTTATACTCAATATTGCTATAAACATACATATTTGTTCCTAAAATATATATTTAAATTTCGGGTTGTTTCATCCTTCCCTCCTTAAGATCAAGCTTCGTCCTCGAAGCGCAAAAGTAATATCTCATGGCTGTACTATGAATACTAAATGCAAGGCACGTAATCTCATGTATTAACTATGTAGTGAGTAAAATATGATGAGTAAAAGTGTAACTAAAATTGTGAAGGTCTCCTCCCCCTTAAAGGAGTGACGTCCTCGTCACTCGAGTTTATACCTGTTCAAACAAGTGGGGATATCGTTGTTTCATGTCAGCTTCAGCTTCCCATGTGACGTTCTCCGTCAGGTGACTGTTCCATAACACTTTGACCAACGTGGTTGACGTGGTACGAGTCTTTCTAGTCTTGGTGTCTATGATTTTGACAGGGTGTTCTTCGTCCGTAGGAATAGGGTCCAATTCTAAGGGTTCGGGATCTAAGATATGTGATGGGTCTGGAATGTACCTCTTAAGTTGAGACACGTGAAAGACGTTATGGACTCGACCCAGATTAGAAGGAAGATCTAAACGGTAGGCTACTTCTCCTATCCTGTCCTGGACTTCGTAGGGACCGATGAACTTGGGACTGAGTTTTCCCTTCTGATTGAAACGAGAAACTCCCTTGGTTGGTGATACCTTCAGGAACACTTTGTCTCCAACCTTGAACTCCACGGGTCTTCGTTTCTGGTCTGCATAAGACTTCTGTCGATCTTGGGCCGCTTTCATCCGTTGCTGAATGATTCTGACCTGACTCACCATTTCCTCAATCATTGTGGTCCCAAAACTAGTGTCTCGCTGATGTCATTCCAGCACAAGGGTGTCCTACATTTCCGCCCATATAGTGCCTCATAGGGTGCCATCCCTATACTTGCGTGGTAACTATTGTTGTACGAGAACTCTATCAATGGTAACCGGTCTACCCAAGAACCTTGGAAGTCCATGACACATGCTCGCAACATATCCTCCAGTGTTTGTATGGTTCGTTCCGTCTGTCCATCAGTAGCTGGGTGGAAAGCGGTGCTGAACTTCAGCTGAGTGCCTAAGGCTTTCTGTAATGCTTGCCAGAAATGTGAGAGAAAGTTTGGGTCTCGGTCAGACACGATGTCCTTTGGTACACCATGGTATCTAACGATATTCTTGATGTACGCGTCTGCTCGTTGCTCCATATCCCAAGTGTCCTTCATTGGGATGAATCTTGCCGTCTTTGTCAATCGGTCAACTACAACCCAAATCTGATTTAAACCATTCTTTGTCACTGGCAAAGCAGTCACAAAGTCCATCGATATCGAATCCCATTTCCACATGGGTACTTCTAAGGGTTGTACCAAACCTCCTTTCCTCTTGTGTTCGAACTTCACTTTTTGGCACGTGAGACATCGGGCTACAAATTCTGCAACCTCGTTCTTCATTCTTGGCCACCAGAACTGCTTCTTCAAGTCCTTATACAACTTATCTCCTCCTGGATGTACGGAGTATGGCGTGTTGTGTGCTTCTCTCATTAACCGTTCCTTGACCTCCTTACACTTTTGGGGCACACACCACCTCTCCTTGTACCTTATGCTCCCATCGTCGTGTATTCGGAAGTCCTTGGTTGAACCATCCTCGATTTTCTTCCTGATTCTTTCAAGTTTCACGTCTCCGGGTTGTCCCTTTCTGATCTCCTCAAAGATGTCTAGTGTGGCTACCAAATTGTATAGCACGTCTTCCCTTGCCTCCTGCTGACGAAATTCAATCCCCAACTTCTGAATATCAGCTCGCAACTCCTTTGGTAAACTCCTCAAAGCATTGATGGTATGGCTTGTCTTCCTGCTTAATGCGTCGGCGACTACATTTGCCTTCCCTTCATGGTATTGGATTTGAAGATCGTAGTCCTTGATCAAATCCAACCATCTTCTTTGCCTCATGTTCAAATCCTTTTGGGTGAACAAATACTTAAGGCTTTTGTGGTCGGTGAAAATCTTACAGGTTGCACCATAAAGGTGGTGTCTCCAAATTTTCAAGGCGTGGACAATTGCGGCTAGCTCTAGGTCATGAGTTGGGTAATTCTCCTCATAGGATTTTAGCTGTCGTGAAGCATATGCAATCACCTTCCCATCTTGCATTAGCACACATCCTAACCCGTGCTTTGAAGCATCACTATAGACCTCAAACTCCCTCGACTCAGATGGTAGGGTCAGAATAGGTGCCGTAGTAAGCTTTTCCTTCAGGGTTTGGAAGGCTTCCTCACATTTCTCATCCCAATGGTATTTTGTGGTTTTTCATCATTAGATTGGTCAATGGTCTGGCTATTTTGGAAAAATCCTTCACGAATCTTCGGTAATAACCTGCTAGTCCCAAGAAACTACGGATATCTGTTGCACTCTTGGGTCTTGGCCAGTCCCTAACCGCGGTTATCTTTCCTGGGTCTACGGAAATTCCCTCCTTAGATATTATGTGTCCCAAGAAAGGTACCCTATCCAGCCAAAATTCACACTTGGAAAACTTAGCATACAACTGTTCTTGCCTTAGGGTTTGCAAAATAGCTCTAAGGTGTTCTTCGTGTTCCTCCTTCCCTTTAGAGTAAACCAAAATATCATGAATGAACACTACCACAAAGCGGTCTAAGTAAGGTTTCATTACCCGGTTCATCACGTCCATGAATACAGCAGGTGCATTGGTTAGACCAAAAGGCATAACAGTGAACTCATAATGCCCATACCTGGTCCTAAAGGCAGTCTTAGGGATGTCCTTCTCGGCTACCCTTAACTGGTGATAACCTGATCTTAAGTCGATCTTGGAAAAGGTATCGGCTCCTTGTAGCTGGTCAAAGAGGTCATCTATCCTCGGGAGTGGGTATCGATTTTTGACAGTCACATTATTAAGCTCCCTGTAATCAATGCACAGTCTCAAACTTCCATCCTTCTTCTTAACAAACAAGACAGGTGCTCCCCATGGTGAAACACTTGGTTTGATATACCCCTTATCCAACAATTCCCTTAGTTGTTCCTTCAACTCTTCCAGCTCTACTGGTGCCATTCTGTAAGGTGCTTTGCAGATCGGTCCTGTCCCTGGTACAAGGTCAATGGTAAACTTCACGGCTCTCTTAGGTGGCATTCCAGGGATTTCTTCGGGAAATACATCGGGAAATTCATTAACAATTGGGATGTCCTCAAGTTTCATCGTCCCCATACTATCATCTCGGACAGAACAGAGATAGGCTTGGTGTCCCTTACCCATGGCTTTGACTACAGAAAGTGCAGACACAATTTTGACATTGGGTTTCTCGGTGATTCCTATGTGAGAGATTCTCTTACCCTTTGGTCCTCTTAGGCTTACCTTTTGGTTACGACAATCAATATGAGCATGGTGCTTTCCTAGCCAGTCCATTCCTAGAATAACATCTAGGTTTTCTAGGTCAAAGAGGATTAAGTCAGTGGGTATCTCACATTCTTGGATGGTTATGACTACTCCCCTAAAGATGGAATCACAGTTTACTACCCGTTTTGCAGGTGTAGCTATAGAGACAGGGTTCATATGAGAGGGTTGAAGTCCTAGTTTTCTAGCAAAAGATGACGATATGAAAGAATAGGATGCCCCACTATCAAAGAGTACGTAAGCAGGAGTGTTGTGGACTAAGAATGTACCAGTAACCACGTTTGTCGCAGTGTTTGCTTCCGCCTGGTTCATGGCATAGATTTGTCCGGTGCTCCTCTGGTTTCCATTTCCTTGGTTGTTAGTTCCATTTACAGTAGGTTGCGCATTCCGGTTGTTGCTTCCTGCAGGTGCATTGTAGTTGTTCCCTTGGGGTTTGCCTGCCTGATTGTTGTAGTTCCCACGATTGTTTCCGCCAAATTGGTTATTGTTACGGTTGCCTCCTCCGTATTGGTTGTGGTTGTCTTGGAATTGGTTCCCATTTTGGTAGTTTGGGCGAGGGTTTCCCTGGTTCTGTCTTGGGTATCCGTTCCCTCCGGTCCTGCCATTCTGGATATCAGCCTTTTTCGCGTTACACTCGAACGCTCGGTGACCACGCTTCCTACAGTAGAAACATTCTACTGTCTTTCCTTCACAATCAACTCCGGGGTGGTCCCTACCACACTGTTTGCAATTGTAGTGACGAGCTCGGCCGTTGATGTCAGTGTGGTGGTTCCCGAAGTTATTGCGGTTCATTCCACGGTACCCCTCGATTGCGTTAGACTTGAACCTCTTGTTAGCATGGTTGGGTTCCTTAGAGTTGTTCCCTTCTTCCTCCTTCCTCTTGTTTGCTCGATTCCCTTGCATCTCCTCGATTTCTCCGATGGTAGCTGCTACCTTGTACGCTTCTCTTATGTTCGAACTCCTAGCAGCAACTACGTCCCTCTGGATGCTATAGCGAAGCCCTTTTGTGAAGCGTCTGATCCTCAAGTCCTCCGTGGTTACCAGTGGCCCGGCAAAGCGTGACAGTTCTGTGAACTTGTTGTAGTATTCCGACACTGTCATGTTGCCTTGTTTCAGGGCTAGAAACTCCTCATACTTCTTGTTCTTAACATGGTGGGGATAAAAGCGTTCCCTCAGTGCATCCTGAAATACTTCCCAGTTAAGGTTCCCATTGGCCTGCAATGCGTCCTTGTTGACAGTCCACCAGTTATCGGCCTCGTCATGGAGGTAGAATGCTGTCACATTCACCTTTTGGTCGGGTGGGCAACCGACAGAGATCAGAATTTTGTCCATTTTACGAATCCAATTCTCAAGGATCACTGGGTCCTCTTGCCCAAGGTAGAAGTCAGGGTGTCTCTCGTCGACTCTCTTAGCCCAGTTTGTCCCGACATGTTCCATATGATCCCTTTGTTCCCTTCGCGTAATGAGTTTGGTAACGTTGATGAGTAGTTCCTCCATTTGGGCGCTCCTCCTTGCTGCCGACATTTTTGCGTTCCTACTATAATAACGCAGTTAGATTAGTCCACTCAAGGAAGGCTAATGGCGATATACGTCTAACAGTGATAATTAAGGGTTACAGTCGCCACATCGTCAAAGAAGTTCTGTATGTGTTTCATGTGGTGCAGTCAATCTAGGTCGGTGGTCAGACATTCTTAGTCGAGAAGTTTCAGTGGTGTTGAATTAAGGAGACAAGCTTTCAATGCACTCTTCTTAGTTCGCGGGTATTGTCCCCTTAACAGTTCTACTCATCGCCTATATTAGAATTTTATTCCGGGTAAAGGCATCACACTCTTCCTTGAACTCGTTTTCTAAGTCACTACAAACCATTAGTAGTTTCCATGTCTGAGTCTCCTACAAAGACTCCTCCTCCTTCTCCGTCCTCATGGTCCTTGGCTCCCCCAAGCCCCTCAGTGTCTGTACCCGAGCCTGAACCTGGGCTTATAATTTCGGAGCCAGAAGTTACTCCCGGTGTTCCATCTTTCCATCAAGATTCATCGGGTCCTTATCCTTGGCTTTGCGGTGTCCCAGTGCTGTCGTCAACCCCTCTTTCGGTTATGAGGGCATCTTCAACTCCAGCATCTCGACCAGTGGATCAGTCACGTCCTCTTGCTCGCGCATGCTCGATCCTTATCTCAGAGGATATTCACCGTCACCTAGGGAATTTGGGGCGACTTCTCGGGTTTCGCAATGATACTCAAGTTATTGAGTGGATTTTTCGGAAAGCTCGTCCGGCTATTCTAGAGTTAGGTCCTCGTAGAAGAGAGACTCCTAATGAAGGATCACAAAATGCTCGTTCCTAGTCAATCAATGTAATGGCTGTATTCTGGGTTGTACCATTTCGTCTCATGTGTCTCCAAGTGTAATGGTCTTAACTATGTATTTTCCCCGTTCTTGAGGAAGTAATGAATTATTATTCATAAGCAAGGTTATCCGAAAAAAAAAAAAAAAAAACATTCCCAAATGACCTAATTACCCCCTCTCAACGGCTATAACGGTGAAAAGTAAATAAACATTTTTTTTACCTCAATCTCCAACGGTCAGCCGTCCCTCCAACGGCTAGAAATGGCCAAAAGTCACTTTTACCCTTTGTCCTATCCGTGTAACGGCTAGTAGGGAGGTTAGAAACGTAAATTTGATGCTCTTGAGGTTCCTATAAATAGAAGCTCCATAACATACTACTTTCATACCTCAAACATATTTAGAAATGTCTTCGGAGAGTGTTATGGCTATTATCACAATGATCATAGCCGTGTACGTGATAGTCCTCTTTGCGCGACTCAGCCTCTCCTTCATCAATCAGCCTCTGCTCCCTTTTCTTTTGGTTTGGTTGTTTGGGTTCATCCTTATGTTGGTAGTGTACCATAGGGAAAAGCAGGAAACAGCCATGTATGAAAGGATGAAGTACCAGTGATGTAACTATTTCCTACATTTTCTCCCTTATGAATAAAAGCCTGTTTTCTCTTCCTTTCTTTTTTTCTTGACTTTGCAATGATCCAACAAAAATTTCGATAAGAAAGTCTTGAATCACAAGATTATCAAAACTGCACATTACAAGTTCAAACAGTATGAACACATAAAGAGATCATATATAGCACAATATATACTTGAAGATATGCCTCCAATCGTAAGAGCAAGCGCATGCTTCTCAAAATAACCCCTTTACCCCCGACTTAACTCGTTTTAATTCCAGGTTTTATCTTGCCCTAGTCCATTTTTGAGAAAAAAAATTGAGTTTCATTTTCGGAAATCGATTTCCACTTTAATTAGGGTGCATTAAGCTTTGAATCCGAAGATGCTCTGATACCAACTGTAACACCCCCAAATTTTCATTACTGAAATTCCGGGCGTGCCCTTCTCATGGAGAATTAACCACCATGATCAGGAGAAAGGATCTTTGCTTCGGATTCACAAAACACACTTTATTACATAAAAAGTTCACAAGCCTTGTTCAGAGTTATTACAAACCATTATATTACAAACAGCGGAATAATGAAATTACTACTTTATTCAAGCGAGGTGATACTTCCACTAGTATGCGACGTCCCCATCCCCAACGTAGGCCTCTCCTGTGGTGGTTTTACAAAACAAGGACACCACAGTAAAAGTCAG
Source organism: Linanthus parryae (assembly GCA_023055425.1). Lineage (NCBI taxonomy): Eukaryota > Viridiplantae > Streptophyta > Magnoliopsida > Ericales > Polemoniaceae > Linanthus > Linanthus parryae. The sequence continues at coordinate 74,842,265 of JALGPY010000005.1, forward strand.
TAAAAACTGAATGAGAACGCATCACAACGCGTAAATCAGAGTGAGGCACATGTAAGTATTAAAATAAGTTATGACATGTTCATTGATTCCGAAAATCAGTTTAGTTCTTTAATCGGGAAGATCCAGTACCAATAATCATATCCAGTGTGAACGGCGAAATAATCCGCTCGTCCGAATCAATCTCACCTCAGCATCTAGACCTTAAGTGTCGACACCCCCTACGAGGGAAACTGTTGTCCCAAGAGAGTAGTACTAGAGCCTTACCCTGTGCTAATGCGCCCCAGGGGAAACCATAGAGCCACCTTCGACTCAAGTCCCAAGCTTTGCTTGGTCAAACCATATCAAGTCCCAAGCTTTGCTTGGTCAATCCATATCAAGTCCCAAGCTTTGCTTGGTCAATCCATATCAAGTCCCCGAGAGTTCATGTTTCCACTTTACGTGATTAGTAGCTTAAACATTCTGAAAAGTCTCATTATTATCATTTCTAAAATATCATCAAGTAGTGGAAATCACTTCTTCTCGAGTGACAAGTTCTCAAAATATTGAATTCCAACATGTGAAAGTAAGGAGTTCAATTAACACAATGACATGTTTAGCAAACACCAATATTGAGTAAGCATAAGAAATGCGTTCAAAATATTTAAAGCTCAAGTCAAGGCAAAAAGAGACATTATAGTTAAACACGCGTTTTGAAGAGTAAGGGTTGAGCCTACGAACTCACCTACAAGTTCCGACGGTAGTTTAGATGTAGCCGACGTAGCCTTCGTCTATGAACTCGGTGTCTACAAATAAGGATAAATCCTAATTAATAATTAATCGCTTAATATACAAGTGTCCTATATGTCAAGCGGGTTGATTCTAGTTAATTACTCGGTGATGACCTAGTCGAATTTTAAGGATGTCCCTTAATTAAGTACTAAGATCTTATTTATTTGTCAAAACGACTAACCAAAATTTATTTATAAAAACACTATATTAATTTATCAAATCTAATATTAACTAATATTAATATTAATTTACTAATCTTCATCCTACTCACAATAATATTTATTTACTAACTACTAATCATTATTTACTACACTAACATAAAATTAATACTTAGGTATTTATAATGTAGGATAGCTAGAAATGTAGTTGTACACTTACCTCCCCCTAGACTTGTCTAATTCTCAAAAACATGAGTTGTTGCTAGTTCTAGAAAATACATTTATAACCCCCATTTGAAGAATAATTGTTATATGCATTTCTAACGTTCCGTTTTCAACTAATTCAACATGAATGACTTCCGGGAGGTGTGAGAGTACGAATATGCAAGAACATGTAAAATGCGACGCGGGAAAATGAAGTTATACCGAGTTTCCGATGAAATGAGCGGTGGCCTAGCGCGGGCTGTTTGAACCTCTTCGGCTTTCGAGAATGGTGTTAAGGAAGTCCTTGGAGTGTCACGGAGTGGACGGTAGCAGCCGTGTCCCAAGTGGTGGTCGTTGGCGGAGTTGGTGATGAAGGTAGCTACTTCACGTTGCAAGTGTAGTTCAAGTTGGGCAACGATTCGGGATCCGTTTTGGCCTCTTTTGAACGTGGTTAAAGAATGAAAGTTATAGATAACAACTAGAGGGATATGTAGGAGAAAACGGAGGTCGTTTTGGAGCTAAAATGGAAGAGAACAAGAAAGAACAACACCGCTGCCCACTGGTGCTGTTCGGCTAAAGCAGTTTCAGCGCGGGGTGAATTCGGGCTCTGTTTTGACTCCGTTTGGTCGGGGCCAAAGAACGAAAGTTGTAGAGGACAAGTAGGGGAAGTTGTGGTTAAAAGTTGGGCCAATTCTGAGTTGTAACGAAGGAGATACAGGAAGAAAAAGCCGCTGTCCAGCAGCCGCTGCAACTGTTGCGGGTTGCTGCTTGTTGCGGCTGTTGGGGCTGCTTCGGGTGGTTGTTTTGGCCGGTTCTTTGCTGCTTAATGATGCTATGAATATCAGGTAGTGGGTGTGTGACTTGAGGGGTGGTGGGTATGGTTCTCGTGTTGGTTTGAGATGAGAGAGAGAGAGCTTGAGTTGGTGGTTATGGAGTTTTCCGGCGATGAACTATGGTGGTGTTGGTTGTGGTGGAGATGGCAAGGATGATGAGCTGATTATGAAAGTGAGAGGGGTTGTAGCTGTGTTGGTGTGGTGAAATGGAGCTACGGGAGGTGGTATTTATAGGAGGAAATGAAGAAGTATGAAGAAGAAGTAAAAGTAGAAGATATAGGAAAATAATGCAAGAGATAAGAGAATAGTGGCATGTTTGTTTCATCAGACGGCATGATCCATTTTTTACGGAAATGATTGCCGTCTCTATATGTAATTGTGGCTGAAAATTTTGTGACGAAGATAACATTCCGGATTTCTTAGAAAATAATCGGGTGTGATATTATTGGTATGTCGTGATAAAAGTCACCACGTAGTATATGTGACACTATAGTGATACACACTATTAAATATAAATGTGATATATACGTATATATACATGTCTATATGGTACATACTCTATTCTAATTTTGTTAGGACATAGTCACCTAGCAATAGTACCACAAAATATTAAATATAGATGTCAGTTTATACTCAATATTGCTATAAACATACATATTTGTTCCTAAAATATATATTTAAATTTCGGGTTGTTTCACTTGGACCCAATTCGGATAAATGTTTTTTGTGGAATATTCCGAAGGATATTATTTCTACAATCTAATCAAGGACAAATCGTTTGTCACTCGAACTGCTGTGTTTCTAGAAAAAGATTGTCTCTAAAAGAAACAGTGGGAGGACAATAGAACTTGAAGGAGTTCAAGAACCACAATATAACATTAATATTTTGATGGAACATGAGTAGGATCAAAAGGCGTTGTGGAGAAACCTACTCAAATAGCAAGAGAACCTAAGAGGTGGCCATGAGTGGGCCAGACTCCCAAGAATGCCTTAAGGCCATGAATTATGAAATGGAATCCATGTATACCAACAAAGTATGGGCTTTGTTGGAACCACCTGAAAGGCTATGACCCATAGGGTGCAAGTGTGTTTTAAGGAAAACTAACATGGATGGTAATAGGATTACTTTTAAGGGACGATTGGTGGCTAAAGGTTTCCTGAGAGTTCATAGTGTGGACTATGACGAAATCTTTTCCTAGTTGTGATTCTTAAATCCATTCACATCTTGCTTGTACCAATCTGTCTACAGATGGAATCAAGCCTCTTGGAGTTGGAATCTTCAATAAATTATGAAATTAAATGATTTTGATTCCATCAACAATGAAAATGAATCTTGTGTTTACAAGAGGGAAAGTGGGAGCACAGTTGTATTTCTGGTCTTGTATGTGGTTGACATACTGTTCATTTCGAATGATGTCCCTACTCCTAATCTGGTAAAGATTGGCTAGGGAATTGATTTTCAATAAAATGACTCAGGCGAAGCAACCTATAAAGATCTATGGAGATAGATTAATAAATTTGTTCGACTTAATTCAAAAGTGCATATAAAGACAAAGGTGTTGACGCGGTTCAACATGCAAGAATATGGATTCTTACCTATGTCACATGGAGTTAGTCTTTGGAAGACTAATTGTCCTTCCAATCAGATTGAGAAAGGACCGTATGAATAAGATTCATAGGATACGCCACGTTATGTTCTAGGGCCAGACATGTCAATGGAAGAATGACATGAAGATACCAGTCATATCCTGATGAGAATCATTGGATATTTATCAAGAAAAATCCTTATGGACTTGAGAAGAACTAAGGATGAATTCTTGATATATGGAGGATAGGAAGGTTCACTGTAAGGAGTTAAAATGATGCGAACTTCCAATCCAACAAGGATGATTCCAGATATAATCAAGTTTTGTGTTTTGCCTTAGTTGAGGGACTATGAGCTGGAAAGGTTTAGGCAAGATTCCGTTGTCGATTCTATGAAAGAGGACTGAGTGTATTGTTGCATTAGATGCAAATAATTAGAATATTCGATCTCATTCGATTATCGATAGAGTAGATGTGAATATTTGCAAAGTACCAGTGAATGTCTCTCTTACCTCTTGCGCAGTGAAAGCGTAAGAAGGCGCAATAGGTCAATAGGCATATGATGCGCCAGATTGAGTCTAGTGCAAGTGGGAGACTGTTGGAATTGTGCCCTAGATGAAATAGATTTATCGTGACATTAATATGGACTTACTAATCATTATGTTATCGATATGAAGATATGATAACTTGAATGAAGTCCTTAGAATATAAATGTTATAATCTTAAATATCCCTAGTCGAGTACTACAGTTTATATGACGACTGTATTGCATCGAGCCTAGTATGTGGGTAGATTGATATGGGGATATCAAGTCTAACAGATGGGTACGCACAAGGAGTAATGGCGTACTGGATTGACCCACCATGAGAAGGCTACATGGGAGTTATGTGAGTGTCACAAGCACTTCTCATAGTGACAATGGTGTTGTGATCCTTAGACTTGAAGTCACTAGATACTCTAGTTGTGAATTATAATGTTTTGATATTGCCAAACGTTACACCGTAACTGGGTAACTATAAAGGCTTTAATCGAACATGATATGTAGCAAGCTGAGAGGTGGTAGTGATGTAGAGAGGATTAGTCCCTCCAACATAACGGGAGAAAAATATCCATGGCCACTCGATGAGTGAGACTTAGGGAAATGCATGAACATTCTCAAATAAATCGATTTCCTCTAGGGCACAATTCCAAAAGTTGGTATCAGAGCAGGAAGTAGAGAGAAAGACAACACCCAAGGCCGAAGCCCTAGGTTCCGTCCGCACCCCTCCCCGTCGGCCCTTAAGAGAGGTGGCCGAACCTCTCTCTTTGGTGCTCTGTTACATGATTTCTTCATCCTCTTCCATTCCTCCTAGGTAGCACAAGGTGTTTGGAAGATCTAGATCTCACCTCTACGCGTTAGAAGTCATCAAGGATACCCACAAGGTACATAACACAAATCCTTTACCATCGTTATGATCAAAATCCTACAATTAACACTACCAAGCCTCAGGTCAGCACTAACCCCAAACCTCAAAATTAGTAACGAATATTATATCCCCAGAACGTTTCAAAGTAGTACCATATCCTACATATGTTGAAAATTAGCGAGTGAAACATGGTTGTAAGAAAGTAACTATCAGAGAAAAGATAAAAATAAATTTTCAACTTACATATTCCAACCATGAATCTGTCCATAGTAGCAATAGAGTTCGAGTGAACGTGACACAAAACGCATTCCAGACATCATCATCCTCTCCTCCATATGTCCAATAAAGATGTTCAGACTGAAATAATCATCCAGTTCGGTTTCCGTCAAGAACTCCTAAGCCTGGCTAAATTTAGAGGGAAATTCATTGTGCATCTGCAATATATCTTTTATGCACTGGAGAACATCTCGTCTTATGTGTGGATTTGTACGATGACGGACTTCTAAAGCTGAGTCGGGATCATATATGTATAGTTGTGCATAAATCGTCTCCTGACCAGATTCTGGAATTAATGTGCCAGTCCTGTGACGTAGTTCTCCAAGATGATAAAAGATTTAGGTTCCCTCCCCATGACAACTCTTGTTTGTAGCTTGGCCCCTAGACTTGTAAATGCGTTAGGTGCATTATACTCTCGAGCATAGCGATGTAATGAACTGGATCTATCATCGTCGCCTTCATATAATGATTGAATCACTGGTGGTGGTATCTTTAGCAATGGTAGTCATACCTTTCTTTGCAAACAACTTGTTCTGAAATGGGGATTTGATTCTTAAGAATTTACCATTTTCTCATCCTTCCAATGAAAAGCATAACAAAATGGACATCTAACATCCATGTTTCCCAAGAGTGACGCACACCATTCCCATTTATAGTAGCAAGGATAGGGGGTCATATCGAAAATCATCGTTGCCGCCGTCGTCAGCTAATATTTCATATAGGGAGAATTGTTGTTGTGCAAGGAATTCATCTTGTAAGCTGGGGACATGACAAGAAGTTGATCCAATAAAAGATTCTGTAGCAGGAGCAACAACATCTAGATCTATGAAGTTATCTATAAGATTCCTTGGAGTGGGAGTTGAATGCGAGTCTTCCATATGCCGACGCTTGTGATGGTTTCGTAACGTACTCGTGAGGGGTGTTCTTTCACAAATTAAACCATCCACCAATAACGGGGTTGGTGGAAGCATAATAGAACGTTGAGGGAAGTTTTCCTTCAAGACAAATATAAAAGAAATTGATTAATAGATGCATAAAAGTGTAGCCAAGAAAAGAATCATATTTAAAATAAGGTCGCACCATAACAATTACGAATTCGGGCTCATTCCATTTTCTGGAGCACGATGCCCCATCAAATTTAAATTGTTTTCCTCTCTCTTCGCGCTCGTTGAGCTAGAGTGGCTTTCGATACAGCAGGGGGAATCTGGGTGTGTAGGAAAAAAAATGAGTGTGTAGTTGCTTAAATATTACATAAACATGTATTTGAAAATGATAACAAGCTATACCAAATCATTTGCAGGAGTTGTTGTTGGTGTACTGAATTTGTTGCAGAATGTTTTCTCTCGTTGACTATGTGCCTGCTGAGCTAAAGAATCCTTCGACACGCAAATATTTTTGTGTCTAAAGAAGCAACAATTAGTGTATAGATTGCATAAATCATAAGAAACACATGTACTGAAATATCAAAACAGGCTGTACCAAATCATTCAGAGGTTGTGATTGTGGTGTGTTGTGTTTTTTGATGGATGTCCGCACTCGTTCTCGGCGTGCTTGCGGAGATAGAGAAGCCCTTGACACGCCATTATGACTTTTGTTTTTGGATGTCCACTCTCGTTCTCGGCGTGCTTGCTGAGCTAGAGCAGCTCTCGACACGCCATTATGTCTATGTGGCAGAATATAGAAGCTAGATTTAATTTGGTTGATTTAGTAACATAAATATGATGAAAGGCAATTAGTATGACAGTACCAATAATATTTCATTTCCTTGTGCCCCAACAATCTGAGATGGCAGTAAAGTTCTGGAAAAATTTCCCTCCCTTCGAGCTTGTTGCGCACCAGCAGCCTTTGTAAGAACAGACTGAAAAAGATTTTATGAGATATAGATATGAGATTAGGCAATGGTAACAAACAGACTGAAAAATTTGTTTAATGGAATCTAAAAAATAGTAAACCCATACCATTCCTCTAGGGATTTTATTCTCTTTTCCTTGAGGAAAGTAAGTTTCCTTGGCTTTTCATTCAGCGCGGCATGGATATTTCCCTTTATCCCTATTTAATTTTGACCAAAAACATAATGTAGTTCAGTAAGTTTGAGATAGAAGCGTTGGTCTGCACTAATATAGTAAATGACGTACCTTGAGACCCTGACTTATATTGGTTTCTTGGTATTCGGGGATTGGACACCGACATCTTGGTCTTCCAAGAGTTGGACCTGTAATTAGTGAAATATTGTCACTAAAGTCAGTATTATTGAGATCAAATACCAATCAAAGACCAATAAACTCAAGAACATAGTGTCACTAAAGTCATACCACCCAGCTAGGAGTTTGATTCTCTTTTCCTTTTGAGCAACATGGTGCTTTCCCTTTACCCTTACATTGGGTTGCCTGAAAACAGCACAGTTGTCAGTATTATTGAGATCAAAGACCAATTAAAAATTATATACCGAATACACTTACCGCATGTGCTCTTCTCATTGTACTGTTTTCGTAGACATAACGGATTACAACACCGGTGTTTCGTTCATTCAACACGGGTGTAGTTGTAAGTTTATTCACCATTGAAGCTTGTTTACAAATGCAGCAACAACTTGTTTAGTATTTATGTACTGGACCAAGAAAAAGCAATGAAAAATGGGGCACCGAATCGGTGAACAGTTAACAGATTGCATCATAACGATGGAGAAAATAGTGAATCGTAGCTGTAAGGGGATTGCATCAGAAGCCTGGTTAGTAAACTTTATATTTATTAACACTAATCAGTTCACAATGTTTAACGACCTTGAAATCTGCAACCCACAAACTTTGAATTTCAATTCCATGCCAGTAAGCATTTATAACCAAAAATGTCTAAAGCCAGGAACAATAGCCAATAACCAATGAATTACTGAAAAGATAAATATGTAAGGATTGGGCTTGACACAGAGGGTGTAATGTACTGAAAATACACTAATCAAGAACAATATACAATCGAAGAAAAATATTACCCGGAAGTCAATCCAGAAAAATCCACCAAATTATCATAATAACTCCTAACCAATTTTGAGATTTCCAACTTCTGCTACAAACAAAAATTGAATGATCTGGAACAATAAAGTAGATGTTACCAGTCTTATCAAAATTGGAATTGAAAGAAAATGAAATAAGCAGAAACATTGACAAATAAGTTTAGGAGTATACCTGCACCAAGAGATTAGACCCATGTTATTTCTTGTAGAAAGATAAATGTGCAAAATAAGATACAAAACAAAGCAAAACCAAGAAAATAGCCAAGTAAGAACTTGGGAATGTAATTCTCGGTGCCAAATCCCCAAACAGTCGTTGTATGATGAAAACCTCAATAAGTGAACACACAAACAGAACCTTAAACAGCCAAATGCTGAACAAATTTCCATCCAATTAAATTCGATGAACACATGGAAGACGAAGAATACGAAGAAGATGAAGAGAAATCAATAAACCCCTATTCTGAGCGGGATTGAAAAACAACGATTTCGAGTCTGTATTCTACCTGATTCGAGCCTCAACTGTTAAGAAGATGACAAATTTCCCTCCAATTGAATTCGTTGATGCAGGATTTACATGATCTATCACATACAGATCTACAACATGAATTATAGCAGAAGATTCATGTGTGTACCTTTTCTTCCTTAGCTCCTAGCGCAGCGGATGATTGTAGGTTGCTCGCTTTCACGCACCAATCTTGCTCCCACAGTCTGGCTCGAATCTCTAGGACAAAATCTCTTGTTCACACCAAGATGCACCAATGGGGGCTAGTTAGAGAGAGAGGCTAGGGTTCCTATAATTTTATTTTGATCAGCACGTGATCTCTACACAATAGTGTATATGATTATGCATATAATAATGTAGGAGGTTGTCTCCTTATATAGACAGACTTATACCTAGTTTTCCCATAACCCCCTAGGGTTTGTGGCTTTTCTATTAACCTCATAAGGTTTGAGAATTGTTGCAACTAACCCCTCAAGGTAACGATAATTGCATTGGGCACCCCACATGGGCGCAGCAAATGCAAACATCTCCCACTCGCACAATGGGGCTGCACAATTACAGTTCATCTTGTCTCTCTCAATCTCCAACTATCATCATCTGCTAAAGTGTTTTTTTGGCCGTGGTGTGTGATTGTGAGAGAATTTGCATTTCGGGAGTTCCATACTCTAAACTCATACGAGACGAGCTAGCAGCAGGCGCACTCAACCTTAGAAAATCATGCAATACATATGTATATCTCTCGTATCTCCAAGATTCGATCAATTCTCATCTCGTAGACCATGAGCATCTACCTTGTCCCTAAGGTCGGGCACCAATGAGTCTACATCTTTATTATTTTCGTATCCTGCATGATTCCATGAGATCTTGTAGGTGGGCTCAATGAATATAACAAAGAGTGATGCAATGAGAATCTTCCTTTCCATCCATTGTGTCGCTTTGAATCGACTTAGCTTCTTTCCTAGCAGTGTCCGGAAGGCCGAATCATTCATAGACATAAGGTGTCACGCTAAAGTAGCACTGACCCGTTCCTCTACGACACGGATAAAGTACTAAGGGTATACAGTTTCAATCATTCTTATATGATCGACGAGGCTCACACGGCGAGGAATCTCAGGGACTAGTTCTACTCGCCACCTCATGTCACTCATCAGCACGCGTTATCTCGGGACGATATGCGCCATAGTGTTTGAACTCTAAACTGAGTACATGTCATATCCCTTAAGGACCACTATGCATATGTAAGTCCAATAGCCCTTATGAATACCAACCTGATTACTGAATGTCACACATATGCGAATCGAAATCAGTTCTCTCATCTGGCTTTCTCTACGCAGAATCTACATGGCTTGGGGTACTGACCATGTTCCAATGGCCATAAACCAATCTCACCTTGGAACTTGTTCCAATGCGACAATTAAATCCGTATGACATGTGTATGGCACTAGTGATAGATTTATAGCTCATATCATAGGCTTCTAGCACTTATCGGGATTCTGTCTCATCTTCTACTCACCTAGACTATCCAGGATATCGCAAAGGCGGTTGCTCGTGTGATAGAGACAACCTAGTGTCTGCGCGACATGTTCTATGCTAGTACAGGATATGTAAACGTATCCTTCACGTATTGAAACAACATGTAGAATAATAAAAACAAATCCAATTAAAATCCAATTATCAATGTCTCATATGCTCATCAATCATATTGCTAGTGATTGATTACCGAGTCCCAATTTTCTAAAGCAATCCACAAAGACTATTCTTATGTGGTTTAGGAATGGGAGGTGCCTTCACTTTGGCCCGTAGTCGATCTACTCCAAGATTACTCTTCAGATAGTCATTTTCACCTTTTGCAAAAAGGTACCCTTTTCTATGTGTTTGACTTTACCGCAGTGGCATAGCCATATGCTAGCGCAAGTCATGGTAATAGGTTCATTGACAGCCAATATGCTTATCAGAAACCTTCTTATCCAAACACATTTTTGCCCGGTGAAAGAACAGGCAATTGTGCTTCGCTTCCATGATCGATGGAGCGGTCTAATACGATTGTGCAACACTTATGCTGCAGTTCCATGCAATGTGTATGTCATCTAGCTTGGAATATAGCCTGAGGCACACCCACGTGTATCTAGGTCCCCACCCTAGTCAGCATGCATATCTGGCTAGTCGAAGCATCATCTCTGATATTCATAGCACGTGATCCTTCGTATAGAGTATCCTTTTGGTTGCAATCTAGTGTCCTAAGTTGGATTTACTGAAACCCACTCTTCCGATTGCATGAGGTTTGTAGGGTCTTTTTACATATCATAATGTATAGAAGACTCCCATTGCGTCGGGCACTTTGGTCATCTGGTCAACTTTGTATGGTGTCTTTTTAGGGAACATGTTTAGGCTCGTAAAATCTTGCAACGAGCTACATGATTATCATATGGCTTTGGGTCCAGTATATGGAATCGTTCAAGCATTTTATTTTTTTTAGACTTTTGCGTCAATGTAAGAAGTTCCTATGAACGAACGAGAAGCCTTCTCGCCCTACCAATTTCCTTCGTCATAATCGAGAGGATAACTACTCCTTGGTGGACACGAATAGTTCTCCAGCTCCACTAGAAAATAGTGTGTCATCGACATCAAGTGACGTGATTATCAACTCTTTACTTGTAAGAGTGATATGCAGTAGTTTCCATCCGTTATCGTAAACATGTTGTAAACGATCCCACAGTGAAATACTACTTTTTAGAGGACTAGCTACGACCACATTTGGACTTAATTAGTTTTCGCCCATTTGTGCATTTGACCTTACGCCTCGAAACCCTGTGGCCGAGTCATACTGGTCACCTCTCTGATTTCTCCATCGAGAAAATCAGTTGTCACGTTTATCGAGAATGGAGCTCGAAGTCCATCATCACAACTATTGTCGATACATGCAAGTCATATGCCTTACCACACTTCTGTCTGGGTCTCTGATTGACCTTGGAAATCCATTAATCTCCAATAGTCTAATCATCCAGTCGAAACGTCAACCTAGTCTCCGATATGGTTTCCCCCTTATAGACTCTTAAATCTTCCTGTAAAGCTTCCTTTTTCATTCTTCATATTTAGGGGACGATAAGGCATAGTATTCTATCCTATCGTTTATGCAAGGTGATCCTTAAGATCATCCATTCGATATCATGTAGTCGATGGGGTATGCTCCTATGAGAAATTCATTTGCATAGGAGGATCATCATGTGTCCTCATCCCTGAGTACGGGAACCTTGCTTGGAAAGTTACTCTTAATGTCCAAAGGATTATTGAGGAGCTAATTCCTCATAATCGTCCAAGGAATGGGCGTCTTCCAGCGGTTCCTCCATGCTCGCGAAGATCATCATCTCTACGAACATTTACCTTAATTATGTACATCTCCTTATGAGAAATCATATATCTTTTGAATCCATTTAAGTTACACTACTAATCGGCTGTTGCTTTTCGAAAACGCAACCCCTAGATTACTCAGAATAGTATGAGAAGATACGTTACTCCACAAAGATACATATCTTCCATCTAGGGTTAATTTTCAATTCATTCTTGTCAGGTGATGAAATATCCTAGGTGATCCTAGGTTCATCATTGTCTTGCGTGGTGACCACTATGTCTTCCCCTTCGATGTCAAATCGTCGACGAGGTACGCTTCAAAGAGCATTCCTATGTAAAGAGGGTTCCTCCACATAGTCATAATCTATGATGGGCTGTCCATGTAGGAGCTGTTTCCTGTTGATCAATCAGGGATGGGGCGTCATCCAGTGAAACATCCATTTCGTAGAGACTTACTTCTCCACGAACCTCTTCCTGACTTTGAAAATTTAGTTGGGCTCATAAGCTGCCGATCCCTATGGCCTAAGGTGACCTCATATTGGTTGCCTTTCTGTCCATATCTCGTGGGGCGTAGTGGCTACAAACTTGATGGGTATTTGGTTGAGTACATCTACAGCTGTTTAGCAAAGCGTCACCTCAAGATAGGGAACATGCACTTTGAACGCGCTATCATACATTTAACCATCTTCAGGTAGTATTCTATTCCTCTTTTTCGCTACAACATACTTCTGCGGAGTTTGGGGAATATCCAACTGCCTTGCTACTCTTTTCCATCACATAGCTCTTGCTAAGATAGACACTCGTAGTCTCATTCTAGCAAATGAATATATCCTCTTGTCCAGTGGTTCTATCTTTTGTAGATACCTGTCTGAAGTACTCTGGTGCCTCGGATTTATGTGCCATCTAGCACACATATTTGAGACGCGTACTTTTGTCTACAAATGTGATGGAACAGTAAGCACCATGTCTTAGCCTTAACTTTTAACGGATCACAACAACAGAATGAATTTGAGGCGTTTCGCCTATTTTGTAAGGCAAGAATCACACACAAGTAAGGGTATCTTGGGCACATTTCTAGCAGGCATGCCATAGCTAGCCTGAACATCCTTTCCTTATATTGTGCGTCTCAATCTAGCGCGCCACATATCAGAATATTAAGTCACTACTCTAGAGGTGAAATCTAAAGATTTTGAGGCATCTCTTATGCTTGAATTCAAGAGCGCATAACCATGCATAACATGACCAATTCCAAAGTGAAACTGTGACCAAAAAAACTTTTGGTGGCTACTCCCTCAAAGATAATCTGATGGATCCTTAGACGAGAAGTTAGTGCCAAGTCTGGCCTTTTCTCTAGTCTTAGGAATACATCCTTTTTCTCCTTTGCATTTGCCAGTCTTCGGCAATTTTTCTTATACCAATATTGTCCCTACATTCCCTTATCCTTGGCCCACCTATTGCCCACGGTCCTAATACCAAGATAGGGACTAAATCTGCCGATCATACTTCATTCACAGCCTTTAGAAATAATATATTTGCTTAGAGTTTAGAGATATGTTAAACTAGTATTCTTAGCAATCACTTGGTTGCTTAGATCCTAGAACAGAGCGATGTTTGGTCTTATCCAAGCATCTTAACACTCTCAAAGTGTGTCATATAACGTTTTCATGTCATTTTCATGAAACGTGGCAAGATAGAAACAAATTGCTAATCGGATAACTTAAACATCTCATCATAAACGACATGAATCTCGGATGCTATAGTCGAGTGCTAATCTCAGATGCTATAGTCCAGTGCACATTTTTATGACATGAGTCTCTACTCAGAGTTTAAGGCGGGATTTATGAGTCACTACTCACAAATTTAATGTAGGCAAATGGCTAAGGTAGATCCAAGATTTTTCTTTGGCTCATTCCTACAATCTTTGAATTTCAAAGTGGTCTGGAACTTGCCGATGAGATCATTTCCCCACCTAGGCATAGCACGCTCTATAACAATTATCTTGATTGCTTCCCACTATTGGTTAGCTTAAAGATAATGTATATGTGCTGCTGTGACAACTAATCATCACAGGTTCGACCATACTTGTAGGTGGTTTGACAACCTATGTCCAACGATTGGTTACATAGTACGATGACTAGTCATATCGTTTGTTGTGACCATTTTAGCCTTTACAGTTTCGATTTAGACACGATTGACCTTGAGACCTTGCTTAGGAAATTAATACTAGCATTTACTTAGCTCCAAAATAACATGAAACATAGATTAAAATTTAATAGTTCCTCATAAGGACTCCACCAAACCTAGTAGCAATTCTAGGAAAATATTGTCACTTATGATTCCCTATTAGTTTTAATCATGTGAGCTCTTTTGTTTTAGTTCCTTAGCATGCGAGGTTATACAATGATATCCAATCACACGCAGTTATAACATAAAACAAGCACAAGCATATGATAACGCCCAAATAGGGGTTATCTTTTAGCCTGAATTGACGTGCCCTTGTGTTGGAAAGCTTATTTTAGCCAGAATTCACCCTCAGAAAGCCTCGGAAATTAGAACGAGATGTTTATAAGCTCTTCATGAATTTATGCTTATGTTGCGCATTTCGAGATATGATCGCGGGTTTGTTCATGTTGTCTTTACAGGAACAGGTTCGGGAAATGCATTGGGATGCGTGTCGAGAAAGAACCGGGTTTGCCTCGGGAAACGTGCAGAAAATGCTCGGGGTAGGATTTGAGCGAGACTGGTAAAAGGGAGAGTGGAACAGAAAACGGAAAGACTGGAGGAGAAACGGGCAGTGAACACCGGCCGAGTAAGCTGAAAATGCCGAAACCGAGAATGACCGGGATGCGCTTGCTTGAAAAAATCTTGAGATTGACTTGGAATTTTGAAGTGAAACCATGGGCAAAAGAACGGAGACGTCAAGGGCTTTCAGAAAACAGGTTATAATGCTGAAACGGAGTCCGGTTGAAAAACAACTCCGGTCAAGTGTGGGTCCCTGACAGGCCACGCCCAAGTAAGGAGTCTCGCTTCTCGGTGTCCGGAGTCGTGAGCAACTATTTTAGGATTCGGCAGAATTTGGGACAATCCTGACCTAGGGCTACTTTGCACATTTTGGCACCGGGCCCGGGGTTCCGGAGTCGAGTTCAGATTTTGTCTCCCAAATTCAGTCAGCAGTTTTCCTATGGCCATAGTCTGGATTGGGCAGAATTTGGAGCGGTTTTGACCCAAGGGTATTTTGGTAATTTTGACAAGTTTCGGGTCAAAACGCAGGCCGAGGCAGAAAGGAGCAGAGAGGCTTGCTGGCTGTGTATTTTACGCAGGGGGCTGCGTGCTATACGCAGAGAGAAAGATGGAGGGGGATTTTTTGTAGTTTTTGGCCCCTGTCTGCGTATTTTACGCAGACCCCTGCGTATTATACGTAGCCAGGGAGGTATTATACGCAGTGAGGGATGAAAAATAAGCAGCCAGGGAAGAAAATACGCAGAAATCAGCATGAGACAGGTTGTCGTCTGCGTATTGTACACGGAGCCTTGCGTATTTTACGCCGACAGCACAAATTTTGAGGCGGTTTCGGTCAGTGGCAGTTTTGTTAATAAAGACAAGTTCCAGAAACGTCTTCAGCACTATATAAAGACTCGTCCAGACTCGTTTTGAAAACAATAACACAATACATCCAAGGAGAAATCTGAGCATCCCCAGAGAGCACGGAAACGCGAATCTAGAGTCAAGACACGCGTTTGCTCTTCTTCTCAATCATTCAAAATTTGTGTTATTTACGTTATGAATTTCAGTAGCTAAACTTTTACCTAGGTTCTCGGTGAACCTAGGGTTTCGTTTTCAGAAATTAGTTCTTTGTTTTGACTATGAATTCATGATTGCAGTATCCTAATATCAGTAGCGTTACTCGTTATTCTTGCTTTGAATTTTAGTCTTCATGCATGATCGGAGTAGCTTACCAGAATTGCTACAGACCCGAGCCGGGAGGTGAAAATGTCTGGTAAGGGTTAGGAAGAGAAGACAAAATTTAGCGCCTTACCCCGATGGGCCGACTAGCGAAGGGGAGTTAGGAATAGCCTGAAATCGTTGAGACCAAATGTTAGAGAATCTGACCCGGGCCATCAGGACAGGTTAGAAACCCTAGCAGACATAGAACGAGACTGCAGACTTAGGCAGCTTAACAGGAATCCGACAGTCTGCAGAATTGTGATAACGTGCAGAAAAAGAAAAGATACTGCACGATTGGTACGTGGCACGGATAACGAGACTGCTATGTGTTTTCATGTCAAACTAGAACAAAATTCTAAAGAGACCCTAGGGGATCCCGAGACATAGTATCTCAAACCCTAGTTTTACAACCTCAAGATTATTCAGAATATTCTCACAAAAAGATTTACATTTCAGTTATTTACTTTCTGTCCTTAGTTAGTAAGCAAACTCTCAAAATATTCCTCCTTTTTACACTCTGGAACTTAAATCTGATTACTAGAAAAACCTGCAAATTCCCTGTGGGATCGATAATCTGAGTCGATATATTACTTGATTCGTATACTTGGGAATAGCACGCTAAATTGCGCATCAATATTTTTGGCGCCGTTGCCGGGGACTTTTTAGGGTTTATTTAGTAATCCGAATTAATTTTCAGAGTTTTTATTGTTATTTTATTTTTTTATTTTATTTTTCTGTTATCTCACTGCTCTTGAGATCTCTACTTTTTCAGGATGGGCGACAATACCGAGAGAACGCCAGAACTGCTCGAGACACGTACTCCAGCCGAGATGGCTCGGTACATTGAAGATCTCATCACAGAAGGCTTTGCTACCCGGAACAACCAGAGGACATGCAACAGATCTGGAAAGGCGCTGGTGGAAAATTTTGAGGTACCGACGGGAGGACACGAGCCAGCTATTGTGGTGCCTGAGATCACCGCTGAGCACTTTAACCTGAAATCCTCCACTATCTAGACTATTCAGACCCTCTGCTTATTCCATGGAAAAGCTGACGAAGAATCGAACGACTTCATCGGGAAATTCAAGGACTACTGCAACAAGGTTCGGTATAAGGGAGTCGACACTGAGGCACTCATGCTAATACTCTTTCCATACTGCCTAAACGGAGTGGCCAAAGACTGGCTCGAATCCCGACCACCCAGATCCATCACTACATGGGAGTGGTTTTGGCATCACGGATTTTCTGGCCAAATTTTACCCCGCTTCTCGGGTAATCCAATTACAAAGCGAGATTTTGTCGTTCAAGCAGAAGATGGGGGAGAAGGTGGTAGACGCATGGGAAAGATTGATGAGATTGGTGAAGAGATGCCCGAACCACGGTTTTGGAGACCCGAAGATCCTGCAGGTATTCTACCATACCTAGACAGAGAGAGTGCTGAGTGGATTGACAGAGAAGCCGGAGCAAAGTTCTTGTACCATTGGACAAGGACGGTGCCTATGAGCTGATGAAGCAGTTAGCCAAACAAGACACTAGCCTGTTTGACTATCGAAGGATCACCGCCCGAGCTGAGCCCGTGGAAGACGACCGGATAGACAATCTGGCCAAGATCGTTCAAGATTTGGTCAAGAATATTTACTCAGAAAAGCATACTGTTGCGGCAGTAGACGGACCAGATTAGGACACAGCCATTGAGGGGCTCAGGACTGAGGATGCCAATTACGTACGGCAGCAGTGGGATCCGAGCAGGTACAGACCGGGTACGAGAGATCATCCCGGGTTCCGGTACGGAAACCAGAATTCTGCAATTTATGCGCTAGGATTCCAGCACAAGCCGGGCGCATCTGCACAGCAATACGACAGTTAGATGAAGAAAATCGAGTCCATGTTTCAGACCATGGAGTCCAGGTTTTCGCATATGGACGCTCTGACAGTCGACGTGCAGTCGACCAAAACTTCACTACGCGCTTTGGAGGTACAAGTAGGGAAGTTAGCACATCAGCTAACTGAAAGAGCACCAGGGAACTTACCCTCAAACACAATAAGTAATCCACGTGCTCAGGTCAATGCCATCACCACTCGGAGTGGATTAGTACTGCAGGATCCGCCGTATCCTAGCCATGCACGTGCAGAAAAGTCGAAAGAAATCGAGCGCGAAGTATTTGGCCAGGATAACTGCTCAGCCGACCGCCCCCAGCAGAAGGGCTAGGTTGAGCAGGATGCCGTACAGACCGAAAAGGAAGCTGAAACGATACCTATCTCCAAGGAGGTGCCGTATCCTTTGAAGACACGGAAGAAGGATGATATCAAGGACTACGCAAGATTTCTCGAGATGTTCAAACAGCTGGAGATCAACATACCCTTTGCGGAGGCGTTGGCAAAGATGCCCACTTATGCCAAGTTCCTCTAAAATATTTTGTATGGAAGAAAACGTATGAGAGATTTCGAGACGATAAATCTGACGGCAGAAGTGAGCAATTGTGTGAAGAATGGGATAACGAGGAAGAGGAAGGACCCTGGCAGTTTTGTTATCCCGGTGACCCTAGGTAATGCTTACAAAGGAAAGGATCAGTGTGACCTAGGGGCCAGTATCAATCTGACGCCTTTGTAGATTTTCAAAATTTTGAAAATCGGTGAACTCAGGCCCACCAGAATCAAGCTTCAGATGGCAGACAGATCCGTGAAGCAGGCTTACGGAGTTATTGTAGATATTCAGGTGAAAGTCGGGGAATTGATTTTTCCGGCAGATTTTGTAATTCTGTACATGGAAGCAGGATACGTACCACTCATTCTCGGCAGACCATTTCTGGCCACTAGAGAAGCCATGATAAACTGCAAGAGAGGAGAATTGACTATGCAGAATAATGAAAACAAGGTCAAGTTCAATGTTTTCAAAAATCTGCAACTACCGAATTATTACGAGCATGAAGACATCTTCGCAGTGGAGGTAGTCGAAGAAGTATGGGAAAACAAGGAGATGGACGAGCTATGGTCAGAGATTGACAGAGTGTACAGAGAGAATAAGGAGAGATTCCAGGAGGAGCAGGCCATACAAGCTGAAAACCGGATCAGTTTACAGCCGGACAGAAAAGGTGGGCAGAAATTGGCCCTGGTCCCGTCACTCAAAGAGCCACCAACCCTAAAGCGGAAACAACTCCCGAGCCATCACTTTTCAGCACAGCCAAAACAGTTTCAAGTAGGTCAGAAAGTACTTCTCTGCGATTCTCGGAAGCAGTTTTTTCCAGGAAAATTGAGATCCGGAGGTCAGGACAGTTTATCATCAAAGAGGTACTTTCATGGGAAGAGTCTGCATGACAGTACAACTTTCAGGGTGAGCGGAAATCGGGCCAAGCCATATTTGGGCCCGGAAGCGGACGTCAAGGTAGACGGTTTTGACGTCCCTTGAGCAAACATTAGGTAAATGGGTCGGGCCGTCGACCGTAAATTACAAGCGCTTGTTGGGAGGCAACCCAACGTAGTAAGTTAGTTTAAATTATTTCGGTTTTATTGTCAGTTTTGAATTTTGAGAGAGGTAAGATGAATGGGTATTGACTTTGAATTGAGCATGTGCAGATACAGGAGAGCAAAAAACGAGAACAAAATGGAGCAGAAATACTCTGAGTGCGTATTTTACGCACACTGTGTGTATTTTACGCACACTGCAGCCCTGTTTGCCAAAATTTTGAAAAAAAAATAAATTATTTCAAAGTGGAGTTGTTGTGTGCGTATTTTATGCACATCATGTGCGTATTTTACGCAGACAGCAGCCCAACCTTAAAAAAATAAAAAAAAATAACTAAATAAAATTTTCAGCCCGATGCCACTGTGTGCATATTTTGGCCTCTTCTCTCTCTCTCTCTACTTCCATACACAGATCCGTGGAGTTTGAGCGAATTCAGAAATTTTCGCAGGTGAAAGAAGAGAGAAAAGGCAGATTTCCAAAAACTTGAAGAATCGACCCCGATGCGCTCTGGCACACTCGACCATCACAGGGACTCGTACGAGTTGGGTATTTTTCAGGAACAGTTTTTCTGCAGAATAGAGAAACAACCCCGGTGTAAAAAAGTATACTCGACCAAATGGGAGCACATTGTGACACACAATGGTGCTCGGGGATTGCACATTTAAAGAGCACATACAGATCCCGGTAGGTTGACAACTTCCGTCGAGAAATTTTCCGGCGACCGGTCAACGGTCCTTCTCCGCAGGAGTCTGCGAAAAAGTTAGAACCTGTAAGAACTGACTCCGGTTGCACTGGTTCAATTTCTGTCTCTCGCTTTATTTTTCTGCATATGCTACCAGTTGTTCCATTCGATGAGGCAAGCCAGCTCATCCAATCCAGATTATATGCATGATGAATAGTACCATGAGGGCATGGCACCATCCAGTGTAGGGGTTGTGGCGTTGTAACTGCATTACTTTTTATTTAAAAAAAAAAAATCTAAGAAAAAATATTAAAAAAATAAAAACTGAAAATTTTGAGACCGGGCGAAGGATTTAGCTTAAAACTGGAGAGAGCTTAATGATAGAAAATTTCCCAAAAGTGGACGAATTTAGGTGAGGAAGAGCTGCGAGAATCTGTCTAGGGGAGTTAATAGAGCCAATGCACTCCAGAAAACGCAAGTAGCTGTCTTCCGAGCCATGTATCCGACTAGCTGCCAGACCACCGTCACCAGGTAGTCGTCAACCCGCCATCACAGTCACCACATCATTTGGTGGAGTGATAGACTATAGGGGACCTCACGTCCTGTCTCGCGCCTTAGGTCCGCTAGTGAGCCCTGTTGATCCATTATACCTTTTTCTTGGTAACCTTTTGACCCAGGAAGCTATTTTTTGATACTCACATAATTGTTAGTATTTTTACACTTTCTACGCGTCACGACACGAGGGAGTTGAGTTGAGGGGGATTTTCTGGGTAGAGCAGATTTGTCATATTTGATAGTGGATGAGCGTCATATTTTTATATTTGAGGATGTGTAAGGGTGAGATAGTGACGGCAGCACACTTCGGTGTGGGGTGACTCACGACATTACACTGTGAGCACAGGAGGAGAGCCGTAGTGCGTAAATTTTCCGCACAACATGGGGAACTTGGGTTGACAGGGTTATTGGAGGACGTGTTGTGCTATTTAGACATCCTTGGAGTGAGGATGATCGGTTGGAAAAGCAAGATTATTTTACAGATTGACTACATGGTTCCAAATTAGTGTGGGGGTGGTCGTTTCAGATTTTATTTCAGTATTTTTCTGCCACCCCACGTTTTTGGTTTATTGTAGAGTTGGCTTGGTTTATTTTATCGTTGTTTAATGGGTTGCTCCGCAAATATATATATATAGGGGTTATCTTTTAGCTATGCATTGGTAGTATATAGCTAGAGTTCGTAGTATACACCGCTCTAGATTGATTCGGGATAGTATGCATTGGTAGTATATAGCTAGATTTTGCTCGGGACGAGCAAAGTTTAGTGTGGGGGTATTTGATAACGCCCAAATAGGGGTTATCTTTTAGCCTGAATTGACGTGCCTTTGTGTTGGAAAGCTATGTTTTAGCCAAAATTCACCCTCAGAAAGCCTCGAAAATTAGAACAAGATGTTTATAAGCTCTTCATGAATTTATGCTTATGTTGCGCATTTGTTCATGTTGTCTTTACAGGAACAGGTTCAGGAAGTGCATTGGGATGCGTGTCGAGACAGAACTGGGTTCGCCTCAGGAAACGTGCAAAAAATGCTCGGGGCAGGATTTGACCGAGACTGTATAAAAGGGAGAGTGGAACAGAAAACAGAAAGATTGGAGGAGAAACGGGCAGTGAAAACCGGCCGAGGAAGGTGAAAATACCAAAACCAAGAATAACCGGGATGTGCTCGGTTGACAATATCTTGAGATTGACTTGGAATATTGAAGTGAAACCCGGGGCAAAAGAACGGAGACGTCAAAGGCTTTCCCAAAACATGTTATAATGCTGAAACGGAGTCCGGCCTAAAAACCGACTCCTGTCAAGTGTGGGTTCCTGACAGGCCACGCCCAAGTAAGGAGTCTCGATTGCCGGTGTCCGGAGTCGTGAGCAACTATTTCAGGATTGGTCAGAATTTGGGACAATTCTGACCCAGGGGTATTTTGGTCATTTTGGCACCGGGCCCGGGGTTCCGGAGTTGAGTTCTGATTTTGTCTCCCAAATTCAGTCAGCAGTTTTCCTATGGCCAGAGTCAGGATTGGGCAGAAATTGGAGCGGTTTTGAACCAAGGGTATTTTGGTAATTTTGACAAGTTTCGGGTCAAAACGCAGGCCGAGGCAGAAAGGAGCAGAGAGGCTTGCTGGCTGCGTATTTTACGCAGTGGGCTCCGTATTATACGCAGACAGCAAGATGGAGGGGGATTTTTTTGCAGTTTTTGGTCCCCTGTCTGCGTATTTTACGCAGACCCCTGAGTATTATACGCAGCCAGGGAGGTATTATACGCAACCAGGGAGGTATTATACGCAGCCAGGGATGTATTATACGCAGCCAGCGATGAAAAATACGCAGCCATGGAGGAAAATACACAGAAATCAGCATGAGACAGGCTGCTGTCTGCGTATTATACAAAGAGCCCTGCGTATTTACGTAGACAGCACAAATTTTGAGGCGGTTTCAGTCAGTGGCAGTTTTATAAATAAAGAAAAGTTCCAGAAACGTCTTCACCACTATATAAAGACTCGTCCATACTCGTTTTGAAAACAATAACACAATACATCCAAGGAGAAATCTGAGCATCCCCGGAGAGCACGAAAACGCGAATCAAGAGTCTTCTTCTCTCTCATTCAAAAACTATGTTATTTACGTTATGAATTTCAGTATCTAAACTTTTAACTAGGTTCTCGGTGAACCGAGAGTTTCCTTTTAAGAGATTAGTTCTACGTTTTGACCATGAATTCATGATTGCACTATCCTAATATCAGCAGCGTTATTCGTTATTCTGGCTTTGAATTTTAGTCTCCATGCATGATCGGAGTAGCTAACCAGAATTGCTACAGACCCGAGCTGGTAGGTGAAAACGTCCGGTAAGGGTTAGGAAGAGAAGACGGAATTTAGCACCTTACCCGATGGGCCGACTAGCGAAGGGGAGTTAGGACTAGCCTGAAATCGTTGAGACCAACTATTAGAGAATCAGACCCGGGCCATCTGGACAGGTTAGAAACCCTAGCAGACTTAGAACGAGACTGCAGACTTAGGCAATTTAACAGGAATCCGACAGTCTGCAGGATTGTCATAACGTGCAGGAAAAGAAAAGATACTGCACAATTGGTACGTGGCACAGATAACGAGACTGTTGTGTGTTTTCATGTCAGACTAGAACGAAACTCTGAAGAGACCCTAGGGGATCCCGAGACCTAGTATCTCAAACCCTAGTTTCACAACCTCAAGATTATTCAGAAAATTCTCACAAAAAGATTAACGTTTCAGTTATTTACTTTCAGTACTTAGTTAGTAAGCAAGCTCTCAAAATATTCCTCCTTTTTACACTCTGCAACTTAAAACTGATTACTAGAAAAACCTGCAAAGTCCCTGTGGGATCGATAATCTGAGTCGAAAATACTCTCTATATTACTTGATTCGTATACTTGCGAATAGGACGCCGAATTGCGCATCAGCATAAAATAAATATGCAATGAATGTGGCCCCTAAGCTGCACTCCCACTATTGGGTGCACATCTTGAGCAAGTCTTGAACTCCTCGCCTCAGCCATCTCGCCTATCTCGAGAGTACTTCTTGAAGCTCCTTTGTTCGTCTATTTGCTCCATGCACCTTGCGCCGTAGCTTTTGGTTTGGCCACCTCTCTTGAAGCTCATATTCTTTAATCTTCACTAACTATCTTATTTCTAATAAGAAGTAACCTCATAGAGGCGATTGGATGAGAAGAGAAGACAATAGAGTATGTAGAGAGGCACGACACACAAGCAGTATTTTGATTACATATTCAAAACAAAACCAAAACCAAAAACAAATATAAAACATCTATGCCACATCCATGCATTAAACACATCCATTCAACCCACAACAACATGTATAATAATAAAATAAACATACTGAAATTTTTTGGAAATTTCTAGAGTTGAACTCTTATTACAGGAAATTAATAAGAAATAATCTAATCAACTAAATAGATCGAAAATTGCTCTAAACAACATAAGGTCTCACCACCTATGGTAGAGAGTAGGTAATAATGACATAAGTCTCCAGAAAAAATTTCGGATCAAAACAGTGTGTTTAAGGTCGTCTAATTACCTCGGGAATTGTGATGAACACTAATTAATTAATCTGGATATTAATAAAATTTTATGTTTCTTCCAAAAATTATGAAAAATCCCAGGAAATATGAAATTTAATTCAAAGTCTGTGGAAAAAAATTTGTGGAAAAAAGACGGCGGGAGGAGGCAGTACGCGCCGCCGCGCGTGGGCGCTTCCGCCTCCGCCTCCGTCACGCGTTGACGTCGGCCTTATGCCATGTCAGCGTGACACGTGGCATACCACGTCAGCCCTAGGCTGACTTATCTGCCACGTCAGCAGCAACGTCAGGAATCCACATTAGCAGCCCGCGTGATTGCCAAGTCATCTGCCACGTCATCCCTAGCCACGTCAGCAGGCCGCCACCAGCCATTGGGCGCGTGCGGCGCGTGGAGGCGGTGTCCGTGGCGCGTGAAGCCCACGCGCCGCCTTCCCGGACTCCGTTTCTGATAATCCTTATACCACTGCAATCGTCTCTTCACCTTGATTCCGATTACGTATTCCAAAACCAATTCTAACAACTTTTGAAAAAATCGAATTACAGATTAGATTAAACAGTCTTGATTTATACAGTTCCGAATCTTAAAATATTCATAACTTATTCACTGTTTGTTCAAAAAATATGATCTTTATATTTCTGGAATCCTCGTGAAAAGTACTATCCATCCATAGAGGATTCACCTACTTATTACGAAATTTTTGAAACTCGATTTTCTACATGAGGTCAGATTCGGGCACAAACTACGAGGTACAAAAAACAAGCCTAAGGCTCTGATTCCAATGAAGGATTTACATGATCTATCACATACAGATCTACAACATGAATTCTAGTGGAAGATTCATGTGTGTACATCTTCTTCCTTAGCACCTAGCGCAGCGGATGCTCGTAGGTTGCTTTCTTTCACGCACCAATCTTGCTCCCACAGTCTGGCTCGAATCTCTAGGACGAAAGCTCTTGTTCACACCAAGATCCACCAATGGAGGCTAGTTAGAGAAAGAGGCTACCTAGAACTGTAGTTTGATCAGCACATGATCTCTACACAGTAGTGTATATTATTATGCATTTAATAATGTAGGAGGTTGTCTCCATATTAGACAGACTTATACCTAGTTTGCACATAACCCCCTAGGGTTTGTGCC
Organism: Linanthus parryae; assembly: GCA_023055425.1. Taxonomy (NCBI): domain Eukaryota; kingdom Viridiplantae; phylum Streptophyta; class Magnoliopsida; order Ericales; family Polemoniaceae; genus Linanthus; species Linanthus parryae. The sequence continues at coordinate 74,867,695 of JALGPY010000005.1, forward strand.
TTTGCTATTAACCCCATAAGGTTTGAGCATTGTTGCAACTAACCCCTCAAGGTTACGATAATTGCATTGGGCACCCCACATGGGCGCAACAAGTGCTAACAGTTGAACAGCTGTATAGCGTCAATACAGGGCAGAAGACAAAGAGAAAGCAATAAACCCCTATTCCGAGCAATATTGAAAAATATTGATTTCGAGTCTGTATTGTACCTGATTCGAGCATGTATTGTACCTGATTCGAACCTCAACTGTTAAGCAGATGAAGAATATGCAGAAGAGAAATTAGGAGAGGAAGTAGACGTACCTGTATTCCGAGGGAGTGCTGCGTGGAGGCGTCAGGAGGGTTGCGAGGAGAGGCGAGGTCGTGGGAGGTATCGTAGGAGGATGAAATTGTGAGAGGTAAATGTGCGGAGATGCGAAGTATATTGTAATTGTAATGCAACGGTTTAAAATATCTCATTAAAATTTCTGCTTGAAAATGTCTCTTGATACCATGTTTTAAAATATGCATGGGACCCACACCATGCTATTTTATTATATAGATATACTAGGGAATTTCCCGTGCCCGAGGGCACTATCCCAAAAAACACTAAGAATGTTTCCATGTCCATAAATAAATTTCCAATAAGCCAAGAAAAGAAACATGTAAACTACTCTTCTAACATGCAGAAAAAATGAGTAGTTGGGATGTAAAAAAAGTTTGTAATTAGCATAGACGAATAGCTGACAATAATAGTAGAATTTTGAGAAATGTTTTGGCGAAAAGTTTTTATTAACACCTAATTCTTGAATTCAGAAGATACATAAGTTGAATTTAGCAAAAACTCAATATTATAGAGAGAATTTCTCATTTAACATGTGGCTTTATAGTTTTAAGATATAAACTATAGTGGAAGAGAGAAAATTAAGAATTTTCCACCAGCCACCACGACCCATTATCCTTCCCCTTATCTCCAATTTTTTTAGAATTCTAACTATAAGTGGGTGGTATAGGTGAGATCTAAGAGTTGGGGCTGATTTAATCTAAAGGTTGAAAAAAGTCAACCGTCCTGTTTTATAGAATAGATATAGTTAGAAACAGTTAAATAATTGTGTCTTCTTTATGAGTAATTTCTTAAAATCGAGCCGTGATTAGTGTAGAATGTTTATTTAGTATAGGTTTGAGCTCTTAATTATGATTCAAAAAGGTAACTCTATAATTTATAATACCATAAATATTTACTATAAAAGAATTTTTGAATCTATCATTAGCACCAATAAAGAATAGTTCTATGCTAATACACTTTATGATATTTGTTTTTGTACGCATTTTATCTTATTTATACAAGATGATATTTTAAATTAACAGTTAAAAATATCATATTTATCCAAGACAAATAGAAGTTTGTCGAACTGAATTCCAGCCCGTTAACGAGGTAGTTAAACGAGCCACGAGCCGAACAGCGAACATCTCGAGCCCTAAACGAGCCGAGCTCAAACAAGGTTTTTCTGTTCGACTCGATTTCATGTTCGAATCGTTTAGCATCCAATTTAAATGGGTCAAACTCAAACAAGCGATATTCGGTTCGGTTCGGCTTGTTTACAGCCCTACTTCTCAGGCTCTATTTGGTATCAGTTGAAAATCTAGAAAATCAACTTAAAATAATATGGGTGACAAATCTAGTTGAGCTGAAATCACAATACGTAATCTGAAATTAGAGATAACTATCTTGATCCATTTAATAGCATTGAAAGAGCTTTATAGTCAAGTAATTTAATTAAGTCATTTACAATTGAACTGTGATCATGCTAATGTACAAAAATATCAAAATGATTTTTTTTGAAATTTCAGCAGCATGATCCCCGATTTTGGAGATTCTAAAAATTACATAGAGATTATTTTAATCTGCAGATTATCATCTTTTAATTTTTAGTCCTAAGAAAAGAAATTGTTGAAAAGAGGCCGATTTCAATCCAATTCAGCGATACCAAACAAGCACTTAGTGTTATTCAATGGTCAACCTGGAGAAATAAATTTTCTAAAAGCATGTTTGCACCTAGGGAGGCCCCTTTCCCCCTACCTTTTCATTATATATCTTGAAGCTCATTCGACCAGTCTTATAAACTTAAATCTTAAAGGGGGTTGTCCAAGCATCTCCCTATGAAAATATCGTCGAGCACGCTTTTACTTAACTTATGTGAGGTCAAAGAAATAGCAGGATTTCATTAACTTGAACCAAAAAAGAGACAGTTCCGCTGAATACTTCAAGAATTTTATGGAGCTAACTCATTTTGCTGGAAAACACAAGGCAGATAATTAAGGGGGATTAGGCTATGACAAGAAATTTAGGCCTAACCAGGGGCAGTAACTAGGGACAGAACTGTGGTTCTCAGCCCAACAAAGCAACACAACCCATTCGCCGCTTCATTTGCAAGAAGAGTTAGTGAGACCACCCTGGAATTGATTGTACAGGAAATCGAGTTACCTGGCAAAACTATGGAAAGAGGGGACATCGGTCATTTTAATGGAGAAGTTGCCCAAATGGAATCCAGGAGGTAATAATCAGGTACAGCCATGAAACATTTATCAAGGTAACATGCTAGACAATGGGAACTACTATATATGCAATAAGTCAAATGGCAATGGGAACCACAACAATAATGGCGGATGGTTATGGGAGATAAAAAAATTATAACGTGGACAACAATAAAGCTCAACCAAGGAATGGGAAAAACAAAGTCAACCATGGGGTGAAAAATAATGTTCGAACTGGTAATGGAGGAGTTGTGACTCCAAATGATAAGGTAGAACGAATTGTTATTGTTACCAAATCGAGGCTTATGGTGCTCACGGAATTGTTACTTGTAATTTTCTTACCTATGAGCGCCCTGTTTTTCATGTTATTTGATTATGGATCTTTGTATTCATTTTTGTAAGTTTACAGTTTGTTTCAAAGACTTGAAACAGGTTTCAAAGCCTTGAAACTGCACAACAGCTCTTAGCATGAACTCAAGGGGGGTTCTTTCTCCTAACCAATCTGTAATCCCTTGTACTTCATTATGCTAAACTAGATGATGAAAGAAAAATTAATTTTGTGTTATATCATTCCTTAATCTCATTTTTTGTCTAAGTGTTTAGAAGGATTTTAGCTATCTATCTACTGCAGAAAAGTTTCCTTATTTGTAAGGGTGCAAAGAAGGAAATCAAAGTCTGCAGTTGATTCTTCTGATATTAAAACTTGTCTGAACTTGCCTTAAGCCTGCAGATTGAAGATCAGATCAAAATCAATAAGGAAATTTAGCAGCTAGCTGTTGGAATAGATGCCCTAGAGGCAATCTAGTTTAGTATGAATTATTTGTGGCTAGAAATTCATTTATTATTTATTGGATATTTAATATAATGAAGTCCTTAGATCTACAATTGTGTTATTTATCTTAAATATCCCTAGTCCAGTATAATGATTAATGGTACAATCATCTATAGACTAGTATGGGGTTGGATTGATATGGAGATATCATGATCCAACACATAGTTGTGCATTATGGAATGTTGCTGGATTGACCCATTTCCGAGAAGGCTACATACACGGTGTGTTGAGTCACAAGCGCTTCTCGCGGTGCAATGGTATTGTCATCCTTAGACTTGAATTCACTAGATATTCTAGTTGTGGATTATTGTGATTTTGGTAGCGTTAAACGCTACACCGTAACTGGGTAGTTATAAAGGCGTGTACTAGATACAATAAGAAGCAAGCTTAGATATCGTAGTGTATGTAGATATAATTTTTCCCTCCCACATAACGGGTGCAAATATCCTAGGGCACTCGAGGGATAGTGCTTATAGAATGTCTGGCCAGACTCAAATAAATCAATATGGGATATTGATGTTATTTGCACGAATGAGGTTATTCCCATGGATCAAGAAACTATGGATTGGATATACGAGTGTGACTTGTATGTCTCGTGTCCAATCCGGATATAGAGACAAAGGGATGATACAATTACTTGTACAAAGGTTGTCAAGATGACTATTCTATTAGTTGGCTAGAATAGATGTTTTGCTAGAAACCGCTCCATATTAGCAAATAGTTGCTACCAACTAGATAAAACCTATGGGGTCACACGCTATATAGAGTTGAACTAGATTTGGGAATTAATTAATTGGATTAATCAATTAGAAGGATCACTTTGCAAAACCTTGCAAACTTAGTAGGGACTAATTTGCAAGGAAGAGACTACATTGAATTCTAGTAGGACTAGAATAAGTCCTTTAGGTAGTTGACAAGGAGTTGTTGGACTATATAAAGGACCTTCCTTACTTCCTTCCCACAACTTATGCTCATTATTGAACATAACAAAGAGTGGGAGAGAACAAAAGGAGAGAGAGCAAGCAACAAGAGGAGCCGACCGCCCCTCTTGCCGCCGCCCATCCCGTCGGCCACAAAGGAGGCCGAGACCCTCCTTTTTGGGTCTCGTTTTGCGTGATTCTTCTTCCTCTTCCTCTTCCCGGCGAGCACCAAGGACTTGGGAGATTCTAGGATCAACTCTAGACGTGGATCAACCATAGAGAACGTGACACAATTCGCGTTTGAAGTCATCAAAGGAGAACCCTAAGGTGTGTTATTGATTTCTTCCTTTACCATCGTTATGTCTCTTGACTTGTGATCCTTGGAGGGTTTTGCATGGTTTTATGATTGTTTGTATTTCCGTTGCGCATCCATGAATCAAAAGCCTACAGTGGTATCAGAGCCACAGGTCGTAGAGCATAAACGTGGTTTATGTGTTACGTTTTAGTTGTTTTACACCTTAATTTGATTGTTTATCGCGTAAAACAAGACAAATCAAGCATGGGATGCCATTTTTCAATAATTTATTATAACAAGATCTAATTTTTGCATTGGATGCATGAAATTGGTGAGTTTGAGAAATTTTAGGATCTTAGATCTAGGGTTTGGTCATCCTTGGGGAAGAAGGAGTTCTTCCAAAACAAGGAAACAACCAAACTTAAGGGATTTGTTTTCAAGGAGGTTCGGCCCCCCTAGGGAAGTGCCCCTCTTGCTTGCCGCCCAAGCTTGGCCGCCCTAGGGGCCGGGCGGCCCTAACCCGCGGCCTAGGCTTGTGGGTTTTGGGCCGGGCCGGCCCTAGGGCCTTGTGGTTCACCTTATTGGGCCCGGGCAATTTGATTGTTGGGCCCATGGACCGTTTATACCCTAGAAATCCTAAAATCAATTAAAATCGACCAAGCGCGTTAAAATTGGATTTTAACTGTTTATGTGCAAATCGCATGGTGATTGGATATGGCCTTAGGATGTGGTTTGATGTGGATGTTTAATTTTGTGGTTTGGTTTTACGGCCTGCGAGCTGATCAATTAATTTTAATAATTAATTAGGGTTTTATGGCCTGCGTGCCATTTTTTTCTCAACTTGTGAGATTTATTTTATTTAGTATAGAAGTTAGCTAGTGCTAGATAAAGTAGATTGTTAGCCAAGATTGAAGAAAAGAAGCCCAAAGCCAAAGAAGCCACAAAAGATGGAGCATGGAGCATTCCACATGACTATGAAGGATGGACCAAAAGATCAAGACGCATGCAGATGTGTTTGTTTTAGGGTTCATAGATAATTCCATTGGCTTGGAATTATCTTAGTCTAGAAAAGGCCATATCCACATCACGTTTAATTTGTGTTTTGTGGTTGTTTATTTTATTGTCTTATTATTGTGTGGTTGGTGTATGGATGATGCATGCAATTAGGATAATAAGATAATTAGACAACGCGGATCTATTATTTGGAGTTGTGCCCAAACTCAAATAGATAGATTAGTTAATATTGATCAACAAAAACAATTAAAATTGAATTTAAAAATCCCTCAAAATTCAAATATTGTGTTCTTGCATTCTCGTTATTTAAACACTCATTACCATCATTATTTATCCATTTCGTGCGTGTCAAAGCATGGTGACTTGATTCATAATGATGGAATGCGATGGCACGTAACAATGTGCAATTGTTTAGATAAGAGGTTGAACACAACTGGGCTATTAATTTGATTAAGAAACCTAGAGGCAATCAATTGGGATTATCCATATGGATGGATAAATAAGGAGTTATTTGCCCAATTGAACCAAGAGTTGCATATGGGATGCAATTGGAATTGTTCCTACCTAAAGTAGTCAAATTATGGGTGACTTGCCAAAGCAAGCTCATAAGGAGATGAAAGATGGATCTTGGCCCACTAGAAAATATAAGGATATTTTCCGCATCAATATCTTGAGGGTTATTAATCCGTAGAAAGATAGTGGGAGCTATATTTGATAATTAGCCATTATTGAATATAGTCAAAAATTCAAAAATACTAAAACTTGCGTATTTTCCTTTTTGTAGAATTCCAAATGGCAAACAACTCATCGAGTTCACAACATTCCCTACGATATGTCCTTGAGAAGGACAAGCTCTCTGGAACCAACTTTCTTGATTGGTACAGAAACTTGAGAATTGTTCTCAAGCAAGAGAAGAAACTGTACGCAATAGAGGAGCATGTTCCAGAAGGTCCAGAGAACCAAACACCTGCTGCCCTAAAGGCGTATCAAAAGCGTGTTGATGACGCTAATGATGCGGCATGCCTTATGCTATGCACCATGACTTCTGAGCTTCAGAAGCAACACGAAAACTTGAATGCTGTCGATATGATCGAGCATCTGAAGTAGCTCTTCCAAGAGCAGGCAAGGGTAGAGAGGTATGAGGTCTCTAAGGCACTGTTCAAGTGTCATCTGGCAGGAGGGAACCCGGTGGGACCCCATGTACTCCGTATGATCGGGTACTTGGAGAATCTCGCCCGACTAGGGTTCCCGGTCGGCCAAGAGTTGGCAACCGATCTCGTGTTGCAATCGTTGCCCGAGAGTTATGGACAGTTCATTATGAACTATAACATGAACGAGATCGTGAAACCACTGCCAGATTTACTCAATATGTTGAGGACGGCTGAACAGAGCATCAACAAGGGTAAGGGCAAGGCCATTATGATGGTACAGAAAGGAAAGGGCAAAAGGTTTGCTTCTTCCTCCAAGGGCAAAGGCAAGTCAGTTGCCAAGTCCAAGGAAACTGCCCTTAAGCCTGTTGGTGGCATTGCCAAAGGTGTGACTAAAGGTGAGTGTCACTAATGCAGTCAGCCTGGACACTGGAGGAGGAACTGCCCAAAATATCTGGAGGACAAGAGGCTTGGAATAGTAATTCCACCACCACCAGGTATTTTTGTTGTAGATGTCAATTTAACTCTCTCTACATCATGGGTATTAGATACTGGATGTGGATCTCATATTTGTCGAAATATGCAGGATCTAAAGAGAAGTAGAAGATTGGCTAAAGGATAGGTAGATCTGCGCGTTGGGAATGGAGCAAAGGTTGTTGCGTTGGCCATAGGCGTGTGCGAGCCATCTCTGCCTTCAGGATTAGTTTAAGAATTAAATAATTTCTATTTTGTGCCTGCTATGAGCAGAAACATTATTTCTATTTCTTGTTTGGACAAGTATGGTTTTATTATTTCAATAAAGAACAATTGTTGTTCCATCTATTTAAATAATATTCACTATTTTAGTGCGCAATTATTTAATGGACTTTATGTCCTTGATCTAAGAAATCCTGTCTGCAACATTAATACCAAGCGGATTAAAATAAATGATTTAAATCCTGCTTATTTATGGCACTGTCGTTTAGGCCACATAAATGAGAAACGTGTATCTAGACTCCATAAGGATGGATTACTAGACTCATTTGATTTTGAATCATATGAGACATGTGAAGCTTGTTTATTGGGAAAAATGACTAAGTCCCCTTTCAATAAGAAATGTGAGAGGACTAGTGAGCAATTGGTGCTCATACATATTGATGTATGTGGGCCATTTGCCACGCCTGCCAGGGGTGGTTATGTCTACTTCATTACGTTTACTGATGATTACAGTCGATATGGTTTTGTGTACCTTATGAGGGAAAATCCGAATCCTTTGAAGTGTTCAAAGAATTCAAGAATGAAGCAGAGAAGCAACTTGGCAAAAGTATCAAGGCTCTACGATCGGATCGTGGAGGAGAATACTTAAGCCAAGATTTTGACAACTATCTTAGAGAGTGTGGGATCGTGTCCCAACTCACTCCACCCAGAACGCCACAATGGATTGGCGTTTCCGAGAGGAGGAATCGAACCCTATTGGATATGGTTCGTTCTATGATGTGTCAAACCGATATTCCATTATCATTTTGGGGATACGCTCTATTAAGTGCAGCTTTCACCATTAACCGTGTTCCATCTAAATCAGTCATGAAAACACCATATGAGATGTGGAGTGGGAGGCGTCCCACACTATCGTTCATGAGGATTTGGGGCTGCGATGTCTATGTAAAGCGTTTAAAATCAGACAAGCTAGGGCCTAAATCGGATAAGTGTAAATTTGTGGGGTACCCTAAGGAAACTAAGGGATACTACTTCTACAATCCAACCGAGAACAAAGTGTTTGTTGCTCGGACCGGCGTGTTTCTAGAAAGAGAGTTTGTCTCTAAAGAAGCAAGTGGGATGAATGTAGAACTTGAAGAGGTTCAAGAACCACAAATCACTGAACCGATTATGGAACATGAACAGGAACCACAAGCAGTTGTGGAGAAACCTGTTCAGGTAACACAAGAGCTTCGTAGATCTAGTAGAGTGCGCCAGGAACCCGAGAGGTATGGACTTCTCGTGACCGATTCCGGTGACACGATGCTCATAGATGATGAGCCTACTACCTATGAGAAGGCCATGGATGGCCCAGACTCTCAGAAGTGGCTAGAAGCCATGAGATCCGAGATGGAATCCATGTATACCAACAAAGGATGGACTTTGGTGGAACCACCCGATGGGGCGCGGCCTATAGGGTGCAAGTGGGTCTTCAAGAAGAAGATCGACATGGATGGTAATGTGATTACCTATAAGGGCCGATTGGTGGCTAAATGATTCAGACAAATTCATGGTATTGACTATGATGAAACCTTTTCACCAGTCGCTATGACCAAATCCATCCGAATCCTACTTGGAATTTCAGCATACCACGACTATGAGATTTCGCAGATGGATGTCAAAACAGCATTCTTTTATGGGAATCTCCTCGAGGACGTGTATATGATACAGTCGGAGGGTTTTGAGGATCCAAAGCAAGCCAACAAAGTCTGTAAGTTGCAACGATCCATTTATGGATTGAAGCAAGCTTCTAGGAGTTGGAATCGACGTTTGATAAAGTGGTCAAAGAGTTTGGCTTCATCAGAAACGAAGATGAGTCTTGTGTCTACAAGATGGTTAGTGGGAGCTCTGTAGCTTTTCTGGTCTTGTATGTGGATGACATACTACTCATTGGAAACGACGTTTCCATGCTACAATCTGTTAAAGATTGGCTAGGAAAGTCTTTCTCAATGAAGGACTTAGGGGAAGCAGCCTATATACTCGGTATAAAGATCTATAGGGATAGGTCTAAAAGGTTGCTAGGCCTAAGTCAAAGTACATATATTGACAAGGTGTTGAAACGGTTCAACATGCAAGATTCCAAGAAGGGATTCTTGCCCATGTCACATGGAGTCACTCTTTCGAAGAATTGTTTTCCTTCCAATGAGATTGAGAAGGAACGCATGAGTAGAATTCCCTATGCCTCGGCCACAGGATCTATCATGTACGCCATGTTATGTACTAGACCAGATGTTTCATATGCCTTGAGTATGACAAGCAGATACCAATCCAATCCGGGTGAGAGTCACTGGATTGAAGTCAAGAACATCCTGAAGTACTTGAGAAGAACTAAGGATGCTTTCTTGATATTTGGCGATGAGGAAGAGTTGCGTGTAAGGGGTTACACTGATGCAAGCTTCCAAACCGACAGAGATGACTTTAGATCACAGTCATGATATGTGTTTTGCCTGAATGGAGCAGCGGTGAGCTGGAAGAGTTCCAAGCAAGAGACGGTGGCTGATTCTACAACAGAGGCTGAGTACATTGCTGCAAATGGCGCAGCAAAGGAGGCTGTTTGGATCAGAAAGTTTGTTTCTGAACTTGGTGTGGTCCTTAGCATTGCGGATCCAGTCGAGTTGTTTTGTGACAACACTGGGGCGATCGCGCAATCGAAGGAACCAAGATTGCACCAGAAGTCCAAGCACGTGCTCAGGATTTTTCATCTGATTCGAGATATTATCGACAGAGAAGACGTTCGGATATGCAAGATTCCTACAGATGAGAATCTTTCAGACCCGCTTACAAAGCCGCTCACGCAGTGGAAGCATGAAGGGAACACTAGGAGTATGGGCATACGAGATGCGCCAGATTGGCTCTAGTGCAAGTGGGAGACTATTGGAATAGATGCTCTAGAGGCAATCTAGTTTAGTATGAATTATTAGTGGTTAGAAATTCATTTATTATTTATTGGATATATAATATAATGAAGTCCTTAGATATACAATTGTGTTGTTTATCTTTAATATCCCTAGTCCAGTATAATGATTAATGGGACAATCATCTATAGACTAGCATGGGGTTGGATTGATATGGAGATATCATGATCCAACACATAGGTGTGCATTATGGAATGTTGCACTGGATTGACCCATCTCCGAGAAGGCTACATACACGTTAGGTTGAGTCACAAGCGCTTCTCGCGGTGCAATGGTATTGTCATCCTTAGACTTGAAGTCACTAGATATTCTAGTTGTGGATTATTGTGATTTTGGTAGCGTTAAACGCTACACCGTAACTGGGTAGTTATAAAGGCGTGTACTGGATACAATAAGAAGCAAGCTTAGAGATCGTAGTGGATCTAGATAGAATTTTTCCCACCCACATAACGGGAGAAAATATCCTAGGCCACTCGAGGATAGAGCTTATAGAATGTCTGGCCAGACTCAAATGAATCAATATGGGATATTGATGTTATTTGCACGAATGAGGCTATTCCCATGGATCGAGAAACTATGGATTGCATATACGAGTGTGACTTGTATGTCTCGTGTCCAATCCGGATAGAGACAAAGGGATGAGACAATTACTTGTACAAATGTTGTCAAGATGACTATTCTATTAGTTGGCTAGAATGGATGTTTTGCTAGAAACCGCTCCATATTAGCAAATAGTTGCTACCAACTAGATAGAACCTATGGGGTCACACGCTATATAGAGTTGAACTAGATTTGGGAATTAATTAATTGGATTGATTAATTAGAAGGATCACTTTGCAAAACCTTTCAAACTTAGTAGGGACTAATTTGCAAGGAAGGGACTAAATTGAATTCTAGTAGGACTAGAATAAGTCCTTTAGGTAGTTGGCAAGGATTTGTTGGACTATATAAAGGACCTTCCTTCCTTCCTTCCTTCCCACATTATTGAACATAACAAAGAGTGGGAGAGAACAAAAGGAGAGAGAGCAAGCAACAAGAGGAGCCGACCGCCCCTCTTGCCGCCGCCCATCCCGTCGGCCACAAAGGAGGCCGAGACCCTCCTTTTTGGGTCTCGTTTTGCGTGATTCTTCTTCCTCTTCCTCTTCCGGCTAGCAGCAAGTACTTGGGAGATTCTAGGATCAACTCTAGGCGTGGATCAACCATAGAGAACGTGACACAATTCGCATTTGAAGTCATCAAAGGAGAACCCTAAGGTGTGTTATGTTACCATCGTTATGTCTCTTGACTTGTGATCCTTGGAGGGTTTTGCATGGTTTTATGATTGTTTGTGTTTCCGTTGCGCATCCATGAATCAAAACCCTACACTAGCCATTGGAGCAAGCTGTTGAGAATCAAATATCTTCAGAGGATTTTTAGGAATTGTAGTTGCAAAGTTCCTTTATATTTTGCGATTCAAATTGAAATAATAGACAAGTGATTGGGAGATATTCAGTAGCACAGAGCATTTCACGGGCATTCAAACACTCTCACGGATTGACAAGCATCATTGAGGAAGATCAAACATCCACTCAATCCATTCCAGTTTCCAGAAGAACACTTCAAGCCTCACTGCTTAACTGTTCTTACAGTGTTCGTCATCCGAGCTTTATTTGTATATCTTTTATGTTATACTTCTTAATTATTTATTCTCGTATGTTGTTCAAGAAGAACAATAGCGAATTATTATTGTATCAGTTATATAGAGCATGTACTAGATAGGTTGGGAAGAACCACAAATGAAACAGAGTAAGGCAACTCTATGGGCTTGATATCTAGGGCTTAGCTTTTGATAAATAAGAAGTTTGATGAAATCCTAGAGGGATCAGATCCCTCAGGGGGAGGGTAGGTCACTTGGGATCTAACTTTGTAAGAAATCACTGTGTTCATCTTCTTGCATTTCAGTTTTGCACTTGTCTTTATAACTGCTTCAAAACAAGTTTATGTTCAAAGCTTTGAAAGGCTTTTCAAAGCCTTGAAAACTATCAAAAATTTCTAACTGTCTTTTTGCATTTCAAAGCCTTGAATTTGTGTTCAAAGCTTTGAAATACTTCAGTTTCTTCTCATTTTTTTTTAAATCCACCCATTTGGAAAAAGATTCCATACTCTATTCACCCCCCCCCCCACTTCTAGAGTATTTGATCATGTATTTGTTACCTTCATTACAATCTTTAATTGGTATCAGAGTTTCTGTCACTGTATAGATCTAACAATATGGTAATCATGAGTAATGTAGGTGAAGGTGGTATCTCTTAGGGAAGAGCTGCTAACAATCTTCCTTTGTTCTGTTGAGATAATTTGCTACAAGGGAAGGCATTGATGAAAATGATCATTATTGATCAAGACATTGAACTTTTGTCTATCGTCTAGAATGGATCTCACATCATCTACACAGAAAAGGATGGGATTAGACTCCCAAACATAAAAACTCTATTACCACTTCTGAATTATAACAACTTTCAAAAAATTGTAGAACTATGAATATCTTATATTGCGCTTTGAATGGAGATGAATTCAACATGCAAGACTGCTAAGGAGATATGGATAAATTGGTGGTAACCTTTAAAGTAACCAGCTAAGTGAAGCAAACCAAGATCAATATCTTCCTTAGACAGTATGAACTGTTCAAGATGAATGGAGATGAATCCATCCAAGACATGTTAAAAAGATTTACTAACATTGTCAACGATCTGGAGTCCTTGGAGAAACAATTTTCCAATGAAGAGAAATTTAGGAAAATCTTGAGAAGTCTTCCCAAAGCCAAATGAGAGCCAAATACAACAGCTATTGAAGAAGCTCAAGAATGGTCCTTTCTCTTCTTGGATGATTTACAGGGAAAGATACTTACACATGAGATCTACATGAGTGAAGCTGATGGAGAACTACCAGAAAGTGTCAAGAATTTGGCACTCAAGGCTAAAGAAAGTGAACAATCTCAAAGCCTTGAAAAAGAAGAAGATGATGATTAAGATCATTTTTATCTCATTTCCAAAGCCTTGACAAGGATTCCAAGATAAAAAAGAAATTTGGAAACAAAGACTTTAGCGGAGACAAATTCAGATCTTCTAGTAGCAAGGACAACAAGGGTAAGTCTTCTTCCCACAAAACTAAAGTAATAAACTACTTTGAGTGTGGTGATGCAGGACACTTGATCATAGACTGTCCTCACAAGAAGATAAAGCATTTTTAAAAGAAGCACCATGAAAAATAGAAGGCCATGGTGGCTTCATGGAGTGATTCTGATTCTTCAAATGAATCTGACTCTGAAGAAGATCATGCCAACCTTTGTCTTATGGCCAAGCATGATGAATGCTCAAAATATAACATTGAGGTAATGGTGAATAGTATTATTTCTAAACCTGCGAATGTGCTTTCCGATATTTTGAAAACAATGCTTCAGAATGAAGAAGATTACTTAAGTGAAATCAAGTATTGAATGAAGAAAGGTCATGAGCAAACAAAAGAAAATTTGCAACTAGTTTGCCAGAACAAGAATCTTGAAATTTCTCAGGAAAAGACTAACAGAGATTTCAAAGCTTTGGTAACCAATTTCAAAGCCTTGAAAACTCAAGTCAAAGATGTTGTAACAGATTACTCTATTTTGAGTAACAACCTTATTGCTTTAAGTCATCAGCATGATGAATTAGAGGAATAAAAGACTCTTCTGGCTGAGAAACTTCAAGACTCCAAGAATATTTTGACAAAACTTGCTGGCTCTGAACATCATCTCAACTTGATTCTTGGAGGAAGTTTGCATTATGTTCACAAAACAGGTATTGGATATAATCAAAACTTTTCAAGAAAGAACAATACCAGATTTGTGAAATCAAGTAACTGGCGTTCTCCAAATTGTCATTACTGTGGAAATATTGGTCATGTTAAGATGACTTGTCCCATTAGAAGAAGAGAACCTCACATTATGAGAAATACCTTTCCATTTCACCTTAAGAGACAGGTGAGACAAATCTGGGTACCTAAAGGGGTCAGACCACCGAACATGGTTGATCCTGAATATAAATCCAAATATCACACCTGGGCTAACGGTTGGGTAAGGTAGTTAAGGGAGTCTATACTTTGTCACCAAAAGAAAATAATGGAAATGGATCATGAATAGTGGTTTCTCCAGACACATGAGTGGAAAAAGGTTATTTATTCACTAAACTGAAAGAACAATAAGGAGGGACAATCACACTTGATGACAAAGTCAAATGCAACATCAAAGGAATTGGTAAAGTTGGTCATAGTATTGAAAATTATATATCAGATGTTTATCTTGTAGATGGTTCAAAGTTTAATCTGCTTAGTGTATCTCAGTTGTGTGATAAATGTAATAAGTTTATTTTTGACAAGGCTAAATGTGTAGTGCAAGATGAAAAATCTGGTGATTGCATCCTCACTGCTCCAAGGTCAAACAATGTTTACTGTATGAATACTAACAAAGTTGCAGGAGAAAGTCCAAAATGTCTCCAGGATTTGAAAGAGGATTCAAAGCTTTTGCATAGAAAGCTTGTACACATCAGCTTGCAAGCATTGAACAAACTAGTTTCCAAAGACTTGGTCAGAGGATTTCCATCCATCAAGTTCAAAGATGAAGAAGTATGGAAAGCTTGTGCTCAAGGAAAACAGACAAGGAGATCATTCAAGCTAAAGAACTTTGTAAGTACAACCAGGCCTATTTTACTACTTCATATGGATCTATCTGGTCCTATGAGTGTTCCAACTCCAAAATGTAAGAAGTACATACTGGTTATTGTTGATGATTTCTCTAGATTAACTTGGGTAATGTTTTTAAGAGAAAAGTCTGAGGCTCTGTCTGAATTTTCAAAACTCTGTAAAGACCTTAAAATTTTGGAAAACCTGCATATTACTTCAATAAGGAGTAATCATGACAGAGAGTTTGATCAACTAGATTTTGACTTATTATGTGCCAAGTTTGGTATTTCTCACAACTTTTTTGCTCCTAGAACTCCTCGGAAAAATTGTGTGGTTGAAAGGAAACATAGAACTCTTAAGGATATGTCTAGGACAATGCTTTTGAAAAACAATTTGCCAAAGTATTTTTGGGAAGAGGCTGCCAATACTGCAAACTATATTTTAAACAGGTGCCTAATTAGTCATATTTTGAAGAAGACTCCTTATGAAATTTTCAAAGGGAGAAAGCCAAATATTTCTTATTCCAAACCTTTTGTATGTACTTGTTTTGTTCAAAACAATGGTAAGGATAATCTTAGAAAGTTTGATGCCAGAAGTGATAAAGGTATTTCCTTGGTTATTCTTTGACTAGCAAAGCCTGCAGAGTTTACAATAAGAGAACCAAGTTTTTTGAGGAAAGTATACATGTTATATTTGATGAAAGCTATGATGGTTCCTAGATTGAAAGTTTTGCATACTTGAATTTGAACAAGAATAGTCAGAGGATGATGCAGATCTAGAGATGGGTTCTGAGACTAACATGCATGAAAACAAAAGAAACTTCCAAAGCCTTGAAAGTGGCGCTCAATGCCTTGAAACAGAACCTCAAGAAACACAAAGTGCTCAAGCCACTACATCAAGTTCTTAAGGCCTTGAGAAGATTCCTGGAGAACCCGACCTGGACACCAAGAAAGAAGTTAAAATACATGTCATATCATCAACTAGAGAACATCATTTATGGTTCATCCATCGGTACAAAAACAAGATCTTAGTTAAAGAACTTGTGTGCTTTTAAAGATTTTGTGTCTCTTGTAGAACCTATGAATGTGAAAGAAGCACTACAAGAAGCAGACTCGATCATTTCAATGCAAGGTGAGATGAACGAATTTGAGAGGAACAAGGTCTGGAATCTAGTTCCTCTTCCCGAATATCAGTCTGTAATTGGTAGAAGGTGGGTGTTCAGAAACAAGCTGGATGAAAATGGTAAGGTCATCATAAACAAGGCAAGATTGGTAGCTCAAGGTTGCAACCAGTAAGAGGGTATAGACTATGAGGAGACTTTTCTTGATGTAGGAAGGTTGGAAGCAATTAGAATATTACTTGCATTTGCATCAAATAAAAACATCAAACTTTTTCAAAAGGATGTTAAATGTGATTTTCTAAATGGGTATCTGCATGAAGAAGTTTATAATGCTCAACCTCCTGGTTTTCAAAGTGTTGAGTTTACAAACCATGTTTATAAAGCTAGACAAAGCTATTTATGGCCTCAAACAAGCTCCAAGAGCTTGGTATGAAATATTGTCAAAATTCTTACTTGAAAATCATTTCAAAAGAGGCTTAGTTGATAAAACTCTTTTCATAAAGACACGTGAGAAAGAAATTTTAGTATTACAGATATATGTTGATGATATTTTGTTTGGTTCTACTAACGATTCTCTTTCCAAGGATTTCTCTAGTCTTATGAGAAGGAAATTTGAGATGAGCTTGATGGGAGAGTTAAATTTCTTTCTTGGACTTCATGTACATCAAATGAAGAAATGATTTTTTCTACACCAGAATAAGTACACTGTTAACGACATAAAATTGCATGTTTTAGTATGTTAATGAACTATTCATAACTTGCTAATATGTGTAATTTAGTTATTTTATCTCTCATTCTAGTCTTATGCTTGTCTTTGTAGTTTTGGTTGTTTTTATCTTATTTTGTAGGCAAAGACGTGATTTATAACGAAAGGGGCTAGTTGTGAAAGCTTGAATGAGGAATTTGAAGGCTTAATTTGAAGGAGTCAAGTGATTAAGAGGCTAAAGTTGAAGACAAAGCAACTAATTTGCAAGTTAAAGAGAGGTTACAAGGGTTTAAATGAAGAGGACAAGGGAATATAGAGGCCAAAAATGAAGATTTAGAAGCCATGAGTCCACATTACAAGGCCAAAGTTGCATCAATGGGGTTGTTTGAGAAGAAACTAACGGAATCGGGGTCAAAATGCAAGGTTTTAAAGTTTCTAAGGACTTGAAAGATGACTTTTTAACGGAATTGGGGCTTAAGTGCAAGTTTTGAAACGCTTTAATGGCTTATTTGAAGGATACTTAACGGATTGGGGGTCAGATTGCCATTTTCAGAAGATTTTAAGTAAGGATCCGGGCCTTTTAAAACATTCCAGCAAGCTAGGGGGGAGCCGGGTGCAATTTCCCTAACCCAGCTCACCCCCAGCTCGCCCTCTCTCTCTCGTCACTCTCTCTCCCCGACGCACCAGACAAACCCAGCAGCAGCCATTGTCAAGCTTCGCCGAAGCTTCTTTCGGCCCAAACCATGACCAATTCTTCACCAAATCGCGTGAAACCGGTATCAATCTTCTCCTTGTTCAACCCTCTTCCTAACCCACTACTAAATTCGGCCCAAGAACAACTCAGACAAAAAGCCCCAAATGACCTAGGGTTCGTGAAGCTTCTGCAAATCAACGAAGGAGGAGCTCTGAGATGAATTGGAGGGTGGGGATACATTCTTGGAGGCTAAGGAAGCTCACATACAATGCCTATATAAGCTGAAGAGAAATAAGAAGAAAGGGGGTGACGAACACGCTTTTGGCTGAGCCGAAGCTCTATCTCTTTCTCTTCTCTCTCGGTACTAAACCGATTCTGGATTCGTTCTGGTGTGTCCGAGCTCGTCCCGAGCTATCACGGAGCCAGCAAAAGCCAAAGGGAGAGAGTGGTAGGTCTGGTTCGGTCTGGGTTCGAATTTCTCTATTTTGGAGCACTGTTTTGTGCACTGTTCTTCAGTTTGTGTTTGCAGCAGCAGTCAGCTCATGTTTTAGCTGCTGTTAGCTTTGAATTGTTGGGTTGTTAGCTGGTTTAGATTGATTAAAGTGTAGTTCAAATCATACACTAGTATTTTGTTCATCATTTGGTAGCAAGTTGGTGTTATTTGGTAGAATTGAAGAGTATTTGAGCTTGAATATAATGACTATTTTCATGAATACTCTTGATTCTTGTGTCTTGCTCTTGAATATGAACAACTAAGCTACTTGTTGGGTTTGATTGATGAAGATAGATGACTTGTGTGTGAGAAATTCAATTGTTCTTCTAGTTTTATAAGTTGGATGTCGAATTCGTAGTATTCAAGTGTTGAATATCAAATCCGAATTGTGGCTTGATCTTTCATATGGAAACGCTCTCGTTTACATATGAATGATGCTTGACATAACTCGATTTTTCATTTCACTCTTGAATACAAGAGCTAGACAAATCCTCTTGCTATTTAATCCATGCTTTTCTTTGACATAAACTTTGGGTGTTGATGCTCACACACAAGGCATCTATTGGAATCGATTGACCCAACTTACTCTCTTATTGTCAAACTCGTTTGAATCGTATTAGTAATAGTGTTAGTAGTTGTTTTCTTTCTTAGTTAATTGCTCTAGCAATATCAACAACTCTTGCTCCAGCACTTGAGTGGTGGATTCAAAGCTTGGCTAGCTCTAAAGCCTTTGGGAAACTTGTTTTGTTAATTTAGTTAGTTGCTTAGTAAGTTTACTAGTTAGCTTAGAGTGTTTAATCTCTTTCCCAATCCTTGTGGAAATCGACCCCGTTCTTACTCGGGTACTACTTAGAACGATATTCCTATACTTGGGAATTATCATCAACAAGTTTTTTTTGGCGCCGTTGCCGGGGATGGGTGCTAAGAGACTCACTCTTTAGTTACTTTCTTGGTTTGCTTGTTTTTATTTTTTTTTAGATACGCTTGAAGAAAATTCCGGGTTCGTTTTTGAACTTTGGAACAAAAAAAAGCGAAAAGTAAAAAAATCACAAAAACATACTCCTAGCTTGTGTTAGGCAACCCTCTTGAACTTAATTTGAGCTTGGGTTGCATGAGTGTGTGGCAACGTGATAGTACTCATAGATTGTATCGCACTTTATTTGAAAAGAGGGTAGAAATCCCTTTAGTGAAAATACTTCTACTAGTGATAGTAGTAGTTTAGCCCAATCCAACGATTCTAGCTCTCTTAATAGCTTTGAAATCATGGATTGAGAGGATGGGCATATTAGCAACAATGAGATGATGCCATTTCGCTCACTAAGAGATTTGATGCATCCATCTCGACAAAGTTCACCATCTTGCTTTGTGTTTCCATTAAATGAAAGAAACTTTGATGTCAAACCGGGCACAATTCAACTTCTTCCCAAGTTTCATGGCCTAGAGTCCGAGAGTGCTTACTCTCATCTTAAGGATTTCAATGATATTGCCTCAACGGTTAATTGCAATGGTGTCTCTAGTAACACCATAAGGCTTAGATTGTTTTCTTTCTCTTTAAAGGACGAAGCCAAGGCATGGATTCATTCCTTGAGACCTAGGACCATAGGCACATGGGAAGAGTTAGAGAAAGAGTTTCTTAAGAAATTTTTTCCTACTTACAAAACAAATGTCATAAAAAGGGAAATTGTTACTTTTTGTGCTAAGGAAGGAGAGCCACTTCCCCAAGCTTGGGAACGCTTCAAGGATCTCCTCATTACTTGCCCTCACCATGGATTTGAGACATGGAGGTTAATTAGCTCCTTTTATGATGGTTTGCCATGCGACCATAAGCACACAATTGAATCCATGAGTGGGGGAGATTTTTTCACAAAAGGTGAAGATGAGGGTTGGGATTGTCTAGATGAAATTTGTGAGAAAGTCCAATCTTGGGACATTAATGAGCCTTCTAAGGATGCTAACTCTAAGCCTAAAGGTACTACGTATCAACTTAAGGCTAAGAGTGAGGCATTGTGCTCATTTTGTAGTGATAACTCTCATGAGTTGAACAAATGTCCCGATTTTCTAAGAGCCCAAGAGCTCATGGGTGAGAAAGTGAAATTGTTAAATTCTAACAATTATAGGAAGCCCTATAATAACTCACCCTACTCGGAGACATACAACTCCAATTGGAGGAATCACCCAAATTTCTCATGGAGACAAGGCCAAGACACTCAAGTAAACCCTTCTAGCTCCACTTATGTTCCTCCTAACAAAAGGAGTATGGATGAGACTTTTGAGCAATTTATGGCTTCCCAAAACCAAACTAACCAAGAGTTAAGAAATGCATTAGCTAGGTTGGATTCTACCATAAATGCTCAAGAGAAGGGAAAATTCCCATCTCAACCTCAACAAAACCCAAAGGGCCAAATCTTTAACCATATGGAACATGCTAATGCCATTACCGTTTTGAGAAGTGGGAAGGTTGTTAACAATGGACTTCCAAGTGGGGAGTCCAATGAAAATGAGTGAGAAGAATAGTGTGAGAAGAGTGATGACCAAGAGAGAGTTGTCGACTCACAAGAGTCACAAAGTAGTCTTGACAAGGGGAAACAAGTAGTGGAAGAAAGTGAGGAAATTAAGGTTCCTCCACCATTTCCCCAAAGACTTTTAGCCTCTACTAAGAAAGCTAGCAACCAAGATATCCTTGAGACATTCCAAAATGTCAAGATAAACATCCCTCTCTTGGATGCTATCAAGCAAATTCCGGCCTATGCCAAGTTTCTCAAGGATCTTTGCACTTTCAAGAGAACTCTTCAAGTGAGAAAGAAGGCTTTTCTCACCGAGCAAGTGAGTTCAATTCTCCAAAATAATCTCCCTCCCAAGTATAAAGATCCGGGTTCACCTACTATCACTTGCACCATTGGAGATCATAAAATTCACAATTCTTTATTAGATTTGGTTGCAAGTGTAAACCTCCTTCCATACTCGGTGTATGAGAAGTTGGGGTTGGGTGAGTTGAAACCCACAAGAGTGACTCTACAATTGGCGGATAGGTCCACTAGAGTCCCTAGAGGTATCATTGAGGATGTCTTGGTTCAAGTGAACCAATGTTATTATCCGGTGGATTTTATAGTTTTAGACACCTCCCCTTTGGCTAGCGGCATATCATCCATTCCTATTATTTTAGGAAGACCATTTCTTGCTACTTCTAATGCAATAATAAATTGTAGAAGTGGTATGATGAATATTACATTTTGGAACATGACGTTAGAGCTTAATATTTTTAATGCATGTATTCACCCAAGCTCACAAGATGATGATGATGTGTGTGAAGTGAGTTGGGTAGAATCATGTGTTGAAGATATTTATACTCTAGCTACATGTTCAAATGATTCAAGTGAGCTCACTTTAGAAGAATTGGAATTTTTGTATGATGATAACACTCACCTTTCATCTCTTCTTATGGAATAAGAATTTGATTTTGATGAAGGGGAGAGACTCTTTGGCCAACTTGACCAAATCATTGAGTCGACTCATGAGCATTCTAGTGTTGATAGTGAATTGCAAGGAAGTGAGATGATACCTCCCATTGAGAGGGTTCCACCAATTTGTGAGTTGAAACCCCTTCCTTTAGATTTGAAATATGCATTTCTTGGGGTTAATGATACTTATCCTATTATCATCTCATCTTCCCTTGATGTTGAGCAAGAAAAGAGGTTGCTTGAAGTTTTGAAGGATTACGAGGGTGCCATAGAATGGTCCATTGAGGATGTTAGAGGCATTAGTCCTTCCATTTGCACCCATAGAATTCATTTAGAGGAAAATGCCAAAACTTCAAGGGAGCCTCAAAGGAGGTTAAACCCTCACATGCAAGAAGTTGTGAGAGTCGAGGTGCTCAAGTTGTTGGATGCGGGTATGATTTACCCCATCTCGGATAGTAAATGGGTAAGTCCTACCCAAGTGGTCCCTAAAAAATCGGGGGTCACCGTTGTTGAAAATGAGAAGGGTGAACTTGTGACCACTAGAGTTCCTACTAAGTGGCGGATGTGCATTGATTATAGAAAATTAAATTCCGTCACTAGAAAGGATCACTTTCCCCTTCCATTCATAGATCAAATGTTGGAAAGGTTAGCGGGGCATGATTTTTATTGTTTTTTAGATGGCTACTCGGGTTATAATCAAATTTCCATAGATCCAATGGACCAAGAGAAAACCACTTTCACTTGTCCATTTGGAACATTTTCTTATAGGAGGATGCCTTTTGGTTTGTGTAATGCCCCGGCTACTTTTCAACGTTGCATGTTAAGCATATTTTCGGATATGGTAGAAAAATGCATGGAAGTTTTTATGGATGATTTTTCGGTGCATGGGAACTCATTTGATACTTGTCTTGGAAATGTTGAGATGGTTTTGAGAAGATGTGAAGAAAAGAATTTAGTTTTAAATTGGGAAAATTGTCACTTTATGGTTAGGCAAGGAATTGTTTTGGGTCATGTTATTTCCTCTCATGGTATTGGTGTAGACAAGGCTAAAGTAGATGTGATTTCTAATCTTCCACCTCCTAAATGTGTTAAGGATGTTAGATCTTTCCTAGGTCATGCGGGATTTTATAGGAGATTTATCAAGGACTTTAGCTCACTTGCTAAGCCCTTGAGCAATCTCCTTCAAAAGGAAAATTCATTTGAGTGGTCAAGTGCATGCCAAGAGGCCTTTGAAAAGTTGAAGAATTTATTGGTAACGGCCCCTATCATGCAACCACCCAAATGGACCCTTCCTTTTGAAATCATGTGTGATGCTAGTGACCACGCGGTTGGTGCCGTTTTGGGTCAAAGAGGTGAAGATAAGAAACCACATGTTATCTATTATGCAAGTAGAAATTTGAATGATGCTCAATTAAATTATTCCACTACGGAAAAAGAGCTCTTGGCCATGGTGTTTGATATTGAAAAATTTAGGCCATACTTGCTTGGTTCAAAAGTGCTTGTCTACACCGACCATGCCGCCTTGAAGTATCTTTTCACAAAGAAAGATTCCAAACCTCGTTTAATCCGTTGGGTACTTTTGCTTCAAGAGTTTGATATTGAAATCAAGGATAAACGAGGTGTGGAAAATGTTGTGGCGGATCACTTGTCTAGGATTGACATTCCCAAGCCAAAAATCTCCTTGCCGATTCTTGAAACTTTTCCGGATGAACATCTCTTTGCCCTTTTAAATGTTCCTTGGTTTGCCGATATTGCTAATTATCTTGCTTGTGGAATTTTTCCGGCAAATTTAAAAGGGCAAGAGAAGTTGAGATTTGTGAGAGAATGCCAGAATTTCTTTTGGGATGACCCTTACTTGTTTAAATATTGTCCGGATCAAATTATTAGAAGGTGCATCCCAAATGAAGAGTTTTATAGTGTTATTTCATTTTGCCATGAGTATGCATGTGGAGGCCATTTTTCGGCTAGAAAAACCGCCGCCAAGATTTTACAAAGTGGTTTATATTGGCCTAGTCTTTTTAGTGATGCATTTCATTTTTTCAAAGCATGTGATAGGTGCCAAAGGATGGGAGAGAATATTGGAAAAAGAAATATGATGCCCTTGAACCCCATTTTAATTATTGAAATATTTGATTGTTGGGGTATTGACTTCATGGGTCCCTTTCCATCATCCTTTGGCAACCTATATATACTCTTGGCGGTGGATTATGTGTCAAAGTGGATTGAAGCCATTCCTTCAAAAACCAATGATCATAGAGTTGTGATTAAGTTTCTTCAACACCACATTTTATCTCGTTTTGGCATGCCCCGAGCTATCATTAGCGATGAAGGGACACATTTTTGCAATAGGCCTTTTGAGAGCCTCATGAAAAAGTATGGGATTGTGCATAAAGTTGGCACACCATACCACCCACAAACTAGTGGGCAAGTGGAAGTTTCTAATAGGGAAATTAAAAGAATTTTGGAGAAAACAGTAAACCCAAATCGCAAAGATTGGTCTTTGAGGTTCGTTGATGCTCTTTGGGCTTACCGTACCGCTTACAAGACTCCCATTGGTGTGTCTCCATATAGACTAGTGTATGGTAAGGCATGCCATCTCCCGGTGGAGTTAGAGCACAAGGCTTATTGGGCTATCAAATTCTTGAATTTTGATCTTGCAAAAGCGGGGGAAGAAAGGAAGTTAAACTTGAATGAGTTAGAAGAGCTTAGAAATGAGGCTTATGAGAACACTAGGATCTCTAAGGCAAGGACAAAGGCTTATCATGACAAACATATTGTTCCTAAGTCTTTTGAGCCTAATCAAAAAGTCCTTCTCTTTAACTCAAGGATGAAACTCTTTGGAGGAAAGTTGAAATCAAAATGGAATGGTCCATATATTGTGAAGCATGTATATCCTTATGGGGCCATTGAAATTTTGAACCCCAAAAGTGGGGAAAGTTTTAAGGTGAATGGCCAAAGATTGAAACCATATGTTGAAAATTTGGAGGCCAAGGTTGAGTCCATTTCTCTTATGGACCCAACCTATACTAACTAGTGTTCAACAAAAGTATCACCTTTGTAAATATTAGTTGTAGTTCTTTTGCCCTTGATTATTTTGTAGGTTGCTCTTGGAGGAGGATTTAAGCTTGGTGGCCAAGAAAGCGAAAAATGAGGTCCATCTATCCCTTGTCTCTTTATATGAATTTGTTTGCTCTTCCATTGTTCTCACACATTGAGGACAATGTGATATTTTAGTTGGGGGGTGGAGTAGATTTCATTTCTTGCTTAAATGGTTACAAGCATGCTTTTTCTTCATTAGTGATTTACATGAAAAATACAAAAAAAATAAAAAATGAAAATCCAAAAAAAATTAGAAAAATTGAAAAAAAATGTGTGAATCTTTCATGAGAAGCATCACTCTTTCCCCGTGTCAAACCATAGAATTTTTATTCTTCTTTCTTTGGTAATTTTATTTATTTTCACCTTTCATCTTGAGTCTAGATTTTATAGCTTTATTGAGTCTTAGAAAGTTATAGTTGAGTCACTTATTTTGGAAAAAATGAAAAAATGAAAAATGAAAAAAAAATGAGAAAAATGAAAAGGGGGAATTTTAGGAAGCTAGATGTTTTCAAAAAATGAAATTTCTTAGTCCATGTTCTTTTTATATTTATTTTAGAAAAGGAATTCTTTGCTTATACTCAATACATCTACACCAATATCCCACCTTCCGCGACATCATGCGTTCTCACAAAGCGACACACTAAATTTACGTTTCATGTTTAAGTCCTTCAAGCTAAGTTGATCACATAAGCTTTGACGTCTTTTACTTTTGATAAAGGGTGCATTTTCTAAAGCTATTTGAACTTCACAAAAAGATTTTTCTCTATTCGTTTTTGCGGTGGAAACTTGTAGCCCATTGGAGTGGTGGTTACCAATGACACCCCATGCGATGTCTAAGAAATAGAGGGGTGTCCGGGGATAATGTTACGTCACCACCTAGATAGCTCCCTTGGTTTAGCTTAAAAAGCCCACTCGCGTGTATATTCCTCTATTTTGTTGTGGGTCTTGGAGAGCCTTGGATTTGAGGTTAAATAAAAGAAGAAAAAAAAAATCATGATAAATCGCACCATCTACCAAAAATCCACAAAAGGATCATACAGGCCCACAACCACATCTCCCCTTCTTAAAAATTTTTGTTCAAAGCTTTGGAAGTCCATCCTACATGGGTGCTTTTGAATAAGTATGAGAATGTCTAGTTTCGTGTGATCCTTATTTTTTGAAGGCATACTTTCTCGCAAATTGGACTTAATTTAACAAGTTTTGTGGTTCGCATGAGTCACCTTCTACCAAACACCGCTCACATTTGTATGAGTATATGCTTAGACGTCCTTAGGCTTCTTTCTCAATCTTCTTGGACTTTGAGAATTTATTTGAGGAGACATTTATGCATTCTTCTTTTTCCCCCATCAAAAAAATTAAAATTAGCTAGTAACTCTTAGTATTTTGTTTCTTTGAGTCCTCACTTAGGATAGATAATGTATGTGTGCGTTTTTGTAAATATTTGAGTCTAGATTAGAATTGAGTCAAGCCTTGTCTAGTTGAGTGTGTGTCTCTCATGATTGGTTCTTAAAAATATATATATATATCGCTCTCTTTGCTCGAGGACGAGCAAAAGGCTAGTTGGGGGGTGTGTTAACGACATAAAATTGCATGTTTTAGTATGTTAATGAACTATTCATAACTTGCTAATATGTGTAATTTAGTTATTTTATCTCTCATTCTAGTCTTATGCTTGTCTTTGTAGTTTTGGTTGTTTTTATCTTATTTTGTAGGCAAAGACGTGATTTATAACGAAAGGGGCTAGTTGTGAAAGCTTGAATGAGGAATTTGAAGGCTTAATTTGAAGGAGTCAAGTGATAAAGAGGCTAAAGTTGAAGACAAAGCAACTAATTTGCAAGTTAAAGAGAGGTTACAAGGGTTTAAATGAAGAGGACAAGGGAAGATAGAGGCCAAAAATGAAGATTTAGAAGCCAAGAGGCCACATTACAAGGCCAAAGTTGCATCTATGGGGTTGTTTGAGAAGAAACTAACGGAATCGGGGTCAAAATGCAAGGTTTTAAAGTTTCTAAGGACTTGAAAGATGACTTTTTAACGGAATTGGGGCTTAAGTGCAAGTTTTGAAACGCTTTAATGGCTTATTTGAAGGATACTTAACGGATTGGGGGTCAGATTGCCATTTTCAGAAGATTTTAAGTAAGGATCCGGGCCTTTTAAAACATTCCAGCAAGCTAGGGGGGAGCCGGGTGCAATTTCCCTAACCCAGCTCACCCCCAGCTCGCCCTCTCTCTCTCGTCACTCTCTCTCCCCGACGCACCAGACAAACCCAGCAGCAGCCATTGTCAAGCTTCGCCGAAGCTTCTTTCGGCCCAAACCATGACCAATTCTTCACCAAATCGCGTGAAACCGGTACCAATCTTCTCCTTGTTCAACCCTCTTCCTAACCCACTACTCAATTCGGCCCAAGAACAACTCAAACAAAAAGCCCCAAATGACCTAGGGTTCGTGAAGCTTCTGCAAATCAACGAAGGAGGAGCTCTGAGATGAATTGGAGGGTGGGGATACATTCTTGGAGGCTAAGGAAGCTCACATACAATGCCTATATAAGCTGAAGAGAAAGAAGAAGAAAGGGGGTGACGAACACGCTTTTGGCTGAGCCGAAGCTCTATCTCTCTCTCTTCTCTCTTGGTACTAAACCGATTCAGGGTTCGTTCTGGTGTTTCCGAGCTCGTCCCGAGCTATCACGGAGCCAGCAACAGCCAAAGGGAGAGAGTGGTAGGTCTGGTTAGGTCTGGGTTCGAATTTCTCTATTTTGGAGCACTGTTTTGTGCACTGTTCTTCAGTTTGTGTTTGCAGCAGCAGTCAGCTCATGTTTTAGCTGCTGTTAGCTTTGAATTGTTGGGTTGTTAGCTGGTTTAGATTGATTAAAGTGTAGTTCGAATCATACACTAGTAGTTTGTTCATCATTTGGTAGCAAGTTGGTGTTATTTGGTGGATTTGAAGAGTATTTGAGCTTGAATATAATGACTATTTTCATGAATACTCTTGATTCTTGTGTCTTGCTCTTGAATATGAACAACTAAGCTACTTGTTGGGTTTGATTGATGAAGATAGATGACTTGTGTGTGAGAAATTCAATTGTTCTTCTAGTTTTATAAGTTGGATGTCGAATTCGTAGTATTCAAGTGTTGAATATCAAATCCAAATTGTGGCTTGATCTTTCATATGGAAACGCTCTCATTTACATATGAAAGATGCTTGACATAACTCGATTTTGCATTTCACTCTTGAATACAAGAGCTAGACAAATCCTCTTGCTATTTAATCCATGCTTTTCTTTGACATAAACTTTGGGTGTTGATGCTCACACACAAGGCATCTATTGGAATCGATTGACCCAACTTACTCTCTTATTGTCAAACTCGTTGAATCGTATTAGTAATAGTGTTAGTAGTTGTTTTCTTTCTTAGTTAATTTCTCTAGCAATATCAACAACTCTTGCTCCAGCACTTGAGTGGTGGATTCAAAGCTTGGCTAGCTCTAAATGTAATACTCCATATTTTTGCAAGGTTAGTTCGGTAAGTTAAACCGCGAAAATGCAGTTTAGAATTTTTTTGAGAAAATTATTCGAAGTTTATGAGATAATTTTATTCGTTAAGAAACTCGTTCGACAATTTTGAAAACTAATTAATAATCAACTTTTGATGAAATAAAATTCAGTAAAGTATCGTTTCTTAATATTTGAGTAAACTATCAGTGAATTATATTACTAACGGTATTGTAAACATACGTTACCTATATGCCATATTATATTGGTTAAACGTTACATTAGCAAAACAATATTATTTTAAATTCAAAATAAATATAAATATACATTGTTAAATTATTGGTAGGGAAAAATAATAAGTAGACTATCGTGTTTTAATTGTATAAAATTACAGAAAAGATTATATAAGTAGTCGTAAGTTAACACGTTAATATCGTTTTTGTTTTAGTTATTGTCGCGCGTCAAACCACCGCGAGACTTGGTAGTTGTAACACACCCAATCACCTACCCACTTGGTGAGCCAACCACACCGTATACTTTCTCGTGTTGCCTTCTTCAATTGTAACTCTTCTTCGGCTTGATATTTTCCGACACCACCACCTACTTCACCGCCTCCTCCTCAATATAAATCTCATATCTCTCCCTCTCACGCAACATCAGCGAAAAAAACCTACCACCCATAACAACAACAACAACATCATCATCATCAATCACCACAACCACACACCACCGCTACTACCACCAGCGAAGAGAACCCACCATCGTGGCCACCACCTTTCTGCCCCACCTCTGCTCTGCCTCTCGACCTCCTCTCTGCTGAACAGAGACAACAAACAGCAGAAGAAGCAGCGGCGAAGAGCCACCGCCGCCGCTGCCGTCATCGGGGAAGAAGACCCGAGACCACCACCACCTCGTCCCCTCTTTCTCTCGTTGTCTCTCTCTCGTTTCCCCTCACTATCGCGACCAGGAGAGAGGATTAAGAAGGAAACAGATCCTTTACAGCCACTGTAACAGAGCGTCAAACCGCAGCCGCCGCCGGAGCTCCATGCTTTCCGGCGAGAGCTTCGGCCCAACCAAACAAGGGCCACCCAGACACTCTCAACCTCCTCCCTCGACTCTAAAGGCTGCGAACAGCATCAAGAAGGTCGCAGAAGCTCCCAAAAGTGACCGGAGGAAGGCCACCGTCGGCCATCTTCACCGCGACCTCCGACGTGACGTCGACCCGGCCCGATTCTCCACCATTTCTCGCAATTCTTGGACCGGGTACGCTCAAAATCTCCCCCTGAGGTGTTTCCAATACTTAGAATCATGTTTTAGGGCTTTGATTTGTGTTTTGTTCGAATCAGAATCGGTATGTTCTTGTAAGGGGGTTTTTATATAGTTTCAGGAAACTTAGGGTGGTAGGTGTAGCATATGAAACTGTTTTATTTGAGAAAAGGGGGTATTTGTGTTATTTAGCATAGCTTAGGGGTTTCCTTGTTATTTAACAAACTGAAACCATAAAAATAAAATAAAAATGTGATTTTTGAAATTTAATAAATTTCTATAATTTCTAGCTATTAATCTAATTAAATAAAAGTAAGTTAAATATTTAAGAATGATTTCTACTTAAATAGAAGTATTCCCTTTAAAATATTCATGCTAGGAGTATAAATCACAATTATTTATTTTCGGGTTGTTTTAACTATTTTGGCTATTATGAAATATCTTGGAATTTGGAGTTAATAACTCTCTTAATTGATAGCAAACATTTATTTGCAAGAACAAGAATTCCTCATAATTAAAATATTTATATTTGTTTATTAAAAATATTGTAAATAAGTCTACATGCTTAGTTTTTATATTTTTGTTAAATAAATTGTTATTTTAATAATATTTCCCTTTAAAGAATTTTTAGTTACTTATAAAATGAATTAGTTGGTTAAAATAGCATTTAATAAGTATTTGTGGGTTTAAATTAATTTCTACAATTTCTAATTTATGACAAATATATTGAAACAATATATTGGAATAATTTGTTAGTTAAAATAAATTTGTTTCACTTTCTAACCATTATTCTAAATTAAATAAAAGTATTTTGAATATTAAATTAGTATGATAAAAGTATTTGTTAATTAAAACCGAATTTGGTTTCTTAAAGATAAACAAGTTACAAAAAATTCTCATAATAAATTACTTTTGAATATGTTGGCCATTTATTTATTATTCTAGAGTTAAAAATAACATTTCTCTGAATTGATAATGAATATTTATTATTAATATTATCTCTTAGTTATTTTATAAACTACTAATAAGTGGATATTTTACTAAATTGTTTGTAAAAGAATTTCTTGGTTACTTAAACCTAAATATATTAAGTAGCAAATAAGTATTTAATTAAGATAAGAAAGTTAATGAAATTAAGTTAGGTGATCCCACAATAATTTGCTAGGATTCGGAATATTATTACAAAAATAATATAAATATTATTTTGGGGGAAATCGAGCGGCTTAAGGCTCGTTTAGACTTATAGCACGTCATGTTGGCATAGATTAACTTGTAATCAAATGAAAGAATGTACTTTGTAGGTGACCAAATTTGTGGACGAAGGCTACGTGTCATTCTAGAGAAACTTTACGGGCTATTCACTAAGGATCAATGTGAGTATACATGCCAAGCCTTGCGTGCTAGCTTCCTTCGTGTCATAACACGATTTTAATGTCTGTCTCAAAATGTGTTTTGCATTATACATGCTTTACTTGAATTCTGTTTGTATTTTGCAATGACTACTTTCAAATTGTCACACAATAATCAATAATTCGTAATAACGAAAAGTGGAAAGAGATGTGTGGGGAACGTCATTCGGATCATTGGTTTGGTCGTTTTTGGCTACGTCCACTCGACCCATTATTATTCTTTATTTAGCCCGGTTGCAATTTGCCTCGGGTTTGGCTCCTTGTACTCACTCCTTCTGGGCATAAAGACCCTGTTAGGGGGGTTTCGACACTTAAGGTCTTGGAAGCGGGTTTGGGATTGTGTGATGCGGCTGAATTTTCCCCACTCAACTCAGGAATTGAAGATAGTATATCTGGTTTGGAAATGTATGAGTAACTGGTTCTTTCTGATTAATGGGAACCTCAGAGTTGGATTATTGGAATCGGATTGAAATTTTCCTCCGATGACTGGATATGGATTTAAATATTGGTTTTTGAGAATTTCTGGAATTGTGATTGAAACTTAAGAATATCTTATTCAACTGTCTTTTACTTCCGCTGTGCAAATATTATCTCTTACTGTTTTAATTTAAATAATCTCTCCTCTGTGTTTGACATGCTTGGGTGTTGCTCATTCAGTATTTCAGTGCTGATTTTAGAAACTGCGGTTCTTGTTTTCCTTCCCACCGCAGGTCTAGAAGACAGGGACTACGGAATAGCAGGGTACGAGACTCACGTAGAATGATAATGTCACGAGAAGTCGTTTAGAATGCTTGTATAATACCGTAGTCTTTAGTAAAACATGTAATATCTTAAGACTCATGTGTAATGGTTAATAGTAATGTAATAAAATGGAGGTTTTGCTTTTGATTTCCGCCGTCACTTTAGCATCGCCCTCCCGGTCTCGTCCGAGCCGGACAAGGGGGTTGTTGCAGGTGGTATCAGAGCAGTTCTTTCCTGCAAGGGATTAAAACCTGTAGGGTGAATTAAAATGAACATAGGTAAAGATAATTAAAACTGGAAAAGCCGATCGGGTTATGGGTAGCTTAAGTATTGACCTTGATTATTTCTGTCTACCAAGTTACATGTTACGACACTCGGTGATACTTAATGTATCTGGTTGAAATTGAGATGCATTTTGTTATGAATAATTATTACCTTCAGAAAGAAGGACCGAAATTGATTCGTACTGGATGTACTGTCTTGCAAAGAAACCGTTATTTGATATGTAAATGACGGATCAATGTGGTACTTCTCATTCGATTGTGCCGTTGAGGGTACGTGACTCTCATGAGGATTGTGAGTATAGTATTGGACTTTCTCTAATAGCGACTTCGGACCTAAGAGTGCCAGGGGAATGTTGGGATATCTGAATCATGAAACCTAGATTCCTTAACTAGATCCGTGAGGACCTTGATGATCAGGTACCTACTGGGTTATTAATTCAAATTCAGGGGTGAAGAATACATCCAGTTTGGGAGTCTTTTCCAGTGATCAAAGAAAATTGTTGGGCTTTCAAGTTGTTTTGGCTATAATTTTATAGTCTTAGTTATTGAATAACTTTGACGTATTAACGATTGATTAGAGTCTACTTATTCATGACTTGTATTCAGAGGGCTATGTTAGGCTGATTTTTTTTTATAAATAGTTTGAGGGTACTGATGATATCTAACTATATAAGGCGTTACTTGAGATTGGAATGTTTATGCACTTGAAGTTATGGGATTCACCTAGGAGGAATGATATTTAAACTATAAGATATGATCACCACTGATTGATTACAAGACCTTGAAGCATCTCATGACAGATCTAGTGTTACAGTTTATTTTGGTGGTCACCTAGAAATCGTTTAGGAGTTCCAACTCAGATTTTAGAAGTCTATATTTGAAGTCTTTTAGATTTATATTTGGAGGCTGTGCTTCATGACGATTACTTGGGAATTTGTATATTGTTACGGGAAAATATGAAAGGCTTCTTACTGGTTAAAAATCTCGGATATTAAGGTATACTTGGGTGTTGTTACGTTTCTAACGGTCATGATATATGTTCGGACATGGATGGTATTTAAGAGTTATGTCTTTTGTTTACGTTACCTTGAGGTTCTAGCACACCACTAGGCTTGGAAGAAAGGTTATAAATTCTTTTTCGCGTAGGTTGAAATTCGTAGACCAAAATCTATGGAGATTGAAATATCAATTACTAAGGAAAAAGGGGTTAAGAAAAGTCTAGAGACTGTGACAAAATTTTAAGGCGAACTTTTCTTTACGTTTGGAAACTTGTTTGGGAATAGACCTAAGGTCAAACTGGAAATACATATGGGATTAAATCGTTGAGGAAGTTTTCTATTGAGGTACCGATATGTTTGGATTCTCAACACTGTGATTTCGTAACTTTTTATAAGCTTCTTGGAATTAGAGATATGTCTCAGTGGTCTAAGTTTCCTTTTCCATGAGACGCATACATTTCAACATAGAGTTTAAGTCTCATCGTGAATATCTTGTTGCAGTCTACATTCTTCACAAATGTGTCATTTGAAGTTCTTTGTCTTGGGAATTTTCTTACTCTGGTTCGGTTCATGTTTGATGCGTGAGGTGGATGCTAATAAACATCTTTGGGTCTAGTCTTCAGTTTATGTCCTTTACTAATCGTTTGACACAAGATTTTGGGGTTCTTGGGAAACATCGCAAAATTGGGTCGGTAGCTAGATTCAAATAATAACAAGAACTACGATTATGAAGTCTTGTCCACTATTTTCTTAAATCTTTTGGAGGAATAAAGTGTTTTGAAGTGCTTAAGGAAGTCGATAGTTTCGTTGGACGATGCTATTTGGAGTTTCGTTGCTTAGCTATTACTAGAGGAGCATTATTTGTGGTCAGGATTTACAGTTGGAGTTGGGAAATTTGTAGATTATGTGTTCTGTATCATGGGAGTACATTCTAAATTCCCTCTTGACTTATGTTGTGGAACATTGTTAAAATCAGGTAAGCATTCAAGGTGGCTTTAGTGGTTTTTCAAGGCTTCAGAGGTTTTATCGCTTGATATGATAAGGTTTTTGTCTATCGAATTATGGTAAAGATAGTTGGTTAGTGTAACCCGCTGGTAGAAGTGTGCGAATTGGAGTCTTATCACGAAACAGTCATTTGAGGTCTAAGGAATGATCGTTTCATTATCAGTCATTTCTTGGTGTTATACCACTTTATCAGACTAATTTACGTTCTAGAGGTGATAGATATTCTTTAAAAAGCTTTGCAGAATGAGGGCTAGTGGATGCAATATCTTTCTTTGTGAAACAGGTGGATGCAATCATTGTGTGCCATACCAGACAGTGGAAAATGCTTACTGGTATGATTTATTATGGGGGAATTAGTTGCTTGTTGGGCGGTTCTCTGTATCACGGTTATTCGTAGCTTCGAGGACGAAGCTCATTCTAAGTGGGGGAGAGTGTAATACTCCATATTTTTGCAAGGTTAGTTCGGTATTTTAAACCGCGAAAATGCAGTTTAGAATTTTTTTGAGAAAATTATTCGAAGTTTATGAGATAATTTTATTCGTTAAGAAACTCGTTCGACAATTTTGAAAACTAATTAATAATCAACTTTTGATGAAATAAAATTCAGTAAAGTATCGTTTCTTGATATTTGAGTAAACTATCAGTGAATTATATTACTAACGGTATTGTAAACATACGTTACCTATATGCCATATTATATTGGTTAAACGTTACATTAGCAAAACAATATTATGTTAAATTCAAAATAAATATAAATATACATTGTTAAATTATTGGTAGGGAAAAATAATAAGTAGACTATCGTGTTTTAATTGTATAAAATTACAGAAAAGATTATATAAGTAGTCGTAAGTTAACACGTTAATATCGTCTTTGTTTTAGTTATTGTCGCGCGTCAAACCACCGCGAGACTTGGTAGTTGTAACACACCCAATCACCTACCCACTTGGTGAGCCAACCACACCGTATACTTTCTCGTGTTGCCTTCTTCAATTGTAACTCTTCTTCGGCTTGATATTTTCCGACACCACCACCTACTTCACCGCCTCCTCCTCAATATAAATCTCATATCTCTCCCTCTCACGCAACATCAGCAGAAACACCTACCACCCATAACAACAACAACAACATCATCATCATCAATCACCACAACCACACACCACCGCTACTACCACCAGCGAAGAGAACCCACCATCGTGGCCACCACCTTTCTGCCCCACCTCTGCTCTGCCTCTCGACCTCCTCTCTGCTGAACAGAGACAACAAACAGCAGCAGAAGCAGCGGCGAAGAGCCACCGCCGCCGCTGCCGTCATCGGGGAAGAAGACCCGAGACCACCACCACCTCGTCCCCTCTTTCTCTCGTTGTCTCTCTCTCGTTTCCCCTCACTATCGCGACCAGGAGAGAGGATTAAGAAGGAAACAGATCCTTTACAGCCACTGTAACAGAGCGTCAAACCGCAGCCGCCGCCGGAGCTCCATGCTTTCCGGCGAGAGCTTCGGCCCAACCAAACAAGGGCCACCCAGACACTCTCAACCTCCTCCCTCGACTCTAAAGGCTGCGAACAGCATCAAGAAGGTCGCAGAAGCTCCCAAAAGTGACCGGAGGAAGGCCACCGTCGGCCATCTTCACCGCGACCTCCGACGTGACGTCGACCCGGCCCGATTCTCCACCATTTCTCGCAATTCTTGGACCGGGTACGCTCAAAATCTCCCCCTGAGGTGTTTCCAATACTTAGAATCATGTTTTAGGGCTTTGATTTGTGTTTTGTTCGAATCTAAATCGGTATGTTCTTGTAAGGGGGTTTTTATGTAGTTTCAGGAAATTTAGGGTGGTAGGTGTAGCATATGAAACTGTTTTATTTGAGAAAAGGGGGTATTTGTGTTATTTAGCATAGCTTAGGGGTTTCCTTGTTATTTAACAAACTGAAACCATAAAAATAAAATAAAAATGTGATTTTTGAAATTTAATAAATTTCTATAATTTCTAGCTATTAATCTAATTAAATAAAAGTAAGTTAAATATTTAAGAATGATTTCTACTTAAATAGAAGTATTCCCTTTAAAATATTCATGCTAGGAGTATAAATCACAATTATTTATTTTCGGGTTGTTTTAACTATTTTGGCTATTATGAAATATCTTGGAATTTGGAGTTAATAACTCTCTTAATTGATAGCAAACATTTATTTGCAAGAACAAGAATTCCTCATAATTAAAATATTTATATTTGTTTATTAAAAATATTGTAAATAAGTCTACATGCTTAGTTTTTATATTTTTGTTAAATAAATTGTTATTTTAATAATATTTCCCTTTAAAGAATTTTTAGTTACTTATAAAATGAATTAGTTGGTTAAAATAGCATTTAATAAGTATTTGTGGGTTTAAATTAATCTCTACAATTTCTAATTTATGACAAATATATTGAAACAATATATTGGAATAATTTGTTAGTTAAAATAAATTTGTTTCACTTTCTAACCATTATTCTAAATTAAATAAAAGTATTTTGAATATTAAATTAGTATGATAAAAGTATTTGTTAATTAAAACCGAATTTGGTTTCTTAAAGATAAACAAGTTACAAACAATTCTCATAATAAATTACTTTTGAATATGTTGGCCATTTATTTATTATTCTAGAGTTAAAAATAACATTTCTCTTAATTGATAATGAATATTTATTATTAATATTATCTCTTAGTTATTTTATAAACTACTAATAAGTGGATATTTTACTAAATTGTTTGTAAAAGAATTTCTTGGTTACTTAAACCTAAATATATTAAGTAGCAAATAAGTATTTAATTAAGATAAGAAAGTTAATGAAATTAAGTTAGGTGATCCCACAATAATTTGCTAGGATTCGGAATATTATTACAAAAATAATATAAATATTATTTTGGGGGAAATCGAGCGGCTTAAGGCTCGTTTAGACTTATAGCACGTCATGTTGGCATAGATTAACTTGTAATCAAATGAAAGAATGTACTTTGTAGGTGACCAAATTTGTGGACGAAGGCTACGTGTCATTCTAGAGAAACTTTACGGGCTATTCACTAAGGATCAAGGTGAGTATACATGCCAAGCCTTGCGTGCTAGCTTCCTTCGTGTCATAACACGATTTTAATGTCTGTCTCAAAATGTGTTTTGCATTATACATGCTTTACTTGAATTCTGTATGTATTTTGCAATGACTACTTTCAAATTGTCACACAATAATCAATAATTCGTAATAACGAAAAGTGGAAAGAGATGTGTGGGGAACGTCATTCGGATCATTGGTTTGGTCGTTGTTGGCTACGTCCACTCGACCCATTATTATTCTTTATTTAGCCCGGTTTCAAGTTGCCTCGGGTTTGGCTCCTTGTACTCACTCCTTCTGGGCATAAAGACCCTGTTAGGGGGGTGTCGACACTTAAGGTCTTGGAAGCGGGTTTGGGATTGTGTGATGCGGCTGAATTTTCCCCACTCAACTCAGGAATTGAAGATAGTATATCTGGTTTGGAAATGTATGAGTAACTGGTTCTTTCTGATTAATGGGAACCTCAGAGTTGGATTATTGGAATCGGATTGAAATTTTCCTCCGATGACTGGATATGGATTTAAATATTGGTTTTTGAGAATTTCTGGAATTGTGATTGAAACTTAAGAATATCTTATTCAACTGTCTTTTACTTCCGCTGTGCAAATATTATCTCTTACTGTTTTAATTTAAATAATCTCTCCTCTGTGTTTGACATGCTTGGGTGTTGCTCATTCAGTATTTTAGTGCTGATTTTAGAAACTGCGGTTCTTGTTTTCCTTCCCACCGCAGGTCTAGAAGACGGGGACTACGGAATAGCAGGGTACGAGACTCACGTAGAATGATAATGTCACGAGAAGTCGTTTAGAATGCTTGTATAATACCGTAGTCTTTAGTAAAACATGTAATATCTTAAGACTCATGTGTAATGGTTAATAGTAATGTAATAAAATGGAGGTTTTGCTTTTGATTTCCGCCGTCACTTTAGCATCGCCCTCCCAGTCTCGTCCGAGCCGAACAAGGGGGTTGTTGCACTAAAGCCTTTGGGAAACTTGTTTTGTTAATTTAGTTAGTTGCTTAGTAAGTTTACTAGTTAGCTTAGAGTGTTTAATCTCTTTCCCAATCCTTGTGGAAATCGACTCCGTTCTTACTCGGGTACTACTTAGAACGATATTCCTATACTTGAGAATTATCGTCAACATACACCAAGGATATTATGAACAAGTATAATATGTCCAAATCCAAGGTAGCCAAAACTCCCATGAGTTCTAATATATCCTTAGACAATGATCAAAATGGTAATAGTGTGAACAAGAAAGAGTTAAGAGGTATGGTTGGTTCAATGCTCCATCTTAATGCAAGCTGGCCAGATATTATGTTTAGTGTGTGTATGTGTGCTAGATTTCAAGCTGATCCTAAAGAGTCACACTTAGTTGCTGTCAAAATAATTTGCAGATAGATCAATGGTACCAAAGACTTGGGGATTTGGTATCCAAAAAGGGCTAATT
The DNA here is from genome assembly GCA_023055425.1 of Linanthus parryae. Classification (NCBI taxonomy): domain Eukaryota; kingdom Viridiplantae; phylum Streptophyta; class Magnoliopsida; order Ericales; family Polemoniaceae; genus Linanthus; species Linanthus parryae. The sequence continues at coordinate 74,906,046 of JALGPY010000005.1, forward strand.
TCTCTTTGTGTTGCTATTCAAATGCTGATTTTGAAGAATATAATGTAGACAGAAAAATCACATCAGGGTGTTGTCAATTCCTTGGATCATCCCTAATAAGCTGGCATGCTAAGAAGCAAAATTCAGTAGTTTTATCAACAGCAGAAGCTGAATACATAGCAGCTGGACCTTGCTGCTCAGAAGTATTGTGGATATCTCAATAGATGAGAAATCAGGATTATGACTTCAGAGATATTCCTATCAAATGTGAAGACACTAGTGCTATCTCAATTAAAAAGAATCCAGTACAACATTCACAGACTAAGAATATTGATTTTAGACATCATTTCATAAGAGATCATGTGGAGAAAGAAAATGTGTCTCTGTCATTTTTGCCTACCAACATGTAGTTTGCAGATATCTTCACTAAACTATTGCCAGAGGATAGATTCAGAACCCTGAGATTAGAACTTGGGATGTTAAATAAGGAAGCATTCGTTTAGGAGTAGCATCGGGTAAGTTACTTTTGTTTCAATGCCTTGAAAATCTTTTTAAAGCTTTGAAAGTTTTATGTGCAGTACAAGAGTTCTTCAAGGTCTTGAAACCCTTTTCAAAGCCTTGAAAATAAATATGTTTACTATGTAGTCATTGAATGGATCTATGATTCTAGGTATTATCTCTGTAGATAATTGTCTAACATTATTCTTTACCTTAGTGAACAAATCTTCTTCAAATCCGTAAAAAATTATTTTCTTTCCAAATGAGTTTGAATTTCAGCAAACTTTCCTCCCTCAGATATTTGGGAATATTTTGTTCCCTCTTTAAATCACACTCTTTAGTATTTATATTCTCCCTTCTCTCTTTTTCTCTTCTATCTTTCCTGCCTATCTCTTCTTAAAACCTAACCATGTGGATTCTCAGAGAATCTCTCAAAGACTCAAGATGGTTGGTGGAAGATCAAAGAAGAACACAGGGAAGAGAAGAAAACTTGGAGAAGAATATGTTCAACCATCAGTGCTAGTTCCAGTTCTTGGGCTGCTAGTGCTTCACAACAACCCTCTCCTCCTCCTAAGAAGAAGAGCAAGAAAAACAATGATGATCAGACTGCTACTTCAAGAAAGAAGAAAACATATCCAGGGGCTACTTCTGAGAAGCAAAAGAGTGTTCAGATTGGGATTCCAAAGAAGGTGAAGAAGGTAAAGGCTCCTTAGAAATCAGGAAAAGGTAAGGAGACACGAACTTTAGAAAAGGTAAAGGGGAAGGAGATACAGATCTCAGAAAAGGACAAGGTTAAGGAGATTAAGATTTACTCAGAGGAGAAAACAACTTCTGGTAAGAGAACTATCTCTTCTAAATGGTTATCAAGAATGCTACAAGAGGTACATGGTTAGATGAATTTGCTTCTACTTCTGTTTCTTAGTGTAGTTTGATCAGTACTAGCATATTGGATTCTATGGATTTGGATTGCATTGCGAGACTGAAACATGGTTCTCTTTGGAAATCTGAAACCCCTCTGTAGTATCATACCCTAGGCTTAGTAGACTCATATATAAATCTGAAACAAGTTAATACTTTGAGCTTGACTATATTATCTAAGGTAGCTGGTATTATGATGGAATTAGATCATGTTGAGTTTGCTAATGTCTTGGGGGTGTCCACAGAGGTACAATACAGAAAACTACCATATCAAGGTTGCTGGTATCAAGTTGTATAAGGATGATTTCTTTTTACCTGGTATAGCTACTACCTTTAAGAAGTTAACTCACTATGTGTAAACTGTTGAAGCCAAAATCTGGTTTACTATCTTGATGAGGTGTGTAGTGCCTGAAGAAAACTCTAAGGAATTTCTTTCTGATATGGTGTTATATCTGATGTATCTTATAATGCATGGTTATGAGATTTATCTATCAAGAATTGTGATGGAACACATGTTGTATAGTTGTACCAAGAATAGGAAGCATCCTCTACCCTATGCCAACCTCCTCTTACTTTTCTTTCAACATCTGGAGATACCTGTTGACATTGAAAGAGACAATTAATACTGTTTTTGGAATGATAGATGACAAGTCCTTTCAAAGGATTGGAATTGTGAAAACATGTGAGGGAGAATGGAAGTTCTACTCTGAATTATCTGCCGATGAGTTGAAAGCCAAAAATTTTTTGATGTCAAAGTCCTTAACCTCTCCAGTACCCTACCTTCTACCACTCAAGACCAATCTCAAGTTCTTCAGAATCTGGACTTCATTGAGAAAGAGCTAGATGAGCTCGAGCAGGGTCAATATCAGCTGGGTGTTGAGTTCTGACAGATGAAGTACATTATTTAGAGTGTTTTTAAGAGTATCAACTCGGCTCATGTGGAAGAAGAGGATACTCTAGTTCCAGAAGGGTCAAGGAAATAAGGATCTACTAGAGACATATTTGATGAGTAAAGTTCTAGAGATAAGGCTGTTGGGGGTAAGGAAGCTGAGGGAAAGACTGCATAGGATCAGGAAGCTGGTGAGGAAGATAATGTTGAATCAGGTTGGCTACTCAAAGACTTAAAGCTAAAGAAATAGAAAGGAACGGTTCCAGAAATTATCACCTCTGCTAAAGTTTTTGAGGCTGATGATCCTGGTGAAGAATTTGCTCAGAATGACGCTGCACAAGAAGAAGATCATCCAGTGGATGAGGAAGAGGAAAAAGATTATCATGATGATGCTGCAGAGCCTAAGACAGATGATAATCCAAAGCCTTGAATCTAGCCTTCTTTTTCTTCTTTTGCAAAGCCTTGGAATCTCTCTTTTCTTTCAAACTCTTATTTTCTTTAAAACTTTGATGTCTTCAATAAGGGTTGATCCAAAATTTTCTCACTTTTTTTTATGAAAGTCAAAAAGGGGAGAAATTTAGAAGAAGTTTAGGGGTATTTTAAGCTTCATGATAATCAGGTTTTGGATGTTTTGGATGTTGTGGCAGTTGTTCTGCTTTTATTTGCTTAGTTTGATTTTGTTTCTCCTTATAACTTTTAGTTATCAGGTTATGATCTTAAATAAACTATTTCTTCTATGCTATTTATGTTTATCTTTTGCAGAAATACAGCTTAAACAGATTAATGGTTTTTTCTTTCATCATGGGGGATATTGTAAGTTGACAGTTTGTTTCAAAACCTTGAAACAGGTTTCAAATCCTTGAAACTGCACAGCAGTTCTTAGTATGAACTCAGGGGGAGTTCTTCCTCATAATCAATCTCTAATCTCTTTTACTTGATTTTGTCATACTAGATGATGAAAGACAAACTAATTACGTGTTATATCGTGCCTTAATCTCATTGTTTTTTCAAGTGTCTGCAGGGATTTTTAGCTAACTATCTAGTGCAGAAAAGTTTCCTTATTTATGGCATTGCAGAGAATGAAATCCATTTCTGAAATTGATTCTTGTGACATCAAACTTGCCTGAACTTGCGTTAAGCCTGCATATGAAAGATCATATCAAAATCAATGAGGAAATTAAGAAGCTAGCCATTTGAGCAAGCTGCTGACAGTCAAAGATCTTCAAAGGATTTTTAGGAATTGTAGTTGCAAAGTTCCTTCATACTGTGCAAATCAAATTGACATAATAGAGAAGTGATTGTGAGAGATTCAGTAACATAGAGCATTCACGGGCACTCAAACACTTTCACAGATTGCCAAGCATCACTGAGGAAGATCAAACATCCACTCAGTCCATTCCGGTTTCCAGAAGAACAGTTCAAGCTACACTGCTTAACTGCTCTTACAGTGCTCGTCATCTGAGCTTTATTTTTATATCATTTCTATTATAATTCTTAATAATTTGTTCTCGTGAGTTTTTCAAGAGGAACATCAGATAATTCTTATCGTATAAGTTAGCTAGATCAGGTACTAGATAGGTGAGGAAGAACCACAAGTTGAAACTGATTAAGGCAACTCTTTGGGCTTGGTATCTAGGGCTTATCTTTTGATAAATAAGAAGTTTGTTGAAATCCTAGAGGGATCAGATCCCTTGGGCGGAGAGTATGTCACTTGGGGCTAAACTTTGTAACAAATAACTGTTTTCATCTTCTTGCATTTCAGTTTTGCACTTGTCTTTATAACTGCTTCAAAACAGGTTTCAGTTCAAAGCTTTGAAAGGCTTTTCAAAGACTTGAAAACTACCAGAAAATTTCTAACTTTTTGTTTGCATTTCAAAGCCTCCAATCCGTGTTCAAAGCTTTGAAATACTTTAAGTTATTCTCATTTTATTTAAAATTCACTCCTTTGTCAAAAGTTGACATACTCTATTCAAACACCCCCCCCCCCCCCGTCTAGAGTATTTGATCATATATTTGTTACCTGCATTACAATCGTCAGTTTATATCGTCCTCATTTATTATGAAGTCGGAATTGAATGAACCGATTGGAGTATTCATCCCCATAGCAAAACCTAATGGAAAAATAACTATGTGTAGCACCCTTTACAAAGGACTGGAAGTGAAAATTTAACTAGTATTCTACCAGGCTTATTTGATTGATTTCGAACTTGGGGGAATTGATGTTATTTTGGGTATGTATTGGCTTGGGAAGCATCGGAGAGTCATTGATTTCTACGATCAAAAGATTCGTCTTAGAGGAACTAAGGAGAAAAGTGTCGTATCGTGAAATGGCATAGGAGCCATGTATTGGACTAGTTGAAGTTGTGACCATAGTAAATCAAGTGAAGAAAGGGCCGAATGAATCATATTCGGGTTATATCAAGGATGTCTCACCGAAATAGAATGTACTGGGAGAGATACATAGTGAGAGAATTTCACGATGTATTTTTGGAAGAAATTTCGGGTATGCCTTCGCAATGAGAAGTTGGATTTACGTTGGATTTATCTCGTTATACGGTGTCATTTCAGAAGTACCGTACCACATGGAACCATCAGAGTTCAAGAAACTCAAAGACCAATTAAATGGATTATACCGTGCCATTTCTACGATTCAGTATGGTCAACGGATTAGCAAACTATGAGCGCACCTGTTTTGTTTGTCAAGAAAAATGATGGAAGTATGAGGTTTTGTATCGATTATCGAGAGTTTAGCAGTGCTACTATCAAGAAAAAATACTTTTTAACAAGGATTGATGATCTATTTTATCGATTTCAAGGAGCAAGTGTTTTCTCTAAAATTGACTTGAGGTAAGGATATCACTAGCTGCTTGCAAGTAGCTAAACTGGATATTCCTAAAACCGCTTTCAGGACGAGATATGGACATTATGAATTTACCGTATGTCATTTGGGTAGACTAATACACCTGCTATGGACTGAATGAATAGAGTAATGAGACCATTTTTTTATCAGTTTTTTATTATCTTTATTGACGATATTTTGGTATATTCAAAGAGTAAGGAAGAACATGAGGTCGAGGAGCATAGTGTTACAACATTAAGGCAAGAACACCTCTATATTAAATTGTCTGAATGCGAGTTTTGGTTAGATTGCGTTCTGTTTCTGGGTCACATAATCTCGAAAGAGGGGATACCTCTGGATCTTGGAAAGGTTTTCACAGTGAAAGATTGGTTAACGCCGATGAATATATTGGAAGTAAGAAGTTTCCTTATAGTAGCATGATATTAGCAAAATTTCGTGAAGGATTTCTCATAGTTTTCTAAACCGTTGACCGTACTGAAAATGATGACCACGAAGTACCAATGGAGTGAAAGTTGTGAAAAAGCATTCTAAACTTGGAAAAAGAAGCTAACTACAAAACTCGTTTTAGCTCTACTAAATGAGTCGGGCGAGTTCGAGGTGTATATCGATACGTTAGAGAGAGGACTAAGATGTTTACTAATGCAGTACATGAAAGCTATCGAGATTACGCACCAGGACAGTTGAGCCACATTAGGAAAACAATGCTACGCATGAATTGGAATTAGCATCCATAGTAGTTTCTTTGATGATGTGGAGGCATCACCTATATAGATCTACCTATAAGCTATTCACTTATCACTATAGCCTCAAATACATTTTTACTCAAAAGGAATTGAATAATAAAAAATGTCGATGGTTATAAATAATCAACGACTATGATGTGCACATTCAATATCATGAGGGAAAGGATAATTTTATGGCTGATGCTTTGAGTAGGAAGTCGAGTCACACTGTGAATGTTATGCTAGTATTGCCAGTTTGGTTATGTAACGAGCTTAGGAAGCTCGAGACTGAATTTGTGGAACAAGGGGGAGTAACGAAGTTGCTTGGAAGCATGGCGACCGTAATACAAAAATTAGGCGAGATAAGGATAAATCAAGTTAGAGATATTGTCACATCCCCCTCCCGCCGACCCCGATTAATTAAGTATAAAACTTGTGTTAACGGGAGGAGGGCGCGACATGCCGGTGCGGCCGTGACTCGTCGAGAGGCTAAATAAGTTAATTTGAAAAACTCGTGGTAAATTTTCCTAAAAATAACTTTGCGGAAGCGTAAATAACAAATTCACTTGGGGTCGTCTTGATGAACAATTTGAATTGTAAGAAAAGAAAGTTGGAACATAAAAATTCATTGTCATTTAGCCATCTCGACTCGTATCGTAACAAAGCATAACTCGGGAAAGATTCTAGGTATCATACAAGGCTCATACAAAGTCTCATATACATAATTACATAACTTATACACTCTTAAACCAAAAACAACAACAAGTATTTTATAGTAACTCCAAGTTGGCTAGCATATACTCGGCATCTAAGCCCATAAGCGTCATCAAGCACGTAATCACATATGAACTTAACTCCTTGATACTTTTTGCTTCTTATGTGTTCTTAAACCTGAAAAAAGGTAACGTAAAAGGGTGAGCTCAACTAGCTCAGTGAGTTACATCTACGCCCCTCCGTAGGTTTGAAAAACAAAAAGGGCTAACTTTCCCATGGAGCGACATGAACTTAAGGCATAGTCATACATACATATACTTGTGAAACTTGAAAGAGCATGACATTCATAAAACATAACTTGTATCGTAAAGAAAGCGTAACGTAAAGCAAAACTTGAGATTGTGAAATCATATTGTTGCAAGTAGGAACCTTGCTTAATTCGTCTCACGTGGAGACCATAACGTACTTGAACATGCTTGCTTATTTTCTTATCTTATGGCCCGGGTAACCTTCGTGACTTAACATAACATAACGTAGGGACATGTCCATCGCGACCGCTCGTGAGGCGACGCGTTGCCTGCTTATATTGCCCCGGCAAAAGGGTCGTAGCCTGCCTATACCCGACAGGGGGTTTCACTACGGTAACCGTGGCCTTTCTGAAAGCGTGTTTTATCTTATTAAACATTCATTTTTCTTTTTTTAGCATCCATGGGGCATAAAAAATTTACTTGAGTAAGGAAAACATACATACATAATAATAGGGACAACATGAACATACATAAGCTTTTAAGAAAGTTGAGGTTCGGTACAAACTTCGGGAGGTAGGGTAACTCACCTTGCGATCTTAATCCATTTACTTAACATTTCCTAGTCCAATTTCCATCATCTTTAAGGACGTGATCATCAACTCCGTCGTCACATAACTAGCAAATGATGCTACAAATCACATATATGATCACTTAGCACGAAAGCATTCCAAACATATCACATAATCACTTAGCATGAACTCATTCAAACATAGCACATAATCACTTAGCATGAACTCATTCAAACATAGCACATAATCACTTAGCATGAACTCATTCAACCATAGCACATAATCACTTAGCATGAAATCATTCCAAACATAGAGCATGATTAAATCACTTAGCTAAATGATACTAGTCTTATGAATGCAAATAAACTAACTTTTTCTCAAATTCATATCTAGAACCTTATACTTCTTATTAGGTGCATATGACATGTCTAATGCAACACGTAAATGGAAGATGACATATAACAAACTAAAAAGTAACTTACATAACTAGCATTGAGAAACTTGACAAATTTCTAAATTTTACTCATATGAAAAGTGTAACTATCGCTAGTACAAAAATCCATAGGTGACACAAAATAATTATTTGGGACCTCAAAATTTTACATAACATATATAAAGAGTTCACTGATGACATATAAAAATATCAAAAATTATAAAAACTTCTAAGTATTTTTAAACATTAACTTTCAGAGCTGTTTAGGTATAAAACAAAGGCTGAAAAGCGGTCTTGATAATAAATTCATAAAATATTCATAAACATTCCAAAAATTATGAAATTTTAACTGGAAGTAAAGAACACCTCTGTGAACAACATATCCAAATTTTGTAACTATTGGAGTATAATATGTACATTAAATCAATGAAAAACTTCTCTGGTCTGGGTTGGACAGATTGTAAAAACAGCCCAAGTTTTTAGCCTATTAAAAATTAAATACAAGTGCAATGGCTTTTAAATTTTTACTGTAAAAATACCACATACAAATACACAAACTGTGAATTTTTCATATTTTTCTGAAAAGTTATGGTATTTTTCCCAATTTTGTGAAAATAGACTCAAAACATGAACTTCATGGTCTTCTATACTTGAAAAACTTGTTGCATGATTCAACATAATTCTGATATTAAACTAGCACAAGGTCTAAATAACACACATATCACTACCCACATCATCTTCTTAAATGATTCTAGCAACAAACTTGATTTTGATGACATGCAAGTATGTTCAAACGTGGGTTTCATGAAATATGCAACATTCAAGTACCAATTTGATAATCTAGCCATGAGAATGATGAATCATGCTTAGAGATGAGGAAGATTAAGTTCAAAAGTAACCATTCATATATCAAATCACACATGCAACTCAAGATCAAGCAATTTCATGCCAAGAACATGAATTATCTACAAATTGAAAACATAAAGAAGAAAAATTGCTTACTTGTAAGCCTTAAGAGGGATTAGACATTGTTTTTGGGTTCTTGGAGCTTGTATGAGCATGGATTCTTGAGGAGGAAGAAGAAAAAGACTCCCCCAATGCATACTATTACATTGGACTTGAGTTTCTCATGAATTGAGAGGTAGAAAATTGAGTTTTGGGGGTGTTTTGTGAGGGTCAACCCCCAAATCCGGGAATAGTACTTGAAGAGAGAGAAGAGAGCATTTAAGAAATGGTCTTTGTGAGGTAGAAGCAAATCAAAGATATTTAGAAACATGCCCATGATGGTGGGGGTTGGTGATGTATAAAAAAATGACATATCATGCTAGCATAGGAATATTACAATTTTATAATGAACTTGACTTGTATGTTGAAAGAGATTTATGATGTACTTGTTAGTTGGGTAAATAATGCAAAATCTAATATAGAGAGGTTGATACATAAAAACTTAAAGTTTGCAAAAAAATTACAAATTTACATAAAGTTTTGGGCCAAACAAGAAATTTGATACTAACTAAAAAGTTGGTACAAATAGCATACTTAAAACATTTTCTTTAAAATCTAGCATATATAATAACATTTTAACATTGTCACACATATTTAGAAAATAATAAAATCACTTAAAAACTAAATGTGCAACATACATATGAGGGTTACTACGTTCTACCCACCTTATAAAGAATTCGTCCTCGAATTCGTTCAACACATTTCAAACATGAATGAAATCATTTATGATTCTAACTAATATGAGATCAATGCACAGCTTATCCTTATAGGTTACCTTACCATTGAACTCGGGTTGGCAAATACATCAAGCGTGTCACGCTTACGAGAGGGAACAATACGCAGTGTCGTCACACTTTGTACCGCTCCAGCAAGCTCGTAATTGTTTCAGAGGTCCTGTCTTTCACGCTTACGAGAGGGAACAATACATCGTGTCGTCACACTTTGTACCGTTCCAGCAAGCTCGTAATTGTGTTAGAAGGGACCCGTTGGACCGTAGAACATAGTGGGAACAACTTATAGCATCGTAATGATGATATAGATGCTCGTCCAACTTGCACATTAGTGACCCAAACACTTGACATTCGCACATCGATTGAACTTTCGACATGCTCAGATTAAAATTAATTTACTTACCAATATGCACATATACATGGAAATAACTTAGCAAACACAAAACATATATGACATGCATAACTTGCACATAATGCGTCACACAACATATATGCTCAATTAGTAAACATAAAGACATACTTCAAGCACATAAGTAGACATAACATAACATTTCATGACATAGCTTAATAAACATGTCGCATATAAACACTTCAATTGGGAACAACCAATAACATAGTTCAAAGTACGTTATACTTTTTTTTTATGAACATCATAAATATTCGAGAAACATTGCATACTTCTTTTCCATGATCTTCACATAACATGTATATACATTTACATATATAACGCCGTGCATATATGGAAGATGCGCCGTGATAACATATGGATCACATAAACATACTTCACACAAATGAAAATATCCAAGAAATGTTAACCATGAACTATACTAATCCATGAACCATACTAATCCATGAACCCTTAGCATAAACTTGTTTCTTATCTTGTTCATGTGTGGCATGCTCTTAGCTTAACCATTCTCTTAAATCTTACATTCATTTTTCTTATCTCATGTATGTATAATGAAATCTAGAAGTATGATTTTAAATCACTCACATATAATTAATAATCATTAATCATGTATCAAAAAGAATCATTTAACATCAACCATGATGGTACATAACAACTTACACATAGTTCACTAAAGAATTTTACATGATCGTGCATAAACTTACACGTAATTCACTAAACCATTTAAGGAAGCACTTAGGTAATAATTCACATACAAAAATCCATACTATCATGGAGTCTAACTTAAAATCTTAGATCTTATAAGTGCTAGCGTCATACTAACATAGTATACAATCATACACATAACATACATACACGTAAACTTTCACATAAGCAAGTTCATAATTGGTTCTTAAGGTTCACTAATCTTATGTATATATAACCTAATGCTCTGATACCACAAATGTCACATCCCCCTCCCGCCGACCCCGATTAATTAAGTATAAAACTTGTGTTAACGTGAGGAGGGCGCGACATGCCGGTGCGGCCGTGACTCGCCGAGAGGCTAAATAAGTTAATTTGAAAAACTCGTGGTAAAGTTTCCTAAAAATAACTTTGCGGAAGCGTCAATAACAAATTCACTTGGGGTCATCTTGATGAACAATTTGAATTGTAAGAAAAGAAAGTTGGAACATAAAAATTCATTGTCATTTAGCCATCTCGACTCGTATCGTAACAAAGCATAACTCGGGAAAGATTCTAGGTATCATACAAGGGTCATACAAAGTCTCATATACATAATTACATAACTTATACACTCTTAAACCAAAAACAACAACAAGTATTTCATAGTAACTCCAAGTTGGCTAGCATATACTCGGCATCTAAGCCCATAAGCGTCATCAAGCACGTAATCACATATGAACTTAACTCCTTGATACTTTTTGCTTCTTATGTGTTCTTAAACCTGAAAAAAGGTAACGTAAAAGGGTGAGCTCAACTAGCTCAGTGAGTTACATCTACGCCCCTCCGTAGGTTTGAAGAACAAAAAGGGCTAACTTTCCCATGGAGCGACATGAACATAAGGCATAGTCATACATACATATACTTGTGAAACTTGAAAGAGCATGACATTCATAAAACATAACTTGTATCGTAAAGAAAGCGTAACGTAAAGCAAAACTTGAGATTGTGAAATCATATTGTTGCAAGTAGGAACCTTGCTTAATTCGTCTCACGTGGAGACCATAACGTACTTGAACATGCTTGCTTATTTTCTTATCTTATGGCCCGTGTAACCTTCGTGACTTAACATAACATAACGTAGGGACATGTCCATCGCGACCGCTCGTGAGGCGACGCGTTGCCTGCTTATATTGCCCCGGCAAAAGGGTCGTAGCCTGCCTATACCCGACAGGGGGTTTCACTACGGTAACCGTGGCCTTTCTGAAAGCGTGTTTTATCTTATTAAACTTTCATTTTTCTTTTTTTAGCATCCATGGGGCATAAAAAATTTACTTGAGTAAGGAAAACATACATACATAATAATAGGGACAACATGAACATACATAAGCTTTTATGAAAGTTGAGGTTCGGTACAAACTTCGGGAGGTAGGGTAACTCACCTTGCGAGCTTAATCCATTTACTTAACATTTCCTAGTCCTCCATCATCTTTAAGGACGTGATCATCAACTCCGTCGTCACATAACTAGCAAATGATGCTACAAATCACATATATGATCACTTAGCACGAAAGCATTCCAAACATATCACATAATCACTTAGCATGAACTCATTCAAACATAGCACATAATCACTTAGCATGAACTCATTCAAACATAGCACATAATCACTTAGCATGAACTCATTCAACCATAGCACATAATCACTTAGCATGAAATCATTCCAAACATAGAGCATGACTAAATCACTTAGCTAAATGATACTAGTCTTATGAATGCAAATAAACTAACTTTTTCTCAAATTCATATCTAGAACCTTATACTTCTTATTAGGTGCATATGACATGTCTAATGCAACACGTAAATGGAAGATGACATATAACAAACTAAAAAGTAACTTACATAACTAGCATTGAGAAACTCGACAAATTTCTAAATTTTACTCATATGAAAAGTGTAACTATCGCTAGTACAAAAATTCATAGGTGACACAAAATAATTATTTGGGACCTCAAATTTTTACATAACATATATAAAGAGTTCACTGATGACATATAAAAATATCAAAAATTATAAAAACTTCTAAGTATTTTTAAACATTAACTTTCAGAGCTGTTTAGGTATAAAACAAAGGCTGAAAAGCGGTCTTGATAATAAATTCATAAAATATTCATAAACATTCCAAAAATTATGAAATTTTAACTCGAAGTAAAGAACACCTCTGTGAACAACATATCCAAATTTTGTAACTATTGGAGTAGAATAAGTACATGAAATCAATGAAAAACTTCTCTGGTCTGGGTTGGACAGATTGTAAAAACAGCCCAAGTTTTTAGCCGATTAAAAATTAAATACAAGTCCAATGGCTTTTAAATTTTTACTGTAAAAATACCACATACAAATACACAAACTGTGAATTTTTCATATTTTTCTGAAAAGTTATGGTATTTTTCCCAATTTTGTGAAAATAGACTCAAAACATGAACTTCATGGTCTTCTATACTTGAAAAACTTGTTGCATGATTCAACATAATTCTGATATTAAACTAGAACAAGGTCTAAATAACACACATATCACTACCAACATCATCTTCTTAAATGATTCTAGCAACAAACTTGATTTTGATGACATGCAAGTATGTTCAAACGTGGGTTTCATGAAATATGCAACATTCAAGTACCAATTTGATAATCTAGCCATGAGAATGATGAATCATGCTTAGAGATGAGGAAGATTAAGTTCAAAAGTAACCATTCATATATCAAATCACACATGCAACTCAAGATCAAGCAATTTCATGCCAAGAACATGAATTATCTACAAATTGAAAACATAAAGAAGAAAAATTGCTTACTTGTAAGCCTTAAGAGGGATTAGACATTGTTTTTGGGTTCTTGGAGCTTGTATGAGCATGGATTCTTGAGGAGGAAGAAGAAAAAGACTCCCCCAATGCATACTATTACATTGGACTTGAGTTTCTCATGAATTGAGAGGTAGAAAATGGAGTTTTGGGGGTGTTTTGTGAGGGTCAACCCCCAAATCCGGGAATAGTACTTGAAGAGAGAGAAGAGAGCATTCAAGAAATGGTCTTTGTGAGGAAGAAGCAAATGGAAGATATTTAGAAACATGCCCATGATGGTGGGGGTTGGTGATGTATAAAAAAATGACATATCATGCTAGCATAGGAATATTACAATTTTATAATGAACTTGACTTGTATGTTGAAAAAGATTTATGATGTACTTGCTAGTTGGGTAAATAATGCAAAATCTAATATAGAGAGGTTGATACATAAAAACTTAAAGTTTGCAAAAAAATTACAAATTTACATAAAGTTTTGGGCCAAACAAGAAATTTGATACTAACTAAAAAGTTGGTACAAATAGCATACTTAAAACATTTTCTTTAAAATCTAGCTTATATAATAAAATTTTAACATTATCACACGTATTTAGAAAATAATAAAATCACTTAAAAACTAAATGTGCAACATACATATGAGGGTTACTACAGATATGAAATTGGAGAGGATCAATAAAACGATATCCGTGGGACAAGAGAGAGAATTTAAGATTCTCAATGATGGGAGTACTCGTTGTCTTTTACCCTTTATGGAAATTAGAAAATATTTGATACAAAAGTAATGAAAAAAAGTAATTATTTGCATCCTTTTTATGGGAAAATGTTCATCTTAAAGGCATATTTTATCTAAATTGTTCCACAAAGTAAACAAACGATTGAGAAAACGTTAAATACCACGAGTGCAGTCTATGTCCTTTGATTGGGATAGGAACTAAATCTATATCTATACTACTCTCTAAACGTGTGAAGATGTTTAGTGTTTTAGTTTTTTAATAGTTTTTTTGTCCTTGTAAAAAATTGAAAATTTACAATAAAATCATTTCCGAAGGGTTGATACTATTCAAGTTAGAAATGTAATTTAGAATTCAGTTTTGACCGAGTTTAAACATCAACAGTTGTGACTATTTTCTGTGTGCCATTTCGGAAATGTATCTTCATCATATCCGAATAGTTGTGACAATTCAGTTGTGCCTCTTTGAATAGGTACCTTCACCATTACAAAAGGAAGTCTTCAGCACCAAAAATTTTACTATATCTTGGCAACTCTCTCTCTCCCTCAATTATTTTTCAATATTCGTTCTCTTCTTTGAAGAATTTGGCGATCAATTTTAGATTGTAACAAGCATTGGAGGCTTTGCAAGGCCTAAGTATACCGCACTTTACGACTTAAGTGTAGTATGAAGCAGGTATCATCGGAGACGTTATTCCAAACTCATTTGCTTCGTTGAGGGGCATATAGGTCTCAAATATTTTTAGTATGTCAAATTCTTTTACATGGATTTCATTTCTCACCTATTTGTTGGGTTAGTATATTACTCATCGGCTGTAATATATCACGGTGCTTCTTGTCTTGATTTTTTTGGCATTTTGATTATATATTATTCATTAGTCGCATTTGTTGGAATTTGTTCATAATAACACAATTTAAGTATAATTATTGTAAAAAATAAAATTATATGTGCAACGTACGTGCTCATAACTAGTAGGAAGAAACTGTGATGAATTAGTAGTTCAGTTTACAGTCTAACTTCGACCAATTTTCCTATAAAGCTTTGTTTCATACCACTCAGTCTCTGCTCTTTGTTCCCTATTTGACTTTTGTCACTATTCACTGGGTCACTTTGATTCCGTGATTTGAATAGTAAATTGATGCAAGTTTTTGATAATTTTTTCATGGTGTTGTAGAGTAAAAGTTTCTCTATAATACGGTGAAAAAATTGTCAAAAAATCGTATTATTTTGTTATCCAAATCCCTCGGTCAGACAAACATACGAGTCAAAAGGTCAGATTAGAAACAAAGACAAGAGACGGAGTGGTACGACATAGGCTATCGTTAAAATACATGGAAACTTACCAAACACTCTGTCTATCCCATTGCCGACAGGCTACCAACTTGTCTGAAAATCGCTGTAAACTAATCTATTATGCCTTGTGGTTTTGTTCGGACACTTAACAATTGCAAAAGAACATGCATTTTAGCAGCATGTCATAGGTCAACAAGCAAGTTAGCACCGACCATCTTGCAAAGTTGAATGAAATTCCAAAACCCTAACTGACAAACTTTGACTTTTTCTTTTCCATTTTTTTTATTGAGGGAACGGGCCAACTTTGATTTGGTTGTTGATCAAAACCAATGTAAAGAAAGTAGAACGTTTTTATATCTAAACATTTAAAGAGAAACTTGTAGTGATATGCTTGTCGAGCACATAAATAAGTTTTTGTATGGTCAAAACCTATGCCAATTAAATAAAGATAAAATGTGTACTAGACCAAAATGTAAAGATCAATAGATTAAACTGACTTTCCTGTCTTCGCCGCAATATAAGGTCTGTCTGTCTGGTAGTACGCAACTTATTTATGTAATGCTTCGTTCTACGTAACAGATCTTCATGTTTCTGCCGACCAACAGACTTTGGTGTAGTTACAGCCACAACTCACAAGTTTATCGGTCCAACATTTTCATAACTAGTTACCCTATACACTTTTTTCATGTTTTCTTCTTGAAATCGACATTTTAATAAGACTCACTTTTGAACTGTCGGGTGCATTGAGACAGGTCAAAGGGAAAAAGGGATCCGATTAGGAATTAGGACTGAAAACTCAGTTAACGCGACACTGATTCTGGTATTATTGTATTGAACCTAATTAATTTCGTTCAACGTGCAGCTATGGTGAACTAATTGAGTCCTTGTTTGTTTTATGCCGTCGCCCAACGCACAACAAAGAGATCTTGCTCAAGGCTGGATGACATGGTGCCTGTGTTCTTGACACTGTTGTTATGAATTTACCAGACTAACGAAAGGAAAATTACACCGTTTGTCTCAAAAACAGACCGACTAATTATGAAATTATTCAATTGTTTGGCTTCGGCCAAGAATTGAGTAGTTCCTAACCTAGCCGGAGATGATTCCGGTGAGATTCAGGAGAGAAAGGGGGAGATTCAGAGAGAGAAAACAAAGGAGGGAAAAGAGAATTCTGATTTTTCATACCTTCAACAGGTTTACAAACCCAATTATATAGCTGGGGTCCAATTGCAAATAATGAAACAAATTAACGTAAAAGGAACAAACGAAATTAAGTAACGTCCACTAATACGCCCTTAACCAATCATAGCGCCTCTCTTTGCCAGCATGTCTCCTGCGTGGCTGGCCTGTAGTGGCACACCACCGTTC
Source organism: Linanthus parryae (assembly GCA_023055425.1). Taxonomy (NCBI): domain Eukaryota; kingdom Viridiplantae; phylum Streptophyta; class Magnoliopsida; order Ericales; family Polemoniaceae; genus Linanthus; species Linanthus parryae. The sequence continues at coordinate 74,922,939 of JALGPY010000005.1, forward strand.
CACTTGAGGTTTAAACAACAATGGTTGTTTTCTCTCTCCAAAAAGCTCTTGGCCCTAACACACACCCCACCCCCCCCCCTACAGAGAGCTTCCTCCACCGGCGGCGGGTCCGCTATGGAGGAGTTGCTGCCGTGAAACCGTCATCTCCCTCGCTCGCCTAGCTGTTGACCCCTGCCGGCCATGCCTCTGCACCTCGTCTCCTCGCACTTTCGCCGGTTTCTCGCTTGGAAGCTTTACTCCAAAGAGTTTATTCAACAGATCCAATGCACCGTCGGGTTTCCGGTAGCTGAAGTCGAGCATCTCCTCTTCGGCTGCTTTTTCCTCTCCCTTATGGTCAGAGGGTCCTCCACGGCCTTCCAACTACCCCGCTGTCCCCGTGCCTAGCCAACAGTCACGTCGCCCACTCTTCTGCCCCTCACCCTGCCCTCCGTCGTCGCCACACTACCTCGTCCAGATCTGTCTGCCACGCCACTAGCCGATGTCGCTCCAGTCGTTTTTCTCCTGTCGTCGCCGTCCAATCCCTCCGCCTCCCCCCTCCTCTCGCCTAACCAGGTTTCTCTGATTTCCCTTTTGCTGCAGGTTCAAATGCCGCCGCTGCTTTCCCCCTCCCTCTCCCCCCGGTAGTTCCGCCGGTTTGGGGATAAGCACAGCTTCCATTTGACCGGTGTAGCACAGGTCCTCCTTCCCCCTCCCCCCTGGAATAGTTTTTTGAGAAGGGATGCTTGTCCGTCGCCTTCGTCCCCGCCGCCGTTCGCTGTTTTGCTGCTACTTCCCGCTTGTTGTTGCCGCCGTCCACTACTATGGTTTCTTTGGGTTTGGGTCAGGTCTTTGGGCCTTGGAGGTTCCCCTGATGGGTTTGGGTCTTTTTAGAGTTGTTTGTTTGGGCTGTTTGTTAGTCATGTAGACATAGGAGGCTCTTGAGTCCCTTGGGCCGATCTTGTTTTCTTTTGGGTTTTTTATGTGGGTGCCTTTGAGCTAAAACCACTAGGTTTCTAGTTGTGCTGTGAAGCTTAGGTTTGTTTATGCAGGTTCATTTCTCTTTATTTCTAGTGGTATGCCAAGTTGCCTTTTGTGCACAAGGATTTCCTGAGGAGAGAAAGCAAGTGTGAACCTCAAACAGAGAATAAAGGCTAAAACACAGAGAAGTTGTAAGGTGTGTGTAGGGAGAGGGTAAGCACTGGTAACTGCTTGTGAGAGAGAGACAGTAAGCATAGTATTAGACCAGTATATGACTTATGTCGCAACGGAGAGCTAACGACCCTATATATAGTGGGGAAGTGATCGTTGAGGGGTTAATGCATCATAAATGACGGCTTAAAGATAGACCCCCAATGGCACGTTCGACCGTGTATATAGGAACCGTTACGTATCTGCCCGCAAGTATCGGAGACTGTTATGAGATCAGCCGCATTGATGGGACACGTAAGCCTAGGATCTCTCAGTCAGTTACCAGAGGTCGCGCACAAGCTTGGTTGTCGCATGCGCGCGACGAGCCTTACCCTAGCCTCCAAACCACTAAGTCCCTACAAGTCCCGTGTTATGGTGCGCGGGGGCCCTGTCTCGTAGCCCCACGTGGATCATCAGGGGTGGTGATCCGGTGTGTATGGAGCACAGCTGGGTGTGCTGGACAGTTGCCACGTGGCGATGATCCGTCTGTCTGAAAAGAAGTATCTACAATAGCCCCCTTTTGCGCGATTGACACGCGCACATCTGTTGTGCAGTCGCGCAAAATCAGCCGTGCGACCCTTTTAAATTTGAATTGGAATCCCCCATAGCCCTCAGTCATAGCCATTATTGCCTAGGGTTTGGGAAGCGCCGTTTAGCCTCTGATGGAGCGTGGCCTCTGTCGAGTTAATCAAATGTCATCCAATTTCGCCTATTTAGATCGTCAATTCTTCCAGATTCCGAAGCGTTGCTGACTCAGCAGTACTCAATGGTTGCGACTCTTCGGGGGTTTATTTAAACCCCTCTATGCCTCTGATTGGAACTTCTTTGCTTTGCTCTCTCAAGCAAAACAAGCATTCAAGCGTCAGCAAGGCTAGTGAGTTTGCAGTTTACAATTTTGCAGGTACTCTTCTCCCCCTTTTCCTTTTTCCTTTTCCTCACAGACTATTGGGATCTTGATGATTTTTGTTTTTCGCAATGGCTCCCAAGAAGGCTGCTGAAGTTCCAGAACTGCCTAGTGAGTTGTGGTACAAAGTCCCCTACCTTGGGGGTGATGATTTTTATGCACCCACCATTATGGCATCCCCTCTCCAAGCATCCCCATTGAATGATGCCCTACAACTTGTTCCCGAACCAATGAGGTATGATTCTGACGTGGTTAATGCTGGGGATGTGCAGCGCCTTGGCGTTGAGGCTGGCTTGTATGGCTTCACCGACATTCTTCCACAGTCCTTCATGGAGGGTTTTGACTGGATGGAGGAGTGCACGGGATACATCCTTTGCTATTACAGGCCAGACCTGAATCGTGCTAATATTTTTCATGCCGTTCTTGCAACCAAAGGTCTCCATATCTGGCATGATAGTACCATGCTACAGGCACTATTTTCCAGGCATTCGAGGAAACCCCATACTTTTCATCTCTCTCATCTCGTGGGCGTTTGGAATACTCCTAGCGTTCCGCTGTTTTTCCAGAGTCCTCGAGCGTGGCGCTAGTATAATACGAGGGCCCCACAGCGGACATTTGCCTTGATAGTCGACGATGATCGCTTCTTTGCGCGTCCACCCTACGCTACCCGTTTGAAGGATGAGAATATAGATTTCTGGGGGGAGTTATATCCCGAGCAAAATATCACTCTTTCTGTTGAGCATATAACTAAAGGTGATTGGTCTTTCAGCAGGTTTGTGAACTGGGTTGGAAGAGGATTTCTTCCCGCGCTGCCTGAATATGTGTTGGATACCGAGTTTTCCGGCGATTATGAACAGGTTACCAAGCCGTATGACCCTGTTCGCGTCAGTCCCCAATTTGGGTATGACGCTGTTGCTCCTCCACTGTGGCCTGAACCCGTTGACAGGGGCTGCTATGACAATCTGTTGTGTTGCAAGGGTGTGTCCTCCCTTCTTGCTGAGCTTCCTTTGATCCAACCTTCGCGTGAAAGGAGGGGTCGTAATACTCTTAACTGGGTATTCTTATGGAACTTCCAGACCCGTCTCCTCCTCACCTTTCATGATATCCCTTATCCTAACAGGACACCTATATTTTCAACCAACAAGTATCCTTTTGAGGCACTCCGTAGCCGTGATGATTGCAGTTATGGCTACTTTTCCCTACTGGCTAAAGATCGACATTTATGCGCCCAGCTAATTCTTGACAAAAAGATCGAAATTGTTAAGCGTAAATCCTTCATGGCTAGGACCAAGTATTCCCATTCTCTTGTTCAGGTATGCCATGCTTCTTTGTTCACTTTATGCCTTTTCCTTTTTAACTGGTATCTTGATTTTAGTGTTGTCTGAGGCGTTTTGCGTCTGAAGATCAAAGCGCGAGTTTTGCTGCTCGCATACAGGAGGAAAGAGCAGCCTTGCAAGGATCATCCATTCTTGACAACCGTATTCAGCCAGCAATGCCTATGTCTACCGAAGTTCAGTTGCTGGTTTCTGATGCACTAGTAGCTTTCCTGGTTTCTAATGGAAAAGCTCCTTGAGAAAGAGACTTTCTTATGAAACTCATTCTAGTGAGATACCCAAGTGGGAACCAAAGTACCCTCGCGTTGGGACGACCGGCCAAGCAGGCTCGAGATCCATAGCACGTAAGGGACATACGTGTTTTCTTCGTAACCATGCCTGTTGATTTTGTGGAGCTCTTATTCTTATTTTGTGGCAGTTGAAACTCCTAGCAAAGGGGAGGCAGAGGAGGCCGTGGTAAGCAAGCGTGTTTCTGACGACAGACGCCTTAAGTGTATCGAGGGGCATGATGAAGAGGACCGTCAAGAGCCATATATACTCGTCTCTTCAGATGAAGAAGACATTACACGAGACTCACGCGCTGAACGAGATGTGTCTCCTGTGAACGATGTTGATTGTAAAGAGGGTTTTGGAGAAACCGCTTCCCCCAGGTGTGATGTGGTGTTAGGATAACGTGCTCCTTGTGCGAGGGAGATTACTGCTAATGTTTCAAAATTTTCCTCCAAGCAGGCCCCTGCCATCGCCGAGGGCATCGGCGCGACTGAACTAGATCAGGGCGGCCCCTTTTCCATGCCGAGTCTTCCAAGGGTTTCCAATTTTTCGGTTGATTTTGTTTTGGATTTGGATGTTCTTTCCTCCGAGAATCCATTTGAGATATGGGGCTCGCAAACCGCTCCTCCTTTTTCTTTGAGGAGGGGCTTGGTGATTCCTGAGGTATATTTCGTGCGTGAGGCTAGAGAAGATCAGAAACTGACCGTCGTAGCTAGTTCTAGCTTGCGGACGACATTGCTCATCGCTCCCCTTCAGCAAATCATCGAAGGAACTTGTAAGCCCAACCTTATCTTTGCTCATAATACCCTGATTTTTAGGCCCACAATTTGCCGAGTATTTTATCGTGCTTGTGTATGTAGATATTGATCAAGCCTACCTAGAGTGGCTGATGAAAGTTCGTGTGTCTTTCCCTGCTGCATTCGCGCAAGTGCTAGAGCTGTCTCCAGAAGACAGAGGGAAAACATTCAAAGAGATGGCTGCTTTTCTGGGAGATTTGTATCAGGCTACTCCTGCGAGTACCACACCGGCTAGAGCCCAAGAGTTCCTTGCAAGCGTGCAGAAGCTTGAACAGCTTGCGGCAGGACGATTGGACCTGGGCTTCCTCGTACAGTGGTTGACAAGGATTCATAAATCTGCCAATTTTGGAAATGAGCTTGCCACTTTTAAAGAGGAGACATCAGCTCTTACCGCGCGCAGGGAAGAGTTTGAGCTCCAAGCAAAGGAGTTGTATGAGGCAGTGAAGCATCACGAAGCTAGCAAAGCCCGTATTGCAGAGCTCACTGCTAACTCCCTGAAGCTGTCGGCGCAAGATTCTTTGCTGAAGTATTTCTTCGAAGAATGAGGTTGTCTTGACAAGAAAACATTTTACTTGTCCTGCTTTTTCTTTGTGACCTGTGTGGTTGTAATGTTGGGATAATGTGGACAATATATATATGTACATCTATTGTCCATGCCTTTTGTTGATTTGTGCTTTATTTGCATTCATAAGTACTAAATGCTTGGCTATATGGTTGTCCTTCGAGGGCAAGTGTTGTTTGTGCCACTTTATAGGTAAACACACTATTAAGCAAACGCTCTTTCTGAAAGTTATGACTTGACAGGCTTTTATTGCTACCGTATGAGATAGGCTTGCGGGAAATTATCACGCGCCTCCTGCTACCATATGAGATAGTGTCGAGCGCGTACGTCGCACTTCTACTTGAGGAAGTTGACTTACCTTTAGGCTGCGAAGGTTTTGGCCCCCCTTATAGGCAATTATGCAGGTGGGCCTTCCTCATATGGTCCCCAAATATTCTAATAACACGGGCTATATGCCTTCATCTTCAAGTTGTTTTTGCGTACGAACACCATGTTCTGTGTTCGCACATGATTGCTGTCTAATAATATAGAGTCCTTCGCTACCATTTGGGCAGGAAGCCTACTTGTTTCCCCGCTACCTTATGAGATAGGCTTGTATTGCTATCATGTGAGATAGGCTCCGGCCATTATCATATGAGATAGGCCTATATTGCTACCGTATGAGATACGCTTTTGCTGCTTTCATGTAAGATAGGCTTATATTGCTATCGTATGAGATAGGCTTATATTGCTATTGTATGAGATAGGCTTTTGCTGCTATCATGTGATATAAGCTTATGTTGCTTTTTTTTTAGATAGGCTTCATTCTACTACTATCATAGGAGATAGGCTTTGGAGTTTGCAATCGTGTGAGATAGGCTTAGACTGCTATCTTATGAGATAGGCTCATGTCTTGGTATTGTGGTCGGCTGGGGAGCCATAAGCCAGAGAGGCAAGCTGATAATTTTGATAAAAGAGCCCTCATATGGGAGAGGTATTATCAATAATTCGATCCTCATATGGGAGGATTAAAGAAAGGATATTGCAAGAAAATAAACAGAGGGGGCTAATGATAGTACTTTTTTAGCCATCGCATGTTGATTGTTTGTGGAGTGGTAGCAGCTCCGTCGCAGTGCAGAATGTTGCAATATCCACTGTCGAAGACTTCCTTTACCTCGAAGGGTCCTTCCCAATTAGCCGCAAACTTGGGGTGGGCAGCTTCGCGCATGAAATGATCGAAGGCTCGCAGCACCATGTCACCTGCTGTAAAGTCCTTATGCTGGACCGTCTTGTTGTATGCACGCGCGATCCTTTCCTTGTATTTAAGGTTTTCTCTTATGGCTTTCTCGCGTTTTTCTTCCAATAGGATCAGATCATGGTCACGCTCGTTGTTGTACGAGGCACTGAAAGCCAATCTTGCTGAGTTTACTTTGACTTCGGAGGGGACAATCGCTTCTGCTCCGTAGCATAGCAGGAAGGGGGAAGTCCCAGTGGGAATCCTTGGCGATGTTCGATACGCCCAAAGTGTCGTCCCTAATGAATCTTCACATTTCATGTAATCGTATGTGACCATCTTACTTAATATTCGCAGAAATGTCTTGTTGGTCGCCTCCGCTTTCCCATTTCCCTTCGGGTAGTAGGGCGTGGAGCACACCTGTCTGATGTTGTATTCCGTTAGTTTATCGGCTATCTGGCGGTTGGCGAAGGGAGTTCCATTGTCGGACAAAATAGTGTTGGGAATGCCAAAGCGGTGAATGATGTTTTCCTGGATGAACTTGACCACTGCCGCCGCATTTGCTGTCTTGAGTGGGATTGCTTCTACCCACTTGGTGAACTGCTCCGTTCATGTAAGGATGTATTCATTCCCCCTCGAGGGGGGTCGTATTGTTCCAATGAAATCATGTGAACAAGTATGAAATGGCCATGGGGTCCCTAGCACATGTAGGTCAACTGCGGGAGCATGTACTAGATTGCCATGAAATTGGCATTGCTGGCACCTTATGACCTTCATGCGGCAGTCGGCCTCTATGGTTGGCCACAAGTACCCCACCGTCAAGAGTTGTCGTCATAACTTCGCACCCCCTTGGTGCGACATTTCCATGACTTCTTGGGCTTCTTGACCGTGCAGGCATTTGAGCAAATTTCCGTTATGCCCCTTTCGCCACAGTATGTTTTCTTGGAAAATATATCTATTGCCTTTCTCTTGATCTTCTCGGCTTCCTTTCTGCTGGCGGGCACAGTTCCTTCTTGAAGGTAATTGATTATTTGATGTCGCCAATAGTCCTCTATTGCAGCAATCTCCATGGTGGCTTTGATTAATGCACACCTCTCGCAGTTGTTTTGTATGATGGCGGCGAAATATGACATCTGCGGCCAGTATATTCCATACCTTTGGGCCTTCCTGTAGATGGAGATCTTGTTGTCCCCGCAAGAATTTTGATGAATCTTGTCCAGGGTTGCTTGGCCCTCCTTTTCGATTACACATATCATGAGGATACCCCCAGGGCCCTTGTGATAAAGCAAACCATCGTGTATGCAGAATCCCATGATAGGAACCCATGTTTCCTAGCTGGTTCCGTCAGCCATTGCGCGCAGAATGGGCTGCCTCCAGTCCTCTTGTTCCGGAGGTCCTTCTTCACATAGGTCTTTTACCAATGACTGGGTTGTCTTGACCTCAATTGATATCTTCGCAGGGCATTTATCTGAGCTGATTTTTTACCCTAAAGTAGCCAGTGCATCTGCATGACGATTGTCATATCTGGGAGTGTGCTCGTACTTTACAGACTCCAAACTCTGAACCAGCTTCTGCATAATTGACCGATATTTGAGTAGATTTATCTCCTTTAGAGTATATTCTCCCGAGGTTTGTTTGACAATTAACTTTGAGTCTCCCATGATGACAAGATTCTTAACTTCCAAGACTCTAGCTGCAGGGAGTCCCGCGATCAGGGCCTCATATTCGGCCTTGTTGTTAGTTACCACAAAGTCCAGCTTCATTGACATCTGAATAACCTCTTGGTCAGGCTTGATGAGGACTACTCCAATTCATCCCCTTGATCTTGTGGAAGATCCATCAAATTGTAGCTTCCATTACTCTTTTCTGATTGCATATATCTCGGGCCCCTCGTGCACAGGCTCATGCTTCTCATTCGGGAATTGTGCGAGCAGATCTGCCAATGCTTGTGATTTGATTGCCTTAGGTCGCGTGCATGTGATGTCACACTGGGAGATGGTCATGTACCATTTTGCAAGTCTCCCCGAGGGAGGTGAATGTCCCAGTAGATAACGTATGGGATCGTTATTCGTTACAACCACCTCTTTGTGGGAAGCAAAGTAATGCTTTAACTTCTCAATTGCGAAAAACAAAGCCAAGCAATGCCGCTCTATGTCTGTGTATCTTGATTCTGCTGATTGGATCATGCGGGAGATGTAATACACCGGCCTTTCTTGTCCCTCGAATTCCTGGGCCAGTAGTGCTCCAATCGACCTTTCGGTTGAAGTGAGGTACAATAGCAGGGGTTCTACGAACTGCGGTGCGATCATGACCCTCGGGGATGTTAGCAGTATCTTCAGCTTCTCAAATGCAGTTTGATGCTCTTTTGTCAATAGGAACGTTGCGTTCTTTTTTAGCAGATTGCTAAAGCAGAAGGTCAATTTCGCAATTGCCGGCCTTCAATGCAGGTTGGGATTGCGGTGCGGACAAATTTGTAATTGCCGAGATCTTGGCAGGGTCAGGCTCGATCCCATTCCTGTGGATTACGCAGCCTAGGAATTTTACCAGAGGTTACCCCAAATGCACACTTCATAGGGTTCATCTTTAACTGAAATGCGCGGCATATGTCGAAAACCTTTCTTAGATTTTTCAAATGATCTTCCTTCTTCTTTGACTTAACCACTAGTTCGTCCTCATAGAATTCAGCTTCTTGGTGCATCATATCGTGAAACAGTGCCATCATTGCGCGATGGTATGTGGCTCCTGCGTTCTTCAGGGCAAAGGGCATGACCGTGTAATTGAAGACCCCTGCCGGTGTTATGAATGCCGTTTCTTCGCGTCCGCAGGGTCCATCTTGATCTGGTTTTAGCAACCGAATCCGTCCATATAGCTGAACATCTCGTGGCCTGCAGTGGAGTCAATCAAGAGATCTACGTTCGGCAAAGGGAAGTCACCCTTCGGGCATAATTTGTTCAGATCTCTAAAATCTACGCATACACGAAGGCTTCCATCTTTCTTTAACACGGGCACTATGTTTGCCAGACACGCAATATGATGGTTGGGTTCTATGAATTTGGCGTTTAGCAGTTTGACCATCTTCTCCCTGATCCTTATATTGATCTCAGGAAGGAAGTTCCTCGCGCTCTGCATGATTGGCTTCGAACCCGGGATGACATCCGGGCGATGCATAGTGATGCCTTGGTCTAGTCCCAGCATTTCATCGTAATCCCATGCGAATACGTCCTTGTACTCTTTTAGTAGCTGGACCAGCTTTTGCTCTTCCGTATTGCTGAGGTCTGCGCTTAGGAAGACAGGTCTTTGCTTTTCCTCATCAGGGCTGAGGAATACCTCCTTGAGCTCCTGCTTCTGCGGCTTTGGGAGGTATTCCATGCACTCAGGTTCCTCTTTGGCTTGCTCAGCTAGCGGGTTTCCCTCACTCATACTAGGAGCCTCTGATAGCTTGCAAATATGCCAAGGAACACCCTCGACGTGATAACACTTCTTCCTTTTTGAGTAGAAGCTACCCACTCGTCTGTCGTCTTCACCATGCTCCATGACCTTCTTCAAGGTGTAGATGTTTTTGGCTGTTCCAAGGGCGTCCTTCCTCGCGGGCTGTTCTTCCTTCGGCTCCTCCCTTGTCACTATCGCTCCAGCTAGTGACTGATCCTGGATGTCCTCCCGTCTTGGCAAAGGAGTTGGCCGAAACAGGGCCGGAAGCGGCCCGTCCTCCATCTCCATGAACCATACCACCTCAGGTTAGTGTGCCTCCTCCAGATTGAAAGGATTCACCGAAGCGGGTATTGTGATCACCCTTTCTTTCCACATGGCCTTCATCACCTGGTGAGCTGTTGAAGGTACATCATCAAAGCGGTGAATCCAAGCTCGCCCAATAATCATGTGGTAAGTTTTTTTCGGCCTCAATGACATGGAATTTGGCGGAGCAGTTTATTTGCCCGATCTGGACCCCCAAACGGATCCAGCCCAGAGTCATTCTGGAGCCACTTCCAAACCCCGTCAAGGATGAGGGCATCTTGACAATCTTATGCCTGGGTATCCTTCCCATCTTTAGGGTGCCCAAGGGAATGACGTTTATCGCACCTCCACCATCGACGAAGGCTGTTTTGAATTCGACGTAGTTGATCGCGGCCGTTACATATAACGGCCTTTGGTGGTTGGTGTCAGTTCTTCTGTCCAACTCGTCGAACGTCATGATTAATTTTTGTGGTCTAAGGGCTCTGATGACTTTGCAATTCGTGGTGACTAATTCTTCTCCGTACTCCTCTGCCACCCTTAAGATTGCTTTTATCATCTCATGTCTGCAGCCGTCTGAAAAGTTCATCTCATCAAAGAATCTGGTGAATTTGGTAGATCCCCTTATTCTCTCAGCTCAGAGTCTTCGGTATCAGCGCCATACTCTTCTTCCTCATAGAGTTCTGCAACCACATGGGTTGCTGCTTCCGCCACCTCTTTGACGTCTGCTATCGAGATCACGGCGACCTCTTTCCCCTTGGATTCTCGTTGTGTATGAGGTGGCAGAGGGTTGCTTCGTACATCTTTAGTTGATTCTTCAACAACCAACTGGCCTTCCCTTATTTTCCTGTCCACCATCCACCTGAGTTTCCTGCATTCCGTGGTTGGACGGGAGATTTACCCGTGGCATTCGCTCAATTTCGTATCCAGAAATTGTCCTCCCGTAGGCCTGTGTTCAAATGCCGGCAGGATTCCATCTTGTCGCCATTTCTTGCAAAGGTCAATGGCGTCCCTGACCGAGATGGGCAGGGGTGGCGGCTCTGGAGCTGCAGGTTGCAGTTGCTTGCTGGGCGAGGATGTCGCGGGCACGTTGGCGTCTCGTGGTCGTTTGTAGTTGAATACCGCGTTTTTTAGCTATGGGTATTTCGTATAATTATGATATGTGTTGGGAGTTAAGTGTAATTATTTGGAGTTGTTTATAATTGATTACTAGCAATTGGGGGTCTTTGTGACATTAATCTAAAAGTTGTAGTGTCTTTTAATCGAGTTTGGGGGGAGGTTATCGCCTTTTTGGCTAAACTATTGAGGTTGAAGTGTCTTTTTTCAACTGATTAGTTATCAGTTTGACATGGGAATTTTAATTGATGGAAACAAATATTCCCATAAACTTTTTTTCCTTCGCATCAATTATTTATTTCTTTTTTGGTCCAAAAAAAAACTATAAAACACAAGATCTTTTTCCTTCTTTTCTTGTTTCCCCAACACTCACGCCTCTCTCTCTCTCTCACCCGACCCTCACTCTCTCTCTCTCGTCTCTCTCTTTGGCCGACGGCAAGAAGAAGCAGCGGAAGCACCGCCGCCGCCGCCGCCTCTCTCTCTCTTTCGTGCGCAGGTAATCTCTCTCTCTCTCTCTCTCTCTCTCTTTTCTCTTTCTCTCTTCCTTTTCTTTTTCTTCTTTTTTTTTCTCCCTTCCCGTCCGTCCGTCTGACCCTCCATGGGCGGCGGTCTCTTGCTCTCTTTTGCTCTTGAATTCTTGTTGATCTCTTGTACTATTGAACTCTTGATTTCGAATCATGTATGAAGCATGTAATCTTAAATTTTCAGATTTATATTGTTAGTTTCATCGTTCATGGAATCGTATGATTAGTAATCAAGTTTTAGGGTTTATCATGTTCATGGGTGATGGGAAGAACCCTAGTTTGGAGGAGAAGTTTGATTAAGCAATTTGGGTGATTGGATGATCATATTATGTGGGTAACAACTTAATTTCTTGCTGGGAATAATGTTATATTAGGTTTAGGATGAATATAGGATGAACTAGATGCCTGGGGAAAAAGTTTCATGAAAATTGATAATTCCCGTATGTTTGTTTTGGGTGAAACTTGAAATTAGAGTAACTTTTGATCCAGGATTCAAAATTAAGATCCCTTTGAGGCTAAACCTATTATTTCGAATTTTTTGAATCTAATGAAACTGCTTTTGATCCATGATATATTTGGGAAACTGGATAAATAAATTGGTGGAGTTATGATAGGTTATGTACGCTTTAGGTTAGAGGATTTTGGGGCAAGTTTTTGGGTGTTGTTTTGAAGTATGAATTAAGTGTGATGTTAGGTTAGTGTTAGAACCCTAAACCATTGACAATCATTTGCATGTAGATAGTATAACGAGGATATTGCTAGAATAATTGTGTTGATTAGAATATTGTTACGTGTAGGTGACGAGTTTGTCGACGACGGGTACGTAGAGTACTTTGATTGATTACGATAGTTAGATTTGCTTTGAGGTAAGTAAACGTGCCAAGCCTAGTGTTCTTCTATCTCTTTCGTGTCCATTGAATATTTTGATTTGTTACGTCTCAAAGTGTGTTTACGTGCTACATGACTTGAAATACATGATTTCTACTTATTAAATGCTTTTGCTGAAAACATCACCATGATATTAATGAACTATAACGTGAAGTGGAAGAAGTTGTGCGGGGCCATTATTATTATCTTTGGGCGTGTTGGTTGCGGTCCCGTCCCTCTCGATCCGGTTGCAAGTCCCCGGATAGCGGCATGTACTCACTCCTCTGGCCGACGTAGTCTTAGGGGGGTGTCGACACTTAAGGTCATGGAAGCTGTGGTTTATTTGAGTTACCCCGTCACAACGAATTTATAATGATGATTTTGGATTTGAGTATGCTAATGGAAAAAGAATTTGAAATGTTTTAATTTTTCTTTAAGGGATAATGGTTGTAATGGAAATTGTATGGAGTTGGAAACTTATATGTTTCATACAAGTGTCAACTATATTTCACTATGATTTGGAAAAACTCTTAGTCTCAAGAAAGAATCACTGGTTTTGAAACTCGTATCGTCGTTTTACATGCATGGATGTTTCTTACCAGTATTTATTGCTGATTTTATGATGTGGTGTTTCTTATTCTTTCCGCACCACAGGTCTTGAAGATGGGACTTTGGAATAGAAGGGATCGCGAATCACACATTAGTTTATTTCTTAGTTGAACACTTAGTTTCTTTTTGAGAACATTATTAGTATGTTTCCTCTCGTTTTGGAACGGTTTGTTATTTTCAAGCACTTAGTTTGTTTGACCAAGTTTGGGGGTTAAGACAAGGTTTAATTTCTTTTAAAAATGCTTTTAGTTATTGATTTTGGTTGGTTGTTAGCTTGAGACCTGCTTTTAACATCCTTGTATCCGGGTTCCTCTCGGGTACGGAGTGGCACCCCCGGGTCTCGGGCTTTTTCGTCAAATTCCGGGGTGTTACAGGTGGTATCAGACCCCGGCATTTTATAAAATAAGTTAAAATCTGTTAGGATAACAAAAAAGGACATAGGGAAAATAAATTAAAATTCGACAAGTCGTTGGTTATTTGGGTATAATCGTTAGGATTGTTGTGTGTGTAAGTCTTTAGAAAATAGGATAGAAAGTGTGTACAACCACCCATCCACTCCTAGTCAAGAGTTTTACCCGCCCGAGTAAATACGTAAGTTGGGTGTGAGGCGTTTCGTTGGAGTTCGGGTTGAGATCAAAAGGTTGGACGATTTCTTTTTTTTCTCAGGAAGTCTTGTATGACTCAAATTTGAAGTTTTGGGAGTTGTTCTCAAGTTATGAGAGTAATTATTTTTTGTTACGATATATACCTTGTGAAATTAGAAATTTATTAAGTTGTTTCCTCTTGTAGATGGCTAGAACTAAGCATACAGCAAGGAAGCGTGTGATGCTAATTGAGAAGCACCCTGTTGTGACACGTTGGGTCGAAGGTGAAGACTTTACAGATTTCATGACCGTGTGGTTCAGTATTGTGAGGATAGGTTCCATGCCTTAGATTTTCTTCGGTTTAGGAATCAGGCTTTTCAGGCTTACTGTATGGTGAAGGCATTACCTATGAGACCCATGTTTCGAGAAATTATTACAAAGTATAGCAACATCATGGGCAGGTTCAATCGACTGAATGATAGGGATTATCGTTGCCAAGGTGAAGGACGGTAAGTGCAGATTTTATATGCAAGCTGTTGATGGAGACTCATCTTAAGTGGCAAAGTTATACAGTTATTGAGATAGAGTCGAGTGATGAAGAAGACGTGATCTACATAAGCTCTAGTGATGAAGAAGAGGTGATCATTATAGACTCTAGTGACGATGAGGAAGTCGAAGAGGATCCAATGGAAGATTTCGATGAATACCCCGAGATTGAGGAAGATCCCATGGAGTATGAAGAGAGTGAAGAAGACCCGAGTGAAGGTGAAGAGCACGAGTATGATGCCGATGAAGAGGAGGAGTTGGATGAAAGTGATGAGGACGAGGATTAAGCTTGTTAGAATTCTTTGGATTTCCTAGACTTGATGTATTTTGAGTTTTTATTATTGGTTTGAATAAGGCTATGCTGCCAAGCAATACTTTGAAGTTTTTAGAACGATTTTGAATAGCCACTTTTGGGCTAGAGACGATTGTTGGTAGCTTAATTAGGTGGATTTTGTTTTCGTGATGGAGATGATACTCATGTTTTGAGAACCCAATTTAGGGAGTTTAATAAATTTATCTTTCTGAATTTTGGAGTATGATTTGATAGATCAAGTATGTATTATGTTTTGTTACCATTGATTAAGTGCTTAGGAAGCGTTCATGAAGTTAGAACGCAAGGACATTGATTTTTGATGTTGTTGAGTCTGCGCGCAGTGAGTTTTTGTTGTAACAGACGTGTGTAATTTTGGAGTTATTTTCCTTGATTTTTCCCCACAAATTATACATACCCAAGTATCTCCTATAAATTTTTTGGATCCATATGAGTTTCGAGATTTAGTCATGAACTTTCCAAGTGGGATGTTCAGTAGCAGAATTGTAAAGTGACTTGCTATAGTATTTTTGATGTTTACCTACCTTGGATCTTTTTTGATTCTCAAATTTTTATGGTTGATAGTAGACACAAAGGGTTAAGTATGGATGACAGCCTAGCTCATTTTGAAGGATTTAAAGTCATATTATGACGTTGCAAAGTCCGAGTTTATATTCTAGTCGCCTGTGACAGCAACTGTATTGATCTTTGGATAACTTGAGTTCTGTATATTATTTTGAATTGATTCTTCTTGATTATGAAAGATAACTCATAAAGGTTGTTGCACACCAAAATTTGTAAATTTTTCTTGGACTATCGATCACTTTTCCGATTTTTAAAGGAAGCATGAAAAATGAGACGTGATCAGCCTATGTGTAATTGTATGAGAAATTGATTGTTTGGTGAAGAATGTGCAACCTTACTTGCTTAATTGCTCATTAGGAGACATATGTTTCTTTCTTACTTGTACTTCATGGTATGATTAAATAATACAATAGGTTATAGTGTAGGGATTATGACTGATAGACCACATCTGTACTACACCAGGAGAAGTTGTCAAGTTCCAATGGCAGCCCCAAATAACAACAACAACAACATGGAGCAGTTCTTTGTGCAATTTGCTCAAATGGCGCAGAACGCAAACCAAGGAGAGCAGAATAACGCTAACTGGGCAAAGAAAGTGTCGGACATGAAGCCTGGAAACTTTGATGGAAATGAGGACCCAGTAGAACTGGAGAATTGGATTGACGAGATGGACAAAGTTCTGGAGATGGTCGAATGTCCTGAAAACCAGAAGGTTGTGTGCGCGGCATTCTACTTGAAGCATGATGCAAACATATGGTGGAGGAATACACGTCAAACGTTTCTGGCACAACCCAATTCAATTGGGAGTCTCTTCAGACTGCACTCCGCAACCGGTTTTATCCATCACATGTCCAGGATCAGAAGTACCTTGATTTTGTGAATTTGAGGCAAGGGAACGACTCTGTGACTGAATACTTCAGGAAATTCAAGGAGTTGTCTCGAATCTCAAGTCAGCTAATGCCTGATGAGATGACCAAGGTCAGAAGTTCATGTCACGTCTGCAACTTCATTTTCAGAAGGACTTGATGTGTAGGACCTATGATACTCTACAAGAGGCCTACGACAGAGCGGCAGCTGTTTGGCGCATTCAAGAGGCACAGGAAGAAAAGCGAGGTAAGCGTAAGATGGAGAATGTTGGAGGCTATGGCAACAATCAGAATAAGATCGTTCAGGGTAATCAAGATAAGAGGTTTAAACCAAACCAGGGAGGAAGTAACCAGAATCAGTACCGGGGTAACAAGCAGAACAATGGAGATCAAGCTTCTCGTCACTACATCTGCAACAAGTTTCACCAAAACCATCTGGGAAAGGATTGCCAAGGAAACCTTATTACTTGCTACCACTGTGGTAAGAAAGGTCATCGTTCGTTTGAGTTCCAATCGAAACCAAATGGAAATCAACAAGGAAACCAAGGAGGCAATTACCAAGGGAATCGACAGTTCAACGACAACAGTCAGAATGGAAACAGGAACTATGGGAATCGCAACTATCAGAACAATGGAGGCACTAATTTTTGCAGGCAGCAGGTGAAAAACTAGGTTAATGGGAGGAACAATGGAGTCCAGAATAGGAGCGAAAACAGCAATGCTACGGACAATGCCAACAACAACAATGGGACTGGTACAGCAGGAACTACCGCACAGAATGGGGACGTTGCAAGGATTCTTGTGATGAGCAGGACTGAGGCAGAAGCAGCAAATGGAGTAGTCACTGGTACATTTCATGAGTTACCAGCATTTACTCTATTTGATTTTGGAGCATTAGATTCATTTATTTCACCAGCATTTGTGGAAAAATTGAGTCTCAAGAAGCCGTCTAGAATATCCATCCCCGTAGCTACCCAAACCGGTCATGTGACTGTGTGTGACACCGTTTTTGAAGGAGTAGAAGTTAAGATTTCAGCTTGTACCTTGCCGGCGAATCCAATACAATGTGATCTTAGGGTAATAGATGTTATATTGGGAATGGATTGGCTGGGTAAATATCGAGCAGTTATAGACTGTCACGATCAGAAAATAAGGCTCAAATGTCAAAAAGGAGAAAAGGTTTCTTACTGTGGTATCACAAAGGAACCATGTATCCGACTAGTGTCAGCTTTGACCATAGTCAACCTGTTGAAGAAGGGGAATAGTGCTTATTTATGTTATGTCCAAGACGTGACTAAGAAGGAGAATGTGTTGGAAGAAATACCGGTAGTCAAGGATTTTCCCGATGTGTTCCCGGAAGAAATTCCTGGAATGCCACCCAGGAGGGAAGTTGAGTTCACTATCGATTTAGCACCTGGAACAGGTCCAATTTCAAAGGTGTCGTACCGTATGGCACTGGCGGAATTGAAGGAACTCAAGGATCAGTTTCAAGAGCTACTTCAGAAAGGTTACATACGACCAAGTGTGTCCCCGTGGGGCGCACCTGTGCTGCTTTTGAAGAAGAAAAATGGAAGCTTGAGGTTGTGTATCGATTACAGAGAGTTGAACAGCGCGACGGTTAAGAAAAATTACATGATACCTCGAATTGATGACTTGTTCGATCAGTTACAAGGGTCGAGTGTGTTCTCAAAGGTAGATTTGAGATCAGGGTATCACCAGCTTCGGGTAACCGAGAAGGACATCCCGAAGACAGCCTTTAGAACGAGGTATGGACATTACGAGTTTACAGTTATGCCTTTTGGGTTAACTAATGCTCCTGCAGTATTTATGGATCTAATGAATCGTGTCATGTGGATGTTGTTAGATCGTTTCGCGGTCGTCTTTATTGATGACATCCTTGTTTATTCAAAGAGCGAGGAAGAACACGAAGAACATCTCAAGAAAGTGTTAGAAACTTTGAGACATGAGAAGTTGTATGATAAACTCTCGAAGTGTGAGTTTTGGTTAAAGCATGTTCCATTTTTGGGTCACATAATCTCAAAGGAAGGGATATCCGTCGATCCAGGAAAGATTTTAGCAGTTAAAGACTGGAAGACTACGAAGAATGTGTCCGAAGTAAGAAGTTTTCTGGGATTAGCAGGATACTATATGCGTTTCGTGAAATATTTCTCGAAGATCGCTAGACCACTGAATTCACTAACCAAGAAGACGGTAAAGTATCATTGGAACGAAGATTGTGAGAAAGCATTCGAGACATTGAAGGAAAAGTTGACTACAGCACCTGTGTTAGCTTTACCTAATGATTATGGCGAGTTTGATGTTTACAGTGACGCGTCGAAGAAGGGTTTAGGATGCCTGCTTATGCAAGAAAGGAGGGTTATTGCCTATGCTACAAGACAATTGAAAGTTCATGAAGAGAACTATGCTACGCATGAATTAGAGCTTGCAGCAATAGTTTTCGTACTGAAGATATGGAGACATCATTTATATGGATCTGTGTGTAGATTGTATACGGACCACAACAATCTTAAATACATCTTCACTCAGAAAGAGTTAAATAACAGGCAAAGACGTTGGTTAGAGATTATAAAGGATTATGACTTGTGTATCCAATACCACAAGGGGAGGGAAAACGTAGTAGCCGATGCGTTAAGCCGAAAATCGAGTCATACTTTAGATGCTATGCTAGTTTTACCGGACTGGTTATGCAATGAGTTTAGGAAGCTCGAGATTGAAGTTGTGGAACAAGGTGGAGTGAAGAATATCCTTGGGAATATGTCAGTTGTTCCGGACATTTTTGAAGAGATAAGGAGTAACCAACCAGGAGATGTGAAAGGGAAAGGATAAAGAAGAAGATGGCAGAAGGTCAAGCAAAGGATTTCAAGATTCATGAGGATGGAAGTATTCGTTACAAGGGAAGATGGTGTTTACCGCATAAGTGTGCAGAAACCAAGGAAAAGTTGATGCGAGAAGCGCACAACACACCCTACTCAGTACATCCAGGAGGTGAAACTTTATAAGGACATGAAGAAGATGTTTTGGTGTCCAAACATGAAAAAGGAAGTGACAGAATTTGTGGCAAGATGTTTGACTTGTCAGAAGGTGAAGTTTGAACATAAAAGAATGGGAGGTTTAGTGCAACCATTAGATGTCCCAGATTGGATGTGGGATCCAATTTCAATGGATTTCTTGACTGCGTTACCGACATCAAAGAATGGGCTGAATCAAATTTGGGTCGTAGTTGACAGATTGACCAAGACAGCAAGGTTTATTCCGATGAAAGATACGTGAAACATGGAACAAAGAGTTGATGCGTATATGAAGAACATTGTGAGGTATCATGGAGTACCAAGCTCTATAGTTTCCGACAGATATCCAAACTTTCTTTCTCACTTCTGGAAAGCACTCCAGGAGGCGTTGGGGACTCAGTTAAAATTTAGCACGGCGTTCCACCCTGCTACGGATGGACAAACCGAGAGAACAATTCAGACTTTGGAAGACATGTTTAGGTCTTGTGTTATGGATTTTCAGGGTTCATGGGTTAATAGATTACCTTTGATAGAATTTTCCTACAACAACAGTTATCACGCCAGTATCGGAATGGCACCACATGAGGCGTTGTATGGAAGAAAGTGTAGAACACCACTGTGTTGGAACAACATAAGTGAGACAATGGTAATTGGTCCACAGTTAATTGAGGAGATGACACATCAAGTGAGACTTATACAGCAGCGAATGAAGGCAGCACAGGATAGGCAGAAATCCTACGCTGATCAGAAAAGGAGACCGTTGGAGTTTCAAATTGGAGAAAAATCGTTTCTTAAGGTTTCACCGACTAAGGGAGTCATGAGGTTCAATTAAAAAGGGAAGTTGATCCCGAAATTCATAGGACCATATGATGTCATAGAGAAGATTGGAGAAGTGGCTTATCGTTTGGAATTGCTGTCGAATTTGGGTCGTGTTCACAACGTATTCCACGTATCTCAGCTGAAAAAGTACGTTCCCGATGCATCTCATGTGTTTGATCCTGAACCAGTAGAATTGGATCCGTCTTTGAGTTATGAAGAGCATCCTGTTAAGATTCTTGACACCAAGACAAGGAACACCCGTAACAAGAGTGTCAAGATTGTAAAGGTCGTGTGGACAAATCACCTCACTGAAGAGGCAACTTGGGAAGCAGAAGATGAGATGAGGAAGAAGTACCCTCACCTTTTTGAAGAGGTACCTTGAGTTCGGAGGACATCAATCCTCTAAGGGGGAGAGGATGTAATCCTATGGTTTTACGATTTTTAGTTACATTATTTCGTATAGTATGTTGCTTATCATTCGTGACCTTAGGTTTATCAAACGAAATGCAAAGGTTAGGTAATGCATTTAGTAGTTGTACTCTTGAGTTGGAGATTCTTAGATTTAAGTCTTCGAGGATTTGGGTTAAGCTTCGAGGAAGAAGCTTTTTTAAGGAGGGAAGGATGAAATATCCCGTTTTGTAGCTATGCGTATTTTATGTAATTATGATATGTGTTGGGAGTTAAGTGTAATTATTGGGAGTTGTTTGTAACTGATTACTAGCAATTGGGGGTCTTTGTGACATTAATCTAAAAGTTGTAGTGTCTTTTAATGGAGTTTCGGGGGAGGTTATCGCCTTTTTGGCTAAGCTATTGGGGTTTAAGTGTCTTTTTTCAACTGATTAGTTATCAGTTTGACCTCGGAATTTTAATTGATGAAAATAAATATTCCCATAAACTTTTATTCCTTCCAATCAATTGTTTCTTTTTTTCTTGGTCCAAAAAAAAATATAAAACCCTCGATCTTTATCCTTCTTTTCTTTTTTTCCCAATACTCACTTCTCTCTCTCTCACCCGACCCTCACTCTCTCTTTCTTCTCTCTCTTTGGCCGACGGCAAGAAGAAGCAGCGGCAGCACCACCGCCGCCGCCGCCTCTCTCTCTCTCTTTCGTGCGCAGGTAATCTCTCTCTCTCTCTCTATTATCTCTTTCTCTCTTCTCTTTTCTTTTTCTTCTTTTTTTTCTCCCTTCCCGTCCGTCCGTCCGACCCTCCATGGGCGGCAGTCTCTTGCTCTCTTTTGCGCTTGAGTTCTTGTTGATCTCTTGTACTCTTGAACTCTTGATTTCGAATCATGTATGAAGCATGTAATCTTAAGTTTTAGTTAGTTTCATCTTTCATGGAATCGTATGATTAGTAATCAAGTTTTAGGTTTTATCATGTTCATGGGTCATGGGAAAAACCTAGTTTGGAGGAGAAGTTTGATTAAGCAATTTGGGTGATTGGATGATCATAGTATGTCGGTAACAACCTGATTTGTTGTTGTGAATCATGTTATATTAGGTTTAGTATGAATATAGGATGAACTAGATGCTTGGGAAAAAGTTTCATGAAAATTGATAATTCCCGTGTGTGTGTTTTGGGTGAAATTGGAAACTTGAAAGTAGTGTAACTTTTGATCCAGGAATCGAAATTAAGATCCGTTTGAAGCTAAACCTATTATTTTGAATTTTTTGAATCTAACGAAACTGTTTTTGAGGCATGAGCTGTTTGGAAAACTGGAGAAATAAATTGGTGGAGTTATGATACGTTATGTATGCTTTAGGTTAGAGGATTTTGGGGCAAGGTTTTGGGTGTTGTTTTGAAGTATGAATTAAGTGGGATGTTAGGTTGGTGTTAGAACCCTAAACCATTGACTATCATGTGCATGTAGATAGTATAGCGAGTATATTGCTAGAATAATTGTGTTGATTAGAATATTGTTACGTGTAGGTGACGAGTTCGTCGACGACGAGTACGTAGAGTACTTTGATTGACTACGATAGTTGGATTTGCTTTGAGGTAAGTAAACGTGCCAAGCCTAGTGTGCTTATATCTCTTTCGTTTCAATTGAATACTTTGATTTGTTACGTCTCAAAATGTGTTTACGTGCTACATGACTTGAAATACATGATTTCTACTTGTTGAATCCTTTTGCTAAAAACATCACCACGATATTAATGAACTATAACGTAAAGTGGAAGAAGTTGTGCGGGTCCATTATTATTATCTTTGGGCGTGTTGGCTGCGGTCCCGTCCTTTCCGATCCGGTTGCAAGTCCCCGGATAGCGGCATGTACTCACCCCTCTGGCCGACGTAGTCTTAGGGGGGTGTCGACACTTAAGGTCATGGAAGCTGTGGTTAATTTGAGCTCCCCCGTCACAACGAATTAATAATGATGATTTTGGATTTGAGTATGCTAATGGAAAAAGAATTTGAAATGTTTTGATTTTCCTTTAAGGGATAATGGTTGTAATGGAAATCGTATGGAATTGGAATCTTTAATGTTTCATACAAGTGTCAACTATATTTCACTATGATTTGGAAAAACTCTTACTCTTAAGAAAGAATCACTGGTTTTGAAACTCGTATCGTCGTTTTACATGCTTGGATGTTTCTTACCAGTATTTATTGCTGATTTTATGCTGTGGTGTTTCTTTTTCTTTCCGCACCACAGGTCTTGAAGATGGGACTTTGGAATGGAAGGGATCGCGAATCACACACTAGTTTAGTTCTTAGTTGAACACTTAGTTTCTTTTTGAGAACGTTAATAGTATGTTTCCTTTCGTTTTGGAACGGTTTGTTAGTTTTAAACACTTAGTTTGTATGCCCAAGTTTGGGGGGAAAGACAAGGTTTAATTTCTTTTAAAAATGATTTTATTTATTGATTTTGGTTGGTTGTTAGCTTGAGACCTGCTTTTAACATTATTGTATCCGGGTTCCTCTCGGGTACGGAGTGGCACCCCCGGGTGTCGGGCTTGGTCGTCAAATTCCGGGGTGTTACAGTTGGCGTGCGCTCGTTGGCATGTTTCTTCTTCATTCTTTCCATTAGGGGTTCGACATTCATGGTGCAGTTAATCAATTTTGAAAAATCAGGCGCGTTCAAGTTGATTATATTCGTCTCGCATGCCCTCCAGGCATATCTCTACCAGACGTCCTTCCGAGACCTCATCGATGCATTCTAAAGCTCTGGTCCTGAATTTCTTGATAAACGCGACTCCCTCTTCATCATGTTTCTAATACATGCGAGACAAATGAATGGTAGTAACCTTTTCGTCAACTTGGAAGAATTTGGTGTAGAATTTCTTCACCATGTCCTCCCATGTCTTAACGGATCCCGCTTCCAAGGTCTGGTACCATTTGTGCGCGAAAGTTCCTAAAGATTTAGGGAACTTGCGCATAAGCATTCTGGTGTCCGCTCCATGTGGGCCCATCAGGTCGACGAACCTCATTACGTGTTCATGAGCATTCCCGCTAACTTCATCAAACTTTTCCCACTTGGGTGCTTTATACACAGTAGGTTTGGGCATAAAATAGATATCCTTCGAGATGGGAGGCGCACTGTCAACTCTAGGGATGACAGTATCTGTGAATCTTTAGTTGGCGACAATGTTCTCAAGCTTCTTTTCGAGGATAGCCATGCTGGCAGGTGTGGGTTCGCCCACGTGCTGATGATCTCGGCCCAAAACCCGGGATATAGGGCATATTTGGGTTGTAAGGAGGCGGCGGGGGGGGGGGGGGCATGACTCCCTAGGGCTCCCTTTGCATACACTGGGAGTGCCGAATATGGCGTAGAGCTCCCTGCCGTTACCAAGGATGAACTCAAAGGGAGCCCCGGCATACCAGAGCCATTGGGGAAGGAGGTTTGGGCAGCAGATGTGTGGACTATAGAAGCGGATGCTGTCCGTTGTGGAGGAAGCTGAGCCTTCGGCGGTGAGACCGAAGCCTCAGTGTTTAGGGCGAGCTTTTACAAAATTTCCATGATCTGAGTGATCTGGGCAGATTGAGCCTCCATGGTCTGAGCCTGACTCTGAATTGTGGCTTGAAGCGCTTCCAAGGAGAGCCCATCCCCAGTGGCTGTCCGGGTGCGGGTATTAGGGTCGGTGGTCGTACGACGTATCCCTTCCTCCCCTTAGGTTTCTTCATAGGAGGGGGACTGATCATCATCACGAATGGTTCTGGGCGAGGAAGACATTTTTGGGATTTTCTCGAGGTGTTGGAGTGTTGGAAGTGAGTGTTCACGTCGGGTTCACCAAATTGTGCACAAGGATTTCCTGAGGAGATAACCCAAGTGTACACCTCAAACAGGGAATGAAGGCGAAAACACAGAGAAGTTGTAAGGTGTGTGTAGGGAGAGGCTAAGCACTGGTAACTGCTTGTGAGAGAGAGACAGTGAGCTATGTATTGGACCAGTATATGACTTATGTCGCAACGAAGTGCTAACGATCCTATATATAGTGGGGAAGTGACCGTTGAGGGGTTAATGCACCATAAATGGCGGCTTAAAGATAGACCCCCAATGGCACGTTTGACCGTGTATATAGGAACTGTTACGTATCTGCCCGTAAGTATCGGAGACCGTTATGAGATCAGCCGCATTGATGGGACACGTAATCCAAGGATCTCTCAGTCAATTACCAGAGGTCGCGTACAAGCTTGGTTGTCGCATGCGCGCGACGAGCCTTACCCTAGCCTCCAAACCACTAAGTGCCTACAAGTCCCGTGTTATGGTGCGCGGGGGCCCTTTCTCGTAGCCCCCACGTGGATCAACACGGGTGGTGATCCGATGTGTATGGAGCACAGCTGGATGTGATGGACAGCTGCCACGTGGCGATGATCCGTCTGTCTGAAAAGCAGTATCTACACCTTTGTACTCGTATTTCTGATGAATGCATTACTTTCGTTGCTGGCGAAAAAAAAAAAAGAGTAACGACTAAAACACATCCACGCCCGAGATGAGGAGGCCGATTTTGAATTTTACGGTTATTGCTACCCCTTAGCTTATGTCATCAGTTTGAAACCAAGTTTATTTTAGTCATTTGCATGTGAATTTCATGACAAAGCATACCTATTAGAAATTTAAGTCCCCTTGAATCTAGGGAATGAAAGTGGTCTTTGAGAGTCACATAATCTTTCCAGATAGCTTCTTAGGGTAGAGCATTGGACCATTGCACGAGAACCCTCACTATTGGAGCATTTCCTCTTTGGACCAATTTCCTGTCAAGAATTACTGCTGGTTCAACTAGTAATTGTCCATCTAGGCCAACTTTAGAACATGTAGGGGAACTCAACATATGTATGTTTCAATCTTAGTTAAAATTAAGAACTCCGTTTAAAGATAAGAAGACGAACAAACAATCTCACGGAGATAATATACAACTAAGGGAACAAATGCAAACTAGAGAGAAAAAGAAACCTAAAAGAGATGTGGAAAGACTCCAAAAGCCTCTCCCAAAGGTTCATAAACATGGTGTTCTCACTATGGTGTTGAAGTAGTGTCAGTCAAACTCTTCGCTTTATAGTGAGCCAGTTTAAGAAGAAATTGACATATGCTTTCATAGTGATAAAGATTTGCATTATATGGAGAAATCCAATGCACTTCTCTAAGTTGCTAAAATTGACATTAGAGGAACTTTGTGATCACTCCACTCATATTGAGCTTATAGCGAAGACGATGCATCTTATCCGAGGACTATATAGCAAAATTCAAGTCCATCAGGAACTGAGACTTTCCATACTCAAAGAACATGAAACATAGGTTGAATCTGCATGCATACATATTTCTTGCAGCATCACTAATTGAAACTCCTCGTTGCAATAACAGTGACTGAATGCTCATTTTTTTTCTCTTTGGTGTCTTTTTTCATTGGTGTCATTGATCTTCATAAGAATATAAGGCATTTTTGTGTCCATTGCTAGAGAACAACTCAATTATGACAAATAATTAGATTAAGGTTTGTGAGTTAATACAAATGTACTATAAACTCTATTTGTAATTAATACTAGGCGAGAACTAGTGCAAAGCGCGGGCATATGTGAACAAATGAATGTCGTATTTCATAATTAAAATGTAAGAACTTTTTAATTTTGACGAATTGATTATCTTAGATTATGTTAAAGTATATAATGAAGTAAAAGCATTTTCTTAGTTTAAGAAAATGAGAGTCTAGTGAGTGGTCAGAGCGTTCCACCCCCGACCCCCCCCCTCCCCTTCCCTTTTTCCCGCTTCCTCCTTCCATTCTGTTTCTCTATTTTGCAAGAATGGATATCTCAGCAGGACCCAAAAATCACCCACCAATCTCCACCCAGAACATCTATACAATGCTCTCCTCCAAAGGCCATGCAACACCTATGTCAGATACTTCACCCAGCAATAGCGGTAGAGCCCCCTCACAACTCATGGAGAACATGTCCCTTGCCCAGAATATTGCAGCTCCCTCTCCAAATTTTGCTTGGAACAACATTCCTTGGGACATTAAGGAAGCCATTGATCCTCCTGTGGACTATTCCTCTTAGGTCTACATCCCCCTCAGCAAAGATAAAATGAGAGTCATCGAGAGGCTCATAGGAACCCTCATTATTAAAGCTGTGGGAAAGACCTTCAGCCAAGACTTCCTCTTCTCCAATATTAAAGACCTGTGGTAATAAAAAGGGAGAATCCTGGGATGTGACCTGGGAAAAGTTTATGCTCATCAGCTTTGACCACCCTGCTGATTGGGAGGTGGCTTTTCTGGGTGGTCCCTGGTTTATTGATGCTCACTTCCTTAGTGTTCAAAGATGGAAGCATGACTTTAATGCGTCCTCTACTGAATTTGCCAGTTTTGTCTCCTGCATTAGACTCCCTGTTATTCCTCCTGACCTCTTTGATCCTATTATCATTCGAAAGATTGGCAATGGCCTGAGTAAGGTTATCAAACTTGACACTCTCACTGAGAAAGGTCTCAGACCTAAGCTTGCTACACTTTGTGTCCAGGTAAACATTACTGATTCCCCATTTTTCTCTATCAAAGTTGGCTCTCATGTCCTTACTCTGGTCTACGAGAACCTGCCTAAGCTTTTCTCTGCTTGCCACAAAATTAACCACTTTGCTCCCTCTTATCCCTATGCTCCCTCTCCCTCCCCTAGATTGAATCCCCCTGCTAGGGACCATGGGATTGAGCCCTCTGGCCAGCTTAACACTAATCCCCCCAACATGATCCCTCCTCCCTCCATGGTTGAACCCCACTAAGTTATAGGATTTCGATCATGGATACGCAGCGGAAGAAAGAATTATCCATTCAAGACCCTCCAAGGATCACAGAAAGAGAATCATAACGATGGTAAAGAAAGAAACAAGTAACACGCCTAAGACATCTCCTGTGATGACTTGTAGCGTGAATTGTGTCACGTCTCTACGGTTGATCCTCGCCTAGAGTTGAGATCTAGATCTTCCTTCTCCTTTGTGCTAGCTTGGACCGGAGGAAGAGGAAGAAGAAATCACGCAACGAGGATCAAAGAGAGGGCTTCGGCCTCTCTTTGTGGCCGACGAGAAGGGGCGGACGGCTAGGGGCGGTCGGCCTCTAGTTGTCTTGCTCTCTATCTCTTTTGTTTCCTTCCCACTCAACATATGTTATGAGCATTCGTGTGGGAAGGAAGCTAGGAGCATCCTTTATATAGTCTAACAACTCCTTGTCAGCTACCTAAAGGCCCTTCCTAATCCTACTAAGTTTGCAAGGTGTTGCAAAGTGATCCTTCTAATTAATTAATCGTATTAATTAATTCCCAAATCAAGTTTAATCCTATTGGCGTGTGACCCCATATGTTCTATTTAGTTGGTAGCAACAATTTGCTAATATGGAGCGGTTTCTAGTGACACAATTTCTTAACGCGTATGCGCAAGTGCACGGTCAAGTAATATAGGGGTGGTATTTCAACCCCGAGTTATCGATCCCACGAGGACATGCTTGAGATTATTTAATTAGTTATTTAATTTAGAGTACGATGCAGGAGGAAAGATTTGATTGATTTTTAGAATTGAAATAACAACTAAGCTAATATTTTTGTATTTTTATTTTATATTTAATAAAATATATGGAGAAACTAGGCAATCTCTAGATCACCTAGGGTTGTAGACGAATTTCGGTTCAACTATGTAACACGTAAATTCTATTCTAGTTCAGCCGGGTAATTGCGCTGACAATCTCCTATCGGTCTCATGTCATTTTACGTCTCGGTTAACTACAATCTCCTCTCATTCTCATGTTGTACACCGATCCGTTCTAGCAGGTCATCTACTGGTACGATAACGGGTCCTGTCGGCCCACCGTTTCACGGAACAGCTAAATAATCCTACCGAATCTACCCACACTAGGCCAATCCTAACACTTCTCCTTTTAGGTCTCGGTGATTCGGGATTGTGTTCAAATTCTCTACACAATTAGGTTGAGTCAATGTCGTGCACTCATCTAATTAGCTAGCACGTCCGGGTAGCTACTCCATTCATACTAAAGATTAAGCATAGAACAAGAACGTGTAACTAGAACGAATATTAACTTTAAGAAATGAATTGATTCACAAAAGAAACCCTAGTTTTGTTGAATATCAAATCATATCCTAATCGTGTCAATAGTCTAAGATCAACAACAAGTTCAAGAAACTAACATTCAATTGAAGAATCAAATCCAAACGCATGAAACAAATTATGAAATCCGGAAAATAACCGTCTACATAAACCCTAGGCTCTCGTAGAGATGCCTAGCAAAGTATTTAGCTAAGAATAATCAACCAAACAAAAATTACAAGTTTCTCCATACAAAGATTGAGAGAGGAAGAAGAAGAAGATGAAACCCTAGATTTTCAATGGAGGAGGAATCCTCCTCTTCCCCCGTCTCTCTCTTTTCTTCTACGTTGATGGCTTTTTTCTTCCTCACGTGTCTCTTTCTCTTAACCTTAGGTTGTATTAATTAATCATCTCACAATATTAATTAATAACCCTAATGCCCCCTCCTACTTGTCGTGAGTACGCTGGTCCTGCCTTCAGATCGCACGATCACCTTATCCTGATCGTGCGATCTGCTGTTAATCGAGCTTCTATTCTTCTGTCTGATCGTGGGATCACCAAATCTGATCCTGTGATCTGCTGTTGATCGTAGGATCAACTTGTGATCCTACAAGTCAGTGAGTTTTCTTTTTTTCTCTACAACCTTCGCCCACTTGATCGTGCGATCACATATTGTGATCCTGCGATCTACTTCTGATCCTAGGATCAACTATTTTGACCCTACACTTCAGTGGGTTTTCTTCACTTTTCTTTCGCTCAATTTTTCTAAGTCTTCTTTTCTACTCTTCATTGGGGATGTTAAGTGTCATTATTCAAACTTTCTAAAATGACACTTTGACCCTTTTTTCCATCTTTGTCCTCTTTTCTTCCAATTTATTTCTCTCCAAAGCTTCCGCATATGTTCCGAATTTCGTTTTCCTCTCCTCTTGATCCATGAGCTCCGTTTCCTGTCGAACACAACACGAAAACACCCGGTGCGATCAAAAGTGACAAAATAAATGTAAATAATGTGAAAAACGCCCGGATTAACAATTTATCACTCAAAGCTAAACTTATCCAATTTCCTCAAGCTCATAGTGTATTTCTAATATATTCAGCCCGGAAATTACACAAAATGGTACACAAACGTAGAAGAAATATAACTCTAATATAGAGTTATCAAATCCCCCCACACTACCTTTTTGCGCGTCCCGAGCAAAATCAAAAAACATTTCTCACACTATGATTTTCAATCCACCGAATTGCATTCAACTTCACTAGCCATGTGACACAAACAACACACACACCCATGCAATCTACATGACTATACAATGCAACTCGATTATTTCACAATGCAAATATTGAAACGACACTTTTTTTTTCTTTTTCAGTTAGAGATTGGGCAATTTCGCTATCACTAACCAAAATCATCAAGCTCTCACAAGTATTTTTCAAAATTTCACAACCAATAGCAAGAAATTGAGATAAGATGATCATACGCACAAGTTCACTAAGGGGTCCCCAAACATCCACCATAAAATATCCAAGACTTGGGCACGTCCTTTAGCTCAGAGGGTCTAGGCATCTCTAATTCTAAGATAGTCTTTCGTCGCCAAGTCATTTGAGGTTTTCAGACCCTCTTAGCCGCTATTGCATTGAATGCAAGTTGTCCCATTGACGGGAGACACAACTCCGTGTAATTTGGCTTGACTTTAATTTTCCTTAGACGCTCTAATTGGATTGAATCCAAATTCCCCGCGTGAACGGAGGCACATTAGGTTGTTCACCGTATCTAATCCAAGAGAAGATTTTGATTCTTTTTTTTTCTTCATTCTCTTCTATTTCTTTTCAACCGTGCATTTAGAGCTACTAAGTGTGGGCTTTTTCGGTTAGCTCTTGAAACCGCCTTAAGGGATGGTGGTGTACAATCCCTAACTTCACTTAGGCTAGAGTAGCGTACCACATGGAACCTACTCTACACGAAGGTCCACCCCAGATTTACAAGAGGCCACAAGTTTCCACTCGAAAACAGACTATTCAACTCCTTAGTAATTAATCCTCCTAGCACAATAAAGGAACTAAAGGTGTGCCCTCGTCTTCATTCCACATTTCCCTGAATACCCGGGACTTCCTTTCGTGAAACCGGTGGGCAAAATACTAAAAAATTAAAGGTTTCCCTACTATGGCGCTTCCTATTCTCAAAGACTCTTTCATTGAACTCTCTTCGGTTTCTAACTTCATCAATTGCCCAACTCAAAAATTTTAAATTTTTATGGATTTTTGCTTTTCTATTTCTTTTTTTCATATTTCCTAGACTCTACATGCATTTTGGCCAACTCGATTAACCACACGTTTTGGGTAGGGGACTCAATAATGTAAAAGTGTAACAATGCAGAAAATTTTTGAACCTATCACAATACAACAATATATTAAAAAAATTACACTAACCACACAATACTCACAATACTACACAACTACATGTAACAAGGCTATGCAAGGACCGACATGGCTAGAAAAATGTACACAGACCCCCCCCCCCCCACACTTAAGCGTTTCGTTGTCCTCAACGAATTTAGAGATATAATAAGAGGAGTCATCGCTTAAATGTGTAGGCGGTGGATCTCCAAAATTACAGCTCAAAACGTAGAAACAAGAGAGAGAGTTAAAGGTACCTGGGGTGCCCGGACCTACATGGGCACCGTTGCCGCGAAACTGCAACAAGAAGGGGTCTTGTGGACCGTTGACAGTTTCCGGAAAAGTCTCACCTCGCGTCCGGATTCCGATGCGCCTACTCACATTCTCTATCACACGCATCAAGAAGGGGAACCCGGAGCGTCTTCTGTACCTGTGTCCCTGCACACTGGTTGGAAGAATTAACACAACTCTCTCTCACCCCTCAAAACAAATATGGAGAACTAAAAGCAAAAACAGAAACAAATTGCATCCTAATCTACATTGGGTTGCCTCCCAAGTAGCGCTTGTAATTTAAGGTTGACAACCCGACCCGGTTACCTCAACCGAAAAGGATAGTGGAGACTGCTTTATCCCTCCACTTCTTCTTCTTCCACCATCTCTTCTCGATAACTTCACGTGCACCCCTGTGCTCTGAAGAAGGTGGACAATTGAGGAAGCTGACTCCTTTCATTTTGCAATTGATCTTCTTGAGAAACTTCCACCAAGTACCACTGGGCTCAAATGAATCTCTGGCCATAAAATCATCCCAGTAGTACTTCCTTGATGCTATATGCTCTTCAAATGACCCATGAAAATTATCCACACCCCCACACTTGCTGACTTCCAACTCCTTAACTATGGCATATGGATGATAAATAGAATCGCCCATAAAACAAGAGATTGGAAGTTGCTCATTACATTCTTCCCCATAAGAATCCCCATACAGTAATTGTTCCAACTCGTCGCAGACTTGCGTGACATAGGATATGGAGAATTCATCATTAATCAGAGTTGGGGCTTTTACCTCAATATCACTGAGCACAAGTGTTTCACCAGCTTCATCGTCGGCACACCACAGGCTTCCAATGTCGGTTTCTTCCCATTCATGCCAAGGATGTGAGGGCTCTTGCAGTTTTGGCTGGCAATACGGAAGGTCCTCCCATCTTGGGCACACAGGTCCACCCCAGTCTGAATCAGAGTCTGAGTCCTCATAAATGGCGGTGTCCACCAATGGTTCCTGGACACTGCAGTCTTCGTTCGGCTCAGGTATCTCTTCTTCCACTTGTGGTGGTGATGATGAAGGTTCAGTGTGAGGCTCACTGTCATGTGGCAAGGGCTCCTCTTGTGGCTCTTGAATACTAGATTCCCCTGCTGTTGACAGTTTTTCTATTCGTTTCTTTATCCTCTCCAACATCTCCCTCACGTATTCTCTACCTGTGGCTGAATCCTCTTGTGGTAATTGTGCATCTATGGACAAAAATTTGGCGCACACTTCGATGTCATTCATAATACTACGTCGTCTGCCATATCCGCTGATGAGTCTTCCTGGTGCTGATGAAGCTGGGGTTCATGTACTCGACATGAGTCTCTACGGTCGTGCCAAATGCCGCATACATAGCACCAAGTTATGCATGCGTCCTCGTCTTCATGGTTACCCCTGCAGTGGAAACCAGTAGGGGGGACCCGAATAACAGTCTTCGCTCCACATGCTTAAATTGTCTCTTGCTTCCTACGTTCCTGAGAAACAAACTCACAAGACACCCGTGAAGAACAGAGATATAGAATAAGAAAAAATTAAAACTAAAACTAAAATAAAAGTACTCTAAACTAACTCCTAATAAAATATTCTACCGTTGTCCCCGGCAACGGCGCCAAAAAATTGACACGATTTCTTAATGCATATGCGCAAGTGCACGGTCAAGTAATATAGGGGTGGTATTTCAACCCCGAGTTATCGATCCCACGAGGACATGCTTGAGATTATTTAATTAGTTATTTAATTTAGAGTACGGTGCAGGAGGAAAGATTTGATTGATTTTTAGAATTGCAATAACAACTAAGCTAATATTTTTGTATTTTTATTTTAAATTTAATAAAAGATATGGAGAAACTAGGCAATCTCTAGATCACCTAGGGTTGTAGACGAATTCCGGTTCAACTATGTAACACGTAAATTCTATTCTAGTTCAGCCGGGTAATTGCACTGACAATATCCTATCGGTCTCATGTCATTTTACGTCTCGGTTAACTACAATCTCCTCTCGGTCTCATGTTGTATACCGGTCCGTTCTAGCAGGTCATCTACTGGTACGATAACGGGTTCTGTCGGCCCACCGTTTCAAGGAACAGCTAAATAATCCTACCGAATCTACCCACACTAGGCCAATCCTAACACTTCTCCTTTTAGGTCTCGGTGATTCGGGATTGTGTTCAAATTCTCTACACAATGAGGTTGAGTCTCTGTCGTGCACTCATCTAATTAGCTAGCACGTCCGGGTAGCTACTCCATTCATACTAAAGATTAAGCATAGAACAAGAACGTGTTACTAGAACGAATATTAACTTTAAGCAATGAATTGATTCACAAAATAAACCCTAGTTTCGTTGAATATCATATCATATCCTAATCGTGTCAATAGACTAAAATCAACAACAAGTTCAAGAAACTTACATTCAGTTGAAGAATCAAATCCAAACGCATGAAACAAAGTATGAATTCCGGAAAATAACCGTCTACATAAACCCTAGGCTCTCGTAGAGATGCCTAGGAAAGTATTTAGCTAAGAATAATCAACCAAACAAAACTTACAAGTTTCTCCATACAAAGATTGAGAGAGGAAGAAGAAGAAGATGAAACCCTAGATCTTCAATGGAGGAGGAATCCTCCTCTTCCCCCGTCTCTCTCTTTTCTTCTACGTTGATGGCTTTTTTCTTCCTCACGTGTCTCTTTCTCTTAACCTTAGGTTGTATTAATTAATCATCTCACAATATTAATTAATAACCCTAATGCCCCCTCCTACTTGTCGTGAGTACGCTGGTCCTGCCTTCAGATCGCACGATCACCTTATCCTGATCGTGCGATCTGCTGTTAATCGAGCTTCTATTCTTCTGTCTAATCGTGGGATCACCAAATCTGATCCTGCGATCTGCTGTTGATCGTAGGATCAACTTGTGATCCTACAAGTCAGTGAGTTTTCTTTTTTTTCTCTACAACCTTCGCCCACTTGATCGTGCTATCACATATTGTGATCCTGCGATCTACTTCTGATCCTAGGATCAACTTTTGACCCTACACTTCAGTGGGTTTTCTTCACTTTTCTTCCGCTCAATTTTTCTAAGTCTTCTTTTCTACTCTTCATTGGGGGTGTTAAGTGTCATTATCCAAACTTTCTAAAATGACACTTTGACCCTTTTTTCATCTTTGTCCTCTTTTCTTCCAATTTCTTTCTCCCCAAAGCTTCCGCATATGTTCCGAAGTTCGTTTTCCTCCTCCTCTTGATCCATGAGCTCCGTTTCCTGTCGAACACAACACGAAAACACCCGGTGCGATCAAAAGTGACAAAATAAATGTAAATAATGTGAAAAATGCCCCGATTAACAATTTATCACTCAAAGCTAAACTTATAAAATT
The DNA here is from genome assembly GCA_023055425.1 of Linanthus parryae. NCBI lineage: Eukaryota > Viridiplantae > Streptophyta > Magnoliopsida > Ericales > Polemoniaceae > Linanthus > Linanthus parryae. Next base: position 74,957,346 of record JALGPY010000005.1, read on the forward strand.
TCCTCAAGTTCATAGTGTATTTCTAATATATTCAGCCTGGAAATTACACAAAACGGTACACAAACGTAGAAGAAATATAACTCTAATATAGAGTTATCATCTAGCAAGACATACATTCTAGCCAACAAATAGAATAGTCATCCGACAAATCTTGTGCAAGTAATTGTCTCATCCCTTTGTCTCAATATCCGGATTGGACACGAGACATACAATTCAAACTCGTATATCCAATCCATAGTTTCTCGATCCTGGGAATAGCCTTATTCGTCCAAATAACATCAATATCCCATATGTATTTATTTGAGTCTGGCCAGACATTCCATAACCACTATCCCTCGAGTGGCCTAGGGTATTTGCTCCTGTTATTTGAGAGGGACAAATTCTATCTACGTCTACTACGATTTCTAGTCTTGCTTCTTATTGTATCCGGTACACGCCTTTTTAACTACCCAGTCATGGTGCAGCGTTTGACGCTACCAAAATCACAATAATCCACAACTAGACAATCTAATGACTTCAACTCTAAGGATGACAATACCGTTGTCACCAGTGACTTTACATAACATGTATGTAGCCTTCTCGGAGATGGGTCAATCCAGTATGCCATTACACCTAATGCACACCCATGTGTTGGATCATGATATCTCCATATCAATCCAACCTCATGCTAATCTATAGTTGATTGTCCCATTTAATCATTATAATGGACTAGGAATATTTAATATAAACAACGCAATTGTAAATCTAAGGACTTCATTATATTAAAATCCAATAAATAATACAATGAATGTTCTAGCCAAAATAAGTCCATACTAAACTAGACGTTTCTCGTTTTCCAGTAAATAAGCCTCACATGTCTCATATGATTCAAAATCAAATGAGTCTTCAAATCCATCTTTATGGAGTCTATGTACACGTTTCTCGTTTATGTGGCCTAAACGACAGTGCCATAAGTAAGCAGGATTTAAATCATTTATTTTAATCCTCTTAGTATTACTGTTGTAGCCAGGATTGCTCAGATCAAGGACGTATAGCCCATTAAATAATTGTGCACTACAATAGTGAATATTATCAAAATAAATGGAACAAAAATTTTCCTTCATTGAAATAATAAAACCTTCCTTGTCCAAACAAGAAATAAAAATAATGTTTCTGCTCATAGAAGGAACAAAATAGCAATTATTTAATTCTAAAACTAATCCTGGAGGCAGAGACAGCTTGCACACGCCTACGGCAATGCAGCAACCTTTGCTCCATTCCCAACGCACAGGTCTATTTCCCCTTTAGCCAATCTTCTACTTCTCTTTAGATCCTGCACATTTCGACAAATGTGAGATACACGTCTAGTATCCAATACCCATGATGTAGAGATAGTTAAATTGACATCTACACAAAAATACCTGGTGGTGGTGGAATCACTATTCCAAGCCTCTTTTCCTCCAGATATTTCGGGCAGTTCCTCCTCCAGTGTCCAAGCTGACTGCAGTAGTGACATTCACCTTTATTCACACCTTTGGAAATTCCACCAACAGGCTTAAGGGCAAGTTCCTTGGACTTGGCAACTGCTTTGCCTTTTCCCTTGGAGGATGAGGCAAACCTTTTTCCCTTTCCTTTCTGCACCATCATAATGGCCTTGCGCTTACCTGTGTTGATGCTTTGTTCAGCTTTCTTCAACATATTAAGTAAATTTGGCAGTGGTTTCACGATCTCGTTCATGATGAACTGTCCATAACTCTCATGAAACGATTGCAAAACGAGATCGGTGGCCAACTCTTGGCCGACCGGGAACCCTAGTCGTGCGAGATTCTCCAAGTATCCGATCATACGGAGTACATGAGGTCCCACAGGGTTTCCTTCAGCCAGATGACATTTTAACAATGCCTTAGAAACTTCACACCTCTCAACCCTTGCCTAATCTTGGAAAAGCTGCTTCAAGTGTTCGATCTTATCGATTGCATTCATATTCTCATGTTGCTTCTGCTCAGAGGTCATGGTGCAAAGCATGAGGCATGCCACATCATTAGAGTCGTCAACACGCTTCTGATACGCCTTTAGAGCTGCAGGAGTATTGTTTTCTGGACCTACCGGAACTTATTCCTCTATTGCGTACAATTTCTTTTCTTGCTTGAGAACGATTCTCAAGTTTCTGTACCAGTCAAGAAAATTGGTTCCTGAAATCTTGTCCTTCTCAAGGACACATCGTAGGGAATGTTGTGAGCTCGATGAGTTTTTTGGCATATGGAATTATACAAAAGGGAAATACGAAAGTTTTTGTATTTGTGAACTTTTGAATATATTTAATAATGGCTAGATTATTAAACATAGCTCCCACAATTTTTCTACGCATTAGTAACCCTCATGATATTAATGCGAAAAATATCATTATATTTTCTAGTGGGCCAAGATCCATGTTTCATCTCCTTTTCAGCTTGCTTTGGCAAGTCACCCAAAATTTGACTACTTTAGGTAGGAACCATTCCAATTGCATACCATGCAACTCTTGGTTCAATTGGGAAAATAACTCCTTATTTATCCATCCGCATGGATAATCCCAATTGATTGCCGCTAGGTTTTATTCATATTAATAACCCACTTGTGTCCAACCTCTTATTTAAACGATTGCACATTACTTGTTTGTGCCATCACATCTCATCATTATGAACCAAGTCACATTGCTTTGGCATGCACGAGCTTGATAAATCATGATGATGATGAGTGTTTAAATAACGAGAAGGCAAAACACAATATTTGAATTTTGAGGGATTTTAAAATTTAATTTTTAATTGTTTTGTTGATCCATATCAACTGATCTATCTATTTTAAGTTTGGGCACAACTCCAAATAATAGATCCGGGTTGTTAATTATCTTATTATCTTAATTGCATGCATCATTCATACACCAATCACAAAATAATAAGACATAAAAATAAACAACCACAAATGGAATTGGAATGGTTCCTACCTGGCCATATCCACATCACGTTTATTTTGAGCTTGTGGATATGGCCTTTCTAGACTAAAATATTCCCAAGCAAATGGGATTATCTATGAACACTAAAAGCAAACACATCTACATGCGTCTTCATATTTTGGTCCATCCTTCATAGTCTTTGTGGAATGCTCCATGCTCCATCTTTGTTGCTTCGTTGGCTTTGGGCTTCATTTCTTCAATCTTGGCTAACAATCTATTCTATCTAGCACTAGCTAACAACTATACTAAATAAAATAAATCTCACAATTTGAGAAAAATATATCGGCTCGCAGGCCGTAAACCCTAATTAATTAATACATCAAATTGATCGGCTCGCAGGCCGTAAACCAAACCACAAAATTAAACAATCACACCAAACCACATCCTAAAGCCATATCCAATCACCATGCGATTTGCACATAAACAGTTAAAATCTATTTTAACGCGCTTTGTCAATTTTAATTGATTTTAGAATTTCTAGGGACAAAACAGTCCAAGGGGCCCACCAATACATGGCTAACCTCCTTGGAGCCGCCCCGGGCCGAGCCTAGGCTAGTCGGCTTAACCGGTGGGGTTGGCTGACTGCCTAGGCCTTCGGCCTAGGTGGCTTGGGCGGCAAGGAAAGAGAGGAGCGGTCCCTAGGGCCGAACCTCTTGAGTTGTTACCAAAACAACTCCTTCCTTGTTGCCCAAGGCCAAAACGTTTCCGAATTTGAAACTAGTTTCCAAATTGTTGCCCAAACCCCAGATCTAAGATCCTAAAATTTCGCAAACTCACTAATTCATGCATCCAATGCAAAAACTAGGTCTTGCTTGTTGGAATAATTGACAAATTGCATCATATGCTTTATTTGTCCGTTTTGCGCGATAAACAGCAATTTTAAAGTGTAAAACTATCAAAACGTAACACATAAACCACGTCTATGTTCTACGACATGTGGCTCTGATACCACTGTAGAGTATTGATCATGGATATGAAGCAGCAGAAAGAATTATTCATTCAAGACCCTCCAAGGATCACAGGAAGAGTATCATAACGATGGTAAAAGAGGAAACAAGTAACACACCTTAGAGATCTCCTGTGATGACTTGTAACTTGAATTGTGTCACGTCTTTACGGTTGATCCACGCTTAAATTTGAGATCAAGATCTTCCTTCTCCTTTTTGCTAGCTTGGAAGGAAGAGGAAGAAGAAATCATGCAACGAGGATCAAAGAGAGGGCTTCGACCTCTCTTTGTTGCCGACGGGTAGGGGCGGACGGCTATGGGCAGTTGGCCTCTAGTTGTCTTGATCTCTCTCTTTTGTTTCCTTCCCCCTCCACTAATGTTATGAGCATTCGTGTGGGAAAGAAGCTTGGGTCATCCTTTATATAGTCCAACAACTCCTTGTCAACTACCTAAAGGCCCTTCCTAATCCTACATGAGTTCGGATTAGTCCCTTCCTTGCATATTAGTCCTACTAAGTTTGCAAGGTGTTGCAAAGTGATCCTTCTAATTAATTAATCATATTAATTAATTCCCAAATCTAGTTCAACCCTATTGGCGTGTGACCCCATAGTTCTATTTAGTTGGTAGCAACAATTTGCTAATATGGAGCGGTCTCTAGGAAGACATCCATTCTAGCCAACTAATAGAATAGTCATCCGACAAACCTTGTGCAAGTAATTGTCTCATCCCTTTGTCTCAATATCCGGATTGGAACCAAGACATACAAGTCATACTCGTATATCCAATCCATAGTTTCTTGATCCTGGGAATAGCCTTATTCGTGCAAATAACATCAATATCCAATATTGATTTATTTGAGACTGGCCAGACATTCCATAACCACTATCCCTCGAGTGGCCCAGTATATTTGCTCCCGTTATGTGGGAGGGACAAATTCTATCTACGTCTACTACTATTTCTAAGCTGGCTTCTTATTGTATCCGGTACATGACTATATAACTACCCAGTCACGGTGCAGCGTTTGACGCTACCAAAATCACAATAATCCAAAACTAGACAATCTAGTGACTTCAAGTCTAAGGATGACAATACCGTTGTCACCACAAGAAGCGCTTGTGACTTTACATAACATGTATGTAGCCTTCTCGTATATGGGTCAATTCAGTATGCCATTACACCTAATGCATACCCATGTGTTGGATCATTATATCTCCATATCAATCCAACCCCATGCTAGTTTATATATGATTGTCCCATTTAATCTATAATGGACTAGGCCTATTTAAGATAAACAAAACAATTGTAAATCTAAGGACTTCATTATATTAAATATCCAATAAATAATACAATGAATGTATTAGCAAAAATAAGTTCATACTAAACTAGATTGCCTCTAGGGCTTCTATTCCAACAAAAACCACTTCTGCGGTGGTTCAAAACGACTCCCTTGGACAACAACTAGGTTTTGTTTAAACTTGTAAACCATGGGCTTTAGTTTAGAACATTCCCTCAAAAAGTAGATTCAACAGCAACAGAAGAGCTACAGGCCTCACAGAAAACTAAAGAGGGGAGAAAAAATGTTTTCTAAAGGCTATCAAAAAAGTAACCTTAGCGGAGTCAATTTGGACAACTTGAAGAGAATCTCCAATAAGGTAAACCTTGATAACTTCATCATTGAACCCCTACCTGAAGACCGCAATTCTTCAGCACTGACAGTGAGGCTGAACAAAGTGGCCTCAAGAATCTGGGGTCTAGTCCTCGGCATACAAGCCATAGTCTTTATAGTACTGAAGAAATAGATCCAGTTACTTTATCCAACATATTTGATGGCTTGGTTGATGCCCCTGAACTTACCCCTCCAATAACTCCTCCATTTAACCAGCAATTAATTCACTCCTCCTGTATTAACCTCCCCATTAACCAGTTACAAGTTGTCCTTCCTCTGAAACACCCATCCACCACTCCCTCCACTTCCTATTTAACCACCATTAACTGCCCTCTGCCATTTACAAACACCACAACTTCCCATAACCCCATGATCTCCCACTTTGAACCATCTTCCTCTTTGAAAAAGGCCTAATGCATTATTCCTTTCACAAAACCTGTCATTCACCCAGATAAAGTTAAGATTCTTGAGAGAAATATCAATGTCAGCAAACTAACCTCTGAATATAGCAAACATGGAGGAGGCCCCAGGAAGGAGGATTCCAGGTTGGAACTTTATAAGGAGGGTGGAACACACTGTGACCTCCAACCTGTGGTACATCCCCCTCCCCCTCATCTACTCACCTCCCCCCCCCCCCACCCCACACACACACACACTCACAAACATGGATGTGATTCTTGTAGGGTTTTGATACAGATTACGTAGCGAAAAAATAATAAATTAATTCCGTTAAAGACCCTTCATGAATCGAAGGACAAGTCATCATAACATGGTAAGGGTAGAACCATTGTGTACCTTGTTTGTCTGAAAAATCACTCCACTTAGAATGCTATCCTTGTCTCTATGAATATCCACGCCTAGGAATGCACCAGAGTCCTTCCAAAGTCTATGTTCTAGAAACAGGAAGAAGGAGGAAAAGGACTATTACACAAAACGAGGCCGACGGTGTAAAGAGGGGCGTACGGGGGGAGGGGGTTCAGCCTCCTTGTCTGACTTTCTCTCCTTGCTTTTTATTTCACTCTAATGAGAATCTTGTGAAATAATTAATCTAGGAGTGTCCTTTTATAGTTAATAACTCCTTATTAACTACATATTTTCCCCAATACTAATCATGTCCATACACGGATTAATCCACTTTGCTAATTAGTCCTACTAAGTTTGTTTGTGGTTGCCTATTGATCCTACTATTTAATTAGTCCTAACAATTAATTCCCAATTCCATTTTAATCCATAGGGCGTGTGAAACCATAGGTTTCTACTCAGTTGGTAGTAACATTACTAACATAGAGTCGTGTCTAGCAACACATCTATGTCACCCACTAATAGAAATATTCAATGATCCGACAAACCGTGTGAACAATGTTACCGTATTGTGTCATCCATTTGTCTCTATATCCGGAATTGACACAAGACATACAAGTCAAACTCGTATATCTAATCCATAGTTTCTCGATCCTGGGAATAGGTGTTGGATTTTGACATAGGTTACGCAGCGGAATAACAAAGATTATCCTACTCAAATCCCACCAAGGATCACAGGACAAGCATCATAACATGATGAGGGCATAGAAGATGTGTACCTTAGTTTGGGAGATCACACGAAGAATAGTTTCTTCGTCTCTATGAATATCCACACCTCGGATTCTTGATTGGATTCCTTCTCGCCGTGTAGTGCTAGCAACGGAGGAAGGAGGAGGATGATCACGCAAAACGAGGCACCAAGTTGTGCCTTGTGGCCGACGGGCAAGGAGGGGGACGAACCTCCTTGTCTTGTTTCTCTCTCTTTCTTTGTTATGTTCTCTCAAATAATGACTCACTTAGATAAATAACAAGCTAGAGATCCTTTATATAGTCATAACTCGTTATTAAGTACATAAAGGCCCCAATACTAATCATGTCATTACATGGATTAGTCCACAGGAAAATTAGTCCTACTAAGTTTGCTTGTGGTTGTGTTATGATCATTTTATTACTTAGTCCAACTAATTAATACCTATATCCAATTTAATCCATCCGGTGTGTGACTCCATATATTTCTACTTAGTTGGTAGTAACTTATTACTAACATGGAACGCTGTCTAGCAACACATCCATGCCACCCAACTAATAGAAATAAGTCAGTGATCCCGACAAACCTTGTGCCCAATAATCACATATTGTGTTATCCCTTTGTCTCCATATCCGGATTGGACACGAGACATAATAGTCACACTCGTATATCCAATCCATAGTTTCTCGATCCTAGGAATATGCTTATTCAAGCGGATAACATTAATATATCCATATTGATTTATCTGAGTCTGGCCAGACATTCAAAAATCATCATCCCTCGAGTGGCCCATGGATTTTTACTCCCATTATGTTGGAGGGACAAATCCTCTCTCCGTCACTACGATCTCTAAGCTTGCTTCCTACCATGCCCGATAACTATCTTTATAGTTACCCGGTTAAGGCGCAACGTTGGATAATATCAAAGCATTATATTCGACAACTAGAGTATCTAGTGACTTCAAGTCTAAGGATTACAATATTATTAGCACTACGAGAAGCGATTGTGACTTTGACATAATCTAATGTATCCTTCTCGTTGTGGGTCAATCTAGTATGCCATTACTCCTAATACATACCAATGTGTTAGACTTGATATCTCCATATCAATCTACACACATACTAGTCTATATTTAATCGTCCTATTAATCAATATAATGGACTAGGGATATTTAAGATAAACAACACATTGTATCTGAGGACTTCATTATATTAAATATCACAATAAATAATAAATGAATATTCTAGCCAAAACATTGTTCATACTAAATATAGATTGCCTCTAGGGCACTTATTCCAACAATAGGCATATACATGCAGATAAAATCAATATCCCATATTGATTTATATGATTCTGGCCAGACATTCTATATGCACTCTCCCTGGAGTGGTCGTGGATATTTTCTCCCGTTATGTGGGAAGGAAAAATCCTCTCTACAGCACTACCATCTCTAAGCTTGCTTCCTATTATGTCTGATACCCGCCTTTATTGCCACTCAGTCACAGTGGAGCGTTTGGCGATATCAAAACACAATACTCCACAACTAGAGTATCTAGTGACTTCAAGTCTAAGGACCACAATACCATTGTGACTTCTGCATAACTTATATGTAGCCTTCTCGTGGTGGGTCATTCCAGTATGGCATTATCCCTAATGCATAACCATGTGCTGGACTTGGTATCTCCATATCAATCTACCCACATACTAGTCTATATTTGTTCGTCCTATTGATCAATATAAACGACTAGGGATATTTAATATAACAACTATGGTAATATAAGGACTTAATTATATTAAATATATCTATAAATAATACAATGGTTATTCTAGCCAAAATAATGTTCATACTAAATAATATTGCATCTAGGAAATCTATTCCAACAGTTTCCCACTTGCACTATAGCCAATCTGGTGCATCTCGTATGCCTATAGATCTAGTGTGCCCTACATGCTTGCGTTGAACAAGCGGCTTCGTAAGTGGATCTGAAAAATTTCATCTGTAGGAATCTTGCATATCTTCACATCTCCTCTATCGATGATCTCTCGAATAAGATGGAACTTCCTGAGTACGTGCTTGGATTTCTGGTGTGACATGGGTTCCTTGGATTGTGCGATTGCCCAAGTATTGTCACAATACAACTCAATTGCATCAACAATACTAGGAACTACACAAAGCTCAGTAATGAACTTTCTAATCCAAACAGCCACTTTTTTTGCACCCGATGCAGCAATGTACTCAGCCTCAGTTGTAGAATCAGCAATCGTCTCTTGCTTGGAACTCTTCCAGCTCACAGCTCCTCCATTTAGGCAAAACACAAATCATGATTGCGATCTGAAATAATCTATGTCGGTTTGGAAGGTTGCATCAGTGTAACCCTTTACACTTAGCTCTTCCTTCCCTCCATATATCAAGAATACATCCTTGGTTCTTTTCAAGTACTTGAGGATATTCTTGACAGCAATCCAGTGACTCTCACCCGGATTAGACTGGTATCTGCTTGTCATACTCAATGCATATGACACATCTGGTCTAGTACGCAACATGGAGTACATGATAGATCCTATGGCTGAAGCATACGAAATCATACTCATGCAGTTCTTCTCAATCTTATTGGAAGGAAAATCATCCATCAAAAGGGTGATCCCATGCGACATGGACAAGAATCCTCTCTGGGGTTCTTGCATGTTGAACCGTTTTAACACCTTGTCTATATATGTACTCTGACTTAGGCTAAGAAGCTTCCTCGATCTATCCCTATAGATCTTGATACCAAGTACCTAAGCTGCATCCCCTAAGTCTTTCATTGAGAAACACTTTCCCAGCCTATCTTTAATAGATTGCAAGGTAGAAATGTTGTCTCCAATGAGTAGTATGTCATCCACATACAAGACCAGAAACACAACAGAGCTCCAACTAACCTTCTTGTAAACACAAGGTTCATCTTCGTCCTTGATGAAGCCAAACTCTTTGAATGCATCGTCAAAATATAGATTCCAACTCCTAGAAGCTTGCTTCAACCCATAAATGGATGGGGTGCAACTTACACACTTTATGGGCATGCTTTGGTCCTCAAAACCCTATGGATGTGCCATGTACACATCCTCAAGAAGGTTTCCATATACAAACTCTGTTTTGAAATCCATCTGCCCAATCTCATAATCTTGATAAGCTGCAATAGCAAGTAAGATACGAATGGATTTGGTCATCGCGAATGGGGAAATGCTTCATTAAAGTCAATAGTATGAATACGTCTTAATCCTTTTGCCACTACTCGGCCCTTATAGGCAATCACATTGCCATCCATTTTAGTCTTTTTCTTGAAGACCCACTTGCACCTTATGGGTCGAGCCCCTTGGGGTGGTTCCACAAAAGTCCATACTTTGTTGGTATACATGGATTCCATTTCGGATCTCATGGCTTCAAGCCACTTTTGAGAGTCCGGTCCTTTCATGGCCTCACCATAGGTAGTAGGATCATCATCCATGAGTAATGCCTTGCCAGGCTCAGTAATGAGAAGTCAATACATCTATGGCTCCTGACGCACCCTACCTATGAAGTACTTGTATTAATTGAACAGGTTCTTCCACAACATCTTGTGGTTCCTGTTCATGTTCCATAGTAGGATCAGTGGTTTGTTGTTCTTGAACTTATTCAAGTTCTACTGTCCTCCCACTGGCTTCTTTAGAGACAAATTCTCTTTCTAGTTACACATCGGTCCCGGCAACAAACACTTTGTTCTCGGATGGATTGTAGAAGTAATATCCCTTCGTTTCCTTAGGGTATCCCACAAACTTACACTTATCCGACTTTGGTCTGAGCCTGTCTATTTGTAAACGCTTTACATAGACGTCGCAACCCCAAATTTTCATAAAAGACACTGTGGGACGCCTCCCATTCCACATCTCATATGGATTCTTCATGATAGATTTGGATGGAACACGGTTAAGGGTAAAAGTTGAACATAATAGAGCGTGTCTCCAAAACGATAATGGAATATCTGTTTGACACATCATAGATCGAAAAAGGTCCAATAGTGTTCGATTCCTCCTATCGAACACGTCATCCCACTGTGCAATCCTTGGTGGAGTGAGTTGGGACAAGATCCCACACTCTCTAAGAAGGTCACCAAACTCTTGGCTCAAGTATCTCCTCCACGATTCGATCGTGGATCCTTAATACTCTTGCCAAGTTGCTTCTCTACTTCATTCTTGAATTCTTTGAACTTTTCAAAGGATTCAGATTTGGCCTTCATAAGGTAAACAAATTCATATCATCTGAAGTCATCAATAAATTTAATTAAATAAAGATAACCAGGATTACGAATTACAGAGCGGAAAAGCAATAAATCAATTCCGTTCAATACCGTCCATTAATAGCAGGACAAGCAACCTTAACGTGGTAAGGGTAGAATCGTTGTGTACCTTATTTGTCTGAAAAAACACTCCACGTAGAATGTTATCCACGTCTCTATGAATATCCACGTCTAGGATTGCACTAGAGTCCTTCCAGCGTCTATGTGCTAGCAACAGGAGAAAGAATAAGATCACGCAAAACGAGGCACCACAGGCCAGCCCGCCTCATGAGGCCAATGGCGCAGAGAGGGGCGGACGGGGGGGGGGGGTTCGGCCTCCTTGTCTAACTCTCTGTCCTTGATTTTTATTTCACTGTAATGAGACTCTTGTGAAATAATTAAGCTAGGAGTGTCCTCATATAGTTTATAACCCCCTTATTAACCACATAATTACCCCAATACTAATCATGTCCATACACCGATTAGTCCACATTGCAAATTAGTGCTACTAATTTTGTTTATGGTTGCGTATTGATCCTTCTATTTAAATACTCCAACTAATTAATTCCCAAGCCCACTTTAATCCATAGGGCGTGTGACCTCATATATTGCTACTCAGTTGGTAGTAACAATTACTAACATAGAGCGGTGTCTAGCAAAACATCTATGTCACCCAACTAATAGAAATAGTCAGTGATCTGACAAACCTTGTGACCAATGTTACCATATTGTATCATCCATTTGTCTCTATATCCGGATTGGACACGAGACATACAAGTCACACTCGTATATCCAATCCATAGTTTCTTGATTCTGGGAATAGGCTTATCCATGCAAATAACATCAATATCCCATATTGATTTATCTGACTCTGGCCAGACATTCCATAAGCACTGCCCCTCGAGTGGACATGGATATTTCTCCCGTTATGTGGGAAGGACAATTATCTCTACATTACTACCATATCTAAGCTTGCTTCCTATTATGTTCGATAACCGCCTTTATTGCCACTCAGTCACGGCGCAGCGTTTGGCGATATCAAAACACAATACTCCACAACTAGAGTATCTACTGACTTCAAGTCTAAGGACCACTATACCATTGTCACTACGAGAAGCACTTGTGACTTTTACATAACTTATATGTAGCCTTCTCGTGGTGGTTCATTCCAATATGCAATTACCCCTAATGCATACACATGTGCTAGACTGGATATTTCCATATCAATCTACCCACATACTAGTCTATAGTTGATCGTCCTATTTATCAATATAAACGACTAAGGATATTTAAGAGAAACAATAATTGTAATCTAAGGGCTTCATTATGTTAAATATCTCAATAAATAATACAATGATTATTCTAGCCAAAATAATGTTCATACGAAATAAGATTGCCTCTAGGGAATCTATTACAACAATTCTCACCCATCTGAAGGAAACCTCAGGCTGGAGGGTGGAAGAGTTGAACCTGAGTTCCCTCCTGGAGCAGTTCAGTTGGAAAACTGCAGAGGTAAACATGATGATTACCCAGGAGGATGCAAGGATGGGAAACAATATTAACCATAGTACTGAAAGGCTCAACAGGAACCTGTGGTACATGGTGCAGTTCCCAGCTAACTTAGGAGAAGCAAGACACCTAAGAGTGGAGGACTACAAAGAAAAGTGGTCCATAGAATACTCAGGAAACATGAAGCCTCTCTCAAGGGAATATCTCCATACCTTCCTCCAAAGGGGGGGGTTCCTACCAGAAGGGGGCAACATAATGACTTTCTTGAAGGAGGAGGAGATCAGGGAGGCAGTGGAAAGCCAAAGGGAGGGAGCTCCAGGAGGGATGGTGAGAGGAGTAAGGGTATCAAATTTCCCCATGAAATTTCTTCTCTGGAACTATAGGGGTGCTGGGAATGCTGTCTTCAGGTACAAATTCAAGGACTTGGTGGACAGACACATGCCTAACATTGTGGGGATCACTGAGACCAGGATTTCAGGGGAGAGAGCTATAACCATTTGTGCTTCCCTATGTTTTGATAGGTCCTTTGTGGTTGATCCTATTGGATTTCCTTGTGGTCTTTGGCTCTTGTGAGATAGCTCCAAGGTGGAGATGGATGTGATTGCTGCTTCCAACCGGGAGATCCACGCCTCACTTCAGGTTTCCTCCTCTATCACACCTTCCTGTTTTTTCATCTCTTTCATTTATGCTAGGCCTAAAGATAACTTGAGGCATGTCTGGTGGGAAAATTTGTGTAAAACTTCTGATTGTGTTAACCTTCCCTGGCTAATTTTTGGAAATTTTTATGAGGTCCTGCATAGCATTGAACAAGTGGGGAGGGATTGGTATTAAGAGAAAACAATAACAAGTTCCATGACCTGCTTAGTTATTGTACCATTGTGGATTTAGGCTTCTCTTGGTCCAGGTTCACCTGGTCTAATGGCAGAAAACTTCCTGATCTCATTAAACAGAGGATTGACATGTTCTTTGCTAACCCTCAGTGACAAGCCTCCTACCCTAATGCATGTTTCACCCACCTTAATAGAACCAACTCTGATCACTTCCATGTGTTGCTTGATTTCTATCCTTCTTTCAACTCCTCAACAAACCTGTTCAAACATGGGACTATGTGGCTTTCTGAACCTTCTTTGTTGAATAACATCTCCTCTGCATAGAACTCTAGGGACACCTACTGTGAGGGTATCCATAACACCCAGAGAGATCTACTTATTTTATAGAAGGAGTGTTTTGGCAACATCTTCCATAAGAAGAAGAGTATCACTGCTAGATTGGTTGGGATCCAAAAGGCTTTGGATAACTCCCACTAAAGCTTCCTCATGGATCTCAAATCTAAACTTACCTCTCAGTTTAACTGTCTGCTTGCCCAAGATGAGGAATTCTGGAGACTGAAAGCCATAATGCAGTGGGTTGTGGATGGTGATAGAAATACCAGGTTCTTCCATGTTGCCACTTTGGCTCGAACAAGTAGGAAAAAAAGCTCTGCTATTATGAATGAGGACGGGATTTGGGTGGAGGAGCCCAATGTTATTGCCTCTTTCTTCCATGAAACTTTCACCGAATCCTTTACCTGTTCTCAGTCTTGTACCATCATTAACCTTTTGTTTGGGTGTCCAGTTTACCAAGGTTAGTGACCTCTTGGGCATTTCCCTGTGCTATACCCCCTCCTTGGAGGAGTTGAAGAAAGTTTTATTGACCATGAAAGGCATAAAGGATCCTGGTCCTGATGGTTTCCACCCTATCTTCTAGCAGGAAGGGTGGGATACCACTAAACACCTTGTCCATAGCATCGTTTCAGATATTTTCTCCTCCATAACCCTCCCCCTGGTCTTGGACACTCTTTTTTGTGACTCATCCCTAAGAACCCCAACCCTGTCATGGTTAAGGACTTCAGACCCATTGCTCTCTGTAACACCACCTTCAAGCTCCTCACCAAGGTTGTTTCCTGCAGAATTAAGCTTATCATGGACTCTGTTATTTCTCCATTCCAATCTAGCTTTATTCCTAGAATGAGGGGGACTGATAACACCTCTATTTTCCAAGACATTATGCACATCTTTAAGAACAGGAAAGGAAAGGTTGGGGACTTTATTCTCAAACTTGACTTGGAGAAAGCTTATGATAACATGGAGTGGAGTTTTTTCAAAGCTATTCTTCAACATTTTTACTTCCCTAACCCCTTGATTAATGTTCTCATGGCGGTGTGTTTCCTCCTCGTCCATGGCTATCATGGTCAACAGTAAGCCCTCCCCTACTATCCTCCCTTCCAAGGGGCTTAGACAAGGAGACCCTATGTTCCCTTATCTGTTCATCATGTGTATGGAATGGCTTTCCAATAGGATTTCTGAGAGCACGGAGTTGGGAGATTGGAAGCCTATTAAGACCTCTCCGCAGGGTCCCTTAATTACACACCTTCTGTTTGCTGATGATCTCCTCCTCTTTGGCGAATCGTCTACCTCCAACTGTGCCAATGTAAAAGATATCCTTGCTGATTAATGTAACCTCTATGTCCAGAAGATCAATTTCATAAGTCCGAATTCATCTTCTCAAAAACACCCTTGATGATGTTTGTATGAGTTGTGCCTTAGTTTTGGGTGTCAGGAGAGGCACTAAGTGGGGAAGTATTTTGGGGTGCCATATACTTGATTCCAAACCCAGAAAGGAGGACTTCCAATTCATTATGGATAATCTCAAAAGAAAGCTTGGAGGTTGGAAGGCCAGTAAACTCTCTGTTGCTGGTAGAGGTACTATGTTTAAAAATATTCTTGCCAATATCCCCATTTACTCTATTCAAACTTTTGGATTACCTTCAGCTACCATCAGGAACGTTGACAGGATTTGTAGGGACTTCCTGTGGAAGGGTACTAGAGATGGTAAGAAGATGCATAATGTGGCATAGGATACTGTCACAAAACCTAAGAGCATGGGGTGATTGCGCTTAGGAAGGCTAAGGTCCTCAATAAATCCCTCCTAGCCAGCCAGTTGTGGAGAATGGTCGGAAATAAGGATAAAATTTGGTGCGAGATCCTATTTTCCAAGTAAAATAATCACTGTTCTGGAGGGTCCTTCTCCTGGAGGAGCATTTGGTGGGGTAAGGAGTTGGCTTATAAAGGGGTGGGTTACAACCTAGGGAAGGGGGAGGTTAGCTCATGGTATGACACATAGTGAAACGATTCTCCTCTCAGAAGTCTCATTCATGGCCCTCTTACTCAGGATGATGAGAACTTAACAGTTAAATACCTATGGATCTCCTGGGACAATGGTGGTTGGCCCCTATGTTTCTCCCTCCCTCACAGTATTATTAAGGCCATTCTCCGCACCCCCTTTTTCCCTGGCTCTGAGCTCCCTGACTCCTTTAGATGCGTTGCTAAAGCTTCTGGGAAGTTCTCTATTTCCACCTGGATTGGCCTGGAGGCCATCTGGTCTCCTAATACCAAGACCTGAACCTGGATTTAGAAGCTGCATATTCCCCCTAAGATTCAGTTCTTTGTGTTGGACCCTCTACCATGGTAAACTTCATTCTAATGAATCCCTCAGTCGGATCCTCCCCAGCCACCCGAACCTGTATCCTTTGTGGGACTCAGTTTGAGTCCCTTAACCCTTTGTTTAGGTCATGTTGTCATATCAGTTACTTTTGGGGTGAGCTTAGCTTCCCCCTCCCCTCCACTATGTTAATCCCCTTTCTCCTATCCCCTTGGATAATTGGTTGTTTGAGAATGGCTCTCCTAATATGGTTTGGAAGAGCCACTTGCAACACCCCGTGCTCCCCAAGCTTCCCGTTCCGGACCGGAAAGCCCAGGAGGGCGATGCTAAAAGTGACGGCGTAACTCAAAAGCAATACAATCCCCAACTCGTATTTTGACATTAGCAATTGTATTGAAAACTCGGTCTTATACAAGAATCTAATTACTATTACACAGTGATTAACTAACAATTTCTAGACTCTATTTGTGAAGTCACTCTAAGTGAGTCTCGCGCCCAGCCAAACCACAGTCTCCAGCGTCTAGACCTGCGGTGGGAAGGAAAACAAGAACCGCAGTTTTCAAAAAGTCAGCAATAAAATACTGAGTAACACCCAAGCATGTAAACATGGAAGAGTGATAAATCGATAGTAATTTAGCAAAACACAGCGGAAGAAAAAGACGATTGAATAATAAGACATTTTCAAACTTTTAACACACTTCCAAAGATTCCAGCAAACAGATGATAATCCATAGACCAAGTCAAATTCTGACAGTTTCTCATTGATCACAGCAATCCGCGTTCCATATTCCGTGTCCAAACCAAGAGTTACCATTTTAGCCCTGAGTGTCACGGGGAGAATCCAACAAATCACATCCAACCATCCCATCACAAGCTACCAAGACCTTAAGTGTCGACACCCTCCTAACAGGGTTCTTGCGCCCAGAAGGAGTGAGTACAAGGAGCGGGCCCGGGGCGAATCTCCGCCGGACTAACCAATATGGGTCGAGTGGACGAAGCCAACAACGACCAAACCAAATTTGTAATAATCCAAACAACGTTCCCCGTGCATCTCTTTCCACATTATGTTTTTACACATTATAATCTTTGTGTGATTATCTCAATAAACCGTAATCAAACACAAGTAAAGCATACGCACACAAAACACATTTTGAGACAAGTAATGAAATCATGTTTAGACACGAAAGAAGCTAGCACGCAAGACCTGGCATGTATACTCACCTCATTCGGCAAATAGCATGTAAGCTCCTCGAAGTACACGAAACCTTCGTCTACGAATTATTCACCTACAAATTATGTTTCCTATGTCAAAGACAAGTTCAAGTTCCAAGTTATACTTTCTAATAAACGTCCTACTCGAGTGACGAGATCGATCGTTCCCCTTTTGCCAAACGACACATACCTATACCCAACAACGGTATTCAAACCACTCAACTTATCAAATAGCTCAATAGTTTTGAAAAAAGACTTCTTGATTTGTTATATTTCCAAAAGAGGTTATTTAATTAGGGAATTTCTTTATTTTATAGAAACATGTGACATTAGACAAGTATTAAGTTATATTTATAAAAATAGAGTGGAAGAAAGCGATTAAATTGATAGTTAGAAATAGTCGATTTATGTCAAGTAATGATATTAAATTTATAAGAAGACTACTTAAGAATATCTTATAAGTGTTTGGAATATTTATTAGCTAGTAAATATTCCCTTACAGGTACTTGAACGAAACCAAATTGATAGCTAAGTAACAAACCCCTTATTTGTTGA
Source organism: Linanthus parryae (assembly GCA_023055425.1). NCBI lineage: Eukaryota > Viridiplantae > Streptophyta > Magnoliopsida > Ericales > Polemoniaceae > Linanthus > Linanthus parryae. The sequence goes on from JALGPY010000005.1 coordinate 74,975,526, forward strand.
GTTTTAAATAAAATAAAGCTTGTTTAATTTTTAAATTAATATTTTTGAAGATACTTCGACACCCGGTTTACATTTCTGAAACGAGAACGAAAAATAATATTTTTAGGAATTATTTTTGACCCGAAAACAATACTTTTACTTTTGCGTAAAATGAAATATTTGAGTAAACGACAATTAAATTCCCCAAGTTATAGTAAAAGACAACATGCAACTCTACCACTCACATAATACTTTTAGTAAGAGACCACCAACACCCCATAACAGTTTCTGAAATGCAAACAAACCCCCCAACTAACGCAATAATAGTTTCTGAAAATGACACTTTCAACCCCCCAAACATGAATCCCCAATTTGATCAATCCAAACTGAAATCAAGCAAGCAAGACATGATTTTGTCTACATAAATCAACTCACGACAATAATTAGGGCATACCGGAACCAAGAATCGCTCAAAACGGTCCGTTTATGGGTCGGGTCGAAGAGCACTGCGCCGCCGCCGGAGGTGGTGCTCGACGCCGGCGGTGTGGGCTGTTCTGGGTCCGGTTGAGTCCTCTGGTGCCTTGGTGCAGAGTTAGGACGTCGTGGGTTGCTCTGGATTGTGCTGGTGAAGCTTCGTCGAAAGTTTCGCCGGAAACAATGGAGGTCCGGCGGTCCACGGCGACCTCTGTTACAGCAGCTCCAGTGGCTATTTTCTCCTTCTTCTTCCTCTGTCTTGGTCGGAATTAAGAGAGAGAGATCCAGAGAGTGACGAGGGCAGAGGGTGGTGGCGGCCTCGGTGGTCTTGCCCGACGGCGGTAATGGCGGCTGGCTGGGTGTTGTTCCCAGCAGCTTCTGCTGCTGCTTCTTCGGGGCAGAGAAGAACAGAGAGGGAGAGAAGAGCAGAGATAGTTGAGAGATTATTTATAGGAGAAGGATAGTATGGAGAAAGGAAATAAATTCTTGTAGGAGAAGCTTGATGTGGTGTATGGTAGAAGATTTAGGAGTCGTGTTGGAGAAGATATGAGGAAATCTTATGGGAGAAGCTTAAGAATATTGTGGAGGAAGGGTGGAGAAAATAATGTGGTATGGTGGGTGTAATTTATTTCCCGGTGGTCACGTATGAGCTTGCGAATAAATAAACACACTTGAATTAACTACGAATAAACTTGATATATATATATATATATATATATATTTTAATTCTAACACAACTTTATCAATTGTAAAAACACGATAATTCCCCAAGATCACTACTCACGACTAAGTTCACATTTTGCCTCTCAATTTACTATTTTAACCCAAGAAAATATACGGGGTATTACACCACTGGCAAACAATCTTCTTTTCTGAGTGCTGGTTCATTATGAAAAGGAGGAATGACCTTGTGTCTGGTAACTCCACTTGTATCACTCATGGCAGAGTCCTCGATAGGATTGTCCTAAAGGAGGTTGATAGCAGGCTTTTCAACATGGATAACTACTCCACGAATTGCCTTCTTTCCAAGCCTAGGTTCATATGGTCTCTTCAACGTTTCGGGTGGTTTAAGTTGAACGGTGATGGAGCCTGGAACCCTTCATGGCAGGGCATTGGAGGTCTGATGAGAGACTTTCAGGGTGGCTGGATCAAAGGATTATGTTTTAAGGTGCTTACCTCTTGCACTCTGATCACTGAATCTCTTGCTATTCTTGCTGGCTTGCAACTTTCTAATTGGCTTCATATGTCTCATAGTGCTGAATGTATTGTCATGAAATGCAGGTTGTTATGCAGTGAACTTCATGCCTCTTTGAAGCATGAGCACAGATCCTCCAACAAAGCAGTTAATCTCCTAGCTGTCTCTGCTGCTCCTGCTAGACAAACCCCTGGTGTTTCCCCTTTGTTTCTGCTTTTAACGCTGCGTCTTTTCCTAATTTTGAACAACGTCTGCTAAATTCTCCACCTCCCTTGCTGGAGAGTGTTTTGTAGGAGGATGTAGGGGTCCCCCCCCCCTTTGAACCTCCTTAGTTTGCTTCTGTCTAATTCCAGTTCATCAAAAAAAAATTTGCTTAACTAAAAAGTTTTCTTTGAGACTCACTAATTTCCTGTTTGCACTCAGGTGCTAAACATCACCTTTAAAAATAAATTACTTTCATAATTAAAAATGATAAATTAAGTCGCTTTAACACCCATTCAAATTAGCGGGTGAATAAGCGACGTATATGTGATAAGAAACTAAAGTGATAATATTTCTTTTCAAACGGAGATGCTTGAAGGTTGGTATTTTCTTTCTTGGCTTCTTCGCCATGACTATGCATAAGGTTTGAGTATTGACTGAGCAAAAATTATAGATTCGACCTTAAGTGTAATTAAGTATGTAAGTAAAATTATACAAAATGAATGGATCATAACATCATAATATGTTGTTGATTGACTAATCATCCAAATGCGCATTCATGTAAGAGGTGAATTTTAGGGGTGAAGAGAAATGAGTAAAGCATAGTATTTCACTATAGAAAAATAATAGGTAAATATGGTGCTCAAATATTTTAGCAATTGAATGTGATCCAAAAAAATAATTAAATTGACTTTATAAAATGATTGTTTTATTAAATTATTCTTAGAAAGATAATATGTTGAAGAGAGATTCTTTTACTGATGTCTATTAATTAGTTATATCAATGGTTGTATCATACATACTATGGGAATATACAAAAAGCACTTGAAGGTAAATCATACTACCTATATAAAAGAAGTTACGGCCAGTTTGCGTGGCAGTGGTGGTCCAATCACGTGCTGCCAATTCGGACAAAATGCCAGCGAAATGCTGATGTAATAGTGACGTGTAGAAAAGGTCGGTTATGCCCTTGCTGACGTGGAACAGATAGGCTGTGGTTGAAGGGCGATATTGTCTTTTGAACTGTCTCTGGTTGGTTTGGGCTGTGGAACATGAACTTTGTAGTCGGTGTTCTTCTTGGTGGGACAGGTGGCGATGCTCCGAGTAGCTGTGGCTGGTTTCCGGCAATCGTTAGTGGGACAGGTGTCGACTTTTTGCCATTTATTCTTAAGAATGTGGGAGAAGGCTCTTCTGATGTTGGTGCCATTTTCTGATATATTTTCACCAGGTTAGTTCTTTTGTCTCTCTTCGTCTCTGTATTTTCTACGGCTTGTGGGTTTTGTTTTCGCCGGCTGCCGGAAATTGGTATGGTGGGTTGTGCGTTATCCGGTACTTGGTGTGTGTATCGGTTTGTCAGGTTCTGTAGGGTTGTTGAATTGGGTTTTTTGACTTGGGTTTTACTTTTTTCTTTTTTTTCGGGCAGTTGGTGGTTGGGGGGGTTTTATTTGGTTGACTGTGAATTGAATATTTACTCTGCCATGTGGGTTGTTGTGATACTTACTTGCATGTGTGTTTTTTATGATGATGATTAACAAATAGGTATTTGTATGTGGTTTGATTGCTTGCATGTGTGTGTTGTGGGGTTTTTTTGCTGGCTAATGGTGTTATTACTGCATGTAGAAGTGTGCTATATATACGTATAGGCTCTGCAGGTGGTGGTTGTAGCCAGTTGATAAGATGATGCTTGGTTAGTATGATTCACGTTTGCTTACATTCAGTGTTGGTGTTTGCAGGTTGATCAGCTGTTGGTTGAGCAAGGAATTCGTTGTGATCGCTTATCTGGTATGTTCATATCTGTTAGAGTTGGCAGTGTGTGTTTTGTTCATGCTTGTTGTTTGTTGCTGTGTCTCTGTTCTGGGTTGCTAGCGTGTGGGATTTGTGTCTTGCCATCCCTTTGGTTTTTTGTTTGTTTATTTGGTTGAGTTAATATTACCTGGTTTAATGTGTAATGCTGGCTTAGTGTCTTAAGCTGGTGCGTTTATTTTAATAATGAGGCATCTCGGTCAGGTTGGAATCGGTATAAATCATGTGTAATCTGGATTGATGGTGCGACTGAGAATTTGCGGTGTAAATGTGGTTTGTTCACTGCTTGGTTATTTGGTATAGATTTTGTGTCTGTGATGTTGTTACCGTCGTTGAAGTTAATTGGTGTTTGTGGCTTTATGTAGTGTGTGGCCTGTAGTTTCTAAATGCCTACAGGTAGTCTTGGGAAACGTACTCACCGGGGTTTAGTGGGGGAGGAGCTAGCACGCGGATCAGGATTATCTGCAGAAGTTAACACTCCTGGCCCGGCTCTTCGGCCGTCGGGTAGACCGCGGTTGGAAAATGCGGATAGTGGGCCTTCATCTGATCGCTTATCTGGTATGTTCATATCTGTTAGAGTTGGCAGTGTGTGTTTTGTTTCATGCCTGTTGTTTGTTGCTGTGTTTCTGTTCTGGCTTGCTAGCGTGTGGGATTTGTGTCTTGCCATCCCTTTGGTTTTTTGTTTGTTTGTTTGGTTTAGTTACTTTTACCTGGTTTAATGTGTAATGCTGGCTCAGTGTCTTAAGCAGGTGCGTTTATTTTAATAATGAGGCATCTCGGTCAGGTTGGAATCGGTATAAATCATGTGTAATCTGGATTGATGGTGCGACTGAGAATTTGCGGTGGAAATGTGGGTTGTCCACTGCTTGGTTATTTGGTATAGATTTTGTGTCTGTGATGGTGTTACCGTGGTTGAAGTTAATCAGGATTATCTGCAGGAGTTAACACTCCTGGCCCGGCTCTTCGGCCGTCGGGTAGACCGCGGTCGGAAAATGCGAATAGTGGGCCTTCATCTGCAGGAGGTAATACGTCTGCCATAGCTCTGCGGCCCTCGGGTAGACCGCGGGGGTGTATTGCGAATCCCAGCCCGTCTGTGCACAATGCAGATGTAAGGGGCTCTGTTACCGGTTCTGTTGTCTATACCGCGATACCAGGTAGTAGTGTGCAAGCACCTAGGTATGCTTCCCCGTATCGCATGCCTGTTGGTTCCATGGCTATTAGGGGTTTTGGGCTGAATAGACCGTCTGTTGGTTTTGCGGCCGGATATGGTACTGCTTTGGATGCCTATAATGGTTTACCAAATACTGTGTTGTCCTACATGCCAGCTGTGTCATCTGGGTTGATGAGTATTGCTTCAGACGCGTCGGGTACTTCATCGCCAGGTTCATTACAGCATCCGCACACTGTCTATGCGCCTCCCGAGAAGAGAGGGACCTCTGTCGTACCTCCTGCTGTATTTGTGGGTGAATGTAGTAGTCGTGCTGGCGGTGCTGCTCCAGTTCCCCAACCACCCCGTTAGTCTTCTGTTCTCGATTATGGTTTCATTTGTATTTATATGTGTTTCAGTTATGGTTTGATATCTGTTAATTGGTTTTTTATTCGGTTGTGTAGGGCAGAGACGTACGAAAAAGTGGGAGCGGGGTGCTCCGCCCCCGCCTATGGAGCCAAGCATGCTGCCCTCTCCACGGAGATGTCCACATTGTGATGCTAAATTATTTGCGTACGAACCAGATGGCTTTTGCTGCAGTGAGGGGTGTGTAGTCCTTGCCCCCCATGAGATCCCAAATTCGTTGGCGGAGTTGCTCCTGTCCGACAATGTGACTAGCGAAGATTTCCGGAACAATATTCGTGCATACAATTGCCTGTTTTCCTTCACTTCGATGGGTGTGAAAGCTGATCCTGACACGAAGAATAAAAGCAAAGGGATATATACATTCCGTGTACAAGGGCAGATATACCACTACATTAATGATATTGATCCTGGCCAACAACCTCCTAGATATCTACAGGTTTATTTCTATGATCCAGCCTTCCAGCTGCAAAGCCGATTGAAGGCTTTTGAAAATCTTGATCCGGCTGTTATTTCATGCTTGACTGATATTTTAGAGGCCAATCCTTATAACCAGTCATTTCAGTCTATTAGTGCAAGCCCTGAATTTGCTGATTGTGATGTTCGGATTAAATGTGATCCCGGACTTGATCAGCGAACGCAAAATTTACCCACATCTGATCAGGTTGCTGCAATTTGGATTGACGATGAGTCGCGTGCTGGTAAATACGTCCGTGATATTAGGGTGAGGCATAAGGGTGGTGAAGGAAAGAGTATTCAGTATCATCTGGGTTGTTTTGATCCGCTTCAGTATCCTATCATGTTTCCTCGTGGGCAGCCTGGATGGCATCCTAGAATTTATAAAAAACCTCCGAAAAAGAAGCCACGAAAAGGTAGTTTGATGTTGTTACTTAGTATGTGTGAGTTCATATTACCAGTGTCGTTGTGTGTGGTGTGTTGCTGAGTAATGAGCCTCTAATTGCAGGTCCAAGTGATGCAGAGTCTGACAGTGCAACTGTTAGCTGTCGTCAGTATTACTGCTACCGGTTACAGATGCGAGATATACGCCGGTCATCGATGTTGTTCTTTGGGCGTCTGCTTCAGCAATACATGGTCGATATGTATGTGAAACTTGAGACAAGCAGGCTAGATTATGTGCGTCAGCATCAGGACACTATCCGAGCGGAACTTTACCAGGGAATACTGGACAGCATCACTGCAGGTGAAATGAACCCAAATAATGTCGGGCGTCAAGTCGTGTTGCCGCCGTCTTTTGTAGGTGGGCCCCGTGATATGAAGCGTCGTTACCAGGATGCAATGGCTTTGGTGCGTAAATACGGCAAACCTGATTACCTTGTCACGATGACATGCAATCCCAATTGGGCAGAGATTCGTGCGGAGCTTCTACCATTTGAGCAACCTCAAAACCGGCCTGATTTAGTAGCGCGAATTTTCCGGGAGAAAACAGTAGAATTCAAGCGGGATTTGATTGATAGGGAGATACTTGGCCCAATTGCTGCTTACACCTACGTGATCGAGTACCAGAAGCGGGGTCTACCACATGTGCATTTCCTACTAATCCTAAAGAAATTTGCCAAGTTGATGAGTCCTGATAGAATTGACAAGTACATATCTGCCGAAATACCTGACCCGCATGCAAATCCTCATTTACATAATGCAGTGAAGAAACATATGATGCATGGTCCATGTGGTGAGTTTAACCGACAGTGCCCTTGCATGCGACCTAAAACTGGCTGCAAGAACAAATATCCCCGGGAATTTTCAGATGTTACAAGGACTGGTGATGATGCATTCGCAGTTTATCGCCGGCAAAGAAATGGCCGAACTGTTGAGGTAAGAGGACAAACATTGGACAACAGGTGGGTTGTGCCGTATAATCCTTACTTGCTTGCTAAGTATGACTGCCACATAAATGTGGAAATATGCTCAACCATAAAGGCTGTTAAATATCTGTACAAATATATATACAAAGGTCACGACAGGGTTGTGTTCCAAGTGATATCGGAACAGAAGGGTTGCATAGATGAGATAAAGGCTTTTCAGTCTGCTAGATGGATTTCCCCGCCTGAAGCTGCTTGGCGTATCTTCAAGTTTCCTTTGAATGAGATGTATCCTCATGTCACTGTCCTCCAGCTTCATCTACCTGGAATGCAGTCCATTGCATTCAACAAATATACGAAACTTGCGTATATCGCGACGGATAAGAAATATAAGAAGACGATGTTAACCGAATATTTTGAAACAAATAAACGGGATCCAGAAGCTAGGCGGTGGCTCTACAGTGAGTTTCCTGAACATTATGTATGGAATTCTACAAAGTCGGAGTGGACACCTCGGAAGAGAGGTGATGCTATTGGTCGTATAGTGGCTGCTAATCCCGCGGAAGGTGAGCGTTTCTTCTTGCGTATACTACTAATGCATGTCAGAGGTGCAGAATCATACGAGCATCTTCGGACCGTCAGTAGTCATGTGTGTGAAACATATCGTGATGCTTGCGAAAAACTTGGGCTGCTTGAGAAAGACACTGCATTGGAAGATTGTTTAGAAGAGGCTACAACATTCCAGATGCCACACACTTTACGACGACTGTTTGCCACCATTCTGGTCTTCTGCCAGCCGAGTAATCCTCGGCAGCTGTGGGAACGATTTTATGCTAAGCTTTCTGAATACTATCGTCGTGGAGAAGCCAATAGTGAAGGTCATGTCCTTTCAAGAACTCTAAGACATGTAAACATGGTTCTCGAGTCAATGGGAAGGCAGTTAAGAGATTATAACTTGCCAATGGATATTAATGGTTCCGATGAAGTTGCACCGCTAAATCGAGAGATCGATGAAGAGTTAGCAATTCCTATCCCTCCAGAAGACATTGCGGCATCGAAGCAACTGAATGAGGACCAGCAAACTGCATATGATGTAATCATGGATCATGTTTTGCGGAAGAAAGGTGCGTGTTTCTTTGTTGATGGGCCTGGTGGGACTGGGAAGACATTCCTTTACAGAGCTATCCTCGCTCGTATTCGTGGCATGGGTTATATTGCATTGGCTACTGCCAGCACAGGTATTGCAGCATCCAATTTACCTGGGGGTCGAACAGCGCATTCTCGCTTCAAGCTACCTCTGGACACAAAAGAGAAGAGTTGCTGCAACATTGGGAAGCGGACTGCCTTAGCAGAGCTGATTCGACAATCAAGTGTAATTATATGGGATGCGGTCACAATGGCAAAGAAGCAGAATATCGAGGCTTTTGAATCTATGCTCCGCGATATATGCTCGAGCAACGAATTGTTTGGAGGGAAGGTTGTTGTTTTCGGTGGTGATTTTAGGCAAGTACTTCCTGTGACAGTGCGAGCAACGAAGGAGGAATGCATATGTAACAGCATTGTTGCTTCACACATGTGGCCTCATATGCGCCTATTACGTCTAACGGCAAACATGAGGGCAATACATGATCCATCTTTTGCGGAGTTTCTATTATCAGTCGGGGATGGCAGCTTGCAAGAAAATGATGAATCCTTATTAAAGCTACCGCAATCTATGGTTGTGCCTTTTGTAAATGAAAGAGCATCGATTAATGCTTTCATTGATTACGTTTACCCTAACTTTGAAAGCGATTGCTTGAAGTCTGATTACCTTGTCTATCGGGCCATCTTGACACCAAGAAATGATTGTGTTGATTTACTGAATCAAATTTTACTTGGTAGATTCCCTGGTAACACACATGTCTACACAAGTTTTGATCATTGTCTTCCTGGTAGCCGAGATAACCATTCTTTAGAGTTTTTACATACTCTTACACCTAATGGACTGCCTCCTCATGAGCTACGCTTAAAACGTGGTTGTCCTGTGATGTTGTTACGAAATTTAGATCCATCTGCCGGGCTGTCTAATGGTATTAAACTCATTTGTAAAAATCTCCTCCCTAATGTCATACATGCTGAAATAGCTATAGGACACAATAAAGGGAAGGATGTCTTCATACCTAGGATACCACTCAGGCCATCTGAGACAGATAACTACCCAGTTGAGTTTGAAAGAAAACAATTCCCGGTCCGACCGTGCTTTGCTAAGACAATTAACAAGTCCCAAGGCCAAACTTTGCAGTATGTTGGTATTTATCTTCCTCAACCAGTATTCTCGCACGGTCAACTCTATGTTGCATTATCTCGAGCAACGTTGTCTGCGTCAGTGAAAATTTTAATACATCCACTTGATAATATCCAAACTGTTGACAGTACCCAGAATGTTGTGTATAAACATCTGCTGCGTCGAGCATCGGGCCAATTATAATAGTGATTCACAATAGGAATAGCATATACTATATATATACATATATATATATAATCTTTTGTTTTTTTTATTATTATTTATTTATTATTATTATTATTATTTTTTTGTCATGCTTTCGTCCGTGTCACTGGAAATACGACACATGAAATTATGGCCCTGAATATGTGCTTGCTATAATCTTGCCTGGCTGCATTATTGTGGTTTAAATTTGTTGTCCGCTTGATTTTGCTATATCAAATGTACTTGGTGCAAAGTTAAATGATTGCGTGATCGTGCATCAAGTTTTTTTACGATCTGAAAAGCATGTAACTACAAATGTGGTGCTTATATATGCTGTTTGTGTGTTGCTGTTGTAAACTAGGGATGGAAAGTGATATGCTGAAGTTATCTGCCCTAACTGATCAATTGAAAGAATGGAAGATTAAACTTCGTGTTGTTGAGAAGTACCGTGCAACAACAGCTCGATTTGGCAACACTAAGTATCAGCGATATGTCCTTTGTGATGGCGAGGTTAGTTAGCGATTAGTACACTGACCTCATCCAATACCTGTGCCATAGTTATCATTACCTGCTTTGTCCTGTGCAGGGCAAAAAGATACAGGCCACAGCTTTTGACGCTGAAATTGAAACGTTTGACAAACAGCTACATCCATATCATTCATACTGGTTCAGTGATAAAGCTGTACGCCGTGTTAACCCGCAACATCGCTACATTGATCACGATTATGTCCTTGTTCTGGATCCTCAGATGAAAATTGTACCAGTCGAAGATGCTGCAGATGAAAGGGGAGCTATTACGTTCAATTTCAAGAATCTGACTGACGCCCGCGACCTCATCGGGAAACCTGACAAATTTGGTAGTTTCCCCCAATATTTTAGCACTGCATCGCTTGCTGTGTTGTTTATGCGTTGCTCTTATTTAGTTGCGCTTGTTATTGCTGTGCTTGCCGTGGCTATCTTTTTTTGTTCCATCAAAATTTACATACTCACAATATATGTATCCATGTGCAGATGTTGCAGTGATAATCATAGCTGTCATGTCGCCGAAAACAATGCCATGGAAGGATTCGAGTGCTCGTTCAAAGGTTCGGGATATAGTTGTTTTCGACGATACGTAAGTTCTTGGATGTGCCTTGCTTACTTCTAATATACTGCTCTGCGCCTATTCTTGTTAGTTAGGTATGATCACATTATAGGCAGTGGAAGTTTTTAAATCAATAGTATAATTAAATATTGTCTCCTACACTGCAAATATTGCTTTGTTGTGCTCTGTAAAGTAATAGAAGAATGAACGCATACCAGATCAACATCAAGCTTGTACAATGTGACTTGTGAGCAATGAACCATCAGTGTATGCAATATGCTGAAAATTGTTATGTAATCGATGATATCATGTGGTGTCTTTTCTCTTCCCCTTACTGAATCTTATCCACTCTATCTATTTGCTGTTTTCTCTAAGTTCATTTGCCTTGCCAAACAGTTTGAGTCCAGTGTGCCTTTCAGCTTGGGATGAGATAGCAACCACTGATGCAGAAAAACTGGCCAAGTCAGCAAAGTCCCAGCCGGTGGTCATCGTCACTAATGTTGTGGCATCGAAGTACTCCGGTATCAACATGCTATATGTAGTGCATAGGTTGTCGTCTGGTAGTTTATGTTAACAATCTAAAGATATTGCAGGCGCGATGCTAACTACGAGAAAATTGATGCTATCAGTGACCCTGAGATGTTACTGAAAAAGAAAGTTGCCAATACTTCTACATCTGAGTTCAAACTTGTGAGGATTGCAGACTTACCAAGTAGTCCGGTAACTTGTCCTGTCTAGCATTGTAATCGCGAGCAAGTTTATCTATGATATTCGCGATTGAATTAATGTTATTTTGCATTGCAGCAGGCTGGTTTTGATGAAGTCTGGGTGAGAGTGTCTGTTGTTGTAGCACCATGTAGTCAGCGGTCGTGGTATACCGCATGCAACAAGTGCAATCGGGCTACTAGCCACGTGCTAGGCGAAGTATTTGCTTGCCCAGGCTGTGAAAAAAATGACTGCATTTCTGCACCATGGTATGCCGCGTTCCATCTCACATAATTTTTTCGAAGTTAATGTTTACGAATTCAATAACTCATGTCATCTATGGTTGTATACGCAACAGTCCATTTGTGAGCAACGGTGTCTTTCTCATGTAAGTATATGATTTCTAATTGTGATGTAAACAAATTGATATCGTGCAGGGGGCGCCTCGGAGTTCGAATTGGTGATGGCAGTGGTGAACTTGAGGTTGCTATATTTGGACATGCTGTTGAAACAGTGCTAAATAAGAGTGCGGTTATCCTGTCTGCAATGACTCCAGATGTAAGCTAACTATGCCCATATATCGCAATTTTGAGTTGAAATGCGGCTGATTCCATGGGATGTTAATTAATATAGTCGTCTTATATTGCCATGCAGGAACAAAGCGATGTGTTGTCCAAGGCGAATGATGCAGCGGTAGATAAACGATTCTATTTCCGCCTGGCTCCATCCAGCAGCAAGAATCCACGCTGGCTTAACAAGTGGAGTGTTCGCCAAGTTGAGATTGCATAAAATTAACTCTGTGATGAAGGCCTGTAGAACTATGTGATCAGATATGTATGTAGATATAGGGACTGCACTTAGCAGTGCATCCTGGAGATAGCATTGCATAAAATTAACAACTTGTGCTTACACAGTTGTTATTTTTATGCCTTTTGCTAATATTTTTTTGTGCAGTTTCAGAGCAAAACATGGCAGTCATTTTGTGCATATGAAGATGCCATACTATATAGTTTGCTGTTCTGTTGTAGTGGAAGGGTAAAGTAATGTCTCCAATCATAGCAGAGACCTGGGTATTTTTTGGGTACACTTTTGGGACAACATATGTGTAACATAACATATAATGTTTTGTTTGTTTTGTATCGGTGCTTTTCCTTCTATATTTTCCTACGCCACCTCTAATATTTATTCATTGCACATCCATCTCTTTAAGATATCCAGCTTCACATTGTTTGCTGGCAATCCAATGTTGTTTAACGTCAGTAATTTTCTATGATTCATGTATTTGCATATATTATTCGACTTAGTGTCTGATTATTGTTGTGTCATTGTAAAATAGACGTCTTTTATAGACATCTATACGAAACTTATTATGGACACATTGTTTTGATGCAATTAGCAGTTAGTTAAATTTACCTACGCACAAATCAGGCCGGTGTGATAGATGACATAGCAATTTAAACTTTGATGAATACAAAATCTTAATGAGATCAGTTATTAGTAAGATTGCAACCTCAGTACAATGCAAGATTATACTCCAATTTATACGTAATAATCTTCCGTATAATTTTTAAACGTCGATGCAGATATATTAATTTCTTAAACGAAGACTCAATTAGTTCCCAGCAAATAACTATTATGTATTAGTTCTCGATTAAACTCGGCCAGTCATATGCATAATATTAAATATATACACATAGGAGGACCTGCACTGCAATTTTAGTCGAGCATAATAAATTAATCGCGCAAAACTTCGTTGGGTATTCATGACCACCCACTGCTCCTCCCACCCAACCCTTCATATTGCAAATCTTAGGTATCGCCGCCAGGATTCACCTGCTTCAGGTACGTTTCGTTTAGGGTTTTCCTTCCAAACTGTAATATCACATGAAAAAAAAAAGGATTTGCACAAGTTCATAAGAATACCTGCTTATATATATGTACCCAACTCATTGAAATCAGCTATCACTTGTTTGTGTTATTGTATTCAACATTTTCAATCTGTAGTGTTTGCAATTGCGAGCCCATAGTGACAATCTGTTTTCCCCCCTTCGATATTGTTTCTGTACTTTAGCCTGTATGTACTATTTCATCAAAGTATGCATGCTCAAGATGCCGAAGATTTGAATTGTGTAAATGAATAAATACACAAAACACGAGTTCTTGGGTACTTTGAACCGCATTATGTTTGTGTCACTGTGAGAATGCATAACTATGTTATGATCTTTCCGGTTTGTCACTGTAGTGTGCGTTTGTGTGTGTGTGTGTAATTCAATATGAACTTATTAAAGAACTGATGTGGTTGCCATTTGTATACACAGCCTACATTCTATAATCAAACATTAGCAGTTAAGGCCTCAGCATTGGAATCAGTATGAATTTCTTCAAAGTTATCGTATCCAGTGATCCAGAAAATGACAGACTGGTAAGCTTATATATAAAGCTTCTAATACCAGTATATGCCTAGGTTCAAAAATAGTTATTAAGTACATGTTCTGCATACAAGGAAGTTAACAATATTATTTCAAGCAGGCAATCTAATCAATCGTTGTTCCGCTTGCAGTCCTTGCCCCGTATCTTTGTTGATGTATACAGGAAAGATGTTGGGAAGATTGTCCAGCTACGAACTCCCTCCGGCGCAATCTTTGACACGACGATTCTTGCAGGCAACAATGAACTGTATCTTGGCAATGGGTGGAAAACTGTGGTCAAATTCAACTCAATCACTTTCGGATATTTTGTTTTCTTCAAATTTAGAGCGAATCTGAGCTATGATATAAGGATAATGGATCCAACGTGCACCGAAATCACTTACCACAGTATTGTTAAGCAGGAAAGCAACGCTACTGCAGGCATTCAAGAAATAGCACCTCGCTTCTTCAAGCTTTACGATCCATTTAACAAGAAAGATACCACCCTGGTAACAATGTCGGGCAATTTGTGTATATGTTCTCCTTAATTTCAATTTATTGATTAGCTACCTCTGTTGGATAACCATTTTCCTTGTGCAGCGAATCCCTCCAAAGTATGTTGCTCGTCACTACGACAGCATTGCACCCATTGTTTGCCTACATGTGCCGAACGGGGCATCGTGGAATATCTGCATTGATCAAGTAGATAATGAGCATTACTTTGGCATGGGATGGCTTCAATTTGCCAGTGCTTATCGCATCCCTCCTAAGGCTGTACTTATGTTCAAATATGAGGGCAATTTGAATTTCAAGGTTCGTATCATGGATGAATCTGCTGGGGAAATCAACTACGGGCTCAATTCTTCTGTCTTTCGAATGGGTCCACAAGAAAATCATGCTCTCGCTCGTGCGCAAGCTCACAACACTGAAGTGCCATTCTTTGCATTCCGCATCATTCCTTCTTACACTACGAGAAAGGGCGGAGTTGTAAGTACTTAATTTCTAATTCCTTGAGACATTTGCATTGATGCATGATATCAACAGGTTATTTTAAATTGTGCAGAACATTCCTACATATTTTGTGCGAGAATACTTGACTGGCACCCCGAACAAAGTGTGGCTAGAAACATCGGATAATGGCTACATGAGATGGGAAACAACATGTGGTTTCACGCACGCAGGAAATCCTTTCCACCGTCGTCTTGCTTGGTTTAAATACGTGCTGCATTCTCAGCTAGCGCTTAATGATGCATGCGTGATTGAATTGGTTGATCCCAGTATTCCAATGTTTCGGGCAACAGTATACCGCCAGTAATTTGTCATGCGTACCAATCATCTGTGGTATTTGTGTATGCTTTTTGTTATGTTATTTCTCGTTTATCCCCCTTATGCAGAACTGCATTGCTAATGTAATCAGAGCAAAGCTAACAGTTGCCTGTTTTACTAGGCTTTTGTGAACAGATGTTTCATACTTGTGTCGTACACATCATCTGATTTGGTAAAACTTGGTGTTGATCATGTATGAAACCTCAATTAATGCTGACGTGTATTTTTTGATTAGTCGTGCTCCGGTGGTAACTTCACCACACCGAAATTTCTCCGATATATATAGTCTGGTCAGTTGTTTGTTTAATTGTGGTCAATTTTATGCTATTGTAATTGTGTGCGCATTGTGATATTTATACATACTATTTAACGACATCTACGTATCTGATTAAATATTATGTACTTCTCTATCGTTCAATTGCTAATGCACAATGAAATTATCGGTAATCTACTATTTATTGTATTCTAAAGTACATAAGATATGCTTTTGTATAGTAGATGTTCAAAGGGAATACAATCACAGTCTTAATACTGTGCGTCTATGTTCATATCATTTCTGTAATAACATCCATTCCATATTATACGAGAAAATAAACAGTTACATGAAATATACTTTTCGTAATATACATTGGATTGTATTGAATTCTAAACGTCTGATAATCCAAGATACAGCAGTACTCTTGCTCATATTTTTCCCCATGTAATTCCTATTTTGTGCATTTTCGTGGTATATTATTATGCAACGACCGCCAATGACTTTCCATAATGAAAATAACCAAAGCAAACATCCTTGATATGAACTTCAAAATTTAAAATAGCCATCCATTCCCAAGTAATAGATTTGTAACATAAATTATGCGACATATTACAAATAAGATATAATAATTAATTTATTTTCTACGCTTCTTCTTTGAGATTTTTTCATTAACATCGTCGGCTTTCATTTTCAATCGTTCCTGTCGCTCTGCTCTTTCTTTACGTCCTGCCTCCCTCTGTCGGCGAAACATAGCTAAAATAGCTTTCTTATTCCTTTCGTACGATCTTGCCGTATCACTGTCGCATGCCTCGTCTTCGTCTTCGTTTCCTGAGTAAACTGTAGTCTCAGATCCTTTGCCAACAACATAATCATGCTGATGCCATGTTTCCGAATCAAATTCATTATCACTTTCACTACTTTCCGTGCTTACAGTATACTTCGGCTTCTTCCGCTTTTTGACTTCATTGTGTCGCTTCCTCTTGCTGCTCGATTCCTTTTCTGCAGTTTCTGGAGACTTTCTTGCACCGTCCTCTTTCTTGTCCATAGCTATTCTGATATAATCTTTTTGAAAGTTTTAGGAATGTTTTTATAGCAACAGCTTTATAATGGAAGATGAAGAGCCCACTGACTGTTTTAATCTCCACCCACTGTATGCATTGCATAGATCCCTTTTTCAATGTTGTATTTATTGTTCAATGTATATAGATACAATTTCCCACCATAGGTTGCATTAAAGAGTTACACGGTTTTGTGTAATGTATCAAAGATAGCTGCATCAGTTTCAAAATACAGTGTCTCTGTATATTTCTCGTTTGTATATCAAATAAAAATTAAACCAAAAAAAAACAAAAAATAATAAAGCTCTGATCGATTAATACTCGGTGCTGACACTGTCCGCAAACGATACAATCCAAATTCATATTGTTACTTTCTATAATCATTTGTAAAACCATTACCAATTCAAAGAATCATAATATAAAAAACCCCCAGCCATCGTCATCTTTGCTCTCGTGAGAGTATAATGTTGACCCCGAACCTCAACCAGAATGCAGACACTTTAACAAGTACTTTCTTCTTCGAAAATATCCTTCATCGCACTTGCATTTTCTTCTTCTGTATCAGTTTCTTTGCTAACCTCCTCAAAACTGCTGTGTTGTTGTTGTTCTTGGCATTCATCGTTGCTCGATTCTATATGAAGTTGTATCGACTGACTGTTGTCTGCCACGCGATATAATTCTCTTCCTGGTGCAGCTGGACGCAATAACATGTTAAACTAAATAAACACCTGTAAAAAAAATGGTAAAGAAAAAAAAATAAGAAAAACAAAATGGAGCATTAAAAAAAAAAGAGGGAAACATAAAAAAAAATACATACATTGACACTATATAGTCACTAATTCGCTTTATTACTCTTCAGCTTGGTAATCAACTTCAATCGGCACACAGCGTTATCTTGAACAGCATTTGTGACATCTCATGTAGCCGATCACGTACGCGTATACCAATACGTATCGTAAATGGGGTGTAGTTTTGCAATTACGGCATCTTACGCACATTAGATGACGTTGCCTTTTGTTCAACTGTGTTGATACTGCTACCAACTGAAATATTAACTGCCATACATTTACAGTTACAAATGCGTATGAAATGTACTCCAATGCCACTTCATTCATATCCAAATCATGTATATAAATGTAGACACCATTACGCGCATACAAATTTATACACGTGATCAGAATACGTGAGCACCAGAAGACACGGCAACATATCCAGGTGCTACTATCGAAATGCGTGCCATAATTTGTCAGCTATAAAACTACATCTATCTCCCTCTCCATACAACCCAACGTTGCACCACCACAACAACCGGCTAGACAAAACTGGGAAAATTAACAATCGCTGCCTTTGATGTCATCTCCACAGGAGGAGTCGTCAGACTCATCTGCTACATCCCGAACTTTACCCAGTGCAACAACTTTCCAGGGTGAAATCCCTCCTACGATCGTGCCTAACTTGCAAAGTAAGTACTGATACATTCAATCATGTTAATCACCGACAACATAAATGTGCATGTGTTTTATGATTTGTGGTGTAATTCTGTGCATGATATATGGTTGATACAGGGATTGCCAGAATAAGTGTGTATGGCTTTGCAGCTTCTGCAACAAGCAGTGGTGGTATCGGTGCAGTTTGCCGAGACAATGAAGATAACTGGTTGCTTGGTTTCATAGGAAAATTAGACGCAACAAATAAACTCGAGAGTGAACTTTGGGCAATCTATCACGGCATTCACTTAGCTTGTGATAAAAACTGGAGTAACATAGAAATACAGACTTCATGTTACAAAGCAATAAAGATATTCCATTTTGTCAGAGATTTTCCTGCAGGTATGAGAAATCAAATCAACCAGGGGCATATTCTGCTGCGAGACATGCACATAGCCCTAAATCATATCGACTACTTAGAAAATTGCGTCGCCAAACAGCTTGCAAGTATGGGAGCACAGCAATTAGATGAATGCAAAATTCTATATGAAGCCCCAGAAATTATACAGGATTTGATTACAGAAGACAAGTTAGAAGCGTGTAGTCGTTATATGTCACCCAGTGATACGGATTAGCTGCATAGTTCCAGCTATTTGTATCATATCTTGAATAAATGTTCAGCGTGTGGTTGTTTGGCATTTCGAAATTACTGATTCTGATGTTGCTTATTTATATTGTTACAGTCGCATGTATAGTCAAGCGATAAAGTCCTCTATGTTTAAAACATCAAATTGACCAAATGCATAACCTTATTATTAACCTATATAGGTAAGACAGGGTATTAGCACATAAGTCTATATAGCCTTGCAAGCACGTAGCTTCAATAATTTCTAAACATGATCAGTCTAAACAAATTCAAAAGATATGTGAATATTCGCACGATGCTTCTTTTCCTAGATGACATTCCACTAACTATTACAAACGAGATTCATACTGGCTTTTTATAAAAAACTGTACCGCATTATTTGCTATCTTATCGAAATCGACATACGATCCAACAGTATCCGCTTTACTGCTTCCCAGACTGGTCCCTACTACTGTGCGTTAAATATATTATATGATGTTCCTGAAATAGTACGCAACTTATTACTTGCGGACCAGTTGTATACTCGTTGGTTTGAATCATGTAATTAACAATTCGTATCATTACATGCTTCATCTAATATTGTTCGATTACTGTGTTATTGATAATGTCCTCCGTACATATACCCAATTTTAAGGTTTTTTTTTTTCCTTTTTTTAGCAATATATCACTTTAATTTCGATGTTGATCAAACAACCAACTTCTTTAACTTTTACGTACGTGGGTCGTTGTTTAGCCTCTTCACATGTCATGTAATGCTCCAGCACCACCCAAACAATAGCTTATTGCCCTACCCATACAATCGTATACATACATTTTCATGGAAAACTTGATAACTTGGTCCTATAATTGTAATCGTGAAAATGCAAGTACCACATACATCCCTTATGTGTATATTTGACTGGGAGAAGAATTGAATTTGTGTAGTGGGATTTGTAAGCTACGACAACCATTACCGCCAACAATACACAATGGTTATCTTCCCAACTAGACTAGGTATGCGTGCCAGTCAGTTGGCGAATGAAACATGCTGAGACTGGCACTTTCATCACAAACATCAAAAGTTGCTATTCAACTTTAGAAGCATACCGACACCACATGCAAGCTTAGGAAATTTGCATCCAACATGCAACTTGGACAGCTGACACATAACAGTATTGTGGCAACACTTCATAGCCCTGCAAATTCAGATCACACACACAACTTGTGATAAGCTTGACTCTTATAACCATCTAAAAAGCAAGCTCAGTATAACATACTGATACATTTGAGCTACTAACAACTGATCAATTATACCAAACCCATCTCATTGTCAGTTTCCCCATGAAATAGAAATGTGTGCCAACAAATGGATAAGTTAGCTATGCAAAACTGACAATTGCAGTGCAATGATGATGAAACACTCTGAATGCTTTATCTTCCTTGCTCACATGCATTCTCAACATATGCCTATCTACCATGCAACCCAAACACTTGGCATACAACAGTATTGCACCCATACACTTGGCACAAACAATACCATAACAACTTTAACCATCTGTAAAACTACATCGCGGTCATTTCACGAACCATAACATTGATGATGCTACAGTATCTATCAGTGTAATACAGTACTATCCTGTTGTTGGTAAATTGACAAGTAGCAAATTACACAACATGATTGAATATGTACAGAAATACGCCTCCTTCACTAATTTCTAGGTATCGGCAAGGATACGAAACAATCTTTTAATCCCCAGCTAACAATACACATGATTTTTTGCTAATAGAGCACATTACCCCACATCATATTCTTAATATACTTCCTAAACAATTTACCACTTATCAGTTATGCACTATATAAACCATTAGCTGTCCAAACGAGACATGCATCCAGTACCAGTAAACGCATCTTATGTTTTTACAATTGCACCACCAACATTCAATCGCCAGACCGAACATCATGACACCATCCACGATTGCAGAACTTCAGTCGGCATTGGTATCATTACTTCACACAATACTGTTGTCATATTACTTTCCAATGTCAGGTCATGTAAGCTCTTACTACACAACAATGCGTTATTAAATTGAATCACTGCCACATTTTTTCTCAGGAAGCATACAATGAAGCTTGGATAAGAGTCTGCATTCGTATCATCCCAACCATACAGCAGGGATGGTTCAACGCATGTGATATGTGCCAGCAAGAGTGTATTCACTCAAACTGTCGTACTTGCCGCAACTCCCAATCTAACACTACTCCCAGGTTAACCAGCTATAACACATGCAAATTCACATTACAAGATGTTTAGATCAATATTTTACATACAAATATTTATTTCGATACAGATGCCGTCTCATGTTTGAGCTCAAAGATGACACCGGTATAGTGAATGTTACGCTGTTTGGGCAAGCTGGGGAAACTGTGCTTAACACAACAGCTGCAACCTTGGCCCGAATGACGCTAGAGGTGTCAATATAGTACATACAAATAATACATCATATAACTACATAATACCACATCCATAACATATTTACAATGAAATTTGTGCCTCACTTCAATGTTATAATGTAACACCAGGAATGCCAGTCTCTCATCATCAATGCCAACACAAACAATGCATCAACACCTTTCTATGTGCGTGTTGTAAAGGGCGTACACCAAACCAATCGCAGCATATTTAGGTGGGTGGTCCGCCATGTTAAGATTACATGAACGTGACGACGCAATAGCAATAATAGTGAATAAGATCCAGTCATGAATATGTATCGACATAAATTTCTCTCGTCACGTACTTTGTTATATTTCATTTCCCTTTGTTGTACGATATGTGGTGCAGTACCATGTTTCCGTGTGGCTTTGTTGCATTGAATAAAATTTTGTTATATTTTCTACTTTGTCATTATTTTTGATATTGCATAGTGTACATACTCCTATAATTGACTGAAAGCACAACAGCATAGACAGACAAGGATTTCTTATTTTCCATATCTACTTCGGCTATAACCCAATCCCAACTATATCGACCATGTAATTGTATGCCTACCGTTATGCTGAACGAGAGGATAAGAACATGCATATATAACTAAATCATGTTGACACTATAACCAACAGCATCGTAATTAACATTCGTATATCATTCCATCCCAACTTCGCTGTGCATGTTTCATTTCATAGATATGCGGCGGCCTCGGTGTATGCAACACATAGTAATGTGTGCCATTCTATCCTGTGCACCATAGTTCAACTAACTAAGTAGAGCAAGCATGCTATATAAGCAGTACCTCCAGAATCTATACTGTTATCAACATAGAGCATTCGTGCGACGGCTTTCAATGGAAGTCAGCAACATATCAGCAGTTAGGGCTACTTTGGTGAGTTGTTTCCTCCATTTAGTTATATTATCCACAGCATAACAATTGCAAAAAGCTAACACCTAATTAATTATACATGACAGCCCTTATACAGAGAAACATGGATTAAGGTATCAATGACTGCAATACCAACAACCCAGCAGCCATGGTTCAAAGCATGCCGAAATTGCAAAAATGAGTGCTTGGGACAGATCTGCAATAAATGCGGCAATTCTACCCAGGATGCAATCATATGGTTAGATAACTATTCAGCCTACAATATATGCAACAATTCTTCTACTCTATACTACATTTGTTCTTGACATGAAATATATGCAAACTAACAACCACACAACCCTTCAATACAGCGGCCGCCTCTATGTTGAGCTACAGGATGACACTGGGATAATGGATGCCACAATATTTGGGCTACCTGTTGAAACTGTATTAGACAACACCCTTGTCACAATGTCAACAATGTCTGATCAGGTATTCTTATCTTTTAAAATAGGCAATGTATACACTCGATAACAACACCAACCACAATTTCATATTCAGGAACAACAGAATCTCCTACTAGCCGCAAATGCAAGAGGAACATCACAGAAATTCTACGTCCGCATACTCAGATGCACACAAAACAGGAACCCAAGATTAACGAGGTGGGTCGTTCGCCGGGTTCAAAAAGCAGACTAAACACTTATAAGAACCATTGCTGAAGGCAAATATAGTACAAGCTTTTATTGATGCCATGCATGTTGACTGCCAATGTACTTTCCTTGCTGCAATGCTGCAATATCGAGTGTTTATCTTCTTGCTGTTCGAATGTAATATTCACAAGTTTTAAACTATTCATGTTATGGAGAAGCTACTATCAGCTATGAATCCGATTACTCTAAGTATACTTACATATCTTAAGACTATTTACAGTGACCGGCAATGACAACCACATTTCTCCGCTCATCCGACAAGCAGACGTCCAAAGGGTGTTGGCAGATGGATCTAATATTCGTAAGAATTTCACAGGACAACTAATCAAAACTTGTGTAGACGTGTGGGTTATGAAAGCGTCTGACAAGTAAAATTTCATTCCAGATATCACAATAGGCAATCCTTCATGTCAAGCCAGCTAGGTCCACAACGTACTCAGACTTGAAGGAATCAAATTCAAAATTAGAGTAGGCATATCCAGTGAAAATGATAATCAATGTTCTCACATATACAAAAGGCACAACCATTGATTGTAGTAGCTTTAATATGGTTTTGTCGTACTTGCATAAGCTGCCATCCCCGTTTGATAATACAAACTCCACAAGACGCAAATCATGTATTCGGCTCGTGTCCTTCGTTCGATGCGATAAATGCAAACAAAGTCAGAGATGTACATCAATCTTGATGTTACTCTTGCTTTCTTCATTCGTTGCGTGCATCATCACAGGGAGTTTCACATGCACTTCTGGAGAGTATTGCTGGCATGTTTTTTTGATCAAATAATATCCTGACACAATGCATATACAAGAATGCTTCCTCCGAATTATATAACAACAGTAACACGAAAAACACCGAAACCATACACTACAACCTCTGCCTAGAATCAATACAAGGTATAGTTAGAAAGGTATGATAAATCGTTCTAACCAAACATGGAATCATCACAAATCAATATTGCATTGATAGACAAAACATAACCCCAGATGCTTCCCCAACTTTCCAATGATCGATGTGTTCTTTAACATATAGTGGCAATGAATAACCATCAGTGGTTACAACTAATATCGTTCTATCAATAAAATGGATTGGTTATCCACTAATTACTTATCATCGTTACGCATCTTGTACGTTTGCCACATCACATTCCACTGGTTTAGCCAACTACCAATTCGGCTTAATCACTCATAATTTTCCTAAATGATATTTCTCTGATAAAAATGCATCGTACCATGCTGTGAAGAATATATCACTTAGTTATGTATATGGATAAATAAGTAGGTTGCTGGTATTCTTGTAATGCGTGCCATCGTATGCAAATTATTTACAGATGACATTACCACCCACACCAGGTGATTTCAGTGTTACAGCATGTCTCAGTCTGAATGCGAAACAAATATCTAATAATTATAAAAAAAAAAAGGAACACAAACAAAAACAGCAAAGAAAAAGCATTTAGCACAGGACATTATATAACTATATTACATATAGCTCAGGTACCCACCAACCCTTGCAACAAATGTTACTATAAATACTAACATACAGATCAACTACCTCATAATGCACAACAACCAAGCACCATTGCTTTGTCCCATAAGCTTTGTTTGCACCTCGCAAGAAGAATTCATCCAAGCCTCAAAGTTTGTATCGCCTTCAAACATATAAACAAGAAATGACACTCTGTGCAATAGTCGATCTGCCAACACTACCGGTGAGAATTTTCTTCAGTAATTAACAATCACTCCCAGCTTAGTAATGCAGCTTTCCCAACAGTTTCGCTTTGGATTGTATGATTTTTATGAGTAACTGCAGGCTACAACACGCGAGATTTGGGTACAAGCCACCGTTCACGCTTTACCAACAAATCAGCAAGCATGGTATTACGCATGCAAGTTGTGCAATCGTGTTGCAAATCGTTATCCAAACAACAGATTCCAATGCTCTGCTTGTCAAAATAATGATTGTGATGCTATACCGTGGTACGTAATGACACCAACAAGCATTACGCTGTAGACTGTATCGACCTAATTTTACACAACATCAATTTAACACCTTTTTTCAAAGAGGACACGAAATCTAACTGCCAAATGTTGTTTTTTTGCTTGTTTCTCCCCAGGGGACGTATAACTGTGCAACTTCATGATGGTAGTGCTGAACTCCAGGTACGCATCTTCGGACAGTCAGTAGACACTGTGTTGGGGATAAATGCAACAACCATGTCATCAATGTCGGCTGAGGTATGAAACAAAATTTCTCGATTTAAAATTATACCCCATACCCAAATAGCTTATTATATTCGGCACTGTGATTGTTTCAAGGAACAACAAAGCGTGCTTGAGTCCGTGAACACGAACAGCGGCGCAAGAAGATTTTACTTCCTCCTGTCCCGGTGCACCAATGGAAATGTATTTCCAGTGAATGGTTGGACCGTACGCTATGTAGTTGAAGCTTGATGCACGCTTACACATAAAAACATGGCCCCATCGACGAACTAATTAAGAAAATATGCCATTATCGTCTTTTATGTTATTGTAATGTAATCAACGCTCTGTTATCAGTGAATGTCCACGTAATATTGTAGTTTGGTCTGCATAATATGATGTCCCCACTACATTTGTTACACATTTTATCTTTAATTGCAAAGTCAAATATGCGGTACAATAGCGAATTAATATAAAACACATGCTAGGACGAATAAAAATCCAATCCCTGATTTTAACGGCGATGTAGACGGCCATCTACAAGATTAAACTCAAATCATAAATGCAACAATAGTTCGGATAGCTATTGAAATTGTATTAAACCACGCTCTTGTGGCAGTGTCAACAACAACTGCACGTATACTATTACAGGGAGAAATTCTGGCTGGGCATCATAACACATTAATCGCTTATGCTTCTAAGTGCAAGTAGATCGCACTGGAGTGTTTTTACAAGTTATATTTGCTTAAATTCTTTTTGTGGCATTGTAAATCGTTCGATGCACGCGTCATCCTACAAATATATCATTGAAATTAGATGAGGTGTTTTGCAACACACCACTACCCGCAAGATGAATAAAATACAATTAACCCTGAATTTAGTTTTCAGAGCCCTTTAGGAAAGAGATCCCAAGTCCATACTTGTGTATGTGCTAATTATTTGCAATTCTCGTATTAAGTTACAATTTTTCGGATCATCGATATTGTTATTGGGAAAAAAATTTTTTAAACATTTTAGTTATGAGGAAATATCTCATAAATAAAGTCCACTTCCCTATCACATCTACAAGCATCACACAATATATTGTCTTCGTTGCGCGCCCATCCTGATCTCCACCTGTGTTGGGGTTGCGATGCGCAGCAACGTTGTTTCTCCATCTGTATGATTGGATTTTTAATCCAGATGCTCCTTAAAATTGACTTAACCTTTTGCCGGTACTCCTCCAATTTTGTCTCTATCTCCTTGTCTTTTGTCATTCCACGGAACAACTCGATTCCCTTCTCACGGTATTTGTCTCCACTCAACACCAAAATGATAAAAATTATGTAACGTGCTTCTCCAAGTCTAGCTTCTGCTGCTTTTTGTAAGGCGTCTAAGCCATCACTATATCGGCACAAACTGAAGTAATCAATCTAAAATTAAAAAAAAAAGAAAAAAAAATGTACGTCAGTTTATGTCACTTCACAACGATTAACTTAGCTTTTCTTCTTGCTCCACGTTATGATAAATCAATAGAACTGCCGCTTACCATTCCTTGCCTAAAGAGAGCTTCTGGGTTCCCACTGTCATTGCATCTCTTCATAAAACGCGAGAATCTCCAAATCCACTGCTGACTCGACCGCCATGGAACGACAGGGAACTTCTTAAGTGACACCTTCTCGTATACACAATTATAATTAGATGCTTCATTGAACATCTTCAAACTGCAACATGTTGCAAAAAATTGCAGATAATCATCAAACTGGAAAGGGGTGAAAGTGTCTTTGCATCAAGTTAAGGGGGTGAAAGTGTCCTTTACCCCCTATAATATGGTAAAGTTTTCAGATTAATCCCTCATCATCTAATGTGTTTCCATTAATTAGGGGTTATTGTTTGAAATAGACTAAACAAGAGGATATTCAGAAATCAAAATACATATGTTCTGAAACTGGTGATCGCCTCCTATTGCTGCCACCACCAACACCTAAAAAATGAGCTTTTGCTCAACAGACACTACTTCATTGCTCGAAATTGAGAGCTAGGAAGACAGCGGATCAAAAATTGGCTTATCGTGTTTATTAAAATGTAAGAACATAGACATAATCTCTGTCTTCAATCTCTATGTCCAGTGGCACTCTTACATGGAAACCAACACCCACTCGAATTTTGAAAGTTGCAATTTTTACGCTATATTTATTTATTTAATTATATTAGCCCCCACTCAAAGTTTTAATATTCACAACATTTAGCCTACATTCTATTAATATAATTGCATTAGCCCCCACTCGTATTATATATTCACTTCAACAATCTATCAATTCGTCATTTTAGCTATTAAATACTTCAAAATTTATCAAAAGATCCGTCATTAAACTTGAAATTTTTCTTGTACTCACTCGGCCAAATTCTAAATCCGCCCATGTCCGTGTCTAAGCTTTTATATAGACAAAAAAACACACTGGGTCATGTACACAAACATGTTAAGTGAAAATAGAAAAGTCTCCAACTCTATCGGTATGATTTGATAAAATTCTTCTTATTCTAATACTATTCCTATTGATATTCAGATTAAGCTTTGAATATTATTAATATTAAACGAAACAAAGGAGATAGAGAAAGAGAAAAACATAGGATATTACCTTTTCTTTGCGGTGAACAAATCATCAGACGAACAAGATCCCAAAATCGCCAAGATTTCTGTGATTAACTCTTTCGGGAGTGAGTTGATGGTGGAGGAATTGCTCTCCTTTGTGTTCGTTCTTCTTACGGATGACCTCAGCGGCGCCATGGTTGTGTTGAAAATAGCTAATCGTGTTCTTGTTCTTGGTGCTGCTGCACTTCAGAGAGAGTTGATAGAAAATAATACGTGGAGGGTGGTTTATATAGAGAGTTGGTGCATGTATATAGATAAGTCTTCGGTACAAATAATGAGTATCAATCTGTATCTTACATATCAAGTTTCCTACATTCAGCGAACACCGCTACGCTTTCATCCTATGCAGATGGTTGCTTCCAACAATTATCCAATGTATGCCTATTAAAGAAAACAGCTGAAGTACTGTGTTTCATTTTATTGCCACACATACAGTGTCAATTCGTTCCTTCGTCGCTCATTGTTTGCCAAATATAATATCTGTGCCAATCTATAAATAACATAATCTAATACATTATTCTGATCGAGTATTAAGTCATGAAAAAAACAAAAGCTGTATTGATTCGCAAAATATAGACTACGATAACATTAGTTCATAACTCCATTACAAAGCAAACATTACCAAGTTCAACATTACTGCTCATGAGGCATACTAAAATTCACCATAACATAACACACAGAGGACTCTATACTCTTGGTTTCTTTTTGCACGACTCTTGAGCATCTTCCTCAGTCTTCTTTCTCTTGCCACCCTTCTCTGGTGCCGCATTCAGTGGAACAATTGATCTTGTCACCTGCAAATCTTCGCTACCTTTGGCTATCACTTTTTGCTTCTCTTTCCTGCTTGAACTGGAAGAACGCGAGCCAGAACCCTTCAGCTTCGGCGGATATGACGAGGCCGTGTCAATTCCCCAGAAGTCATCTTCTTCCTCCGCATCTGAGTACACCGTAGTCTCCGATCCCTTCCCGACCACATAACCGTGTTCAGCCCAACTCTCCCACTCAGATTCGTCGTTTGTGAATTCTTCCTCACTCTGATATTCTTTACTTTTCCTCATCTTCTCCTTGCTCTTCATCTTAGCAGTCTTTCTCTCTTTGTCATCGGTATTTTCCTTACCAGAGTCCATTGAATTACAGTATGTTGTAACTTAGGCCAACTGCTTATACTTTTATACCAGAAGTAAGTAAGGACGTCAAAAGACCATAGCAAGTTTTCATGTCCTTTAATTAAACTGATAGACATGATTACTTAGACAGACACATCTTCAGTAAATGTCATCTGCAGGACAGGTCAATCAACCACCAAACACTGCAAACCCTACTCAATCTACTTAAGAAATCTTCGATGCACATCAAGCAATGCATCTAAATGATGAAACCTAAAGCAGAAGGAGAGAGATGGTGACTCATTGGGAAAGATAATAGGCGTTGACAATGGAATAGATTGTGCATGAACTGTTAATACATAGCATCCGTTCATGTCCTCTCATTGAACTGATTGACATGCATATTCACACAAACCCATCTCCAATAAATGCAACCTGCAAGACAGGTGAATCAAGCACAAGATACTGCAAGCCCAACTCAATCTACTCAATAAATCTTCAATTTAAATCAAGCAATGCATGTAAATGATGAAACCCAAACCAGAAGGACATAGATGTTGGGTGGTTGGAGAAGATAACAAGCATTGACATTGGAAAGTAGCATGTTATAAGTATGATTTTGTTAGGCTCAGAGAGCTCATGATTCTCATAAGAGAGCAAAATAAGATAATTATAGATATCAATTAAAAACACAAAGAAAATTCCCGATACCTATCTCACGAACATTGAATATCTGAAAGCACTGCATTATATCAGCCGCTAGAAGTTTCCCAAGTTTGACTGCACAACCCATATATTATGTAGTTACAGCCCGATAATAAGGAAGATTGCCGAACTATATCATTGTAAAACATAGTACTCAATATATGTTGCCAAATAGACAACACCCAATTCAAAGGCAGGCGCAACCAATATCTATGTGGCCAATTTAAGTTGCCATCAATGACACGTTCGTCTACTACTCCTGTACTACCTCACTATGATGCTGAAATACTCTATGCCTACTATCTCGTTATTCTAATCTCGTGACTATACAATGTAATACAAATGTGATGCATCCAAACGCGGTACGTAAGAATCCTGCATTAGCAAATGTATATCTCCACCCATCGGACAAGCAAACATGCCAAGGCCACACCGCGCGCAACGCGCGCGGGGTGGAACCTAGTAGTTATAAAAATAAATTAACTAGTGATTTTGCTACGAAAGTAATATGAGGCAAGTCGTGATAAAAGTAGTAGACTTGGACTTCGTGTCAAAACAAAAAAACAAATTAGGAGTAAGATTATTGTTTCAACAGCTCTGCATGTGCGAAAAGAACGATTCGTTCAAATTGTCGCGGAATCTTCCTAAATAGGAGTAGTCATGTAATTCATTAGTTGCATTATATCACCAGGTCATATACTTTTGATGTTATATATTTGATGTTATATATTAAAGTAATTAAACTCTACAACACCATGAGAAGATTACAATTAGTTGGAACTAAAATTCTTATATTCACAGCTCTTGCATCGTTTTGTTAACCAAATATCTAGGTTGAGGTGACCCATTGAATATTGCGGATACATTTATCCGTCGTATAATTTATAAGAGAATTTAGAAATTTAATTTTAATAATGTTATTGTAGACTAAACATTTGGTTATGCGGTTTTTCGTTTAACGTCAAGATAGTTTCACACAAAAAAAAAAAAAAAAAAAACATAATTTTTTGCTTTGGCTATTTTACTATGAATTTTGTATGAATTATTTCTTTTGCTACATAAATACTCAATATTCATTGAAATGTGAATCATGTCAAATTCCAAAAAGTAATAATTGATATACAATTGATGTCTGTGAACAATAACTATCTTAATTTTTAATTAGTCAATTTCTGCTACATTGTTGGCATTCGAAACTCATATAAAATGAATGTCAATTTTAATTCATAGTGATTTTGATATGACATATACTTAATTAATATATTTTTATAGTATTTGCAATAGTAACAATTACCATCATTTTTTCAATGTAATACTTCAACTTTCTTAAACAAAAACAATATCTAAATTAGAGTTGTCTTATTTTTTATAAAATGTACTTTTTAAAATTTAATTTACAGTAAATCTCATACACATTTTGAAACAAAGTTTACATTAACTTAAAGAAATTTACACTTGCATGATGAGTATTAAAATGACATGTAGCTAAATATTGTTTGTTATGATTTTTTCTTTTTTTAGAATATTTGTTCTATTATTTTTTATTTTTACGACTACCGTCATTTTTTACGGTCTAATACGCCAGTTTTCTTCAGCAACAAAATAAATTGAATTAAACTTTTAACATTTTTTTAGATAGGTACTTTTTACAATTTGATTTCAGTATATCTTATACACTTTTTTAGAGAAAAATTAGGCCTCTCAATTTATGAAGTAATAAATGTTTTGTAACTAAAGTTATCAAATGTACTAATTAATTGTGCTAGTAAATTAATCATACAAATATGAGTTGTTGGCAATTATGGTGGAGGTTATGTGATGACTAATATGCCATGTTGCACAATAATTTGAAGGAATTTAAACATGCCATATAACCATTGGTTAGAAAAAATCCAAATAAGTATGACATATGTATTCATCGTTAATAAGCATGACACATGTCTTCCCCATGGTGCACTTTTCTTCTTTTATAAATAACTAGGTGTACGCGCTGGACTTTGGAGCATTCGTACATATATTATTTACTTCAATAAAAAAAGATATTTTCGTAAAGTGCCAAGTGTCGTCCATTAATATAAACAACACCAAGGGCTCAAAGTTGAAAATACAGTGTAATCTGCGAGAGATATTTAAGTAAAGTTCCAATGACATATCTTCTATGGGGAGTAACGTGATAACTCTCATGTTAGTGAGCTCTGCGATGATGCTAGAGTAATATTTCCGGTTATCTTAAGCGCATAATTCAACGTTTCTTTGACATTGAAGCTTCACAACTGATTCTTTCACGACTTTTCACAGCAGGTGCTCCTCATAGGCTGGAGGTGAACAATATTTTTTTTAACTCTTTCTCTTTCTTTACAATTCGTTAATGACTCTACCAATGAAGAAAACAAACAATAAAATTGCAGATTATGTTGACGATATTGAAGCACGAAGTGTGTGTACCCACCATAAAAAGGCTGTAGTTGAGCAATAATTGATTTTTCATCTCTCTTTCTTTACAACCTATATGATTCTATGAATAAATGATGTAAACAACGGATGAGTTTGTTTTGACGAACAATCATTGCAACACAAAGGGTGTGTACCCACCACCATAAGGGCTTCGTTCCTCCGGATGTTAGATGGTTTTTCTGTTCTAGAAGTACGATTGTTAGTGTCACACTGTTTGGTAAGAATTTCTGATAGGCTCCATAATAAAGTGGCATTCTAATCTTCAAAACAACTTAACAGAATAAATCTTTCAAACTGAGTAACGTAGAGTTAGAATTTTGTGGAATTGGAAAAGAAGTCTACTAACAATTATTGATATCTCGTTGCTTTATTCACAGCTCATGGCCTTTGAGCGTCCTTTTAATTTCCATATTAGTTTTTACATGATGATCTCCAATAGAGTGGAATCACATTCCAGGATTGAACATACTGGAAGAAATGACTATAATTGATTAAAATGAAACTATAATAACATTGTCATATATTTCGTATGCATCGTTTGCAGATGCCTTGGTCTTTGAATTTAAAATACAGTAATTGCTTCAGTGAGTTAAGACGAAGCTATTTTAACACTACAAAAATATATTGTGTGCATCTTTTGCAGCTGCCACGACCTTTGATATTAATATTTGGTTCCTTATCGTGGTTTTGTTATGAACTGCAAGAAGGTTCTCGGACATGATCATACATATAAATGAACAAAATGAATCTTGCAAGAAGAACAATGCACGATACTTCATGGAATAAACGCGAAAATAATTTCACGCATTTAATAAAAAATATACTAACACTGTCAAATATTTTGTTCGCTGCCTTCCCAAGTTGCGAAATAGAATAAAATGTTACTCAAATTCAAACACCATTCATTAGGTTGTATTCTTTTATACTCTCTATATGTGCCAGAGGAGAGCGAAGTGGTTAAGGCACTGATGAAATATCATGTAGGAGTACTATTTTAGTGAGCAACCCTAAGAAATTTTATAAGAAAATGACATATCAAGATAGAGAATCTCAATTATGACGGATTCCGAATTGAAATCGATTTAGTGGTGAACTTCATCTGCATCTGGCTAATAGGTGTACTAATATACTTGATGTAGGAGATAATATCTTGAATATTTTTTAAAATGTGTATTTACACCATAAACAATATGTATACTACCTCAAATGTCTTAGACTCCCAATTATGTACCAACTCACATCAGTCTATTGTATCACTTCAAAATAAAATTGGATAGTGGTTTGTACCTATTAATAAACTAACAAATGTACTTGATAATTTTTTCAAATATTATAATGTGTTCTCTTTCTCCCTCTCTTATTCTCTTCTTTTATATATTCGTAACATGTAATTGAACTTTTAGAAGTACTTCTAATGAAATTCTTAGTTGACATACGTTATCCTTATATCTAAAATAGTACTACTCTATCCCACCTCTTTTGCACCATTTGACTTTTTCACCCGTAACTGGGTCACTTTGACCCGGCGATTTGAATCGCAAAACAATGTTATTTTTTCGATAATTTTTTATGATCTTGTAAAATAAGAGTTACTCTACAGCATTAAGAAAAATTTATCTAAAAATAGCAAAATTTTGCTATCAAAATCAACGGGTCAAAGTGACCAAGTGAATAGTGATAAAAGTCTAAATAGTGTAAAAGAGGTGGGACAGAGTGGTAGCATATATATAATAAATTTAATTAGATATGTATGTATGTACATATATGTATGTAATTGATATTTTGCATAAAATCAACTTTTTGACACTTAGGAAACTCTTCTTTATTTAGCAATGTGTAAACTATTTCTTAAAACTCGCATTTATTAAAATAACACTTCTAATAAAAAAATTGATTGACACCTGTTATCATTTTATGTGAAAAAATTTATCATATATTTAGAATTTTGAATATATAAAAGTATGTATGGATGTATACTGAGAAACAACATGTCTTACTCTACAAACGAAACAATTTTTTTCATTAGGGAAACTCTCCACTTTTTATTTATGTGAAAGTAACTTCTTAAACTCACACATACATTTTTTGAGTGATGGAAAATCACATTTACCAAGACCATTAATATATCTCGATAGATATTTAACATTATTTTTCAAAGAAAATGTTTTTTCTTGTGTGACATAAAATTGTAGTGAACTTCTATTGTTGCAATTTGAGCTTTAAAATCCAATGGATTAGATATTAAATTTATATGAAAACTAATTTCATGATATAAATTTCTGCGACTTTTGCAATGCAATATGATATTTAAAATTATTATCCTAGGAAAAAGATGTGTAAAATCCTAAGAATAAGGCATTCATTTAAATTCAAAAATAATTTCAAGTTTTCAAAATCATTCATGATACAATTAGTACATTTATTACTAGCAAATCAATTGCATATAAGTTATAGAATCATAAAGTTATGGTGTATCATATTGATGTCTACTGAGCATTACGTGGATAAATGCTCTTATTTGATTAGTAAGATAGTGATTCATGCACATGTGGCATGCCAAATGTCTAGCTTTTGTTTCACATTAATTGACACTTTGTTTTTATAGATGATTCTTACAAAGCAAAAACTTATACTTACAAAGCCACTAATATTATTTGTGCATCTAATGACCAATGAAATTGTACAAATGAAGTTAGCGGTTTTGTAAGAATAATTTTTTGCTTTGTAAGAATCATTACCCATTATATTATAT
This sequence comes from Linanthus parryae, assembly GCA_023055425.1. Lineage (NCBI taxonomy): Eukaryota > Viridiplantae > Streptophyta > Magnoliopsida > Ericales > Polemoniaceae > Linanthus > Linanthus parryae. The sequence goes on from JALGPY010000005.1 coordinate 75,009,836, forward strand.
AGATATAGATATATATTAAATTCAGTGATTGTTGTTTCACAAATTCGCGTGCAACGCACGTTCTTTGCATCTGCTCCCAAAAACATTATACGAAAGAAAAGATGTTGGACAAAGAAAGACATACAAGGTTAAACACTTCATAGGCTTCATTTAATATATAGTTGGTGTGGAGATAAAATATCTCCTCACACCAAATAACTTATTTTGTAAGAAATTTGTATCAAAATATGTAGTAATATTAGTAAGGACGATAAAAGCTTAAAACACAAAAGCACCATTCCTTGGGACAGCAACAACTGACAGAGGTTTCTTCATCTCACAAGACAGCTTCAGAACCTCACTCATGTCAACCCCTTCAGTTCCGTTTTCAACCCATTTGAAATGGTGAACCAGCTTAGCCACCCAGAGGGACACTGTCACGAGTCCCAGGGTTTTCCCAGGACAAACCCTACGCCCCGCTCCAAACGGGGCCAGCCTGAGGTCATTACCTCTGATATCCACCTCAGCACCGCCAGCTGACGGCAAGAACCTATCCGGCTTGAATGCCAGTGGGTCATCCCAAACATGCGGGTCATGTGTGATGGCCCACATGTTGACCATGGCTGTTGTGCCAGCCGGGATCAGCATGCCGTTGCTTAGGTGGACGTCTGATGTGGACAACCTGGACCACGACAGCAGTGGTCCAGGCGGGTGTACACGCAGAGTTTCCTTCACAACTGCCTGAAGGAAAGGTAATCTACCAACTTCCTTGTCCGAGAAATTATTGTTTTGAGTTAGGGTTTGGAGTTCATATTGAAGCTTGGCCTGCACTTCTTGATTCAAAACCAACTCCGCCATCACCCATTCGGTTAAAAGCGCTGTTGTATCTGTACCCCGAAATATCATTTCCTGCACAAGATCAGTATAACAATGTCAGTTTCTTTGGGATTGACAAGCAAACCCTAGTTGGCAAGGAAATAAAGATCAATAAAGAAAGGGTATATAATGCTAGAGACCCATAAAACAGCCACCAAGTCCCACCAAGTCCTCGTCCTCGAGCTTCTCTTCACCTTCCAAAGACAGCAAAACATCCACGAAGTCACATTCATCTGACAACTTCATTTTTTTCCCAAGTCTATGCTTGTTGATGATTTGTGTCACGAGTTTTCTAACCCGAGGAACAATTGCCAAACAACGTTGGCTTATGCGAAAAGGATCGTAAAAGTAATCTAGCCACGGCAAGTGATCAGACCAATTGAAGGCGCCCAAGAGTTCAAACACTTCTCTTACAATCTCATGCAGCTCTCGAGCCTCTTCGCTCTCTTGCGACACATCGTACCTTTTTCCAAACACCAGTCCCATTATGTTGTTCAAAGAAGCAGCTTGGAGGTGATTTCTAAGAGTTACATATCCATGAACACTTTGTTCTTTGGATATAGAACTCAACATAATTGCACAATCTAGCTGACGTTCACCCTCATGCGCTAATATACGCTTTGGGGAGAACAAATGGGATGAGGCAATTCTTCTGAGGAGCCGCCAGTAGGTCCCACTGGGTGCAAACCCAATCGCTCGGCTAAACATGAGTTGCTTAGCCGAGCGCTTGACGGGACGACTGGCAAAGTGGGGTGAGGTCAAGATCTCCCGGGCCACAACTGGGTCCGAGACTACAACCACTGGGGTAGAGCCGAGGCTGAAAGCCATTAGCTGCTTGGCAGCTCGGCTCAGAGCCATGGCTGCTAGAGTACGGTGAGGCAAGCCATGGCTCAAGGTGAATAGGCTCCCAAATATGGGAAGGCCTCGGACTCCTGGGATGGGGGCATGGCCCTTCTCGTTGCGGCCGTTTCTCCAGGCAGGGCCGGCGCTGGAGAAAGCCCAAGCTAGGACGGCCGCGGCAAAGGCAGAAATGCCCATGACTAAGAAGAGAGAGAACACAAGTGAAGGGTTACACAAGTTTTGGGTTTGAAGGATTGCTGGGAAAGTGAAGAACCACCAAGTTGTGTCCTCAGAAATGAGAGAGGAAATCATGGTTGTTTCTTCTGGTATGTGAATGAGAGGAAGGAAGAGGATGACAATTTTGTGGTGAGAAGGGTGGGTTTATATAGTTGTCATTCCGGCCTGAAATCAAGGTTTCAAGGAGAACACCAACAATATTTTTTTTCTTGAAAAAATAAACCAACAATATTATTAATTCACTTGTATGAAATTATGAAAGTAAGGTTTCTTCTTCTTCCCTTTTTATTATTATTATTTTTTTAATTTTCAGAGGAAAGTGTTAGGTAATTCTCCCTTTTCTTATTACTGAGAGAAATGTGTCGCTACAACAATGCATATTGTAATCTTTCTTAATTTTCTTACTATTGCCACCAAAGTTTTCAAGATAATTTAATTTGGGGGAGCTCGAAGATATACGAAGTAGAGGCTTAACTAGCTGGGCCAAACGTCAAACGGGTGAAACTAGAAAGTACTCCATGAGCTTTCTCGTATACAATTTCATTCATTTTATCATATGGAGTTTCGATTTGGTGGAAATACTCCCCGAGTCTCTTAATTTAGTGGGCAAATTAGTTTACATGTTTTGAATTGCACAATTATTTTCAAACGGGTGAAACTAGAAAGTTTTAATGATGTAGTTGAAATTGACAGTTTTGCTATACTAAAGATGTGCAATATGCATTTAAGAGAAAAATATATGCAACGTGTCTATTTAAAAATATATGCAACTAGAGTGGTAGCTCAAGTGGTAGATCGTTGGAAGCTTCTGCATGAGATCACGGGTTCAAGTCCCGTTGACGACAAACCAGTTTCTCAAAAAAAAAAAATCAAATACAAACATTCTGGACCCGCTTGACCTTTCATAATTATTTGAATGAGACCCTTACCTTTCACAACATTTCCAAACGAGGTTTGTTTATGTTAAACATAATCTTGCTAACAAAATAGCAGCAGGACCAGCCCAAGACTTCTAATAATTATGTGTATTATATGAGATTCGTGTTAGCTTTAATTAACGTTCTTCAACCTTACGATTTCTCCATTAGTAAAAATTAAAATTTTCACATTTGTTCGTCAACGAGATTCGAATTTGGATCAAACTTGGATCAAACTTGCGGCAACAGAATTGTGTACCACTAAACTAGCATAATCTTCATTAAAATGTTGCACTGAAATATTTAATTAACTGAACTACATCTATATTTCAAAAAAAAAAAAAATTGTTAATACACGGGGGCTCTGCCAGCCCCGGAGCCTAAGGCGGCCGCCTCGGCTGCCTGCTATAGGGTCGACCTTGCAAAATAGTCATTTTGGCTGCAGAGCGAGAAAAACAGTTTGGATAAAATAAACCGTGAAGTTGATTTTGTGTATTCTCAAGTAAACGGAGAAACGCCTAAAATTGACAAAACGCTTCACTGAAAAGGTTTTTGGTCAAACCAACAATCCTAAGTTCCTTGCAGCACAGCTTTGGAGCAGGATCACACGAGGGTGGCACAAATCTCCACCACAACACGATTATTCAATTTGAAATTATCGAATCCCGGAACCAGATCGATCCACAAAACTAAAAAGCAGTCACACACTTTTGCTGCTAATCAAAAAGGGTTTCCTTCTAACAATGTGCTTACATTGTTTAAAACTAGGTTTATTAGTAAGAAACTATTCAAACTATAAAATGCATGCGTGCACACGCGTGTGTTTCGGCGGGAAGCCAGGATGTGATGTGTTCATTCTAGTTTTTCTTTTTCTTTGATCCAATTTAAATTGAGCTAATCAATGTGCGCGCACAAGGCGTTCACCTACTAACCGTGTCTAATAACCACACTTATGTTGCTTGATTGACAAGTTAAATAACTTCTTAAAATTTACAAATTCAAAGAGTGACGGTGATTAATCTTCTTCACAGTCTTTTTCTTTTGGAAAGACCTATCTGAAACCGGCCTAGCTCGTAGCTAGACGCCCTTGCAAATTACTCCTCATTTCTTTGACCAAATAATTATTTCGATTTTAAATTGTTTATGGGTAGAATTTGATATTCCAAGCTTTGCCTCCTATTAATGACGAATGTTTGTTTGATTTCTTTGTCTAATGACACCAGATTTTTTAGTGCTCTAAAATAGTACCACATTGTGGTCTACAATCAATGAATGTTTCTCAACCATTAACTGTTTGAATAAGTGATACACTGCTATTGGTTGTCAATCACTAACTGTTTGAATAAGTGATACATTGTTATTGGTTGTAGAGCACCACGTGATACTTTTTTGGAGCACTAAAAGATTTCTCTATTTATAGTGGTAGCCCTTCATCATGAGCGTCACTCTCTCATCATCTCCAACAAATATGGCGCACCTCGATAATGGATATATTGAAAACATACTGTCAATTTAGTAGGGTGTTCCAATTTGTGGCAGGGTTCAGAAATGAAAACAAAATAACAATTATTATAACCAACTAATTATATACTCATTTTTTCTCAAAAAAAATTATATACTCATTCCTTTCCATATTATTAGAGCCCGTTAAAGTAATGATGTTGCTTTCTAGAAAACTGCTTTTTGATGTCAAAAACAGTTGTTGATGTGGTAAAATATGATTGATGTGCTTTCTGGACAGCAATTGTTTTCTCATGCAGCTTTTGAGAAGCAGTGCATGTGGTTGCTTTTCCGGATCTCTTTTCTAATAATTTTATCAATAGACTTTTTTATCCGTATCATAACAATAAATTCAAAAGAAACATATAATTGTTATAAAACTGTAGCATATTATAATAGTATCATTTCAACGCTTACAACAATTCGGAAGAAATAATTATCAAACACAAAATGCAAAAAGATGTTTTCCACAACATGTTATTTATGAAATTTACCAAACACTTTTTAAGTGATATTCTATAGCAGTTTTCTCACAACAGTTCACACACAGTTGCTTTCTAAAACGCCACAACATTTTCAAACAGGGAAATCTAATTACTTAAAAGAACATGTAATCATTACACTTACACTAATTTTGTGTCAGAGTCATTTACTTAGAATACTCACATTTTAACTGTGCGATGATTTCATTTTTACTTTTTGATGACAAATTAGAAAAACTACAACACCTTGAGGTACAAAAACTGAAAGTTGACAACAATTTGTGGCAACCACTTTTTTTTTTCCACTATAGCATGTAAGATATACATAGGCTAAAGGTTAGTGTGGTAATGGTGTGGCGTGTTAGAAATCTGTTGTATAGAAAGTATTGTGACAAAGCTGATGTAGAAATCTACGCGAAAAGTGTTTGATAAATTTTGTATTTAAGCTGATGCAGGAAAGCACGTTTGACATTTTGTGTTTAGTAATTAGCGTTTTAGAGTTGTTGTTACTGTCGAAATGACGATATCATACATGAAATAATAGTGTTATTACAATAAATAATTATTAATATTTATTAATGGATAAGTCAAATAATAAATTTATTGAAAAACAAGTCCTCGAAAACAACCTCTCTCTGCTTTCAAAAGTTGTTGTGGAGAAGCAACTGTTTTCCAAAAAGCTGAAGAAAATACATTTACCAAACACATTAAAATTGCTTTTAAATTCGAAAAGCAGCGTCCTAGCTAGAAAGCAGAAGCATTATCAAACCGGATCTCAGTATTGCGATGAGTAATGTTAAATGGACAATGATCACATAAAGTAGTTGAAGGAAGCTTGCCATGCATGTCGCATCCCCAATGATTCTAACGAAAAGTGGAAGGCTATTAACTTGAATAGAATGTTTATGTTATTGGTCAACTCATAGAGTTCATAAACTTGTGAGAGAGAGCTTACTAATGAACTTTTCTTGTCATTGAGCCAATCATCTGTGCCCTAGATTGAAGTGAAATTATCATCAATCCATGATCGAGGGATCGATCTTCCATCTTAAACAAGAAAAGGATTTACTTCATAAGCAAGCTATCCAGGAATCAGTATTTATGTTCTTGGAGGATGTAGAAGCCCCCTACACGCTCACAAGCTCATCTTCCGATGTCAGCCACTAGCTAGTAGCTCAATTTCAGGAATCTTAATTGATTCAGTAGCTCCTCCTATAATTCGGGAGGATAAAGGAAACTTATACTTGTGCTGTAGACCCTATCGTTCGGGAAAAGATTTTATTACGCCCTGGAAGTACCTGTGAAAATTTTCATCACCGATCTTCCGCCGCAATAGAAGCAAAAACACGTCACACAATCACATATTAAGCACACACATAAAAGATAAGAAAAAGGATACAATAATTTATGTGGTTCGTCAAACCTCCTACATTCACATGAGAAGTAGAACGTCACTATATCAACGAGGGAATACAACGTAGGAGAGAGAGACAACAAAATTCGGACCATCTCTAATAAACTTCATAACGATCAAATTTTATCTGGTCTTATTTCCACATTTTCTAACACTCTAGATACAAATTTTAAATATTGATTTTTCATTTATTTAAATCGCCTTTTCTCAGTCACTTGTAGTAAATTATCATTGGAAACGATTCACTCCTCTTAATTGAATTTGAATCTCTTTTTTTTTGTTGTACATTAGCAATACATTTTAAATCGTAGCCCATTTTTCTATTTCTTTTTTTGTGTGGTAAATACTAGCATATTATTTAACTGCTGGACAAATTGGGCTTGTGAGGCCCATTACATCATTTTGTAAAGCCTTTGATGCCCACTGGGGCTCAACATAAATCCACTCTCTACTTGTTTGGGTTACTCGGCCCTCTTTCTCGTGCAGTGAGCCACGTGGTTTACACCACGTCCATTAAAGCTTATCTTGAAGACTGAAAATTCTTTCGAAAGCTCAACTGCCTCTTTAATAATTGTTCCTATCTCCGAGAAGCTTTCCTCTTTTCCACCCAAAACCTCTTCCATTTCTGCAACCACCGCCTTTGAATTGGATTCGATCTCCAACTTTTTGCATCCAAGCTTCAGGGCAAACCTTATTCCATCTCTGATGGCTTGTCCCTCCGCCACTCTGGGTTTGGATCCGAAAGCAACTGGTTTTGCGAAACTTCAGATGTAACGGCCGTGTTCGTCTCTGATGACTCCTGCGGCACCGGCTGTTGACGTTTTCGGGTCCCACGCCCCGTCAACATTAAGTTTCGCCACACCGGGCTCTGGTGTTCGCCACGTCTGAGATGGCAAGATGGATAAGGTGCCTCTTTTCTAGTTTCTTCAAATCTTTTCATTTTCTCTTCCACCGATATGAGTATGTCTTCTACTCTCCCGCTCTTGTTCTTGAAAATCCATTGATTTTTGTTCGCCCAAATTGCTAAAATCCACATCACGATTACATTTAGCATTTTATCACTTTTGCTTGAGCACACTTGATGTTCCAACCATCTGCTAAAATTGCATCTCCGATGATACCCTTTCTGATATGAAAGAATTTCCTTCCAAATCTGTTTGGCTAAAGGGCATCGAAGGAAGAGATGAGTTTCATCTTCATCTTCTTGTTCACACAACGCACACTTTCGATTTACATCTACCCGTCGTTTGGTCATATTTACTTTTGTTGGTAGCGCTTGGTTCCATCCTCTCCATGCTGGAAATAAGTTTCTACGGGGGATCTTCAAAGCCCAAAATTTGTTTAACCAGTTCTTATCTTGATCACTTAGGCATCTGTTGTATTGAGAAGAGTCTGTGGAAAGCTGTTTAACCGCAATTTCGTAACCCGTTTTGACACTGTAAATGCATGAGTTAGTGTGGTTCCACATAAGTATGTCTTTCGAAGGTGATTTGGCTAAAGGGACGCGAAGAATATATTCTACATCCACTGGCCAAAATACCTCCTGAAGTTTATGTCGGTTCAAAGTACCCTCTGCATGGTTAATTATGTCCTTTACCATAATTGACTGCTGTTGAGGGGCCGTTGGGATCGGCTTATAAGGGTACCCTTTAGGGAGCCATTTATCCGTAAAAGCATTCACTTTGGAGCCATCTCCAATTCTCCACCTACACCCTTCTGTGATAATACTCATGCTTGCTAAGATACTCCTCCACGTATATGAAGCCTGTGATGAAGCTTCCAAAGTCCATATGTCATTCTGGTTACAATATTTTTTCAGCATTACCTGACTGAGAAGCGATTCTGGGTTCAGAGCTATTCTTCAAAATTTCTTGCCCAACATAGCTAAGTTAAAAGCCTACAGATCTTTAAAATTGAGACCTCCCTTGCTCCTGCAGCGTTTCAGACTATCCCATTTTTTTATTTCCATCCATCCCCAAATTGTGTCCTATATTATTCCAGTCAAAGTATTTTAGTAGATAATATAATCTTGGATAGGCAATTCGAATAGTGATATGCCGAATTTATTGTAGAAATTTTGTGATCAATGATTGAACCATGCAAATTAGAAATACGTTTTTTCTTGAATAAAGGAATAGATTACTCGATTCATTTCCATATCGTTCATGATATCCATTTCAAGTGCATATCCCATTTTACACATTAATACTTCATGACTCTGTATTTGAAGCAGTTATTTGAACTCCTTATGATATGCGATTTAAACAAGTTATCGCTAATGGTAAAAGGGGCTTTGAATGTTGGGGCTGTTCTTATTTTACATGAGGTTTTTTAATCCCCCACCTCCATGATCGTATCTCCCTCGAGATAACGAAAATATAGTAAATATGTTCTTTCAGAGCCATCACCACAGTGAGAAGTGCCAGTGATTATTCAACCAATCATTTATGAAACCATAAACTCACACGTCCACTCACTAATATTTATCACCAATTCTATCTCACTACTCATCTCCTCTACTCTAAAATAATAGCCATCGCCCCTATTTATACAAAATAAGATGAGGTGAAAAAAGCCCACAAAGTCCTAGCTATCAACTCCTCAGAGATTAACTCCTCAAAGGAATTATCATATGCATGGGTACGCAGATTCATCTTGCGCAATTCGAGACCAACCCAACAAACTCCACCTCGGTTGGAATTCTGCAAGGTCACAAAAAACTCCTTGGCCAACTCCGTGTTGATGACAACTCCGGTGCATCATGTTCATCATGCATGGTCCATCACAACACCTCAGCCGAAATTCTTTGCCCCTTCCCTAGGTCACTGCCTCGCACCCCGAACACGGGTTCATCTCAAAGTTTGATACTTTGAGGAGTGGTGCGGCTCCAATTCTTCACTAGCTAGCTCATCTATGGAGAGATAACCACCAATCAGGTCGAGTAAAGACGAGACTTACTTCCTTTTCACTAATATGTAGTTTTTTCATCATAGTTCTTGTCACTTGAGCTTCATCTCAAACAACCTAAAACGGTTAAACAGCCTGCATTTTCTCCATGCTTATGTTCCCTCACACGTCAACCAAATGTTTCCCTCTGCTGGCCATGACAGATTCCCCTTGTGATGTTGCTTCTCTTATTTAATCATATGCCTTCACCAAGACGTTTTGAAAATCCATTGCTTTGCGTGTCTTTCGTGACATACCTCTCTTCTTGCCACAATTTTCTCAAGAGTTATCGTCATGAATCACACATAAGATATCAGGACGCCACATCGAGCCATGGCCTCTTCAAATTCATCCATCACCTTGATCTCTATCTCTGGAGCTTCTTTTGAATATCCCTACAATAGTTACCCATGTCTTTGACCAAGCTCCTCTGCAAATTTTGCGTGTGGTGCACACAAAACCTATACTTCTTGATAATGCTAGACAACAGCTCCACCTTTCAACACACTCCAAGCCTACTTAAGTTTCCTATCGAACGTCTTCAATTAGAAACCAACTCACATTGAATTGACTCCACCTGATTAGACTTATAGTTGATTGAGCCAGATCGCACCCGTACTCTTTGGTCCCACCTACCGATACCGATTGATGTCGATCTTCACAATTCAATCATAATAACAAAATTTTGATCGTACCGATGAATCTGCAACGTCCAAAATGCATAGGGTTAGACTCCTAACTCTACCTAAATCGATCTACATGCAAGTCGTAACCAGCTGAATAAGTTTGGACCATCGAATCTCATCGCACGCTGCCACGTATGCAACCTGCAAATTTCTTCACATATTTTTTCAAAATTTGACCATACCATCGAATAAGAGCCTCCAAAAACCTTCGATGTAACTCCAATTTGAGCTAAATCGAACTTGAGGGAGCTCAAACCAGCCAAAATTAATTAACCACTCGTATCACATCTTGGGTAAATGACTAGCCCAAAATTTCAATTTTCCTAACTGACTAGGCCAAAATTATTGTTTTGAAAACGTCATGTTGACAAACTAGCACAAAATTACTACTTTACCACTGCTATCTCAGTCTCATCAGTACAGACCCTGACTGTGCCTGGACCCCCAAAAATTACTACTTTACCACTGCTATCTCAGTCTCATCAGTACAGTCCCTGAACGTGCCTGGACCCCCAAAAAAATCTTATATTCTTATCAATATGAAAATATCGTCCTTAAAACATCCAGTTAGACACATGATTCAACTCTAGAACTCTTGATTTATCTCCTATGAACCCGGTGTCTACAATCACACATACGACGCACTAAGTACCAGCAAGCCGTAAACTCAAGTATTGAATACATGCTCTATATGTACATGATCCTACATGTACTAATGCACATATATTAGTGATCAAATGTCATAAAAAATCCCAACATGCCACATAGATAGTCACATACAAGTTTTTTCAAAAATCTAAAAATCGTATTCTAAACATAATGTATGCTTTGACTTAGAGCCATATTTATCAAACAACGCATCTCCTGAAATTTTAAAATAAATGAAGAAGAAACCTACACGTGTCAATTTTACGAAAAATTAAGAAAATCATGTGTAGCTATTATAAAAATCAAGTTACAAAATAAATAAACACTATTGTGCAGAGACAAATTTGGTAGAAAATTTGAACTTTGAAGGACAATTCCTACTACTTGAAGAAGAGCAGAAATTGTCATTTTCTCCAGAATTTAAACCCCTATGTGTATAATATGTACACAAAAATGAGGATGTGCCAAATATTTTTTGAAATTGGTTTCCAAAAATAATTCCAAAGTTGGTCCAGAAATAAAGTTTCTAAAAATATGCAACTTTAAAAAAGATTATCTCCCTAAAAAGGAATATTTAAATGATTATTTTTATTAAAATGACACTCTTTGATTCAATTTTCAATATATACAAGAGTTAAAAATTCTAAAAAAAAATGGAGATGAGCCATGCTTTACACAAACTGTCCAGATTATATCAACATGTAATTTCCCCTAAAACACTGAAAACATGATCAAATTAATTTTACGGCACATGCTATTAGAAATAACTTGTTTTTAACTCAAATACTATCAAATTATATATTAAATAGATATTCAACCATATAAATCAAAGAATCAATGAGGCATTTGAGAAATTCATACTAAAGTTGTAATCCAAGACTCAAAACACATATGCACTTAGAATCAAGTAAGTTCTTGTCAAGAATATGAGTCTACCACCAGCATGCATAATAAAAGAGTCAAGAGATGCTTCCATAATAGCCTTAAGATCTTGGATTCTTGAAGAATATGAAGAATATAACTCCTCCAATGGTTATTATGACCCTGGACCCAAGTTTTTTATGATTTAGAGTGAAAAATGAAGTTTTGCGGTTTTTTGTGAGGTTAACACCGAAGTTCGGGAATGGTTTTTATAGAGAGAGAAGAGATCTATGTGAATTGATCTTAAAGAGAAAGGATGCAAAGAAATGAAAATGGAAAAAGTAGAAAGTGATGGAGTAGTGGAGTTTGGTGGTGTTGACCAGAGTATGAAGAATATAATGCTCTCTTTAGATTGGAGGTAAAAATGGTGAAAGTGTGGTGTTCATACAGTGGTGGGTGGACTTGGTGACTCACCACATGCATGGTGGTGTGCTGACACATCACCAATGAGGTGTCAAGTGCTAGTTTACGCGTGAAAGATGACACATGTGAGGGAGAGGTAGGTGTAGCTTTTCAAACTATAATATATAAATTAAAATTAGGTATTAAACTCAATTTCAAGGAATTTTACTAATGCCTCAACATTTGTGGTACTTCAAAATTAAATCCACGATTTCCAAAAATCACCAACATTCTCAAATCCATCTTGAAAAACTAGAGAAACTATTTACACATACGTCCCAAAATTCTTGATATTACACTTAGAACCCCCATGAGAATTAGAGTTGTTACATTCTACAATCCCATCCCCACCCCCCATTTAAAAAGAAGGCATATTGGATTACTTCATGGCCATTCCACACCTAGGCCTTGGACTTCATTGGCCCCATAAGACCTGAATCCCAAGGTAACAAGTAAATCCTCACAACAACGGAACTCTACACTAAATGGGTGGAAGTGCTTCCTCTGAAGAACCGTAATGGGAGCACGATGATTAGCTTCATCATTCGTAACATCATATGCAGATTTCGCATCCCAAACACTATCCTTTAAGAATAATGAACGCCCTTTGTGAATATTCAATTGGCTGGAAAGCTAAGTCAATTAAATATCAGACACTTGACCTCCACTCCATATTATCCCAAGGAAAATGGGCAAGCGAAAGCATCCAACACAACTTTCATCGGGATCCTCAGCAAGTTGGCAGCAAATAATCACAATAATAGGGTTAGCTCAATCGATGTTGCTATGTGGGCTTGTCTCACATCTCCACGTACTCCTGCTGGCGCAACACCATTTTAATTATGCTATGGAATTGAAGCAGTCATCCCAACTGAAATAAACCATCCACACGACTGGCATTGAGCGCACAAATTAATAACCATAAAAGCCATGATTTAGATCTAGTTGAGGAAAGACGAGAAATGGCTAAGGGGAGGAATGTTTTATATCATTAAAGTATTGCGAGGGCCTATAAGAAAGTTCAACCCATAAGTTTTTCACAATGGATCTGGTACTAAGAGCTATAGATCATTGCCTTTGTGATATCACGCACCTAAACTTTGCTGCGAGCTGGTGAAGGAAGCTTTTGTGGATATTTCAAATATTGAGATGTGGGGGACAAGCAGTTGAACCAAACCCCATCAATATGTGATGGACCAAGAAGCATTATCCATAGATGTGGAATGTGTATTGCTTTCATATTATACCTTTTTGTGCTTTACAATTCCTCCGATGTGAGGAATTTCATCTGCTTTCATATTGTACCTTTTAGCAAGTACATTTCCTCCCATATGAGGATTTTCATCAATAAAATCACACTCCCATATGAGGGATTGATAACATGCTTTCATATGTTATGTCGATAATTACTTGTTTAGAACTTTAAGCGTATCTTCTTAGATAGCAGCTGTGTTATAAGCCTATCACCCGCTGATAGCATATGCGTTTGCTTGCTCAAGAAACACCCAGATTCCTTCCTACGGATTATAAGCATATCTTTTTAGATAGCAGTTGCGTTACAAGCCTTTCACCTGCTGATAGAAACTGTGTTTCTTGCTTACAAAAACAAAACAGAATCACGAAAAGCCTACCTCTTGATAGCACCTAAATTCCTTCATAAGGAATCATAAGCCCATCTTCTGAGATGACAGTTGCGTTATGAGCCTACCACCTTCTAATAACATGTGTGCTTCTTTCCTTGGAAGAAAAGTAAAACTTCCTACTTATTACATATAACTTTCAATATAATGCACTGCAAATGCATAAACGACCATTCAATATTACAGAAGTCGCATAAAACTAAACATTGTTCACAAGAGATAATAACGAGATAGCAAATACAAGTTCTAAAGAGATTCTATTCAGGGATAAGCCCACTATCAAGGCAGTCTTTTGGATTTAGGGAAAATGGGTCTCACTCCATGACTTCCAGGTCCTCCCTTAATTTAAGCACTTGTGCTTCTCCAACATGATAAGCTTGAACAAATTTCTGCATCACTTCACGAGCTTGCATCGCTTCTCATACTCTGTTCGATACTCTTGATGTTTATCTTTCGGAATAAAGGATTTACAGATCTGTCGCATCATTAGGAGTCAGACAAAGCTAGCACCCCGTGACGATATGAATCTAAGCTAACAAGAGTGTCAGACAAAGCTAGCACATCAAATTCACTCGTATCTACAGGATTCCTCCCACCAAGAATATTGAGCACACGACCAAGCTCCTCCATAATAGATCTTCTATCATGACCAGACAGTTGCATGATCTTATCAAATGTATTGTGGTCAGCTAAGCAAATCTTCCTCAACAAATCCAATGTCCTCAGATAGAAATGCGTTCTAATATTTGAGAAAGATGAGGAACCAAGAGCCCCTGCTCTCGCATCGTCATCATCTTCTACTTGTTCGAAATGCGTTCTAGTATATTGGAAGAGTTGCTTGCGTCATCAGTTGATGTTTGGGTATGCCATAAATACACATATTCGTAGAAGGATTCAATTGGAGATATATCCTTGAAGGAGCAGTGTTTGAATGTGCAGCTGACTGATTCTATACTAGAGGGGTGTCGTTTCATTTGTGCTAGGATGAATCGTTTATGTTTGAGCCCCAGTACTCATTGAAACACTTGGATTCTCTTGTGGAGGAACAAATGAAGTTCCCAATTCTGTTGTCTGCTCATGTGCCACATCTCACACCTCAGTCACATTTTCTTCAGCTCGCACATCAGTCACAACTTCTTCAGGTCGCACCTCGGCCACATTTCTTCAACCCTCTGTCACTCACCGCCTTTTTCTCTGACCTCTTATTCGCGGATCAATTGGTTTCCACTTGTGCCAACACTGGTAAATTGGGGATCCTCTAGATGCTGCGGATCATCAACTTCCATAGCATTTTCAGTCTCAAAGAGGAGCCAGAGCTTTAGAATTATTTTCCCTTAGATCTTGAGAAAAACAAACTTCAATTAGAAGTAGGTCAAAATATGGATCCCTCATCAATATCTCCCTAACGAATGGATCCTAAAATACACTCACATCAATTTTTGGCAGCGTGCTTCCTTCCCTCTCATCTTCAGGATCCATTTCGAGGGCAGTGCGATCATCTGTGTCTGCCCGCGCAAGAAAAACTAGAATTTTTATCATTGTTCATCCTTGTGTTTGTGCCCAAATCAGCCCTACGTGAGGCACCTATTGTAACAAGAAAATAAAATTAAACAAGTCAAACCTCTATCAGAAAAATTTTGAACAAAAAGGGGAAAAAAGTTACCTGAAGCTCCCACAGTTTCAATGAGTTTATTCGTTGACCAGCGACGAATTGATGTACGAGAAATATTGTTGGCAACTGCCTTCATTACGAATTCTCGATGAGGAAAAGCAAATAGGAAAAACTCACCTTCTTCATCCCCATAACCAATTAATTCCCGAAAGTCTTCTTGGCTCCATCTCTTGGCAGCTCGAATTTTTGTTTCTTGTTGCTCCCCCATATTGACGTGTGCAACCCTTTATATCTCATCCTCCTCATCTGGTTGCAAAATTTCTCCTTCCTGCCTAATACGTCTCTCGTCAAAGTCCAGGGCTTCCTGCTGTATAGCATGCTCCAACTGTTCGTCCTCGTGACTTGATGATCCACCATCGGTGTGTGCGATAAGTGCTAAATCCTTACGAAAAGCAACACCTACAACAACTGATAAAAGGAAGTGCGAACTAGGTTACATACTCAATTTCACAAAGTAATAGAAAACAAACATCAAGGCCTCGTTTGGGTAGCGGATAAGGAGGAAGGATATGATATGATATCCCCTCCCTTATCTTATCCCTTGTTTGGGTAGCGGATAAGGAGTGGAAATCATATCCTCCCCTTATCCTTCCCCAATTTTTTTGCCTTGATTCTTATACCACCTAGGGGGTGGTATACACCGGATAAGAGGATGAGGGGATAAGAGGGGGTTCCATTCGTGACCAAAATACCCTCAACCATTAATAATAATAATAATAATAATAATAATAATAATAATAATAATAATAATAATAATAATAATAATAATAATAATAATAATAATAATAATAATAATAATAATAACAACAAATTAATAATAATAATAATAGTTTTTTTTTAGGATTTTTGTTGGCTAGTTACTGTATAGTTACTCCATTGTGAAACTTCACTTTCCTTTACATTTTTTTTACTTTAATTTTTTTTTCTTGTCTTTCTTTCTATTGTCTAATCAGTGAGGAACATGTTTGTACTATGGAGTAGGAGTGCTCATTTTTGTAGACATTTTTAATTAGTTCTACATAGACAAAGGAGCAATATTATATTAAATTACTCCACTATGTGACAAAAATTATTTACGTAATTTTTTTCAACCGAAAATGAGCATTATCTGGCAAGACATCGTTATTTACAAACATGTCATATAATTCAGATCTCAATATAAGTAATTTATACAAAATCACTGTACTGAGGGTATAATAGTCATTTGGAACATATCCTGTTTCTTATCCTGCATCACCCAAACATAGTAATTCATATCATGTTTCTTATCCTGCCTCATATCTTGCAGCACCCAAACACAGTAAGCCATCATATCATATCAGGCCTTATCCGACAGCATACATATCCTACCTCGTACCCCAGCATAAGCCATATCCGATGTATCTTATCCGCTACCCAAACGAGGCCCAAGGGTGATACCAAAGATCCGAGGTGCGTCAGGAAAGGGAGTGGCATTCGAGGAGGGAGAAGCTCTTTGATCAGGAACTAAGCAATCCCCAATCATAGCTTGCTTGTGGTGTTTATGGTTTGTCCTTTTTACTTGAAATTTCCCTTTGCCCTTAACCATAGCAACATGCGGTTCATCCCTCACATCAACCGTGTCCATCGTCGTGTCTTTAATCTCTATAGCATCAGCTTTTGACTCATGACTCTTCGAAGGAGCAGCAGTTGTCGCAGCCTTTGACTTGGTGGTTTTATTAGCAATGTGTGCCTCATTAGGGGATGTGATCCACGATATCCAAAGTCGCAGAGGATCCTTAATTTTCTCAAGTAACCGATTGTCAATACCCTCCATGTAGGGATTTATAGTATTAACCTGCCCCAGCTCTTACACTTTCTGAGTTAGATTCTTAGATCGATCTCCGCAAGCAAATTTCCTAATCACGCACTGCAGCAGATACAGGGATGACATTAAATATTTGAGTAATTTAACAATATTCATTATCAAAACCAGAAGTATTCTACCTGATTAAAATCCTCAGCGTAGTGTGTCATGTCTTTGGCCCCCTTCAAGATTGGGGCCTTATTCTCTTCCTCAATTAATGTCATGCACAAATGATTAACAAGGCCGACCTTAGTGTTAGGCCATTTAAGTGGCTGCTTAGGGCACCATGACTCTTGGGGGCACCAATTTTTTGATATACCGGGTGACTTGGTCATTTCACGATAACTAATATTAATTGTTAATTTTGTATATCAATAGAAGATTCCAATTATTGAGTACCACTCCGTTCCGTCTCTTTCTCCCCCTTTCTATTTATGTTTGTTCCCTCTCTAGTATCAATTAACTTTTATATCGAACTTCAAACTTGTCTACAACTCTAGATCGTGATCATTATGTGCCTCTTTCCAAAATATTCTCCTAAAATCTCTCAAAATCGTTTCCTATCTATAGAAAAAATTACTCTCCATAACTCCATTTGTTTTAGGGAAAAAATTCCATTACTAAAGGGTAGTCAAATCCAAAAGATCAATCGAAAATACATCTTTAGCCCAAGCTGGGATAATAGAATAAAAGGACATATTGTCTTCTAAAACAACTTTATTGGCAAAAATATGAGCTAATTGATTTCCTTCTCGAGCAACGAAAGAGAAGGTCACATTAACGAATCTTGGAATCATCTGTGCTCATTCATCCAAAGCAAACTTCAATTGGACGTATAAATTACTTTTCTCTAACTTTTAGAAAAAGGAGATGGTTCTTACAAAGCAAAAAATAAATTTTCTCCAATTTTACGTGTATACTTATTTTTACTTTACATGTAAAATTAGTTAGCAGCTTTGTAAGAATCATCACCCTTTAAGAAAATCATTGTTTAACTCTATTTCCCACTCCCGTGGAGGCCTTAAATTAAATATTTTTCATTCTTTTTCAAATAACCAAACTGAATAAAATTTGGTCTCACACTGTCATGATCATGGGTTTCAGTTTTTTTAGTTGGAACATAGTTTTAGTTTGAAATTAACTATGATATGGAGATTTTTTTCCGGTTCATCTCAATTCGATATCATAAGTCAGACTTAACGATCACAATAATAATTTCTTTGTAAGTTGTAATTCAATATATTTGTAATGTTAGTCAGTGCTCTCGTCCATTTGTGCCACCGGTTGCACTGATTTGTCCCAATTCGAGCAGCAATGGCTTGAATGATTTTCTCAGGTATGTAACAATTGATTTTTTGGTAGTCATTTGTTTGTGTAATTTTTCTCACTATGGATAAATTATTAGATTAGTTTTTTTTATTTAACGGGTTATAATTTATGCAAAGTCGTCATATAATCTTGGATAGATCATGTCCCATAACTCATTTTATATGTCTTTTGTTTCAAACAGTTTTGGGCGATCGATGTGACCTTACTCTGAATGGCAATGAAGGTTTATGGTGGGAAACAAACATGAAAACTTCAATATAGTTACACATTATCAGAGTAGTATTTAGAGTTAGAGTCCCCTGTTTTAAAAAATTATGTGAAATTTGATAAATTCTACAAATGCATGTATATATTATATAAAGGAAATATACGAGGCCAAATTATTGTTCGCTTAGGGAATAAGAAAACATAGAGCCGACCATGATGATTAACCTGATTATGAATGGAATAATGGCCAATTCAGAGTGTGGCACAATGTTTCCTTTCTAATGGAAAGGGAAAAATTTTGTCCCAACTCCAGGGAATTACTGCGAGGAGCTACAACTAACTTTGTGCTTCTTTTTCAAATGCGACTTTCAGTAGTCAACCCAACTCGTTTACACTCTCCCGACTCGCGAGCGTGAAGGTTGAGTGTAATACCCCATCTTCTTTTTAGTATATAATTGACGACTTTTTCCAAAGAGTTTAAATGCTTATTTACAAAATATACGGCTAGTAGGGAGGTAGACGTAGTTTCAAAGAGTAGATACTAGTAAAGAGGAGGGTAAATCGTGAGTTTATGAAGACCAAGTGGGGTGTAAGTGTCTTTACCTAGAAAGTACTTAGGGAACCCAATTTTTTTTGTTCCCAATCTTTCCTCTCTCTCTCTCTCTCTCCCCCCGTGCGTCTCTCTTCCTCTCCTATATCTTCTCCTACTCTTCAACGGCAACACACCACCACCCCGAGACCATCTCCACCCCCAACACCACATCTCTCTCTCTCCCTCTCCTCTCTCTATCTCTCTTCCTCTCTGCCACCAAGCAAGCTGCTGCTTCCCAGCCGGATAAGTCGTCGGCTGAGCCGAAGGCGGCCACCCCGACGAGGCCACATCCGGCACCACCACCTGCTCCCCCTCTTTTCCCAGCCTCTCTTGTCTCTCCCCACTCTCTGGTAATCCAAGGAAGCTCCTGAAGAAGCACGAAGGCGGCAGGAGTGGAATAACGAAGCCACCGTCGCCGCCGTCCACCATTTTTGCGGCGACGAGCTTAGCCCGATCAAAACTAGACCACCCACCTCCATCTCTCTATCTCTTCGGCCTCCAGAGGCTTCGATTGGTACCAAGGAGGACTCACCTGCGCCTAGAATTGACTGGAAAAGCTCCGGTCGGCCACCATCACTGACGACTTTCTTGGAGGCTCTACCCGCCTTGTTTCTCAATCGTTTTCAACGATTTTCGGTATGGGTACCCTCCAAATCCTCTAATTAATCGTTTTATGCAATCAAAATCGCTACTTGAGTCGTGAATCCATGCTTAGATCGATGAGTTTGTTAAGGGGGTGGAAGTGTCTTTTATATAGACTTGTTGTAAGTAGAGAGGGGTACTTTGTGCACAATCTGAAAATTTGTGGCTATGTAGTGTGGCATCTGAAACTATTAATTTTAGAAGAAGGGGTTATTATTGTCTTTTTAAGGAAATGTTATTTACATAAGTGTCTGTGTGTGTGTGTGTGTGTGTGAAATTAAATATAGGAAAATTTAGATTTAACGTTAATTCCTAAACTTCTAATTATTATTTAGATATATAGAAATAACTTTGGTAATAAAATTTTACAATAAATAGTTGTTATAAAGTGAACTAGAGTTGTTTAATACATTGAGCTTATTTATTCAATAATGAATATCGGTTTCACTTAATTAGTAAATATTGTAAGTTAATATTATAAATAAATTGATTATCTAAATATTATTTTAGAATAAAAAAGGATATGAAGTAATTTGACAAATATTTATGAATAGTTCTCTAATTAATATCTTTATCTAAAATTTAAAATAATTATTTCTCATACTTATAAGTAGATATTAAATCAAAAATGTTTTCTTAATAAATATTTTATGATATCATCCCCTAAACAAGTTAGTATATAGCCTATATAGCATTTTTATTTCACTATTAAGAATATATCCCCAATAGTTAATCTCATTAATTAAACAATTTCTTTGCTATAATTAATTATTCTAGAAAAGTTAAATATAATTGTTAGAATATTAAGAATAAAAATGTGGTTCTTTACAATAAAGTCTAAGCTAGTATTTGCCTATGGTAAGAGTTTATACTTAGGGAAATTCTAAAAGTAAATATATTATTTTCTCACTATTTAAAATACAAGTGTATTATTTGTGAAATTGAATAGTAATATCAGATAATTATAATTTGAGGATATGATTCTTGTAAACTAGCACACTCTTGACAATTATAGCCACAAAGAAAGATTTAAACATCGTATTAAATTAAATTGGACCTTCTCACGTCGTCACTTGCATATTATGTGATAGTCAAACTCTCGGTTAAATAGAAATTATAAATTTGTAGGTGACGAGTTCATAGACGAGGGTTTACGTCTACCCATAAACATGCCAAGTCTAGCGTGCCGAGCTTCCTTCGTGTCGAAATATGATTTTATAAGCTATCTCAAAATATGTATTATGACTTACATGCTTTACTTAAGATTGATTATGTTTTGAGGATGTCACATGAAAATAATAATCCGTTAATAATGTAAAGTGGAAAGAGTTGTGCGATGAACTTCATTATTGTCGATGTTGACTATGGTCACTCGGCCCGTTTATTTTAAACCCGTTCGCGACCTGCCGGGTGTCTCCATGTGCTTACCTCTCTGGTCGCGAGTAGTCTTAGGGGGGTGCCGGCCCTTATGGTTATGGTAGCTAGTGAAAGAATAGTTCTTCCCCGTATCAACAAGTTAATAATATGACTTTCGTAAAGAAAGAAAAGAACAGATAGATTGGGAATAATATTCCCCGTTTGAGATAAAGAAGAAGATTGAGATGCAAGGTAAAAAGAAAGGAATTTCAAATGTGATATCAGTGCTCATTTTTTTTCAAGATTATATTTAGTTACGATTCACTCCTCTATGATTGTTTGCGAATGGAAAGTATGCTTCATAATATGTCTACAAGCTTGGGTGATTACTTACTCAGTATTTCATTGCTGACATTAGAAAACTTGCGGTTCTTATTTTATTCCCACCGCAGGTCTAGAAGAAGATGTCTTGGCTTAGATGGGGAAACGCGGGCTCACCTAGTAATTATCAATACTCTTAGTATCTCGGACTACTAGACTGTTTTCACCTTTGTGTAATAATATTTTAAGACGATGTCTAAGACTGTTGGAACATGTAATATATCTCTATGGCAGTGTTTGTTCTCGGTATCCACCATTTCATTATGAGTAGCACCCTCCTAGTTTCTCCGGTCCGGAACGGAAAGCTTAGGGATCAAGGGGTGTCACATTGAGTCAGGGGAAGAAGAAAGATAACCTCAAATTCACTTACGTTGCTATCCAATCTGCGATAGCTGCGGTAGCAATCAAGCTATATCCACGAAGGACAAAGAGTTGGTGCTCTGATATCAAAACCCAAATGTCTGCAGAATAGAATTGGATTATAACTAACAGCTATCAAGTCATATGCCTGACTTGATTCGCATAGTCAGAGATTGCTGGGAGAGCACCTCGCGCACACCAGCAGACGAACTCCTTCAGATCTGAATTTCCTCTAAGGTCGATGCTACGGATTTTCCTGTCAGTAGATTGATACAGACATTCTGAATGTGAAAACACGTCTAATGGGGTCGAGTATGGACTGAACTCAAAGTTCGAATTAAATTAGGAGAAATGGCCGAAAGTGCCTCTTGGTGTGCTCGTCTTAAACCACCTGCATGAGCGTGGCAAGGATGTTATGGCGCATCCAGTGTAGGCCTATTCCACGACTTTGATTTTTTTGGAACTGGAGCATAAGAGGGCCACCTCTCGTAGGCCCACTGGATAAAAGGCCAATTTTTGCATATGATAAGACATCATAGTGTCCCCTAGACTGATCACATGATATCACAGCCTGGTCTTGGCGATATTATAATGAGCCCAAGATCGAGGAACCTAGAGCCACATTTTTGTCTAATGTAATGCGAACAACTAGTGCAAGTACATGGAAATACACCCTGTACTGTGGATACCCATCATTCAGATATCGGGATATCCAAAGGCATAGACATGCAAAAAGTTGGCAGTTAAAACCTTGGCATGTTCTCCAAATTCGAGCATTGGGGTAAGCTTTTCTGACAGCTGTTGTGAGGTCTTTAGGTGCATAATCCCGAAAAAATTAGAGTATTCATCCATGCCACGTGTTATTATCGTGCGCGGACATAGACGAAAATTATTTTTTGGGAGCTACACTAAGCCACCTAGTACCCGCCTTTTTCAGGTACGTAAAGTCGTTTTCCATATCCTTGAAAAACTTAAGTTTCACATGCGTGCTCAGTTTACCTAAAGGATCTGTATCACCCATTTAAGGAAGATTCAACAGCATACAAGTATCCTCCAAAGTAAGACCAGCCTCGAAAGATGGGAAATGGCAGAAATGTGTCATCTTCGAATATCTAGACATCAAGGTATCCAGCATATCATGGTCTAATTTGACGCGCACACCATGATAAACCCCAACTCTTAGAAAGACTCCTTCGTAATTCGTCAAGACATACTCATTACAAACTTTTATATGTTGCAATTCGCCTCCAATTGTTTAGAATTTGATTTTGCAAAAGGAGTAACATCATGCTTCAACTACTATGGATTTGGTCCATAAGAACGGTATCTCAGTCGTCCCTATGGCGATTTCGGATCTCGCGCAAAGTAGATTGGGGCTTACTTACTTATGAAGCCCTTGGTTTGTTCATGGCGTGGTATCATTTAGAAATAGGTTTTTCTCCACATATCCCTTGGGAGTTCTACAATAGCGTCCCCTTGAGCAACCTTGCTTTTGGATTTACCCATTAGATCTTAATTTAAACGCCAAAGGTTATGTAAAAATCAAAAGTGGAGTTTATCAATCTCACAGTTATGCAATAAAAAGTCAAAGATTGGGCAGACTTACAGATTGGAACCCTTTAGTGCTAGGCTCTATGAAGGAAAAAGGGAGTCACATCTTTAATCAGTGTCGACTTGTTGGTTCAAGAATTTTATAAAGAGAGAAAAGAGAGAGAACTCACAAGTTGCAAATATACGTGCAACTGTACTTGAAATGAATCAAAAGTGACTAATCAGTAGTCTATCAATCAGTGACGCCACTTCTGGAACTCAATGGGTCGTGACGCTTCGAAAAACACCTCGGTAACCGGCAATGAAAGGAAAATGTGAGCCAACCACGTCACTTGATGCATTTCAGATGCGCCTGTAAGCATGCGTAGGCAGATGGGCTAATGATGACCTACAAAGGCTAGAGCTCACCCCTAGAGCACATTTTGAATGACTAACAGAGGCGGAGATCTTTCCCCACATCTCGCAAAATCAAAAAGATCCTTGGAAGCTAGGGTTTTTCCTTCGAAGATCGCATTTTGATCTCCAAACGCAAAAGAGGGCTAATGTAGATACCCTTTATTAGCGTCACTATCAGTAGACCATGTGGTGCACCTGAGAGAAGACATCTGTATTCATTTCGTGCTCCATAAAGAACCATAGTATTCTATATGTCTGCAAGATGCAAATGATTCTAGGACAGAGTCCTTGCATATGTGTCTCGTGCTTACGGGACTTGGGCTGGGGGTGGCTTGGAGGCTAGAGTAAAGATTGCTGCATGCGAGGTGCGAGCCTCGTATGCAACCCTCATATGTTATCCAAAGATATGCGATTGGTCCATTCAAGTACCAGAATTTGCGAACCAAGATTCCGATATGTACATCCACAAGCCATATAATTAGGTAAACGTTACGACCACGCATGGTTCCGTCACCGTCGTGTATGTGCACCCAAGTTTTCCCTATTGGGCCTGCATATATAGGTGGTCAGTGTTGACGACAAAATCCCAAGTATAGGATATCGTCTCAAGTAATAATATCCGATAAGTCCGGAGTCAAATCCACAAGGAGATGAGGGTTAAGAATTTGACTTACTAAAATAGAATAGGGAGTAGAAAGAGACTAACTAAAGCAGGTAACACAAATTTCTCAATGGCTTTAAAGCTAGCCAATCTTTCAAATCCACCAAAATCAATTTTTGGAGCAAGTTGATTTTTGAGAATTAAAGGAGCAAAGAAGACCAACTACTAAAACTACTACTATTCAAAAGAGTTTGTCTGTAAGAAAGTAAGTTGACTCAATTGATTCCCTTAGAGAACTTGTGCGTGAGGTTCAACACCCAACTTTTGTGTCACAAAAAAAAAATGGATTCTATAGAAAATAGTAGTTGTCTAGCTCACGAATTCAAGAGCGAAACTAAAAATCGACTTATGTCAAGCATCAAGGATATGTACTCCTCCAAGTGAGTCCACATACAAGATCAAGCCACAATTCGAATTTGTCTTTCAACACAAGAATTCAATGAATTCGACATCCAAACTTCTGAAAAATTTAAGAACAATTGAAAACCTCACAACAAGAGATCCAACTTCATCAATCAACCCAACAAGTGTTCTAGTTACTCATGTTATTGAGTTGAAGAAGAGATTTCACCAACATATTCAAATAGGATTCTATATATTTCAAGCTCAGTACTCAAGAGTGCAAAAGTTAATCTCAAAATCAAACCAATACACAAGACTAAGCTATAACTTGAAGAGAAAAACAAACTAACTTGAATCAAAACTACAAAAAAATGGAAATCTAAGCTGTTGCTGTTGTTATCAAACCCAAAACTCAGCAACAATGAAGTAGCGGCAGCTCATAACAGAGCGGAAACGAGTTTTTGACCAATATATTGCTAATTTGGAAAATAATTCCCAATATAGTGCTCCCTCAAAACTATTACCCGATATATGGTAGAATCTGCCACAAAATTTACCAGGCATGAGAGAGACAAGGAAAAAATTGGTCGAGCCCAAATATGACTATTTCTCTCTTCAATGATGATTTTTTTATTGTACTCGTACGTCCGCCTGCGTCAAGCAGGATTGCTTGCCATCGTGCACCAGAGACGTGCAATCGCCGAATTTGTTGATCTGTAGAAGGGGGTTAGGCTTCTACTACCACGTAACAATTTAAAGAACAATGAAGTTTTTCATAATCCGAGTGGTATTTTCCTCTCCACTTTGAAGGTTCTCCAAACACTTCTTTCTACGGTTTGTTTAGCCATATTTTGGCAAGATATCTTAATCTAATTCAAATGGACATGAAACTAAATAAACAATTCTGCGTTGCATCTTCAATAACCTCTCATTGCAAATAAAACAACAACGATAACCTTGATTTTAAAGGATTTCATACTCCTATTGATGGATTCATGGTGCCCACTAGTCAAGTTCGGTTTGTTATTACAGACTCTATACCCTAGTGCCTATCTACCTTGTTGTACTTGTAATTTTTCTCATATCATGTTAGCCTATCTACAGTAGTGCTCTTAAGTTGAATGATCTCAGTACTCTTTTTGTGGCAACACTCTAAACTACGACAATGGAAGTTTTTCCAGTAAGGTATATTAGTGGAGTGGCAATCCACTTAATGAGATCACTATCCTGAGTAGAAATAATATTCTTAATTGAAATTAAGTTCCATGATCCATCAGTTCTGAAATTATGTGATCTATAGTATTTTCTTTATCCTCGTGGCACTTAAAAAGTTCTTTTTTTTTAGGTGAATAGAGAAATCTTATTAAGGGATCGTCACTACGGAAAGATCAAAAGTTTGTACATCTATCGCCCAGCTTGGCGTTTCGGAATAAAAGGTGATTTCATCCTCTTCACTAGATTTCGAGGCTACTAGGTGAGCAAAAGAATTTCTCTCTATGCTACATGATAAAACTCGATAGCTACAAACATAGAAGCCCTCATTCGACACTCTGCCAATACTTGCTTAAGATCTGAGATGGCTTCAGCCCCTTTGATCCTGCCTGCCTTCCATCTCTCAGCAGCTGAATCGCCAAGAGGCTATCAGACCAGGGACGGAAATACATGTATGCGAGCATGGGCAATGCCCCCCTATCTTTTTGCTTTGATATAGTCATGTAATGGGAAATGATCCTATGCATCACATTTTTTGGAATGTTGGCCCCCTCTAACTTTGAGACTGTTTACATTGCCCCCCCCCCCCACAAAGTATTTCTGGGTCCGTCCCTGTATCAGACTCTACGTGAATCCTCCGGATACCCATTTCTGCCGCGAACAACAAACCTTCGCTGATTGATACCATCTCCGCCATTAGTGGAAGTCGTTTTCGTGGGAAACGGCTCTGCCTTGCCGCCAGAAACTGCCCTTGTTCGCCCCGGAGAACCATACCCAACCTCGTCGCTGGCCCGTACTGTCTCCACGCCGAGTCACAGTTCAGCTTTGCGAACCCCGTCTTTGGAGGAATCCATTTTCCATCTCCAACCGTAGCTTCGCTCTGATCCCTTAGCAAACCTTTGGCTTTAACTTCTTTGAACCAGTAAAAATACGCCTTGCAATTTCCAGCTATTTCCTCCGGGTGTTTACCTTTGTTGTTGAAGCTTTCTTCGTTCCGATTGTTCCATATTGCCTAGATGGTCATGAAAAACATCTCACACACCTGCATATTTTCTTTCTTTAGCACCTCCAAAATCAATTCCCTCGCTGGTATGTTTCTTTCCCTCATAAAATCAGCCCCCATCATGGACGCCCAAACTTGTTGTGTGTGGTAACAAAAGCAGAAGAGATGATCCATTGTCTCAATAGCTTCTATGCACAGTTTGCATTCAAGGGGAACATTTATACCTCTTCTTCGTAAGCTAGTGGCCACGAGTAAAGAAGAGTGCCAGATACGCCAAGTAGGGAGCATAAACTTCTTTGGAACTTTTAATCTCCAAAGCTTTACATGCCATTTCTCTTCTGAAGCATTCCTTGAGGTCGTTGCTGTGGGGACCGAGACATTCCTCTGTAGTTTCTTGACCAAATAAATCACATCCTCGGCTTGATTCCAGTAAAGCATGTCTCGTTCTTCCGCCTGAAAAATTGGTACGGCTAAAGCTGCATCCCAGTCAACCGGCCACAATAATTGTTGAATTTTGTTCATATCCCAAGCACCCGTTTCCTCATCCATCAATTCTACTCTCGTATCTTCTGCTCCTGGCGGACATGTAGTAATTGTACTATAGGTGTCGAGTCTTGTGAGCCATCTATCCTCGAACACTTTGATGTCCCTCCCATTTTTAATTTTCCACACCAGCCCCAACTTAAGCAAATCTCTACCTGCAATTATACTTCTGAAAGCGTACGAAACCTGTACTTTTGGTTTCAAATCGTAATCAAGCAGAGACATGTTACGAAAGTATTTTGTTTTACAAACTTGACATACCAATGAATTCGGATTCCGAAGAAATCTCCAAGCATGATTTGCTAGCATTGCTATATTGAAGTCCTTAAACTCTCAAAAACCCATTCCCCCATTGTCATTCTCTTCCTTTAACTTGTTCCATGCAACCCAATGGAATTTCCTTTTGCTTTCATCACCACCCCGCCAAAACTGTCTAAAAACCCTCTCCAAGTCGTGGCATGTTTTGTTTGGCAACAGAAAACAGCTCATCGTATAATTTGGTATCGCTTGTATGACTGCTTTTATCAAAACTTCCTTACCAATCTTCGGAAGTGATTTCCTCTTCCATCCTTTCATCATGTGAAAGACCTTTTCAACCGGGGGGCTGAAAATCGTCGTCTTGCTTCTTCCCAATTGTGTTGGGAGCCCCAGATACGAATCATGTTGAACCTTGAGCTGAACTCCACATAAACCGCTTAGTGTCGTGCGCTCCTCAGCTCCCACATTTTCAGATAACACCACAGAGGAATTCTGCATATTCAAAACTTGACTCGAAGCTGTCTCGTACTCCTCTAAGATATCTCGCAAGACCGCAATTTCCTCCGCTTTGGATTGGAAAATAATAAACTGTCATCTACGAAAAATAAGTGAGACATTTTGGGCCCACCCCTTGAAGCTTCAAGGCCTGTCAGCCGACCTTCCTGCATTTCCACTGTTAAACTTCTTGATAAAGTTTCACTAAAAATAAAAACAAATAAGGAGAAAGTGGACATCCCTGACGTAGCCCACGCTCCGAGACAATCCTTCCTTGTACCTCCCCATTCACTATGAGGCTGTAGGAAACTGTAGAGATACAATTCATAATCAGATTGATCCATCGCGAACCGAATCCCATCCGTTCCATCATAGCTCTGAGATATTCCCACTCAACCTTACTCATATCCTCTTTGAGTGCTAGGAAACCAGTCTTCCCTTTCTTTCGATTCTTCATAGAATGTAATAGTTCAAAAACCATTAACACATTATCTGATATCAATCTGCCAGGAACAAAAGAAGACTGATTTTCTAACATCAAGGAGTCAAGAATGCGCTTTAGCCGATTGGCTAGAGCTTTCTATAATTTTATAAATAGTAGAGAACAAACTGATGGGGCGTAAATTAGTAGTTTTCCTAACCTGTTTCACCTTTGGAATCAGAGAAATCAACGTGTGGTTAAACTCAGAAATATCTCCATCTCCGTAAGCACTGATAAACATAACTGTTCCACTTCAACCCCTACTAAATTCCAATATCGTTGAAAAAGATAGCTGGGAACCCATTGGATCCTGGAGCCTTTGCCGGCGCCAGCTGGCTAAGAGCTAACCAAACCTCCTCACTCGTAAAATGTAGATCCATCGCAGCTCTTTGATGCGGTTGAATCGCCTCCTCCACGTTACTAATCAGTCCCTCCATCTGAGCTATCGAGGGATTTGAGGAGGTAAAAGTTTCCGAGAAATAGTATTCCAAGATAGTTGTGACTTCCACCTTTTCTGCCCTCCATATTCCTTGTGTATCCTCGAGTCCATCAATATGATTCCTATTTCGTCTGATCGAAGCCTTTCGATGAAAGAAACCCATGTATTGATCTCCCTTCTTCATCCAGACTTCGGGAAATCTTTGCCGCCACATATCGTCCTCTCTAAGCAAGAGTTGAAGAATAGAATGTCGTAATACCTTTTCCTCTGCCACGACTGCTACTGTTTGAATCCCTTCGGTCAGCTGAAAACCGTGATCTGTGCCTCTAGAGCTGCTATCTTACACTTCCAAACACTTCATTATTCCATCCTTTGAGAACCGAGACCATCCCCTTCAACTTACCAGCCATAGAACCACCTGAAGTACTCCAAGTGTCCCTGATAAACTGACCAAAGCGTTGATCTTTCATCCACATAGACTTGAACTGAAACCGTTTCCTAATTTTGTTGTTTCTGACAATACCCGAAAGCCATACCACCTGCAAAGGAACATGATCAAACACCTCGGCAATGAGATGATCTACCTTGCCCCAACCAAACACATCTATCCATCCGTGCGTGACAAGACATCTGTAAATACGTTCCCTAATCGAGAATTCGTCACTTTGATTATTTGACCAAGTGTACCGAACTCCCACATAGCCCAAATCTCTCAGTTGAAGGCGAAGAATAACGCTTGTAAAATCCTCTATCTGACTAAAGGAGACTGGTCTTCCTCCTTCCTTTTCAGAAATAGACGTAAAAGCGTTGAAATGGCAAATAACACACCATGATTGGTCCCGCTTACAAAGACGCTCAAGCAAAGTCATGGAATTGTGTCGTTCTGTTGGATTAGGTGCCCTAGAGGCAATCTAGTTTATTATGAACAATAAATTGGCTAGAACATTCATTGTATTATTTATTAAATATTTTATATAATGAAGTCCTTAGATTTATAATTGTGTTGTTTATCTTAAATATCCTTAGTCCATTTAATGATTTATCTTAAATTGACCTATGATCGCAGTCACGATTTATCTTAAATTGACCTATGATTGCGCTACACCGTGACGTGATAATTTTCTCGTTAGAAGTTATCAAGGAGACCTCAAAGGTACTTAACACTATTCTCTTACCATCGTCATGATTTCTCTTCCTCTGATCCTTGGAGGGTCTTGATCGGATAATTATATTGTTCTTCCGCTGCGTATCCATGATAAAAACCCTACACGTTCCTCTCTAACCGGATCTCCGTAGAAACCAGTCAAAAACCCATGCTTTGATTCACTAACAATGGAGAAAAAACCATGTATGTAATATTTTTACATCTTATCGAGATGAAAAGATACCTCGTCATCCCACATAAGATCTAAACCTCCTCTTATGTCTTCACATTCATGAAAAATCCCGTTACGAAAACCTAGCATGTCACTGATTCGCTCCATCTCTGTTGCATACAAATTTTGTCTCCATTAAAAAGACAATATTGGAATTCTGCCTCCTTAGAAGATTGTAAAGAGAAATAACGCTACGGGGGTTCCCAAGCCCCCCACACGTTCTTTAAGGCTATATTGGGTTCTTTAAGGCTGCCCCTTCCTGTGTTGGAATCCGCGCTGCAGAAACCTGTGTGTGTGACTTGGGTGACATTTCTCCCACTTTCGTAGTGATCGCTGGGTTAGTTGGGGCTGCATGGTGAGCTTGTATATTCCTCTTTGTCTCTCGGTCAGAGCCCCTGCCCGTGCTAGAACTAGCTTATTTTCTTCCCCCACTTGTTCCTCCATGACCATTCCCTCGTCCTAATCCTCACCCTGAGTTCGTACCCATCCCCCTTCCTGGTTTGCTTGAGGTCGGGCCACCGTACACTACCGGTCTGTTCCTCAACTTTTCGTTTGGACTCGGACCTAGATTAGCCTTGCTAATCTTCCTCTTTGCACCCGACCCCGACTGACTAAGAGCTACCGCGATTCCTTTTCCTTTATCTTCCGGCTAGAAGAAACCCGGCCTGTTTGAAAGTGCTAACGGATTGTCAGCCATCTGTACTTCTGTGCCACCACCTTCATTGTTATTCATGGCTTTTCCCCTCTGATCATCAACAGTGTCATCTCCTCTAGCTATACTTTCCGAACCAGACTTGTTGTTCATGTCCTCCTCATGGTCTAACCGTGGAGAAGACTCCTCCCCCCATCCTCAGTTGCACCTGGTACTTATTCTTCGTTGAAAACGTCAACCAACCGCTTACTTGGAGGTGTTTGGTACAAAAGTTAATCGCCAAAACCGGGGCTGTTTTGGTTCTTCTCTAGATCCGTGCGCATCAAGAAATCGTTACCATGATGGGTAATCCTCCCACACCATTCACACAAGCTTGGGATTCGCTCATACTTGTAATCTAGCCATTGTTTTTAACCCAAAACTTTGATATACCTACCTCTTCGCAACGGTTTGTTGATATCAACTCTAACCCTTGCCGGCATGTAGTCCCTCCTGGTCCTGCCAATATCTTCGAATCCGTAAGTAAGATTGTCCCCAAATTCTTGAGAACCTTATGCAAATCAACATCATTTTTATGGTAAATCGCCAGGTTGATTACTTGCACCCACACATCTATTTTCTCGTCGAATATCCACGGTCCTCCCGAGTAAACTGCTTCTACGGTTTCCTTATTTAGGAATTGAAAAACAAAGGTGGATGAACCTATCTCATGAACACTAATCTCATGTCCTCCCGGCCACATTATCTTGAAAAGTAGCTTCATAGCCCACACATTGAATCTAATGGGTAGAAGAAACCTGCCAATCAAACATGGACCCCTTGCTTTGATAGCCGCCAAACTATCATATCTGTCAAAAACTTCAACTTCCTCCTCCTCTATTGATATCTTGCCGAAGTCTAGAGTTGAAATCGAGCTGTGCATCGTACATGAGAACTTGAAAGCTTAGATTCTGTGACCGCCGATGATTGAGAACGAAACTTGTTGCCGTCGCTTGAAACCCTTCAAGAAATCGCCTCTCCTAGTTATTCGGAGCTTGCATTTAATAAGTTCTCTAATTCATCCCTTAGGTGGAATGATTGCGCGCATATAACTTAAGCATTAAAAATACCATTCCAAACCCCGGTCCTAAGACTTTTTAGAACTTTATCTCCCTTTTGATGGTGAAATGTTAGTCGAATTTGTGGTTTTGATGTACTAAACTGCCAGGATTTGTTTATTTGCTAGTTCTTATTTCAGCCAACTAATGTGGAACTTCAAAAAATTGTGATGGACCAAACTAAATACTATAAGCATAGTTAACATATATTGTATGTTATTTTACTGTAAGACATAAATAGCAATAATCCATTAATGATTTAAAAATGTTTATTATAACTACCTAATATATACTTAGACATGACATTGACGTGGCAGGTGAAACCCTATAATTGGAAAAAGTTTATAGTCAACTCTAGATTGGGAATTATTATGACACATAGCATTATTGGTGTCAAAAGCTGAGCAGGAACAGAGCATAGTAGCAGCTCAAGAACAGCTCAAAACAGAGCACAAACAGCCCCAAAATCAAATCAAAACCAGACTCCTCTCTCCCTCTCTTCCTATTTATCTTGTTCTTATCCATGAATATGCTCACTAGGGAGCTCAAAAGCTCAAGAACAAGATCGAATCCAAGTGAAATCAGAAAGAGTGAGAGGAGGAATAGAGAACCCGAAAAGAGTATTCAGAACCGATGGAGTGTGTGAGTCGCCTGCAATTTTTTCATCATCGGTTTATATAGGCTGCAAGAGAGGGTTTCGTAGCCTCCAAGGCTTCATATCATCCCTCCAATTCGTCCCAAACCTCCTCCTTCATTGATATTCATACCTTCATGAACCCTAGGTCAAATTTGGGATTTTTGTTTGGATCGTTCTTGGGCCGAATCGAGTTAAGAGCAAGGTAGAACATGGGCTAGGGATCATTTTGGTACCAGTTTTGAGCCAATTTGGTGAAGATGTGAATGGGTTTTGGCTCTTAGCAAGATCTTGGGTGAAGCAACGATGGAGGAACATGAGTTTGGTTTTGTTCCCGTCGGTAGAGAGATAGGGATGGCAACTGGTCGGATCCGGATCGGATCAGGCCCTTCCCGATCCAGATCCGACCAGGAGAAATGGGATCCAGATCCGATCCAAATCTATTCGGATCATCACCGGATTCAGATCAGATCGGATCGGTTTTCATTCAGCTGATCCAAATCCGATCCGTAGATCCCTAAAGTACGTGGTCGGATCGGATTTGAATCAGATCCGACTCGATTTTGCAATAAAATAGAAAAAATAACATAAAAAATAAACACTATTTCATACACTAAGACATGTTTGTAAGTTATGAAGCCTAGAAAATCAAAATAAATAGCTTTGTAGTTTGGAATTACTATAGTATTCTTCTTCTAAGTGTAGGTGGGGAGGTAATAGGGTATAATCGTAAAGAGCATATATAAGTCGGATCGGATCGCGTGAGAACCCTGTGGTTATGCCCCCATATCCAAATCCAGATCCAAATTCATTCGGATCGCTCGGATCTAGATCGGATCGGACCATATTTTCATCCCTATAGAGAGAGAAAGGGCGAGCCTGGCCTTGCTGTTTTGTTCAGAATGTTCACTTTAGCCCCCACTTGTTTGTTGGGGGCTTTAAAATACCCCCTTGCATGTAGTTTTAAGGCATAAGGACCTCCCCTCTGTTGGAAAACTTCAAAACAACCCTTGAAACATTGGAGAAACTCCTTTTTATCCTCAATTCTGGTTAATTGTCTTGAAATAAGCCCATTTGATGTAACTTTGGTCTTCTAAACTGGCCCAATGGCTTCTTGATGTAACTTTTTGGCCTTTAACTTCGAATTTTAATTTTCTTTTTGATCTCGTGACTTCTCAACCTTCAATATTTGTCCCAATATCTTCTCACAAAAGCCATTAGATCTTCAAATTAACTTGCTATATCTTGAATCTTAGCTTCTTTTCCACTTGATTTCTTCAAAATTAAGTCTCTTTTTCTCCTTCTTCATATTTCTTGGCCCTCCTAAGCTCCCTTGAATCGCCTCTTGAGTCTTGTGGAATATTTCCTTGAGTTCCAAAGCGCAATATTTCCTACAAAAATAAGGAAATTCCACACAAACTAAAAGAAACAAGCATAAGTCTAGAAATGGGGATAAAATACGTAAATTACACATAAAAGCAAGTTAGCAACAACTCATTAACATACTGAAACATGCAATTTCCATTCATCAATAGTTTGTCCCATTCTTACTCGTTCAAAATCATTAGCAAGCGAAGTTCAAGCAATTGTTGTCTCCTATCTTGATAACATGTGTTGCCTTGTTCTTACCCCCAAACCCACTCTCGCTCTCAATATGTATACAGATTAATTGGTGTCGTTTGCTTTGTTCGCCTACTTGCAGGAACACAAGCTAATTGCTCCATATCCATCCATCTTCTACAAGATCCTCCAGATAAGGAATTTATTCTACATAAATCGCTTTGAAATGATTGAAGATAAATGCCCTAATGGCCCTCTCTTCTCTCATAACAGTACTATCTATGGGATCTAAAGACCAGATGTTATTGAAATTTCTACGAATTGTAGCATAAGCACAGAAGAAATTGTGTTCTTATTTTCTTCTTTGAATGAAGCACAACGTGCTCTTTGAGGCCAGAAGATTTCCTGACAACTAAGCATCATATCAATTCTCTCTTATTTTCTCATAAATGTTAAGTGGCATCCGGATTAGGTATCAAAGCTTGATCGTGAAGGAATTTAGATTGAATATTCAAGATCTAATTTTTCAGTGTAAGATTATGTGAAGCCCGTCACTTTAAATCCTTAAGCGTAATTTAAAGCAGTTTAGACACCCTAAAATAAGGGGATCCAGGGATAGGTAACCGCCAAACAAAGGATATGAGATCAAAAACTTCTGGGAACTAAGGCACCATGCTTCAAACCTATTAGGTTTTTTATCTATCACATTTAAAGGTAATAAGTCAAGAAGCATAAGTGAGTGGTTAGACACTAGAATACCTAAACTATGAATTATAACATTCCGAAAAAGAGTGAGAAACAGTGATGAACACCAAGCAAGATCTAAACGTTCAAAGGTACGTGATAAGTTTGATCTATTGTTTGACCAAGTGAGCCATGCTCCTATATTGTGCACTTCTAAAAGACCCCAGTCTAAGTAATTTTCAGAATAGTATTACTTCTAAGTGATTTTTCACCAAGGACCACATTTATAATGACAAACAACACTTGATTAAATTACCCTTTGATTACCACATGAGCATTCACGGGAAGTAGACTATCAATCTCTTCACAAACACTCCTTCTTCACTCAAAGACTGACGATCCATACAAAAGACCTAGGAACCATTTTGACTGACATGCATATGTTACTTCCATATAGGTGAATTTTGCAGAAGTATGAACAAAATCATGACTAAAAACAGTGTTATTCCAAGAACACCAGAGTCCTCCACTAACCGCTCTAGGATTAACACCACCTTGACCATTTAAGCCTAACATATTTTAAAAATCAACATTTTTTATTTCAGAACGAAATAAAAGAGAGGGCTTAGAACTTTTAGCCAGTCTAAAAACTTCTTGGACTGCATGGTCTTGGCCAAGACCTCTGCAATTCCAACTTAAGATTTCATGAGGAAAGTGAAGGTTGTGAAGGGACAACCACCCTAAACCCTTTCGCATAACACTTTAAGACAGGAAAATAGCATGATTTTTTTTTGTTTTTTTTAAGTAAGAGGAATACTAATAAGACCATGAAGCTGAGGTAATGTACGTTAACGCTTTTTTTTTAAAAAAAAATAACTTCATGGTAGATTTGGAGAAGGGGTTTAAAAACTATGATTAAAATTACATTGTTTTAAGTTGAGCTTCGTTGTATATTGTTATAGGTTTCTTACCCCTGCGCATGCTGTCTTCATCTGCTTCTGCAAGGATTTTCATAGTTATTTTATTCAGTGGCTGTTGTCCATTTGAATAAACATGATTTTCACAAACTGTCCAGATTGAATCAACATGTTATTTCACCTAGAACATTCAAAATATGACCAGGTCAGTTATGGAACATGCAACTTGAAGTAACCTGATATTTACTCAAATACAACCAACTTATACATGAAATAGATATTCAACCATAGAAATTGAAGAATCGGGTGAGGAATTTGACAAATTCATACTCAAAAGTTGTAATCCAAGACCCAAAACACACATGCACTTAGAATCAAGCATGTTCTTGTCAAAATTATGAGTCTACCACCAACATGCATATTAAAAGAGAGAATACATGCTTAAAAGCTAGAATTAAGAGGTTGGATTCTTGAAGAAGAATAAGAATAAGAAGAATAAGAAGAAGAAGAAGAAGAAGAAGAAGAAGACTACCCCAATGGTTATTATTACCATTTATAAAGAGAGAAGAGAGCTATGTGAAGTTTTCTTGAAGAGACATGATGCAAGAAATGAAAATGGGAGAAATAGGAAGTGATGGAATAGTGGAGGTTAGTGGTGTTCGCGAGAGTATGAAGAAGAGAATGCTCTCTTGAGATTGAGGGTAGACTTGGTGTAATACCCCGTATAATACCCGAGGGCGAAATAGTAATTCGGAAAGATCAATAAGAATTTAATTTGAAAAATAAAGTTTGGTAAATTATTGTATTTTATAGATAAGAATTTAGCATGAGATTTTAGAAAATATTAAACTAGTATTCGTAGATAAATACGCGAGTGTTTTCTCTATTTTAATCATGAATGTGTGTACGACCACCGCGAGACTCCATAGGTGTGCTACACCCAATCACTCTACCTCTTGGTGTGCCAACCACACCTTAACATTCCTCGATAATCATCTTCTCCAAATTTTCTTCTTCTTCGGTGATATTTTTTCCACCGAACTCCACCACCACAATCATCATCACCGCACAAATTTTGGTCTCTTATATAACCATCAGCATCATCATCATCTTCTCCATCCTCACCACCATCATCAACTTCATCATCTTCTCCATCACCACCTCCATCCTCACAGCAAAAAGAACCCACCACCACCAAGATCCTCATGGCAACTAAACCCACCACCACCTCCATCACTCTCTCTGCTCTAGTTCCCTATCTCTCTCTGTCACTCTCTGTTCACCAGAGAAGGCCAGGAGCAGCGGCCAAATTCCAAGCATCCTCCTCTCTCGTCAGCAAGCACCACCAAGGGACCACCCGCGAGAAAGGTCCCATGTTTATCTTCCCTCTCTCTGTCCCCCATATCTATGCCTTCTATCCCACCTCCTTCTATGTCCAAAAAAAGAGACAATAGAAGCAGTAGCATCGGTGATTGAGGTCACCACCACCGGTCCACCATTATAACCGGCAACAACTCCGTCCAAGCTCCACCCGAGCTTGAACAGCGTCACCCACCACTTAAAATCCATCCTACCACCTCCTAGAGGTCCAAGGAGATCAAATCAGACCCTACCCAAAGCTAGAAGAACCCTCATCACCGGCGACGAAGAACACCACCGTGACCCGATGGGAAACTTGACCCAACTCAATTCTTGACCGTTTCGCGTGATTTTTTGTTCGGGTATGCTCTAAATCTCCACCTAATTTGCTTTAGATAGTCAAAATCCAATCTTGATAGCTTGAATCTATGTTTAAGTCGATTAATTTGAAGTTCATGTTAAGGGGGTTAAAGTGTCTTTTATTTAAGCTAGGTGTAAGGGGATAACTGTCTTTCTAATTACCTATGGGGTGGTTACTGTCTCTTATTAAAACAGTTTTGTGAGTAAGTGGGTGTTGGAATAGATGCCCTAGAGGCAATTGTAGATTTAGTATGAACAATGTTTTGGCTAGAATATTCATTTATTATTTATGGTGATATTTAATATAATGAAGTCCTTAGATAAAATGTGTTATTTATATTAAATATCCCTAGTCCATTATATTGATTAACAGGAAAATCAAATATAGACTAGTATGTGGATAGATTGATATGGAGATATCAAGTCTAAACACATGGGTATGCATTAGGAGTAATGGCGTACTGGATTGACCCACGACGAAAAGGATACATTAGATTATGTGAAGTCACAATCGCTTTTCGTAGTGCTAATATTATTGCAATCCTTGGACTTGAAGTCACTAGATACTCTAGTTGTGAAATATTGCGCTTTGATGTTATCAAATGTTACACCGTAACTGGGTAATCATAAAGGTGGCTATCGGGCGTCATAGGAAGCAAGCTTAGAGATCGTAGTGATGTAGATAGGATTTGTCCCTCCCACATAATGGGGGTAAATATCCACTGCCACTCGAGGGATGAGGCTTATTGAATGTCTGGCCAGACTCAGATAAATTAATATAGAGATATTAATGTTATCTGGAAGTATAAGCATATTCCCAGGATCAAGGAACTATGGATTGGATATACGAGTGTGACTATTTATGTCTCGTGTCCAATCCAGATATGGAGACAAAGGGATAATGCAATATGACATATTGGGCACAAAGGTTTGTCGGGATCACTGACAATTTCTATGGGTTGGGTGGCATGGATGTGTTGCTAGACACCGCTCCATGTTAGTAATAGTTACTACCAACTATATAGAAACCTATGGGGTCACACGTCAAATAGAGTAGAACTAGATTTGGGATTAATTAATATAGATTAATTAATAGAAGGATCATTGTGCAACACCTTGCAAACTTAGTAGGACTAATTTGCAAGGAAGGGAATAGTTCTAGTCCTACTAGAACAAGAAACCTCTAATATGGAAACAACAAGGAGTTGTTGGAGTATATATATAAGAGGCTCTAGCTTCCTTCCCATATAATTGTTATTAGACATAACATAAGGAGTGGGAGAGAGCAAAAGAGAGAGCAAGACAAGAGCTAGGCCGAAACCTAGCCCCGTCCGCCCCTTCTACCCGGTGGCACAAGGAGGGCCGAACCTCCTTGGTTCCTTTTGTTGCTTTGATCTTCTTCCCTCTTCCTCCGGGTTCAAGCTAGCACTTGTTTGAAGGAAGAATCTAGATCTCACCTCTAGACGTGGATCAACCGTAGAGACGAGGACATCATTCTTCGTGTGATCTCACAAATCAAAAGGTACACATCTTCTATGACCCTAATCACGTTATGATATCTCTTCCTGTGATCCTTGGTGGGCTTTGAGTAGGATTAAATTTTTGTTATTCCGCTGCGTTACCTACGTCGAAACCCAACAGTGGTATCAGAGCCACAGGTCGTAGAACATAACATGATATTATGTGTTTACGATTTCAGTTCATACACCGTATTATGTTTTATTACGCGAAAACTGAAAAGTTGGCATAGTAGATGCAATATTGAATTTGATTCAATCAAACAAGACCCAATTTTAACATTGGATGTTAGAATTGGTGAGTTTAATCACATAGGATGTGAATAATTGGGTTCTTGAAAAAT
Organism: Linanthus parryae; assembly: GCA_023055425.1. Classification (NCBI taxonomy): domain Eukaryota; kingdom Viridiplantae; phylum Streptophyta; class Magnoliopsida; order Ericales; family Polemoniaceae; genus Linanthus; species Linanthus parryae. The sequence goes on from JALGPY010000005.1 coordinate 75,049,569, forward strand.
TAGGGTTCATGGGCACATGATTGAAAAGGGGTTTTCAATTATGGAACAAAATTATGGAAATAAATCCATAATGAAACAACCTTGCTTGGGCAACAAGGAAGAGGGAAGGAGACTAGGGCCGAAACCCTAGCCGCCCGCCCCTCCCTTGCGCGCCAAGCAAGGTCGCGGGCCTCTAGGCGTGCGGCGGTCCTAGGGTTCGGGCCACTTGTTGGCTTGAGCCCTTTGGACCGTTGTAAAACCCTAGTTACCGAATTTCATTAAAATTGAACAAACGCGTTAAAAATTAGTTTTAACTGTATTATGTGCTTTATTGCATGGTGGATGGATATGGCCTAGGATTGTGGATGTTTATTGTTTTGTGGTTTGGTTTACGGCCTGCGAGCTGATCAAATTAATGTAATAATTAATTAAGTTTTACGGCCTGCGAGTCGTCTTTTTCTCCTCGACATGTGAGGCTTTTGTTATTTATTTATTCTAGATGTTAGGCTAGAATTAGAAATATTTAGATGATAGCCAAGAACGTGGAGAAGAAGACCGGAGAACCAAAGGAGCCAAAAGACATCCCTAGGCGCGCAACTATGGTGGAGCACATGGAGATGAGCTCGGCACTTTAGGGCAATTAGATATTATCATTGGCTTGATAATATCATTAGTCTAGGGGCCATATCCATGCCACGTTTTTTTTGTTTTGTGGATGTTTATTATTCATGCCTTGTTATTTATTTTGTGTGTATGACGCTACTAGCAAAACGATAACAAGATAATAATAAACAAGGTTGGTCTTTTATTGTGGATGGCCCAATCCAAATAAGTAGACCATGTTGATAAGATCAACCAAACAACTTAAAAGAAATCCCTCAAATAAATATTGCGTTTTGCCTTCTCTTGCCAAAACACCCTTCATGATCATGGCCTATTAAAATTCGGGCTTGCCAAAGCAAGGCGATTATAATTTTTCATGATGTGTTGCGGACGACGCAAGCTAGTAATGCGTGTATGTTGAAAGCAAGAGGTTGGACGCAACTAGGCAAGATTCAATTAGATTGATGAGCTTAGAGGCATGACAATTAGGAGTTATCCATTGGATAAAGAATAAAAGGAATTTATTCACCTAATTGGACCAAGAGTTGCATGGTATGCAATTGGAATGGTTCCTACCTAAATAACCAATTCTTGGGTGACTTGCCAAAGCAAGCTCAATAAGAAGTGAAAAAGGGATCTTGGACCCACTAGAAAGTATAAAGATATTTTCCGCTTTAATAGTGAGGGCTATTAATCCGAAGAAAATAGTGGGAGCTATATTTAATGATCTAGCCATTGTTAAATATAGTCAAATTGTTCAAAATACTAAATTGCATATTTCTCGTTTTGTAGAATTCCAAATGGCAAACAACAACGCATCGAGTTCATCCCTACGATCTGTCCTTGAGAAGGATAAATTGTCTGGAACAAATTTCCTTGACTGGTGTGCACAAGAGATTCCGGCGGGGAGACCTCCGTGTACACCGTACGTAGTGGATCAGGGATCGCACAGGAAGAATAGGGGTGTGTGTAGGGAGAGAGCAAGTCAGTAGCAATGTCTGAGAGAGAGACAGAGGTTTGGTAGAGCTTCCGCGTATGGCAGTGTGTCCCCCCTTGTATGGAAAGGTTAACGATGTATATATACTGGAGAACATGACCGTTGTAGTGTGGTTAATGCGCCCATTAATGGCGGCTTAATTAGCTTAACCATAACGGCACGTTCGTCCGAGTATATAGGAACCGTTAGAGCACGTGGTGCGCGAGTACCGGAACCGTTACGAGGTTGACCGGGTTTGACCGGATTGACCGGGTTTATGGAGCTCGTGCCATAAATCTCTCAAAACAGTTACTAAAGGTCGCGCGCGGGCTTGGCTCGCACGCGACAGGGCTTACTCTAGCCTCCAAACCACAAAGTCCCTACAAGTCCCGTGCAGTGGTATGCGAGGGCTCTGTCTCGCAGCCCCCACATGGATCAGCTCGGCTGGTGATCCTGTGTGTGTGGAGCACAATATGGTGTGCTGGATGGTTGCCACGTGGCCTAGATCTGCCATGTCATAAAGCAGTATCTACATTAGCCCCCTTTCTGCGCGTGAAGGCTCATAGCTGTGTAGGCTTCCATGCGCGGAAACCAACATGCGCGTCGTCGCCACGCACCAATTCAAATACGGGTAGGTTCAGCCCCCGTGCGTGTAATTATGACCTAAAACCCCTAGAGTCGTGCCGTCTGACCTTTAGGGTTTTAGGCGTGACGTCAGCCCGTCCTGTGATTGCGCGACACGACGGTGACGGTTGCGATTCGACTACTGAAGGGACGCAACCCTTCATTCTTCTGGATAAATACCTTGTATCCCATCATTGCAAAGCATTACTTCTTTCTCTTAAAGTGAATGGTACCCGGAGATCTTCGAGAGCAGATCCAGATAATCAATCACCAGTTCAGAACTGCAAATCGTATTCTCCAATTGTGTATATCCAGGCAAGCTTCAAGGAAACAAGGTTGGCCTCGTTTACTTTTGATTTAAAATACCAGTGTTTGCCTTGAATCGCATTGAATCTGTAAATCCATGAAATTTGTGAAGAGGCTTTTGATCTTTGAACCCGCTTCGTTTTGATCTTTCAACAATATCAACTCCCCAATTTCTGAAATCGGCACCGAAGCTGTTTGCTTTGTTTTGCATAGATCTCAAATTTCAAAATTCAAACTGAAGTGTGCTGTGGTATTTCTCCCCCCTTTTTCTTGCCCTTTCGCAGGAATGGCCAAGACAAGAGTAACCAGACCCGTCAAGGAAGACGAAGAGATACCGGAGCTTCCGCAGGCTCTGTGGCGTAAAGCCCCCTTTCTGGGTGGGAAAGACTTTTACCATGCGAGGGTGAAGGCGAAGAGAATGCCTGATCCTGTTCCTGCTGAGCAATTGCTGACGTTGACTCGCCCAGTTAACTCGGCCCTGCTCGAATGGGTTGGTTCCGAGGATGTAGTCCGATTGGGGATCGAGAACGGGTACTTCCCGTATACTGCGATTTCTACTCAAGCATTCGTTCAGAAATTGGACTACATGGATGAGTGGATTGACCACGTATTGGATCATCATGCCGAGACGCTTGATAAAGCCGGCATTTTCTTTGCTATCCGTGCTATGAGGGGTGCTGCCGTGAAGTTGGATCAGTCCATGCTTCTAGACCTTCTGTCCCGTTACTCGCCCGCGACTCACACGTTTCATTTTGCTGAGTTCGAGGCTGCCCCCACGCTCGAGGACGTTCAAATGCTGTATGAGCTTTCCCCCATGGGCGAGGTGGACCCCTTGAGTCACTTGAGGACATCTGCTGAAATGGCCTTGTACGCGCAGATGGAGGAGTGCCTAGCAGAGGTAAAGAAAATCTCTACTCGGTGGACCACTACGAAGCCTCTTCCGAACTGGCAGCTAGTGGATACGTCTGCGAAGAATACCTGGAACAAGTGGTTGCAGTACTTCTTCCGAGACTATGCAAACAGCAGCATTACTAAGAAGCTTTTGAGCGAGGACCCGGAGGCCGAGAATTATGTAGAGGGCAAGGGTTATCATTTGACCCTTTGCGCCTTTCTCTGCGCTTGGCTGTCGAGATACCTGATGGATGGTCACCCCCATGACGGGGTCTTCTACCATGTGCTGCCACTTGCCGTAAGGCTCGCTCTTGGCCAGAGAGTCGCACTCGGACCCTTGGTCCTGGGGACGCTATATTACAGGCTGGATCAGCTGGTTCTGGCGATGAGGGAATCGCGTGGCCGCCTCGATGTTCTGACCTTTGTCAATATCAGCTTTTTGACAATGTGGGTTTTCGAGCGCTGGCCGTCTTATGCTCCAACTCCCCTCCCACTTGAGAAGTGGTGTCCCCCAGGCGAGACGGAGGCGCGCAACAGCGGAAGGGCTGCGAGATGGTTTGGAGCAAGCAACACCAAGTGTACTTGGAGTTTGATATGCGACAAACGAAAGGAGTTTACTGCCAGGCCCTATGCCACACGTGTTGAGAATGTGCGGTGGTTTCCAAAGCTATACCCTTCCAGAGGTATGGTCTTGTCAGAAGACCTTCTCTTTGAAAAGGGGCCGCATTTCCACGAACGCTATCGTGACTTCTTCTGTTGGTGTCTGCGAGGTTCTCTACCTGCCCTTGCAGAGCATATTCGTGAGCTCGCGCCACGGTATGAAAGACTTACAGTGGATGTTGACCCTACTCGAGTCTCTCCTCAGTTTGGTTTTGATGCGGTGGCCCCATCGATCTGGCCGCAGTCTATTATCAGAGGGTGCTACAAGCGTTTGCTGACAAAGGAGTGCAAGACAGTCCTCATGAGCAATCTTCCCTTTGAGCAGCCTGCGGGAACTCGCAAGGGTGGTTGTTCCCAAAACTGGATCGCATACTGGGTTGCCCAGCAAACGAGGATTGAGACGGAGGCGGCGGCGCAGCCAGGAAAGGCCCCCTTGATCAAGAGAAACTCCTTTCCGTTTCGCCCCAATTGCAGTTTGAGCGAGTCTGAGTATGGTTGCTACTCACTGTGGGACCGCGAGAATCATTTGTGTCCCGATTTCATTCTGAAGGAGCAAGTCGACGCAATCAAGAAGGGTGACACGCAGGTCATCAAATATAGCAAGGCGTTTGCTGAGGTAAGCAATTTCCTTGTGTGCTTTGAGCCTTTTGATTTCCTCGGGCTGATGCTTTTCGTTCTGTATTGTTTAGTGTCATGTGCGGAGGTTCGCAGCTGGTGATCGCTCCAAATCGCTGGTGGACACCATTGTTGCCACTAGAAGGAAGGGGGAGTCGTACCGGTTAGCATGGAGGATGGATGCCGAGGTCGAAACAAAAGTTCGCGGAGTCATGAATACTTTTGCTGACTCGCTGATAGACAACCCTCCGGCTCCGTCTCCTCCTAGAGACGACCCGTCCCCTCCAGCGACTGCGGCGCCGAGAGCGAAGAGACCTAGGCAAAAGGGAATTACGATTTCTTCCCCTAGGAGTGCTCCAGCTTCTCCCCCAGTGAGGTCCCTTTCCATCAAGGACAAAGGCAAGGGTCGTATGCCCAGCAAGGCGCGAAAAGATCTCGCAGTTGAGACTTTCGTTCCGTTCAACCAAGAGGAGGAAGAGAGACAGGAGACCCAGGCAAGTGATGAAGAAGCAACAGTTGTGATGTGCGAGGAAGAATCAGGAGGTACTTCCGTCGCGTCTCCTTGCCCTTTGTCTAGACTTATTTGTAGTTCTTTTCTTTGAACCAAGTATGTATTCGCAGATGATGATGATGAAGCCGTCGGTGGCCTTGTGGCCAAGAGGCAAAAGAGAGATGCCCATTCTGGCATTTCAGATGATCCTATAAGCGAGGATGTTCTTGCTGAATCCCGGAAGACAGCCGCGGAGGCTGCTGAAAGAAGAAGGCAGCGAGAGGAAGAGGAGCTCGAGCTTGTGAAACAGCGGAGCCTCGAGGAGCTGCATGTTGACGACTTAGTGCGTCCAGCTGGCGAGGAAGACGAGCTTCCCGAAGAAGTGGCTCCTCATGTGGAAGAGGAAGATGAGGTTCCTGGAGAGGACGCAGCAGAGCTAGAGCAAGTCCAAGCGGACTTCGCAGAGATCGCAGGTGGCGATAAAGGTGAGATCTTCAATCTCGCAGTTACTTATAGAGATGTAATTGTGGGTGCGTTGAAGCACGGTGTGTCAAAGCCTGACATTCGCCGTTGGTTGGTAAGCAAATGCGGAGAACCCTCAGGTAATTATTTTGAGTGATATGCGCATACTAGGCTGTGGCCACTTGAGGCAAAATCATGACTGGTTTACTCGCGTCCCAGGTCATGCTTCTCTTAAAGATTTGCTTAGTGAGGATACACTGATAGGGCACGGTTCCACGTCCCTAGTGTACGATGAGGATACCTCAATCCCACCTTCGCGTGGAGGTGCTTATTCTTAGCTTCAGTAAAGATAGTGAAATAACTTATAACACAAGTTACCTCATATTATCGCATTTGGTATCGCAGGTCATGCTATGGAACCTGAGCTGGAGCAGAGAAGTCAGCCTTCTGCATCCCATGTTCCAATTTCGAGCTCCCATACCGAGAAGCCTGTCGCAGCTGCCGGACACGCACGTGAGCATCTCGAAGATGTCATCGAACTCTCCGATGATGTCGAAGCTGATGCTGTGCCGATGGACGAAGGTGTCCGTACTGGTGGTGAGGAAGAAAGGACAGGTGATGCTAACATTTTCGCATCTGGGAGTGTCCGTCCAGCGACTTCGGCTGTCCCTTCGCCTCCGGCGATGACTGAACCAGAAGCACCCATTCCTGCGTGGAGCATTTGGGGCTCGCAGGTTGGGAATGTAGTCGCAGCTGGTGCGGCCTACACTCTTCCTCCTGACTATGAGAGGTTGGAGCTTGCAGCTGATAGGAGAGCCATGGAGCGAGGGCAGTCTTCGAACAACCCGGTGGCCCGCATCCCTTCTCTTCATGAAATTCTGGAAGGCACTGGTAAGTAAAGATTTACTGTTCGCACGTCGCATTATTTGCTTGCGAGTTCTGGCATTATAACCATTTTTGATGTCTCAGGTTTGAAGCAAACCGATGTAGACTGGGTGGTTCGAATGCGTCTCAGATACCCCCGATCGTTTGTGAGATCTCTGGAGATCGGACCTTTTGACAGGAGGCTATTTCTTACTGAAGCCATCTGGATACTGGAGCAGCTGTCTGCGGCTACACCTGCGACCATTTCGGCCCAGAGTGCTGAATTGCTGTGTGGCATGTGCCAAAATCTCTTGTTCAAAGTCCAAGGCAGACTTGGTTTTAAATTCCTCAAGGACAGAGTTACATTGATTCGCGCAGCTGTAACTTTGAATCTCGGTCACCAGAATCTCGCAGCTGAGATGCAGAAGGTGGAGCAGCAAAAGCAAAGGGTTGATGAAGCTGTAAAGCTGTATCATGAGATGCATGCTAAGTGCGAGCAATTGAAGCAAGAAGTGAAGCAAGTGGAGAAGCTGAGCGAGCAGTTCGAGCCCCAAGACTCCTTAATCAAGAATTTGTTTTGACTTTTCGAATTTTGAAAAGAAAACAGGAAATGGCTGAGACATTAATGTAATGTTTTGAAACATTAATGTGATATTGCTAGGGTTTCTCCCCCTTCTTTTTTTTAACAACAAACACTGAGTTTGCCCGTTTTGCCCTTTTCGGGATTTGATTGGACATTTCCGTGCATATCCAATTATGACATCAGCAATTGATTTTCTTCTTGATTTTCGCGCTAATTTCTCGGCAGATAAGCACGCTTCCGTTGGGAAGTCCATCCGAATCATGACTATCCGTCATTTATTAGGATACGCAACTGAATCGTCGTAGCCTTTAGTAGGGTAATTGATTGTTACCGCTTTTCAAGGCGTAAGTGATTGAACTTACCCTCTTTTTTGAATTTTGCTGACTCATCTTAGGCGACCGAAGAGTCTCCACAGGGCCTATATAAACCCTGTCTTTGCCATTTGGGTTCTTCATCCCAAACATGTGCTTTGCCGTGAGTCCTTATGACTGCTGGCTTCAACGCTTGTTTTTCGTTGATTCATGGCAACTTCAAGTTTTGAATCCTGAGTTTGCGCTTTGTGCCATAGAAATAGTTTCCAAGATCCACTTTATGAGGCTTATTGCTGTTTATAACCGTCATAAAGAGGATGCAGATAATACCTCATGTGTGTTCGAAGAAATTTCTTCGTGTATTATGTGTGCAGGTCATGTTTCCGGCCGCCTCGTGGCGAGGTGCAGCGCCGAAGTGACCGTGCTACCGTCTCGTAATGAACGGCGGAATTCTCCTCCAGCATCCCTGGAGGAGAGTTTCTTGCCTCTTCGTTCTTGAACTCAGGAGGCTCGCCAACGCCCTTGTCTATCATGACAAGGAGCCCAGTACCAGAGGAATGACGGCTTCCCCTGTTTTGCACGACGGCATATGCCGGAACAGGTGGTTCCTCTGGTACATATCTTGATCAGACAGGGGTTTCGTCAGACCCTAAGATCTTTGGACGTGGATTCGCCCGGCTCTTGCCGCTAAGGATGTAGCGAATGGCGAGTTAATCTCTTCGCAGATGCATCCTACTTGCTACAGATCTTTGGCCGCGGATCTGCGTACTGTGCTGCCGGTATCAGGACCGGTGGATTCTCCCTTTTCTTAGTCGAGAGTTCCCTTGGCGCATCTCTGGCTTACCAGCCATTTTTCGAATGTATTGTAAGCCATGTTGGCTGCGTAGTTAGATTCGAGCTTTTCGCTTGTAAGCTGCTATCTAGATAGATAAATTGTAAGTCATTTGACTCATAATGATATATAGCTTTTGTACTATTTGCTCTCTTTGCAACAAAATACAATTTCGCATGCGTTTCGGCTTGTTTTGCCTTGCATAATGCCATGTAATGATTTCACATATGCGACGTCAATGCGCAGATGTTTCGCTAGATCATTCGAGATCATAATTTCGCAGTTGTGCCATCTTGACGAATGGGCTTGCAGGTGGTCGTTGTAAATCGTATGAGATCACGTTCACAACTTTGCTATCATAACATATAGTTTTTTTTTTTTTTTTAACAGATCAATTGAGATCATTGAGCGGTGTGAATTGCTATCATAGAAGATAGGCTTTATTAGAGGATTGCTTGAGATAATTTCTCGCATGAATTGCTACCGCAGCAGGTAGACCTTTAGAAGGTCTAGCAAGATGGTTCTGCAGTTACGTTACCATCGTAACATACGGACTTAGGTGATCAACTAAAATCACTTTGCGTATAAATTGCTACCGTAACAGATAGGCTTGAGAAGATCATATAAGATCGCATTTGTGTAAACCGCTATCGTGAGAGATAGGTTTTTGATGATCGATTAAGATTGGCTTAAAAAGATCATACAAGATCGCGCTTGAGTAAACCGCTATCGTGAGAGATAGGATTTTGATAATCGATTGAGATCGTTTTTGTATTTTTGCTGCTATCGTAGGAGATAGGCTTATGTGATCACTTAAGATCGCATTTGCATCGGCTGCCATCATAAGGGATGGGCTTTAGATGATTAATTAAGATCGCGTTTATGTTGACTGCTTATCGTGAGAGATGAGCTTTGGATGATCTTTTAAGATCGCATTTGCATTGGTTGCCATCGTAAGAGATGGGCTTTTAGATGATCAATTAAGATCACATTGGCTGCCATCGTAAGAGATGGGCTTTTAGATGATCAATTAAGATCGCATTTGCATTGGTGGCCATCGTAAGAGATGGGCTTTTAGATGATCAATTAAGATCACGTTTATGTTGACTGCTATCGTAAAAGATAGGCTTCGGATGATCACTTAAGATCGCATTTGTATTGGCTGCCATCGTAAGAGATGGGCTTTTTTAGATGATCAATTAAGATCGCGTTTGCTATCGTAAGAGATAGGCTTTGGATGATCGATTGAGATCGCGTTTGCTATCGTATGAGATAGGCTTTGATGATCAATTAAGATCGCGTTTGTGTTCGGCTGCTATCGTAAAAGATAGGCTTTAGATGATCGATTGAGATCGCGTTTGCTATCATATGAGATAGGCTTTGATGATCAATTAAGATCGCGTTTGCGTTTGCTGCTATCGTAAAAGATAGGCTTTAGATGATCGACCAAGATCGCGTTTGCTACCGTATGAGATAGGCTTTGATGATCAATTAAGATCGTGTTTGTGTTCGGCTGCTATCGTAAAAGATAGGCTTTAGATGATCGATTGAGATCGCGTTTGCTATCATATGAGATAGGCTTTGATGATCAATTAAGATCGCGTTTGCGTTTGCTGCTATCGTAAGAGATAGGATTTGATGATCAGTTAAGATCGCGTTTGCTATCGTAAGAGATAGGCTTTGATGATCACTTAAGATCGTGTTTGTATTTGTTACTATCGCAGCGAATAAATCATTGTTAACAGTTATAACGAATTAGATAAAGCGATATAAACAGCTAAAAATATGAACTTCTCATTTGGGAGAATTCTTTTATTATGACATTCTCATATGGGAGAGATAGGATTACAATCCTCTCATATGGGAGAGGAGATTGCGAATATCGTAGCCACATGAGACATTAAGCAACGTTATCATAAAACGTATGAAATAAGAGAAGTCAAGGATAGTACTTCTTGATCCAGCGCATGTTGACTGAGCTTGGAGTTGAGGTTGTGCCGTGCAACCTTCGTATGCTGCAGTAGCCGCTATCGAAGACTTCTGTGACTTCGAAGGGTCCCTCCCAATTAGCTGCGAACTTTGGGTGGGTTGCCTCTCGCATGCAGTGATCAGATGCGCGCAGGACCAGGTCGCCAACTGCGAAATCCCGTCGCTGGACTGTCTTGTTATAGGCGCGAGCGATTCTCTCTTGGTACCGCTTGTTAGTCCTTTTGGCTTGTTCTCGCTTTTCTTCCAGCAAGACTAAATCGTGATCGCGTTGATTTTCATAGAGTGCGTGGAAGGCCAGCCTTGCCGAATTGACTCTGACCTCCGCAGGTACCACAGCTTCGGCCCCATAACATAGTAGAAATGGCGAGGCCCCTGTAGGTGTCCTTGGAGAAGTTCTGTAGGCCCACAGAGCTATGTTAAGGGAGTCGGCCCACTTCTTGTGGTCATCTGCGACCATCTTGCTCAGAATTCGCAACAGCGTTTTGTTAGTCGCTTCGGCTTGTCCATTTCCCTTTGGATAATAGGGGGTGGAGCATATTTGCCTGATATTGTACTCCGCGAGTTTGGTAGCTACCTGACGATTAACAAAAGGAGTACCGTTATCTGAAAGAATAGTATTTGGGATTCCGAACCTGCATACGATGTTTTCCTGGATGAAGTTAACCACAGCCAGCGCGTTTGCCGTCTTCAGTGGTATTGCTTCCACCCATTTGGTGAACAGCTCGGTTGCAGTGAGAATGAAGTGGTTCCCATGTGACGTTGGTCGGATGGGGCCAATGAAGTCCAGAGCCCATGTATGAAATGGCCATGGCGTCCCTAATGCATGTAGATCCACGGCAGGAGCGTGCACTAGGTTCCCTTTGAATTGGCATTCTTGGCAGCGTCGCACCTTGGTGCGGCAATCGACTTCCATCGTGGGCCAGAAGTATCCGATTGAGAGGAGTTGTCTGCATAATTTCGCACCTCCCTGGTGTTCCACCTGATGAGAAAGGTCCATGACTTCTTGTGCTTCCCTGCCGTCTAGACATCGCAGCAAGTTGCCTTCGTGACCTTTTCGCCAAAGCAGGTTTTCCTGAACCAGGTATCGAGAGGCTTTCCTCTTCAATTTGTCGGCTTCTTTTCTCGATTCGGGTACGGTGCCCTGGGTGAGGAATTCAAACAATGGCTTCCTCCAGTCTGTGTCGTCATCGGTTAGAGCGACGAGTAGAGAATCTTTGATTAGTGCGCAACTCTCGCACTTCCCTTGTATCAGGGCTGCAGCTGTTGACATGCCTGGCCAATGAATGCCATATCTCTGAGCTTTCCTGTAGATTGACACCTCGCTTTCTCCGCAAGCGTGTTGGTGAATCTTTTCTAACAGCTGTTGTCCCTCTTGCTCGGAGACACATCGCATGAGTATTCCTCCAGGACCTTTGTAGTAAAGGGTGTTGTCGTGGATGCAGTATCCTTTCGTGAGTACCCAGCTTTCGCTACTGGTGCCTTTCGCAATAGCTTGCAAGATTGCTTTTCGCCAGTCTGCGTCATCCATGTGTTCATCGTCGCACGCATCTTCTGTTAATGCCGACGATGTTCGCACTTCGATGGAAATCCTTGCGGGGCATTTGTCTATGCTGACCTTAGATCCCAGAGTTGCTAAGGCGTCTGCATGCCTGTTGTCCGCTCGGGGTTTGTGCTCGTATTTCACGTCGCAGAATTGCTGCATCAGCTTTTGCACTAAGGTACGGTATGGCAGGAGGTTGATCTCCTTTAAACCATATTCGCCCGAGGCCTGCTTAACAATCAGCTTGGAATCTCCCATGACTGTTAAGTTGCTCACTTCCAAAGCTTTCGCCGCACGGAGCCCCGCGATCAGAGCCTCGTATTCCGCCTCGTTGTTCGTGACTGCGAAGTTGAGTTTTGCGGACATCTGTATGACTTCACCGTCCGGCTTTGTCAAGACTATCCCAATGCCTCCACCTTTTCTGGTTGACGAACCGTCGAAGTGGAGGGTCCAATAGGGCACGTCAATCGCGTAGATTTCAGGGCCTTCGAGCTCTTCCTCGATCACAGGTTCGTGACTGTTGTCGGGGAACTGTGCCAACAGATCTGCTACCGCCTGCGACTTGATCGCTCTTGGTTTCACGCATGTGATATCGTATTGAGAGATAGTCATGTACCATTTCGCCAATCTTCCGCCCGGAGTAGTGTGAGTTAGAAGGTATCTTATGGGGTCGCTTTTGGTGACCACCACTACTTTGTGCGATGCAAAATAGTGTCTCAACTTCTCTATTACGAAGAATAGAGCAAGGCAATGACGTTCGATGTCCGTGTACCTTGATTCAGCAGGCTGCACAATGCGAGAGATGTAATAGATAGCCCTCTCTTGTCCCTCATAGATCTGAGCCAAGAGCGCTCCTATAGATTTCCTTGTCGATGTAAGGTATAGCAGAAGCGGCGATCCCAGTTGAGGCGCGATCATTATCTTTGGGGATGTGAGTAGCTCCTTTAGCTTTTCGAATGCGGCTTCGTGATCAGGAGCCCAGTTGTACGCGGCGTCCTTCTTGAGGAGAGTGCTGAAGCAGCATGTGATTTCGGCGATTGCCGGGATGAATCTCCGCAGATATGACAATTTTCCCAAGAATGTTTTCAAGGTACTTTGGTCGTGAGGTGGCGTCATGCTGGTGATGGCTGACACTTTTGCAGGGTCAGGCTCGATCCCTTGGCGATGAACTACACATCCCAAAAACTTCCCCGAGGTCACGCCGAATGCGCATTTCATGGGGTTCATTTTCAGTTGAAAGCTCCTGCATCTGTTGAATACCTTTCGCAGGTCTGCAAGGTGATCTGCTTCATACTTGGATTTGACTACCAAGTCATCCACATAGAATTCCACTTCTTTGTGCATCATGTCGTGGAATAGAGCCATCATGGCCCGCTGATAGGTTGCGCCTGCATTCTTAAGACCGAATGGCATTACCGTATAGTTGAATACCCCCACGGGAGTGATGAATGCAGTTTTCCTTGCATCTTCGGGATCCATATTGATTTGATTGTACCCGCTGAAGCCGTCCATGAAACTGAACATGCGATGGCCTGCCGTTGAATCAATGAGCAAGTCGATATTAGGCAGTGGGAAATCGTCCTTGGGACAGAAGCGATTGAGATCTCGGAAGTCCACGCAGATGCGGAGCTGTCCGTTCTTCTTCACCACTGGCACGATGTTGGCCAACCATGTGGGATGGTGATTTGGCTCTATGAACTTGGCGTCTAGGAGTTTGACGATCTCCTGTTTGATCTTCACGTTGAGTTCTGGCCTGAAACTTCTGGTGCTTTGCTTGACCGGTTTAGACCCTGGGATGATGTCTAAACGGTGCATGGTGATGCTCGTGTCCAGACCCGGCATCTCGTCATATTCCCATGCGAACACGTCCTTGTATTCGGTTAGGAGCTGCAGCAGTCCTTGTTCCTCTTCGCTTGTGAGGTCCGCACTCAGGAAGACTGGTCTTTTCTTTTCCTCGTTCGGGCTGAGGAACACTTCCTTAAGCTCTTGCTTTTGCGGTCTTGGCCTGTCTTCCATGCATTCGGGCGCTTCTTTGAGTTTCTCCTCTGGAGTGCCCTGTGTTGGCTCTTCTGTCAGCGCAACTTGCTCGATTTGATTGATTTGCCCAGGGACATCCCCATGCCCGTGTGAGGACGTCCCCGCGCACCTTCATATGCGATAGCATTTCTTCCCGTTGGCGTAGAAGCTCTCTATCTCCTTGCCCTTGGGGTCATGCTTTGCGATCCTCTTCAGAGTGTAGACACTCTTGCGATGATATGCGATGCGCGGCGCCTCTTCGTGAGTAGGCGGCTTTTCTTTGGCATCTCCCCTTGTCACCATCACGCCTGCAGGTGACTGGTCCTTGATGTCCTCCCAGAGAGGTAAAGGAGTAGGGTTGAATGGTCCGGGTGTTTGCTCATCCGCCATCTCGGTGAACCACACCGCCTCGCTGAGATGCGCTTCGTCCAAGTTGAACGGGTTAGTTGAGGCCGGTATCTCGACAATCCTGTCGTTCCAGATAGCTTTCATCACTTGGTGAGCCGTTGAAGGGATTGCGTCAAAGCGATGAATCCAGGCCCGACCTATGATCATGTGATATGTGGTGTTCGCGTCTATGACATAGAACTTCGCCGAGCACTTGATTTTGCCGATCTGAACGCCCAGGCGGATCCATCCGATCGTCATTCTAGAATCGCTCCCGAATCCCACCAGCGGGGATGGACGTTTGACTACCTTGTGCTCGGGGATCCCTGCTAGCTTCAATGTATGGAGTGGAACAACATTGACCGCTGCTCCTCCATCGACGAATGCTCGCTTGAATTCGACGCCGTTGATGATGGCGGTCACGTACAGGGGCCTCTGGTGGCTCGCATCTGTCTTCTTGTCGCTGGCAGAAAAGGTCATAATCTTTTCTGTGGAACGGGATGCCCTGACGACTTTCCCGTTGGAGACCACGAGGTCCTCCTCGTAGTCCTCTGCTACCCTTAAGATTGCTTTTGTCATGTCCGCTCGACATTTTTCGGAGAAGTTCATCTCGTTGAAGAATTTGTCGAAGCCGTGCGACCCTTTCATGCGGTCGGCACGCTCATCTTCCGTGTCCATGCTGTAGTCTTCATCTTCATGGACTTCAGCAACGATGGGCAGACCATCCTCTGCGACTTCTTCCAAGTCAACTATCGAGATCATGGCGACCTCTTTGCCTTTTGAGCCCGAATCTGTATGGGTAGGCAGCGGGTTGTTGCGCACATCCTTCCGATGGTCGCTGACGATGAGCTCGCCGCTCTTCATCTTCTGATCGAGTGTGAATCTAAGCTTCTTGCACTCGGCTGTGGGGTGCATGACCTTGCCGTGGTATTCGCACCACTTAGGGTCCCTCGTCATCTCCTTGGAGGGTGCTTTCTCGAGCGGTGGGAGGACGCCGTCCTTACGCCACTGTCTGCAGAGATCGCTCGCTTCCTCCACCGAGCATGGCAGAGGCGGTGCATCGAAGTTTGCAGCCTTCGCTTGCTTCTGGGGCGAAACTGTATTGACTTCAGCTTCGCGTCCCCGCTTGTAGCCAAATCTGCCGATCTTGTAGGTGGTGCCGCTCGCAGGTCGTTCTGGAGCGCTCTTCTTTCTCTGTCTCTCGACAATGGGCTCGATGTTCATCGTGCATTCGATGAGCTTTGAAAACGTCGGTGTTTGCAAATTGATCAGCATGCTTTTGTATTCGTCTCGCATGCACTGCAGGCATATCTCTACGAGCCGACTTTCGAGCATTGGATCCTTGCATTCCAAGGATTTCACTCTGAATTTCTTGATGAAAGTGATTCCATCTTCCTCGCGTTTCTGATACATCCGCGAGAGATGGATCATCGTCACCTTTTCTTCCATCTGGAAGAACTTGGTATAGAACTTCTGGACCATGTCGTCCCAAGTTTTCACAGATCCGGCCTCCAATGTTCGGTACCATTTGTATGCTACATTCCCAAGAGTTTTTGGGAATTCTCGCATCAGCAGCTTGGGATCGGCTCCGTATGGACCCATGACATCGATGAAACGCATGACATGCTCATGAGCGTTTTCATTGACGTCCTCGAACTTGTCCCATTTGGGAGCCTTGTACCCCGCCGGGTTAGGCATGAGATAAATTTCCCGTGGGATGGGTGGATCGTTGTCTAGCTTCGGGATGATGGTATCCGCGAACGACTGATGAGCCAAGATGGAGTCCACGCGCTTCTGCAAAGACGTCATGCATTCTGGAATGCTTCCCTCGGTAGTTGGCGGAGGGGTTGCTGTAGGCGGTGGCGACACATATGCCGCCGGAGGATTGGGAGTGTATTGACTACCCGCGTTTCCCCAGATTGTCGTTGGTGGAGGCAGAGTGTACTGCAGAGCTGGGTTGGACGCCAAAGCCGGGGGCTGAGAGGCGTGAGCAACAGGGGGCAGCATTTGTGCCGTTGACCCTTGGACCGAAGGCAGCTGCGCGGCCGACGGTGGGGTTTGCAGATGAGGGTTGGGAGGCGTGGCCGACACTCCCAATCCTGGAGCGGAAGGGGTTCCTCCTCCCTGGGGAATAGCGGTGGCAGGTGGAGGATTTGGCGCAAGAGTGCCCAGAACGGCCAAGATCCGTTCTAATTGCGCGGACTGAGACTTGAGAGCTTTTGCCTGACTTTGGACAGTGGCGTCCAAAGACTCTAAAGTTGGCGCCTCGCCGGGAGTCGTCGGAGTACGGCGAGCCTCGTCTCCCGAGGGAGTTTCAGTGGAAGGAGATCGGTTGCTGACATCGTCCTCCTGAGACATGGTTGCTTTTGCTGGTAAGTTTCACGTCGGGTTCACCAAAATGTGCACAAGAGATTCCGGCGGGGAGACCTCCGTGTACACCGTACGTAGTGGATCAGGGATCGCACAGGAAGAATAGGGGTGTGTGTAGGGAGAGAGCAAGTCAGTAGCAATGTCTGAGAGAGAGACAGAGGTTTGGTAGAGCTTCCGCGTATGGCAGTGTGTCCCCCCTTGTATGGAAAGGTTAACGATGTATATATACTGGAGAACATGACCGTTGTAGTGTGGTTAATGCGCCCATTAATGGCGGCTTAATTAGCTTAACCATAACGGCACGTTCGTCCGAGTATATAGGAACCGTTAGAGCACGTGGTGCGCGAGTACCGGAACCGTTACGAGGTTGACCGGGTTTGACCGGATTGACCGGGTTTATGGAGCTCGTGCCATAAATCTCTCAAAACAGTTACTAAAGGTCGCGCGCGGGCTTGGCTCGCACGCGACAGGGCTTACTCTAGCCTCCAAACCACAAAGTCCCTACAAGTCCCGTGCAGTGGTATGCGAGGGCTCTGTCTCGCAGCCCCCACATGGATCAGCTCGGCTGGTGATCCTGTGTGTGTGGAGCACAATATGGTGTGCTGGATGGTTGCCACGTGGCCTAGATCTGCCATGTCATAAAGCAGTATCTACAACTGGTACAGAAACTTGAGGATTGTCCTCAAGCAAGAAAAGAAGATGTACGTCTTGGACACTCAAATTCCAGACCCACCACAAGATGAGTCTCTACTAGCGGAAGTAAGGGCACGTCAGAAACATATTGATGATTCTAATGACGTGACTTGCCTCATGCTTTGCACCATGACTGGTGAGCTTCAGAAGCAACACGAGAACATGGAAGCCTATGATATGATCAGACACTTGAAACAATTGTTTCAGGAACAGGCAAGGCATGAGCGCTATGAGGTGTCTAAAGCATTGTTCAAAAGCAGTCTTGCAGAGGGGAATCCAGTAGGCCCTCATGTACTCCGAATGATCGGGTACATAGAGAACCTTGAGAGACTGGGGTTCCCACTCGGGCAGGGCTTGGCGACTGATCTCGTCTTGCAATCGTTGCCTGACAGTTATAATCAGTTCATTATGAACTATAATATGAATGAGATCAACATGTCTTTGCCAGACCTATTCAACATGCTAAAGACAGCTGAGCAAAGCATCAATAAAGGCAAGGGCAAAGCCATAATGATGGTACACAAGAAGAAGGGCAAGTCAGTTGCATATACTTCAAAAGGAAAACGCAAGAAAGTTGCGAAATCCAAGGAAGCCCTAAAGCCTAGTGGAGGAGTGGCTAAAGGTGAATGTCACTACTGCAGCCAGCCGGGTCACTGGAGGAGGAACTGCCCTAAATATCTGGAGGATAAGAAGCTTGGAATAGTGATTCCACCACCACCAGGTATTTATGTTACAGACGTCAATCTCTCTATTTCATCATCCTGGGTATTGGATACCGGATGTGGTTCTCACATTTTTCGTAATGTGCAGGATTTGAAAAGAAGTAGAAGATTGCGAAAAGGGGAGATAGACTTGCGCGTCGGGAATGGAGCAAAGGTTGCTGCATTAGCTGTAGGCGTTTATGAGCTATCTTTGCCTTCTGGACTTATTTTAGAATTAGACAATTGCTTTTATGTGCCTGCTATGAGCAGAAACATTATTTCCGTTTCTTGTTTGGACGAGAAAGGTTTTTCTATTTCAATAAAGGACAAGTGTTGCTCCATTTATTTTGATAGTATGCACTATTGTAGTGCGCATTTGTCTAATGGATTGTATATCCTTGATCTAAATAATCCAATCTATAACATAAATACTAAAAGGATTAAAACTAATGATTTAAATCCTACATATCTATGGCACTGTCGTTTAGGCCATATAAATGAGAAACGCATATCTAGACTCCATAAGGATGGACTTCTAGACTCATTTGATTTGGAATCATATGAGACATGTGAATCTTGTTTATTAGGAAAAATGACAAAGTCCCCTTTCAATAAGAAAGGCGAACGGACTAGTGAGTTATTGGCACTCATACATACTGATGTATGCGGACCATTCCCCACGCCTGCCAGAGGTGGTTATACCTACTTCATCACATTTACTGATGATTTCAGTAGATATGGATTTTTATACCTTATGAAGGCCAAATCTGAATCCTTTGAATTGTTCAAGGAATTCAAGAATGAAGTAGAGAAGCAACTTGGCAAGAGTATTAAAGCTCTACGATCGGATCGTGGAGGAGAATACTTAAGCCAAGAGTTTGATGAGTATCTTAGAGAGTGTGGGATAGTATCCCAGCTCACACCACCCGGAACACCACAATGGAATGGTGTATCTGAGAGGAGGAATCGCACTCTATTAGATATGGTGCGATCTATGATGTCTCAAACAGATCTTCCGATATCCTTTTGGGGACATGCTCTAATGACTGCAGCTTTTACCATTAACCGTGTTCCATCCAAATCAGTCATGAAGACTCCATATGAGATATGGACTGGGAAGCGTCCCATAGTGTCGTTTATGAAGATTTGGGGCTGCGACGTCTATGTAAAGCGTTTACAAACAGACAAGCTCGGGCCTAAAGCGGATAAGTGTAAGTTTGTGAGATATCCTAAAGAGACTAAAGGATATTACTTCTATAACCCTACCGAGAACAAAGTGTTCGTTGCTCGGACCGGCGTGTTTCTAGAAAGAGAATTAGTCTCTAAAGAAGCAAGTGGGAGGGTTGTAGAACTTGAAGAAATTCATGAACCACAAATCATTGAACCGATAATGGAACATGAACAGGAACCACAAGAAGTTGTGGAAGAACCTGTTCAGGTAACACAGGAACTCCGTAGATCAGGAAGAGTGCGTCATGAGCCAGAGAGGTATGGACTTCTCGTGACTGAGCCCGACGACGTACCACTCATGGAGGATGAGCCTGCAACCTATGGAGAAGCCATGAGTGGCCCAGACTCTAAGAAGTGGCTAGAAGCCATGAGATCCGAAATGGATTCCATGTACACCAATAAAGTATGGACTTTGGTGGAACCACCCGAAGGGGCTCGACCCATAGGGTGCAAGTGGGTCTTCAAGAAGAAGACCGACATGGATGGCAAAGTAGTTGCCTATAAGGGCCGATTGGTGGCCAAAGGTTATAGACAAATTCATGGTATCGACTATGATGAAACCTTTTCACCGGTCGCCATGACTAAATCCATTCGAATCTTACTAGCTATTGCAGCATACTACGACTATGAAATTTGGCAAATGGATGTCAAAACAGCGTTACTTTATGGGAACCTCCTTGAGGATGTGTACATGACACAACCAGAGGGTTTCGAGGATCCAGAGAATGCCAATAAAGTCTGTAAGCTGCAAAGGTCCATTTATGGATTAAAGCAAGCTTCTAGGAGCTGGAATCGACGTTTTGATGACGCGGTCAAAGAGTTTGGCTTCATCAAGAACGAAGATGAGCCTTGTGTTTACAAGAAGGTTAGTGGGAGCTCTATAGTATTTCTGGTCTTGTACGTGGATGACATACTAATCATTGGCAATGATATTCCTACTCTGCAATCTGTTAAAGATTGGCTAGGAAAGTGCTTTGCGATGAAAGACTTAGAAGATGCAGCCTATATACTTGGTATAAAGATCTATAGAGATAGATCTAAAAGGTTGCTTGGCCTAAGTCAGAGTACATATATTGACAAGGTGTTGAAGAGGTTCAACATGCAAGATTCCAAGAAGGGATTCTTGCCCATGTCACATGGATTCACTCTTTCCAAGAATGACTGTCCCTCCAATGAGATGGAGAAGGACCTCATGAGCAGGATACCCTATGCTTCGGCCATAGGATCCATCATGTACGCCATGCTATGTACCAGACCAGACGTATCATACGCGTTGAGTATGGTGAGCAGATACTAGTCCAATCCAGGTGAGAGTCACTGGATTGCTGTCAAGAACATCCTAAAGTACTTGAGAATGACTAAGGATGTATTCTTGATATTTGGAGGTATGGAAGAGCTAAGTGTAAAGGGTTACACTGACGCAAGCTTCCAAACCGACAAGGATAATTACAGATCGCAGTCTGGATACGTGTTTTGCCTGAATGGAGGAGCTGTAAGCTGGAAGAGTTCCAAGCAAGGAACAGTTGCTGATTCTACAACAGAAGCTGAGTACATTGCTGCTGCGGAAGCGGCAAAAGAGGCAGTATGGATAAAGAAGTTTATCGCTGAGCTCGGTGTGGTCCCTAGCATAGTGGATCCCATAGAGTTGTACTGTGACAACTCTGGGGCAATCGCACAGGCGAAGGAACCAAGATCGCACCAAAAGTCAAAGCATGCACTTAGGAGATTCCATCTTATTCGTGATATGATCGATCGAGGAGATGTGAAGATGTGCAAGGTTCCGACGGATGACAACGTGTCAGATCCGCTCACGAAACCTCTTGCGCAGCGAAAGCATGAAGGGCACGCCAGATCTATAGGCATACGAGATGCGCCAGATTGGCTCTAGTGCAAGTGGGAGACGGTTGGAATAGATGCCCTAGAGGCAATCGTAGATTTAGTATGAACAATGTTTTGGCTAGAATATTCATTTATTATTTATGGTGATATTTAATATAATGAAGTCCTTAGATAAAATGTGTTATTTATCTTAAATATCCCTAGTCCATTATATTGATTAATAGGACAATCAAATATAGACTAGTATGTGGATAGATTGATATGGAGATATCAAGTCTAAACACATGGGTATGCATTAGGAGTAATGGCGTACTGGATTGACCCACGACGAAAAGGATACATTAGATTATGTGAAGTCACAATCGCTTTTCGTAGTGCTAATATTATTGCAATCCTTGGACTTGAAGTCACTAGATACTCTAGTTGTGAAATATTGCGCTGTGATGTTATCAAACGTTACACCGTAACTGGGTAATCATAAAGGTGGCTATCGGGCGTGATAGGAAGCAAGCTTAGAGATCGTATTGATGTAGATAGGATTTGTCCCTCTTAAGGACCACCAAGGACCACATTTATAATGACAAAACAACACTTGATTAAATTACCCTTTGATTACCACATGAGCATTCACGGGAAGTAGACTATCAATCTCTTCACAAACACTCCTTCTTCACTCAAAGACTGAGGATCCATACAAAAGGCCTAGGAACCATTTTGACTGACATGCATATGTTACTTCCATATAGGTGAAATTTGCAGAAGTATGAACAATATCACGACTAAAAACAGTGTTATTCCAAGAACACCAGAGTCCTCCACTAGCCTCTCTAGGATTAACACCACCTTGACCATTTAAGCCTAATTGTCTAAATTGCATATTTTAAAAATCAACATTTTTTATTTCAGAACGAATAAAAGAGAGGGCTTAGAACTTTTAGCCAGTCTAAAAACTTCTTGAACTGGCCAAGACCATCTGCAATTCCAACTTAAGATTTCATGAGGAAAGTGAAGGTTGTGAAGGGACAACCACCCTAAACCCTTTCGCATAACACTTTAAGACAGAAAAATAGCATGAATTTTTTTGTTTTTTTTTAAGTAAGAGGAATACTAATAAGACCATGAAGCTGAGGTAATGTACGTTAACACTTTTTTTTAAAAAAAAATAACTTCATGGTAGATTAACTTCTAGGTTTCTTACCCCTGTGCATGTTGTCATCATCTGCTTCTGCAAGGATTTTCATAATTATTTTATTCAGTGGCTGTTGTCCATTTGAATCAACATGATTTTCACAAACTGTCCAGATTGAATCAACATGTTATTTCACCTAGAACACTCAAAATATGACCAGGTCAATTATGGAACATGCAACTTGAAGTAACTTGATATTTACTCAAATACAACCAACTTATACATGAAATAGATATTCAACCATAGAAATTGAAGAATCGGGTGAGGAATTTGACAAATTCATACTCAAAAGTTGTAATCCAAGACCCAAAACACACATGCACTTAGAATCAAGCATGTTCTTGTCAAAATTATGAGTCTACCACCAACATGCATATTAAAAGAGAGAATACATGCTTAAAAGCTAGAATTAAGAGGTTGGATTCTTGAAGAAGAAGAAGAAGAAGAAGAAGAAGAAGAAGAAGAAGAAGAAGAAGAAGAAGAAGAAGAAGAAGAAGAAGAAGAAGAAGAAGAAGAAGAAGAAGAAGAAGAAGAAGAAGAAGAAGAAGAAGAAGAAGAAGAAGAAGAAGAAGAAGAAGAAGAAGAAGAAGAAGAAGAAGAAGAAGAAGAAGAAGAAGAAGAAGAAGAAGAAGAAGAAGAAGAAGAAGAAGAAGACTACCCCAATGGTTATTATTACCTTGGACCCAAGTGTTCCATAATTTGGAATTTGAAAAATGAAGTTTTGGGGTTGTTTTTGTTAGGTCAACACTGAAATTCGAGAATGGCATTTATAAAGAGAGAAGAGAGCTATGTGAAGTTTTCTTGAAGAGACATGATGCAAGAAATGAAAATGGGAGAAATAGGAAGTGATGGAATAGTGGAGGTTAGTGGTGTTCGCGAGAGTATGAAGAAGAGAATGCTCTCTTGAGATTGAGGGTAGACTTGGTGTAATACCCCGTATAATACCCGAGGGCGAAATAGTAATTCGGAAAGATCAATAAGAATTTAATTTGAAAAATAAAGTTTGGTAAATTATTGTATTTTATAGATAAGAATTTAGCATGAGATTTTAGAAAATATTAAACTAGTATTCGTAGATAAATACGCGAGTGTTTTCTCTATTTTAATCATTAATGTGTGTACGACCACCGCGAGACTCCATAGGTGTGCTACACCCAATCACTCTACCTCTTGGTGTGCCAACCACACCTTAACATTCCTCGATAATCATCTTCTCCAAATTTTCTTCTTCTTCAGTTATATTTTTTCCACCGAACTCCACCACCACATTCATCATCACCGCACAAATTTTGGTCTCTTATATAACCATCAGCATCATCATCATCTTCTCCATCCTCACCACCATCATCAACTTCATCATCTTCTCCATCACCACCTCCATCCTCACAGCAAAAAGAAAACCCACCACCACCAAGCTCCTCATGGCAACTAAACCCACCACCACCTCCATCACTCTCTCTGATCTAGTTCCCTATCTCTCTCTGTCACTCTCTGTTCACCAGAGAAGGCCAGGAGCAGCGGCCAAATTCCAAGCATCCTCCTCTCTCGTCGGCAAGCACCACCAAGGGACCACCCGCGAGAGAGGTCCCCTGTTTATCTTCCCTCTATATGTCCCCTATATCTATGCCTTCTATCCCACCTCCTTCTATGTCCAAAACTAGAGGCAATAGAAGCAGTAGCATCGGTGATTGAGGTCACCACCACCGGTCCACCATTATAACCGACAACAACTCCGGCCAAGCTTCACCCGAGCTTAAACAGCGTCACCCACCGCTTAAAATCCATCCTACCACCACCTAGAGGTCCAAGGAGATCAAATCAGACCCTACCCAAAGCTAAAAGAACCCTCATCACCGGCGATGAAGAACACCACCGTGACCCGATGGGAAACTTGACCCAACTCAATTCTTGACCGTTTCGCGTGATTTTTTGTTCGGGTATGCTCTAAATATCCACCTAATTTGCTTTAGATAGTCAAAATCCAATCTTGATAGCTTGAATCTATGTTTAAGTCGATTAATTTGAAGTTCATGTTAAGGGGGGGTTAAAGTGTCTTTTATTTAAGCTAGGTGTAAGGGGATAACTGTCTTTCTAATTACCTATGGGGTGGTTAGTGTCTCTTATTAAAACAGTTTTGTGAGTAAGTGGGGTACATGCTGTCTTCTAAAGTAAACTTCGAGGGATTCACACGCCGTTTAGTTAAACAGTATACTCTACGTGAAATATAAAAATGGTATTTTCAAATTACAAATATTTTATAAAAATACAATTTTTCTTCCTCGTTTCAGAAAAATGATTCGGGTATTGAAATATTAAATTAAAAATTAAACTATCAATGTTTTATTGAAAAACTAACTAAAAGTTGTTTAATCACTTCAATTTCAATTCAGCTTTGCTAAAACGCTTGTGAAATAATACTTTCTATTTTACCTACATCGTCACATTATGTATAATATGTCAAAGTAGTTTTCTTAGAAATATGATACTTTTAAGTATTGTTTAACTTTTTTACAAACTCAATTAGAATTATTTATTTCAAATGTCGTAAATATAAACTAGCAACCGTTTTCTCTATTAATACATTTCTTTTAAAATGAAGAATTTTCGAAATAAATAAGCCCTTCTAGAAACGTAACATTTAATAGTCGTTTAAAAAAATGTGTTGTTGCGTTGTTAACAAAAGAATTAGAAAGAAGCGTTGGGAAATTTGGAAAGGGGTATTGGGTTAGCCTAAAACTATTAAA
Source organism: Linanthus parryae (assembly GCA_023055425.1). Lineage (NCBI taxonomy): Eukaryota > Viridiplantae > Streptophyta > Magnoliopsida > Ericales > Polemoniaceae > Linanthus > Linanthus parryae. The sequence goes on from JALGPY010000005.1 coordinate 75,074,463, forward strand.
TAGAATTCTTGATATGACTTATAACATAATTGGATATATGTTGATTTAGAAGCTCCAATTTGTAGGTGACGATTACGTAGGCAAGGACTACGACTAGGATGTTATGTTGCTATTGGATTAAAGGTAAGTAAACAAGCCAAGCGTTGTGTGTCTAGCTCCTTCGTGTCAAAATGTAATTTAAGTTTCCTGTCTCAAAATACATTAGTAAGTAAATATGCTAAGTGTTGCGTCCCTATATCCTTTCGTGTCATAATATGATTTTAATATTTGTCTGAAAATGTGTTTTGTGAGTTGCATGCTTTACTGAAGATTAGGTTACGTTTTAAATGTTCTCTTTGAAATCGTCACACGAAAATAGTAGTGCGTAATAACATAAAGTGAAAAGAGTTGTGCGGGAAAAGATTATTGTTGTCGATGTTGACTCCGGTCACTCGGCCCGTGGTTATAATTTTATTATTGTCAATTTTGACTCCGGTCACTCGGCCCGTGGTTATTATTTTATTTTTGTCAATTTTAACTCCATTAACTCGGCCCGTGGTTATTATGTTATTACTGTCAATGTTGACTACGATCACTCGACCCGTGGTTATTATTTTATATTTTTCGATGTTGAATCCGGTCACTCGGCTCGTGGTTATTATTATCGCTCCATGTACTCACCTGTATGACCCCAAGGAGTCTTAGGGGGGTGCCGGCACTTAAGGTCACAGCTGCTAGTGATAGTAGATCTTTCCCCATATCAACAAGTTAATAATATAGTTTTCTCTGAGAAACTAATGATTGTGAAAGAGAAGGAGAAATAGATTGGGAATAACACTCCTTGTTGAACTCTAAGAAGGAAATTCAAGGAACAAGAATTTTATAAGTTTGTTCCTATTTATTCTTCAAGATTACTCTGGTCTTCTTCATTATAACTTTTGTAAAAATTAATTGTGATTCGTCGGTTGTTTACGAGCTTGGGTATTTACTTACTCAGCATTTCATAGCTGACTTTGGAAACTGGGATTCTTGTTTTCCTTCCCACCGCAGGTTTAGAAGCTGAAGATTATGATGTAGCCAGGTACGAGACTCACTAAGATGGATACCATCACGAGTAATAAGTTATTGTGGTTAGATAAGCATAATGTTTAGTAGTGACGTATGAAAAAAAAAAACTTAAGAACTCTATGTAATGTTTAATAGTATGTAATATATGTCGCGATGATATGCTTTTCATTTCCGCCGTTACTTTTAGCATCGCCATCCTGGTCTTTTCCGAGCCAGATAAGGGGGTTGTTGCACGTCATATCAGAGAAGACGTTCCAGTTTAAAACATGTAGGGTAACTTAAAATGAACATATGGCAAGATAACCAAAATTGGAAAAGTCGTTCGTGTTATGGGTAGCTTAAGTGTTGGCCTTTATTTTTCCCGCCCACCCTCAACCTGTCTTGAGAAGTGTTGCGTGTTATAGTTTTATGTGATATGGTTTAATTTGAGATGCATTCTATTGGTTGTGGATGATTGTTACTTACATAATGAGGAGAAGGATGGAAACAGAATTCGATTCGTACTTGATATATCAATTTATTTGCGGACATGCGTTATGTGATTTACTGTGAAAATTGCTATGTGTTGCATGTTTATTTGATATTCTACGTAATAATTGAGTTGGATAATTGTGAAACGATTTTGAGAATTCCGCGACCGTAACCGAGAATACCATAGGGTGTGAGTGATAGATCACTACGATATCGCTTTAGTTAAGCTTGACAGAGACCAATGGCTGAAAATGTCAGCATGGAGCAATTCTTCACGCAAATGACTGAGATGATGAATAATGGAGGTCAGGCAGGAACTAAATGGCCCAAAAAGGTAGCAGAAATGAAGCCAATGGAATTCACAAGAAAAGAGGATCTTGTTGAATTGGAAGATTGGATGATGGAAATGGATAAGATCCTTGAAGTGGTAGAATGCCTTGATGAGCGGAAAGTTAATTGTGCGGTCTTTTATCTAAAATGTGAAGCAAACCTCTAGTGGAGAAACGCACGAGAAACTCTGCCACCCGACCCAAAATTCAATTGGGAAGCCCTTCAAACAGACCTCAGGTCTCGCTTCTACCCTAAACATGTGAAGAGGATCAAGGAGCAAGAATTTCAGAACCTACAACAAGGAAATGACTATGTGACAGAGTATTTCCGAAAATATTCGGATTTGACGTGGTTTGTGGGAAACATGGTGCCTGATGAAGAGTCCAAGGTTTCCAAATTCATCTATGGACTGCGCGAAAGGATAAAAGCATATCTTATAAGCAGAACATATCCCACTCTCCACGAAGCCTATTCCAGAGCTGCTGACATATGGCGTGTCCGTGTCGTCCAAGATAAGAAACGCAAGAAACGCCAGTTAGGCAGGAGGAAGTAACAACAACTCCGCAAAGGGGAATCAAATGTTTGAACCTTATAACGAAGGAGATAATTAGGGGAAATATCAAGGCAACCAGCAGGACCCTGGAGCTCAGCCAGTTCATCGCTATATCTGTAAGAGGTGTCAGCAAAACCACCTCGGAGTTGATTGCACTTGAAATCCGGTTAACTGCAATAACTATGGTAGAAGGGGACATCGATATTTCGAATGTTGATCTCAATCTACCTGGAACCAACAGGGAAAATCAAGGCGGAAACTACCATAGGAAACAACATAACAACTACCATGGAAATCGTCAGCAGAATGGGAACGACTTTGGTCGTAACCATTAGTTTGGGAATAAGCAAAACAGGAATCGCAACTACCAAAACAATGGAGGTAATGGCTATGACAGGCAGCAGAATTAAAACCCAGGAAGTGCAGGACATAATAGAGCTCAAACCAGGATGGGAAACAATAATGTCAGATACGGGATGAACCACAAAAACGGAACATTTGCGGGAGGAGCAAGAGCTCAGAATGCCAATGTGGGAAGAATCGTTGTGCTGACAAGGACTGAGGCAGAAGCTTCTAATGGAATAGTCAATGGTACTTCCCTATAAACAACCACCTTTCTTACTATTAGACTATGGTTCCTCTTATTCTTCCGCTGAAACAACTCAGGATCTCGGTTCAGGGTTAAAGAGACAATCGATAACCAAAAGTAGAATATTAACTATTAAGATTACATCTCATTTAATGTATACAAAAAATATTTCAAAAATGAGTACAATTTAAAAAAAAATGTTTGTGATATACTAAGTGATTTACTTAAGCTTGCGTCATCGTCTCGATCCGTGTTCCCATACCCCACCTTAATTGATGACATGCGATTTTAAAATGGCAAAAGCCGACGCACGTTTGAAAAAAATGATCAGTAAAAACTGAGTAAACACACACTTCGACATGTAAAGAATCTAGTCGCACACAATCATAAGTTGAAATAAATAAAGAGATCTGAAACATCAATAAGTAAAAGAGTTGAGAAAATTTGGAATAATTATGAGTAAACGTGTAGGAAAATTTCTCAGCTTTAAAGTATTTATAGATCACGATTAGTCAAGATACTCTTAACCATAGCAAGCTCACGTGAGGAAATTATGTTTCACTGAAGAACATTTAATTCACGAGTGCCAAATTTCTTTCAATTTCATACAATCTGGTTGGGGCATATCCAGAGCCAATAACAGGGTTGTTAGAGTAAGCAACTTTATTTCAACTTCAATTAACAACTAAGTTTAGTTAGGGCATGTCCTGCTTCAGGATCGATGTAGATAGAGGGATCACGAAGTAATCATAAAGGGTTCCTTCTAGGGTCTATCAAACCCTATTTCACTCGAGCGTCAGAGGAGCCCATTCGTGAACCCGCCCACAACATTAGCTAAAAGGCCTTAAGTGTCGACACCCCTATACCGTAGTGACCCTTACAAGTATAAGTATCACTCTTTAGATCTACAATCACCTTGACCGCAATACCTTGCTAAGTTTTAGCTCGTCGGGGGTAGATTTGTGAACATTAAAGTTCTATCCTATAATACGAAGCATTGCTTCAATGGCCGTAGCCATAAGTAATTGGAGGATCGCTTGGTGCCTTCGGCTGGAGCCATAAATAACGCAACTCTGTACATCGTCCTAAGTCTATTAGAAGTATTTTAATTCTTCTCTTTCACATAAGAAGCAGAATATCAACATTTCACAAGTAATTTTAAGGGTTCTCACAAAAGATTCATAGGTATTCAAACAGTTATAGAAAATAAGACATGCTTCTTATACTCTCGCAATTAAGATAATAGTCATTCAAGACGTCATACGCAAACACACATTTTTATAAGGGTCGCACATATGTACTTACCACTGAGCCAAGAAAGGCGAAGAGAAAAGATAGCACCCCTTATACAACGCTCGTCTCGTACGAATCCGGGTCTCACGGTTAATGCAGCGGTACGAACATGTACGTATATTGCGGAAAATTCCTCAACACCTGCGTGCTGCATCACTCTCAGCAGCCATGGAAGAATCTGGCGGCCAATCTGCCTGGATTCGTTGGTCCGATTAACTCCCGGCCATTTCTGGGTGGACAAGAGTGTTCTGCCAGGTCCATAGGTCACAGGGAAGTAGCAAGAAGGGGAAGAACTGCCTAGAATGAAGCAAATGCCGAAGACGACGTTCGGCGGCGACCCCCGTCAGGTTTGAAGCCAGAATCCGGTGAGCCCCGTTTCCGGTGAGTTACAGCTCGAGCATGGGCTTTCTAGCCTCGGTTTCACCTCGCCAACAACACAGAGGGGTTTAATTGCACTCTTTCATGACTGAGAAGAAGAAATCATGATTAAATTAGTTAGGGTTCTTGGGATTTGCTTTAAAAGCTCTCTCTCGTTAGGGGCCGAATCCTCGAACGAATTGGGGGATTTTGATATCCTATATGAAAGCTACTCCTAGCTGCCTCAATTTGTGAAGAGAAGGACTGTGGTGGAGGTTGCAGAGGTGTAGAAGGTGGAATTCATGGTGGTGATGAAGGACGAAGAAGAGGAAGATGATGAAGTCTCTCTCTCTTTCTCTCTTTCTCTCTCCCTCTCTCTCCCTCTCTCTCTATCTCTCTCAGCAGATGGTGAAGTGGGAGAGTGGAGCTAACACCTAGCTCTTGAGATGGCACAAGGAGTTTGAAAAGTGGAAGATATGCATGTGGGTGAAAGTGTAATTTTCTTAAATTTAGGGTACACTTATAAATAGAGGTTCCTACTTAATTTTGGATAATTCCACTACAAACCCAAACAATTCTAGCTTCAAAATCATTCTAACAACTTCCAAATAATGCCAACACTCGAAAATGCCAAATATAAATTCGTGACAAACTATTTACAAGTTCGTCCCCAAAGACTTGATATTGCACTTAAGAACACTCTCGGGCATTTGGGGTGTTACAATCTACTCACCTTAAAAGAATCTTCTTCTCCGAATATCTCATCTTATACTTACTCATATACATGAGACACATGTTGAATGCAGCAAAGTGACTCAGTCTATTTGACTTAATCATACAAGCACATAAACTGCTCTCGTCGGATGTTCTGCTCCCAATATATGGCTTCCTAAGTTGGTCCACTAGCAACACCTAACTGAAATAAGTTCTCATTCTCAATCTCCGCACGGCGGCTATACTACATACCAGCCTAAACTTGCATCACATTAGGGTTTCATATACGATCAGTACAAGTAAAAGTTCGAAACAAGCTTTGAAAGTTCAAGACTAATGTGCAAGTTCCCAATTTTCGAAGTGCTCTGAAAATGTTCAAGGATTTAAACAAATTTTGAAACTTTTAGACAAATACTTTGATCAGAACAAATATTTCGTTTTTCTAAACTCGTCCACATTAAAATATTGTCTTACTTGTATACGATTAGATAAACCAACCACCTCAAGTGTTCCACGCATACGAGGGGGGAAAGAACACTGTTTCGTCACACAACGTGTCTCTCCATCACAACTCAAATGTGTTTCAAATGTTCAAACTTAGTATACACATCGGGTACAACTTATAGTACCGTCGTACTAAGAGTCACGCCAGCGGACTGCTAAAAAAAATGGTCCATATCACTTGGCATTTGGTATCTAGACATGCCAACAATTTTCAGAAACCTTATTTTTATTAAAATAGTTGATTGTAAAAATTTATAATTTTGAAAACGGACATTTCAAATTATCTCAAAATAAAATAAACAAAGTATCATCTTAAAAGTCGCGCTCATAGGTATAATATGAATGGTCTCATGGTCTTCTAAGTAAAAACGTCGTTACTCTCTCGTCGACAAACTAACAAAGTAACATAAAGTGTCATAGACACATATCACACAACTATAACAGGAATTTAGTTATAAATAAGCATGTCACATAAGTACGGCGCATGTAAATAGACAAGTAGATTTTGCATGATTCACAGAAGTACGTCTTACTATTCTTATTCCCTACTAATGGAAATCGAAAAGTCACGTTAACTGGAGAACTGATAGTCTGATACCAGCTCAAACAACCCAGGATCTTGGTTCACGGTTAAAGAGACAATCGATAACCAAAAATAGAATATTAACTATTAAGATTACATCTCATTTAATGTATACAACAAATATTTCAAAAATGAGTACAATTTGGAAAAAAAATGTTTGTGATCTACTAAGTGATCTACTTACGCTTGTGTCATCGTCTCGATTCGTGTTCCCATCCCCACCTTGATTGATGACATGCGGTTTTAAAATGGCAAAAGCCGATGCAGTTTTGAAGAAAATGATCAGTAAAAAAACTGAGTAAATACACACTACGACATGTAAAAAGCATCGATTCGCACACAAGCATAAGTTGAAATAAATAAAGAGATTTGAAACATCAATAAGTAAAAGAGTTGGGAAACTTTGGAATAATTATGAGTAAAAGTGTAGCAAAATTTCTCAGCTTAAAAAACATTTATAGATCGCGAGTAGTCAAGATACTCTTAAACCATAGCAAGCTCACATGAGGAAATTATGTTTCACTGAAGAAAATTTAATTTTACGAGTGCCAAATTTCTTTCAATTTCATGTAATTTGGTTGGGGCATATCCAGCGCCACTAACAGGATTGTTAGAGTAAGCAACTTTCTTTCAACATCGATTAACAGCTAAGTTTAGGTGAGGCATGTCCAAAGCCACCAGCAGGGTCGATGTAGACAGAGGGATCACGAAGTAATCATAAAGTGTTCCTTCTAAGGTCTATCAAAACCTATTTCACCCGAGCGTTAAGGGAGCCCATTCGTCAACCCTGCCCTCAACATTAGCTAAAAGGCCTTAAGTGTCGACACCCCTATACCGTAGTGACCCTTACAAGTATAAGTAGAACTTTATAGCTCTACAATCCCCTTGGCCGCCATACCTTGGTACGTGTTGGCTCGTCGGGGCGGATTTGTGAACATTAAAGTTATATCCTATAATACGAAGCATTGCTTCAATGGTCGTAGCTATAAGTAATTGGAGGATCGCTTGGCGCCTCCGGTTGGAGCCATAAATAACACAACTCTGAACATCGTCCTAGGTCTATTAGAAGTATTTTATTTATTTTCTTTCACATAAGAATTAGAATATCAATATTTCACAAGTAATTTTAAAGGTTCTCACAAAAGATTCACAGGTATTCAAACAATTATTGAAAATAAGTCATGCTTCTCATACTCTCGCAATTAAGATAATATCATTCAAGACGTCATACGCAAACACACATTTTGATAAGTAATGGTCGCCCATATGTACTTACCACTGAGCCAAGAAAGGCGAAAATCAAAGCTAGCACCCCTTATACAACGCTCGTCTCGTACGAATTAGGGTTTCGCGGATAATGTAGCAGTACGAACATGTACGTCTATTGTAGAACGTTCCTCAACACCGGCGTCCTGCATCGCACCCGGCGGCCATGACAGAATCCGGCGACCAATCCACCTAGATTCGGTTCCCCGATGAACTCCCAGCCATTTCTGGGTTAACAAAAGTGTTCTGCGAGGTCCATAGGTCACTTGGAATTCGCATGGAGGGGAAGAACAACCCATAATGAATCAAACGCAGAATTCGATGTTTGGCGGCGGACCCCCGTCGGGTTTGAAGCCAGAATTCGGCGATCCCCGTTTCCGGTGAGTTACAGCTCGAGCTTGGTCTTCCTAGCCTCGGTTTCACCTCGCCCACAACACAGAGGGGTTTAATTTCACTAGTTCATGAATGAGAAGAAGAAATACTGATTGTAATAGTTAGGTTTCTTGGGATTTGTCTTAAAAGTTCTCTCTCATTACGGGTCGAATGCTCGAACGAATTGGAGGATTTTGATCTCCTATATGAAAGCTACTCCTAGCTGCCTCAATTTCTTAAGAGAAGGACTGTGGTGGAGGTTGCAGAGGTGTAGAAGGTGGAGTTCATGGTGGTGATGAAGGAGGAAGAAGATGATGAAGTCTCTCTCTCTCCCTCTCCCTCTCTCTCTCTCTCTCACTCTTCCTCAACCTCTCTCTTAGCAGATGGTGAAGTGGGAGAGTTGAGCTGCCACCTAGCTCTTGAGGTGTCACAAGGAGTTTGACAAGTGGAACACATGCATGTGGGTGAAAGTGTAATTTTCTAAACTTTAGGGTACACTTCGAAATAGAGGTTCCTAGTTAATTTCAGATAATTCCACTACAACCACAAACACTCATAGTACTTCAAAATCATTCTAACAACTTGGAAATATTGTCAACACTCCAAAATGCCAACTATAAAGTCATGACAGACTATTTACAAATTCCCCCCCCCCAAAGACTTGATATTGCACTTAAGAACACTCTCGGGAATTAGGGGTGTTACATCCATAGCCTCTACCTAGGATTGACGACTTATTCAGTCAGATACTAGGGGATAGAGTTTTAAAAGTTTAAAGTATGTTACGGGATCGTCACTCCCTAAGGGGATAGGATGCAACCCTTCGTTTAAAACAGTTCGATGCATAGTACCCTTATGACATGCTTAAACTTAATCCCTTAATAGCCAAAATGAGACTATGACCACTTAAGTGACCAAACGTGACCACGACTTTACTTGGATATATTATTTTTTGACATTGTGTGTATCAGATGGGGACTACTTGTTGTGTTAACTCCTTTTCTTGCTATGTGATCTTAACTTTGATAATTAGTTGCTTGTTAGATTGTTTTAGCATATCTGGCTGATTTTAGCTTTGAGGACAAAGCCCCTTTAAGGGGGAGTGAATGTAATACCCCGTATAATACCCAAGGGCGAAATAGTAATTTGGAAAGCTCCATAAGAATTTAGTTTGAAAAATTAAGTTGGGTAAATCATTTTATTTTATAGATATGAAATTAGAATTAGATTTTAGAAAATATTAAACTAGTATTCATAAATACGCGAGTGATTTCTCTATTTTAATCATTAACGCGTGTACGACCACTGCGAGACTCCATAGGTTTGCTACACCCAATCACTCTATCTCTTGGTGTGCCAACCACACCTTAACATTCCTCGATCATCATCTTCTCCAAATTTTTCTTCTTCTTCGGTGATTTTTTCCGCCGAACTCCACCGCCACAATCATCATCACTGCACAACTTTTGGTCTCCTATATAACCATCAGCATCATCTTCATCTTCTCCATCCTCACCACCATCATCAACTTTATCATCTTCTCCATCACCACCTCCATCCTCACGACAAAAGAAAACCCACCACCACCAAGATCCTCACAGTAAGTAAACCCACCAAAACCTCCATCACACTCTCTTCCCTAGTTCCTTATCTCTCGTTGCCACTCTTTTTTCCGGAGAAGGCAAGGATCAGCGGCCAAAATCCCAGCAGCCGCCACTCCCGTCCTCACACCAAGGGACCACCCGTGAGAGAGGTCCTCTTCTTATCTTCTCTCTCTCTCCATCCCCCATCTCTCTTCTCTCTGTCCCACCTCCTTCTATGTCCAGAAATAGAGGAAATAGTAGCAGTAGGAGCGATGAAAGAGGTCACCACCACCACCATCGGTCCACCATTAAAAGCGGGAAAACTCCGGCCATGCTCCACTTGAGCTTCAACAGCGCCACCCACCGCTTGAAATCCATCCTAACCACCTCCTAGAGGTCCAAGGAGATAAAATCAGACCTCTACCTGAAGCTAGAAGAACCCTCATCACCGGCCACAAAGAACACCACCGTGATCCGATGGGAAACTTGTCCCAACTCAATTCTTGATCGTTTTGCGTAATTTTGGTTCGAGTATGCTCTAAATCTCCTCCTGGGTTGTTTTAGATAGTCAAAATCCAATCTTGATAGCTTGAATCCACGTTTAAATCGATTAATTTGATGTTCAGGTTAATGGGGGTTAAAGTGTCTTTTATTTAAGCTAGGTGCAAGGGGATAATTGTCTTTCTGAGAACCTGTGGGGTGGTTAATGTCTCTTATTAAAACAGTTTTGTGAGTAAATCGGGTACCTACTGTCTTTTAAAGTAAACTTTAGGTATTCACACGCCGTTGACTTAGATAGTATATTGTACGTGAAAAACAAAAAATGTTATTTTCAAACTAAAAATATTTTATAAAAATACTAGTTTTCCTCCTCGTTTCAGAAAAAATGATTCGAGTATTGAAATACTGTACGAGTCGTTCGTTAAAAGTTAAACTAGCAATGTTTTAGTGAAAAATTAAGTAAACATTGTTTAATCATTTCGCTTTCAATTCGGATTTGCTAAAACACTTGTGAAATAATACTTTCTAGTTTACCTACATCATCACATTATGTTTAATATGTCAAAGTAGTTTCTTAGAAATATAATACTCTTAAGTATTATTTAAATTTTTATAAACTCAATTAGAATTTATCTCTATCAAATTTCTTAAATATAAACTAGCAATCATTTTCTCTATTAATACATGTCTTTTAAAATGAAGAATTTTCGAAATAAATAAGCACTTCTAGAAACGTAAAATTTAATAGTTGTTTAAAAATAAACGCGTTGTTTCGTTGTTAACAAAAGATTAGAAAGAAGCGTTGGGAAAATTAGGAAAGGGGTATTGGGTTTGCCTAAAACAATGAAATAGGATTCTTGACTATGACTTATAGCACAATTGGATATATGATGATTATGAAGCTCCAATTTGTAGGTGACGATTACGTAGGAAAGGACTACGACTAGGACGTTCTGTTTCTATTGGATTAAAGTTAAGTAAACATGCCAAGCGTTGTGTGCCTAGCTTCATTCGTGTCAAAATGTGACTTTTGTTTCCTGTCTCAAAATATATTTGTAAGTAAACACGACAAGAGTTGCATGCCTAGCTCCTTTCGTGTCATAATTTGATTTTAAGTTGCATGCTTTACTGGAGATTTGGTTATGTTTGAAATATTCTCTTTGAAACCTTCACTCGAAAATAATAATGCGTAATAACGTAAAGTGGAAAGAGTTGTGCGGGAGAAGCTTATTATTGTCGATGTTGACTTCGATTATTAGGCACGTGGTTATTATTTTATTATTGTCGATGTTATCTGCGGTTGCTCGGCCAGTGGTTATTGTTTTATTATTGTCGATGTTGACTCAGGTCACTTTGCCCGTGGTTATTATTTTATTATTGTCGATGTTGACTCCCGTCACTCGGCCCGTGGTTATTATTTTATTATTATCGATGTTGACTCTGGTCACGCAGACCGTGGTTATTATTATCGCTCCATGTACTCACCTCTCTGGCCTCGAGGAGTCTTAGGGGGGAGCCGGCACTTAAGGTCATGGCTGCTAGTGATAGTAGATCCTTCCCGTATCGACAAGTTAATAATACAGTTTTCTCTGAGAAGATGATTATTATGAAAGGGAAGAAGAAATATACTGGGAATAACACTTCTGTTTGAACTTTAAGAAGGAAATTCAAGGAATGAGAATTTTATAAGTGTGTTCCTAATTATTTTTCAAGTTTACTCTGATTTTCTTGTTTATAACTTTTGTGAAAAGAAATTGTGATTCGTCGGCTGTTTACGAGCTTGGGTATTTTCTTACTCAGCATTTCATAGCTCACTTTGGAAACTGCGGTTCTTGTTTTCCTTCCCACTGCAGGTTTAGAAGCCGAAGATTATGATGTAGCCGGGTACGAGACTCACGAAGAAGGATACCGTCACGAGTAATAAGCTTTGCGTGGTTAGATGTAAGCATAATGTTTTGGTCGTGACATATGAAAAAAAACTTAAGAACTGTATGTAATGTTTAATAGTATGTAATATATGTCGGGATGATATGCTTTTTATTTCAGCCGTTGCTTTTAGCATCGCCCTTCTGGTCTTGTCCAAGCCGGATAAGGGGGTTGTTTCACTTGGTGACTCACTTCATGCATGATGGTGTGTAAATCACCGAGGAGGTTTCAAGTGCTAAATTAAACTACACATGTAAGAAGACGCATGTGAGGGGGAGGTAAGTGTAGCTTTTCATGTAATACCCCGGTATTTTAGGGGGTATTTTTGGGCTTTTAACGAATATTCAGGGCCATTATGTGAAGTTACAAAAGTATTTTCTTTTTTTAAGTAGTTCCTCTTTTATTGTTATCATTACTATTATTATTATTATTATTATTATTATTATTATTATTATTATTATTATTATTATTATTATTATTATTATTATTATTATTATTATTATTATTATACTTTTTATCAAAAAGTATTTGTTGGAAGGATGACCACTTTTATATAGTTACTGTGTGTAAATTAGTGGTGAAGTGTAACGTGTCGCGTAACGTCTTTAGCGTGTCCTAAAGTGAAACTTTTAATTAGTTTGCGTAGCAAACCACCGCGATAACTGGTGTACCCGCCACACCCTACACATCCTCCTACCATCATCCCCAACCTTTCCATTTGTGAGCGGAGTCTTCTCTGCGATTTCTCCGGGGGGAAATTACCCACGGCAAAGGTCAAAAATTGACCTCCTCTTCACCAAATTCGTCCCGATTCATCCCAAGCGAGTCAATCCCCAATCTCTATCATCACTTTCATCAATCGACCTTCCGATTTGAACCTGAAATGTTCGCGTCGGGATTGGATTTTTCCGATTTGGGTTTACACCCAAGCACACAAACTCATCTCTCTATCTCTCTCTTTCTCATTTCTCTCTCGTTGCCTCACTCCCTCGTCTCTCCATCTCTCTCGCACTCTCTGCTCTCTGTCGAAGCCGCCGACGAACCCAGCAGAGGCGAACCCAGGTCGCCTCCCTATGCCCGTCGTTCGTCACCACCGTCCGTCGCCGCCTTCATCGCTGTTCGTCCACTCCGATCGGTTACCCATGAAACCATCTCTTGTCTTCTTTCTCAATGTAGTAGTCCCTGTTAGAAATAGGGTCTTCATTTTTTTTTTTTTGTGTTCTTGGATTCGTGAGAATATTAAAGTGAGCTATAGTGGTTGGGTTTTGTTGAATTGAATTTGAGGAAGAAGATTGACTGCGGGTGTGGATGGGTACACAAGTTTCACATGTTACAACTACTACCCCTATTTTTTTGTAAAAGTTATCACTTACCCCCAAGAGTTTAGTAAAAGACATGTTGTACTATTATATTTACTAAATAATATCTTGGCTTTTTTGAGTATGTTTACTTTGTGACAAATTTATAATTTCAGAAAATAGTTTTGTTAATTAGGAGTAGTTCTTTATAAATAAGATTTTTACTGCCTCGCAACTTAATATTAGAGGCTATAAGCGTGCTTATATAAATAGTTTTAGTATATTTTCATAATAATATAAACTGGTAATTTTCTTATGTTTGCACACACTATTAAATATAACTTTAAGAAATCCTTTCCTGAAAATAGATTTTGGATTGGGAATTTTGTAAGTATAGTATTTATATTTTTTTTAAGAAAAAACAACTAAATAGTTTTTTTTTTGCGTCTATCAGAAATTAGTATTATTTTTCACGTAATAACATTTGTTTTCGTTAGTATCACTTTTATGATAAATATAGTCGACTTTTAGCTTAATTAAAATAGCTACCTCTTTTATTTATATATATTAGCCACTACAAGTGTTCTATAATACTACATAAAATTTCTCCACCACAATTATTTATTTTATATTTATACACCACTATTTTTCTTAGTAAATATGTGTTCTAAGCGTGCAATTCGTAGCTTGTAAAATATAACTTGTTTAGGGGAGTACTTGGGGGTTTCACTTGCATTCATATATGACTCCTTATATGAAATTTGTTGTGTGGATGAATATGAGTTAATATAGGATTATGTGATATTGTAGATTCCGAGTTCGTAGGAGGAGAGTTCGTCGAGGACCCCTACTACTGAGTTTCTGTGCTGCTTGTGTTGAAATCTCTCTCTCCATTTTCCAAGTAAGTACATATGTACAATGTCTTCAACTTTCAAAATATGATTTGACGTGAGTTATCATGAATTGTGACATATCATGCGTCACCCTTTAAATGTTGCGCGACCTATCTTAGTAGGCTTTTATCAAGAAAAGTTTTGGAAATATTGTTTGTCCTAGAAACAAATTGAAATGTTGAATTTAATGAACGATAATGGATATGGGGCGATGTACAGAAGATGTGCGTGAAGGCTAATACGGTCAAGGACGCTTATAGGCGATCCTTCATTGGGTTTCATACCCTACCCTATATGGGGTTTATTAGGCGTGGAAACTATAAAGTACTATCTATACTGACGTAGGTCACTGCGGTATAGGGGTGTCGACACTTAAGGTCCTATAGTATGGTTCGAGCGGGGTATGCGTAGGGCTACCTTCTAACACTCTTGATGAATTGGGACGGGCGATGTCCCAAGAGGTACCTTTTATATTGCATCGTGACCTCTCTGTGGACATAAGTTACCCGCTGGGTTTTCATGCCTCAGCAAAACTAAATAAATGAATGTGGTACTCTTTTATATCCGGCTTAATTCCAAAGTTCTCTCAGTCATGCTTTTTATACTCGCGTTATTTTATAAATATTTTTATATTCATGTTTGCTCTAGCCAAAAACTCTTGTTTTACTCATTGTAGTATGTGCTTACTTAGTTTTTACTAATTAAAATTTTTCTGCGGTCGGCTATCGCTATTTCAAAACCCGCGGGTCAAGAATAAGCTGGGGAAAACGCGTGCACGAGCTGGAGCTTTAGATCATTTTTAGCAAACAATAAAGTTTAGTCTCAGTTCTTTGTTAAGACGACGTTTACTTTCTGTTTAACACTGTAAGGAGGGTTTCTCCTTTAATTTTATTTAAATAAAGTACTCTTGGATTTCGTTAAGTTGTACTAGCGAGGAACCGTAGGTTCCCGAGTTGTTTCAGTTGGTATCAGAGTCGACGTTTCCAATGCTAGTGCGACTTCTCGATTTCCATTAATAAAGATAAATAATAATTGAAAGCTTTTCAAAATCAAAATGGACAATAGGATAACTAAAACTGGAAATAAAACTAGACAAGCCGGGAATGTGGGTTAGCGTAGCCGGGTTGTTTCTACATTCCTATGTGTGCTGTGTGGTTAATTGTTAATCCCTATTATTTGTGAAGGAATAATTTGCTATGTGACCTGCAACTTGATAATTTGTTAGTTTATTCACATTTACATGCCTGCTAAAATTTCCTTAAATTATTTCGTCGAGTAATGAGCGTATACGTGGCTTAGAACAATTCTGATACTTTTCTTTCTCCTTTCAGATGGCTGCCCTACCTGGTCCAGCTGCTAGACCACCCATCCCAGCCCCTCCTGACCTCACACCTGCTCACGTTCCGCGCCATGTCACATTCCTTGCGGGACAAGAGACGGCAGAATAGTACTGCAAGTACGTTCGAAGCATATGCATTGCTTGGAGCCAAAGCCCACATGGCAACGAGATCCACACTCACCCATTGAAAATAAGCTATTACCTCCTGAACGGCCTCTCACATGAGCTTCTATGGAATAACCTCAAAGGAAACTATGATGATTTGTTCGTCACGAATATATGGGGCCAAAAGGTACCTAATATCACCAAGTACAAACACCGCGATTATAATTACTACTATTTGAACTCGCTCGAGCTTCGGTTCCAAATGGAAGAGTTGCTAGACCCAGCAATACAACAGGTAGCAGCACCAAGAAGAAGAAAATGAGAGGTCGAAGAAGTAGGAATGGAGGAGGAGCAAACAAACATGAACTTGGATGAGAATCAAGGAAATGAGCAAGACCAAGGAGCAAACCAAGACGAGGAGGCACAGGAGGAGTTTATATATTGGAATGATGACGTGGACGAGATTGAAGAAATTGAGCATGAAGAGATCGACGAAGCGGAAGAGATTGCGATTGATCCTACCGATATCGAGCTAATGTTTCTAACTGACGATAAATAGTAGAACCACACCCATCCCACCCTTAGGATTTCCGTTTATTTCTTTTTCTTTTATCACGAGAGTGAACGTTTACCTTGCTTTAGGAGTTGCTATTTCCTTTGGGATTGAGATGTTTTTTTTTATCATTTAAGTGTTTATGTGGATTATTTGATGGGTGGATTAATAAATGCTGAATTATTTGAAATTTATGCGTTGCATGTGTGAACTAGAAGTAGAATTCTTTTCGACCTATATTAAGTATAGTTATATTTAAAGGTACAATGCAATATTATACCAGGAGACGTGCAAGAGAAGTAGGAACTATGAGTCAGGGAACCCAAGGAAACCAGCCGGCTTCATTTCCTCAACAATATGACCCAGTCCGGTTCCAGAATCTGGAACAAGCGACCCTAGTCTTAACCCAACTCCTACACAATCAACAGGCTGGGGGAGGAGACATAATGAGTAAGATAGCTGAACTCCGACCCGACTTCTTCTATGGGACAGAAGACCCGACTACCTTAGAGAATTGGATCCGAGACTTCCACAAGGCACTGACTTCGGTGCGTTGCCCAGAGGATCGACGCATAGAAGTGGCGGCCTACTACTTCAAGAAAGAAGCGGATAACCGGTGGACTTCTGTATCAGCTGACTTACTCGCCCAGGAAGGTTTTGGATGAGAACAGCTAAAAGACGCCATGCGTGAGCGGTTTTACCCCGACCATGTGAAGTCGACGAAATCTGACGAGTTCTTGCACCTGAAGCAAGATGGATCTACTTTAACTGATTACTATGACAAATTCATGGAAATCATGAGGTTCGGGAGGGAAATCGCACCCACAGAAGCAAGAAGGATCCGCAAATTTGTTGAAGGTTTGGACTTCGAGGTCCGGAGGGCAATGGGACCCACCCGCTTTAACTCGCTAATGGAGTCTTATGGAGCGGCTCAAGATATGCAGTGCATGCTGGATAGTAATGCCGAAGCCAACAGGAAAAGGAAGACTGAGGCACCAGCTGCAACCGGGTTTCAAAATCGTGGCAACAACGCCGGGGACAAAAGGGTTCGCCCTAATCCCAACCCCACCTATCAGCCTGGGAATAATGGAGGCCAAGGCATGGTTCGATCCTACCATTGCAAGAAATGTGGAAACAACCACCCAGGGGTGGACTGCCGAGGTGAGAAGGTGACTTGCCTTAACTGTGCAAAGAAAGGTCACCGGAGGTACAAGTGCTTGGTGAAACCGCAAATGTACAACAATTCCAACAACAATGGGAACTTCAATGGTGGAGGTTATGGAGGAAACAATGTGAACCGACAAGGAGGAAATGGTGGGTACAACCGTGGAAGTAACAGCTATGGTGGAAATAACAGCAATTACAACCAGGGAGGCAATAACAATCATGGTAACAATTATGGAGGGAACCAGCGCAACTACAAACAAGGAGAAGGCTATGGGAACAACAATAGTGCTGGCAACAGGAACAACAATGGAGGTGTCAATAACCGGGGTAACAATTGGCAGGGAGGAAATGGTTACAACAACCGACCCCAGGGAAACAACAATGCTACTTCAGCAACAACTGTAGCAGGCGCACTTGCACCCACAACCACAGCACACAGCACAGCTGGAACTATTAATGTGATGAACTAGACTCAGGCAGCACATGCCAACGTGGTGAATGGTACATTCCTAATCCATTCTACCCCTGCTTTTGTGTTATTTGATTCTGGAGCCACATTTTCTTTCATATCATCTACTTTTGCTAAGAAGTTAGAATTACCAAATCCTACCCCAATATCTATCTCAATCTTTACCCCTACTGGAGAAGTCACACCCTGCAATACCATGTACCCCGAAGTCAACCTAGAAATCTTAGGAGCTAAGCTACCTTCTGATCTAATTCTTTCCGATCTCGGCAACCTAAATGTCATCTTAGGTATGCATTGGCTTAGCAAATACAAAGAAACCAGAGAGTGTGCCACCCAAAAGGTCAGGTTTCGTGGGTCGAAAGGTGAACGTCTATCCTATAGGGGTATAACCACTGGACCCAAGATCCAAATCGTGTCAGCCTTAACCATTATCTCAGATGTGAAGAAAGGGCATAGGGCATACCTCTGTACGATCCATGACCCAGAGAAAGAAGGGGAGAAGTTGGAAGATATCCCAGTTGTGAATGAATTTCCTGATGTCTTTCCGGAAGAGCTTCCAGGAATGCCACCTAATAGAGCCTTGGACTTTGCGATAAACTTAGTACCAGGAACTGGACCAATCTCGAAGGCACTATATAGGATGGCACCAGCCGAGTTAAAGGAACTTCAGGAGAAACTCAAGGAGTTATTGGACAAGGGTTTCATTAGACCTAGTGTCTCACCATGGGGATCACCGGTTTTGTTTGTAAAGAAGAAGTATGGTAGCCTAAGACTTTGCATCGACTACCGTGAGTTGAATGGGGTAACTTTTAAAAATAAGTACCCAATTCCCAGGATCGACGACTTGTTCGACCAGCTACAAGGAGTCGATACCTTTTCGAAGATCGATTTAAGGTATGGATATCATCAGCTTAGGATAGCTGAACAGGATATTCCTAAAACGGCATTTCGAACTCGCTATGGCCACTACGAGTTTACGGTAATGCCATTCGGTCTCACTAATTCTCCAGCAGCATTCATGGAGTTGATGAACCGCGTTCTTCAGAAGTACCTAGATAAGTTTTTCGTCGTTTTCATCGATGACATTCTAATCTACTCCAAGGGAAAGTAAGAACATGAACAATATTTGAGGGAGGTGTTGGAAACACTAAGAGACGAGAAGTTGTATGGGAAATTGTCAAAGTGTGAATTTTGGTTGGATAGAGTGCCTTTCCTATGCCATATTATATCCAAAGAAGGTGTGTCTGTAGACCCAGGGAAGATATATGCAGTAAGAGACTGGCCCACACCAAAGAGCGTAACGGAGATAAGAAGCTTCTTAGGATTGGCGGGTTACTATCGAAGATTCGTGAAGGATTTCTACAAGATAGCAAAACCCATGACGACGTTAAAGAAGAAGACAAGCAAGAACGTATGGGACAGCAATTGTGAGGAAGCATTCCAAACCCTAAAGGATAGGTTGACGTCGACACCTGTGTTAACGTTACCTACTGAAGGTGGAGAATTTGAGGTTTATATTGTTGCTTCAAAACATGGGTTAGGATGTGTTTTAATGCAAGATGGCAAAGTGATTTCTTATGCTTCTAGGCAACTAAAGTCTTATGAGGATAATTACCCTACTCACGACTTGGAGTTGGCAGCCATCGTGTTTGCGCTAAAGATATGGAGGCATTACCTTTACGGTACGACTTGCAAGATCTTCACCGATCACAAGAGTCTGAAATACATATTCACTCAAAAGGAGTTGAATATGCGACAAAGACGGTGGCTAGAATTGGTCAAATATTATGATATCAAGATCCAATACCATGAAGGGAAAGCCAACGTAGTAGCGGATGCATTGAGCCGAAAGATGGAGCATACTGTAAATGCAATGTGGGTTTTACCACCTAATCTTTGCGAAGAATTTTGAAGACTGGAGATCGAAGTTTGCACGAAGGGAACCCCGAGTATTATGCTGTGTAATATGACGATACTATCGGACATCTTCTAAGAAATAAAGAAAGTACAGAAAGAAGACGCTTTCCTACAAAAGATCAAGGAGATGGTGTGTTCCAATGAAATGTGCGGAAGAAAAAGAGAAGCTTATGAGGGAAGCTCATAACACGCCTTATTCGGTACATCCAGGAGGAGACAAGTTGTACAAGGATTTGAAGAACAATTTCTGGTGGAAAGGCATGAAAAAGGAAGTAGCTGATTATGTATCTAGATGTTTGACGTGTCAGAAGGTCAAGTTCGAGCACAAGAGACCAGGTGGAATGTTGCAACCATTGGAGATACCGGTATGGAAATGGGATTCCATCTCAATGGAATTTGTCATGGCTTTACCTGTTTCGACGAATGGGTTAAACCAGATTTGGTTGATAGTCGATCGATTGACCAAGACGGCAAGATTCATTCCCATGAAAGACACATGGGACATGGAAAAGAGGGCTGACACTTACATCAAGAATGTGGTAAGACTACACGGAGTACCTAGCTCGATTATTTCTAATAGGGATCCAAACTTCTTATCACACTTCTGGAAGGAGCTACAAAAGGCCATGGGTACCGAGCTAAGATTCAGCACAGCGTTTCACCCAGCTACGGATGGCCAGTTTGAGAGAACGATTCAAACGCTAGAGGACATGCTAAGGGCTTGCATTCTGGACTTTGGAGATTCATGGGTAGACAAGTTACCACTTATCGAATTCTCTTATAACAACGGCTACCGTGCTAGCATAGGGATGGCACCCTACGAAGCACTGTATGGGAGGAAGTGCAGGACACCGCTGTGTTGGAGTGAAATCAGCGAGACGATCATTCTTGGACCATAAATGATCGAGGACTCAACAAACCAGATTCGAATGATCCAGCAAAGGATGAAAGCGGCCCAGTATCGACAAAAGTCTTACGTGGATTTGAAGAGAAGGCCATTGGAATTCAAGGTTGGCGACAAAGTGTTCCTAAGGGTTTCACCTACAAAGGGGGTCATGCGTTTTAATCAGAGAGGAAAGTTAAGTCCCAAGTTCATTGGACCCTACAAAGTAGTGGATCGTATAGGAGAGGTTGCCTATCGCCTGAATCTTCCTAACAGCCTAGGTAGAGTCCATAACGTTTTCCATGTGTCCCAACTCTAAGCCTATATACCCGATCCGAGTCATATCATTGACCCCGAGTCTGTCGAGCTTGATCCCTCTCTTACCTATGAACAACAATCGATCAAAATCTTTGATACAAAAACCAGAAACACCAGTACCAAGTCCACCACGCTGGTCAAGGTTCTTTGGTCAAACCACCAAACAGAAGAAGAAACTTGGGAAGCCGAGGAGGACATGAGGAAACGTTACCCACACCTCTTCGACCAGGTATGAGTCGAGTGACGGGGACGTCACTCCTTTTAAGGGAGATGTGATTTAACAACCATGCATTTTAATTACCGTCTTGTCTTGTAATTATGTGCACATTAGAACTGCATACTTGCATTGGGAGATTTGTTTTACTTAAGCTTCGGGGACGAAGATTTGTATTAAGGGAGATGTGATGTAATACCCCGGTATTTTAGGGTGTATTTTTGGGCATTTAACGAATATTCAGGGCCATTATGTGAAGTTACAAAAGTATTTTCTTTTTTTAAGTAGTTCCTCTTTTATTATTATTATTATTATTATTATTATTATTATTATTATTATTATTATTATTATTATTATTATTATTATTATTATTATTATTATTATTATTATTATTATACTTTTATCAAAAAGTATTTGTTGGTAGGATGACCACTTTTTATATAGTTATTGTGTGTAAATTAGTGGGTGAAGTGTAATGTGTCGCGTAACGTCTTTAGCGTGTCCTAAAGTGAAACTTTTATTTAGTTTGCGTAGCCAACCACCGCGATAACTGGTGCACCCGCCACAGCCTACACATCTTCCTACCATCATCCCCAACCTTTCCATTTGTGAGCAGAGTCTTCTCTGCGATTTCTCCGGCGGAAATAACCCACGGCAAAGGTCAAAAATTGACCTCCTATTCACCAACTTCGTCCCGATTCATCCCAAGCGAGTCAATCCCCAATCTCTGTCATCAATTTCATCAATCAAACCTTCCAATTTGAACCCGAAATGTTCGCGTCGGGATTGGATTTTTCCGATTTGGGTTTACACCCAAGCACACAAACCCAGCTCTCTATCTCTCTCTTTCTCAATTCTCTCTCGTTGCCTCACTCCCTCGTCTCGCCATCTCTCTCGCACTCTCTGCTCTTTGTCGAAGCCGCCGACGAACCCAGCAAAAGGCGAACCCAGGTCGCCTCCCTCTGCTCGTCGTTCGTCACCACCGTCCGTCGCCGCCTTCATCGCTGTTCATCCACTCCGATCGGTAACCCATGAACCCATCTCTTGTCTTCTTTCTCAATATTAGTAGTCCCTGTTAGAAATAGGGTCTTCATTTTTTTTGTGTTCTTGGATTCGTGAAAATATTACAGTGAGCTATAGTGGTTGGGTTTTGCTGAATTGAATTTGAGGAAGAAGATTGACTGCGGGTGTGGATGGGTACACAAGTTTCACATGTTACAACTACTACCCCTATATTTTTTTAAACGTTATCACTTACCCCATCGAAAGACATGTTGTACTATTATATTTACTAAATAATATCTTGGCTTATTTGAGTATGTTTACTTTGTGACAAATTTAAAATTTCAGAAAATAGTTTTGTTAATTAGGAGTAGTTCTTTATAAATAAGATTTTTACTGCCTCGCAACTTAATATTAGAGGCTATAAGCGTGCTTCTATAAATAGTTTTAGTATATTTTCATAATAATATAAACTAGTAATTTTCTTATGTTTGCACACACTATTAAATATAACTTTAAGAAATCCTTTCATGAAAATAGATTTTGGATTGGGACTTTTGTAAGTATAATATTTATATTTTTTTAAGAAAAAACAACTAAAAAGTTTTGTTTTTGCGTCTATCAGAAATTAGTATTATTTTTCACGTAATAACATTTGTTTTCGTTAGTATCACTTTTATGATAAATATAGTCGACTTTTAGCTTAATTAAAATAGCTACCTCTTTTATTTATATATATTAGCCACTACAAGTGTTCTATAATACTACATAAAATTTCTCCACCACAATTATTTATTTTATATTTATACACCACTATTTTTCTTAGTAAATATGTGTTCTAAACGTGCAATTCGTAGCTTGTAAAATATAACTTGTTTAGGGGAGTACTTGGGGGTTTCACTTGCATTCATACAGGACTCCTTATATGAAATTTGTTGTGTGGATGAATATGTGTTAATATAGGATTATGTGATATTGTAGATTCCGAGTTCGTAGGAGGAGAGTTCGTCGAGGACCCCTACTACTAAGTTTCCGTGCTGCTTGTGTTGAAATATCTCTCTCCATTTTCCAAGTAACTACATATGTACAATGTCTTCAACTTTCAAAATATGATTTGTCGTGAGTTATCATGAATTGTGACATATCATGCGTCACCCTTTAAATGTTGCACGACCTATCTTAGTAGGCTTTTATCAAGAAAATTTTTGGAAAGATTGTTTATCTTGGAAATAAATTGAAATGTTGGATTTAATGAACAATAATGGATATCGGGCGATGTACAGAGGATGTGCGTGAAGGCTAATACGGCCAAGGACGCTTATAGGCGATCCTTCATTGGGTTTCATACCCTACCCTATATGAGTTTTATAAGGCGTGGAAACTATAGAGTACTAGCTATACTGACGTAGGTCACTGCGGTATAGGGGTGTCGACACTTAAGGTCCTATAGTATGGTTCGAGCGGGGTATGCGTAGGGCTACCTTCTAACGCTCTTGGTGAAGTGGAACGGGCGATGTCCCAAGAGGTACATTTTTATATTGCATAGTGACCTCTCTGTGGAAATACGTTACCCGCTAGGTTTTCATGCCTCAACCAAACTAAATAAATGAATGTGGTACTCTTTTATATTCGGCTTAATTCCAAAGTTCTCTCAGTCATGCTTTTTATACTCGCGTTATTTTTTAAAGATTTTTATATTCATGTTTGTTCTAGCAAAAAACTCTTGTTTTACTCATTGTAGTATGTGCTTACTTAACTTTTACTAATTAAATTTTTTCTGCGGTCGGCAATCGCTATTTCAAAACCCGCATGTCAAGAATAAGCTGGGGAAAACGCGTGCACGAGCTGGAGCTTTAGATCATTTTTGGCAAAAAATAAAGTTTAGTCTCAGTTCTTTGTTAAGACGATGTTTACTTTCTGTTTAACAATGTAAGGAGGGTTTCTCCTTTAATTTTATTTAAATAAAGTACTCTTGGATTTCGTTAAGTTGTACTAGCGAGGAACCGTAGGTTCCCGGGTTGTTTCATTTCAAATTTTAAGATAAAATTAGAATTGAGGATTCCACTCAATTTCAAGGAATTGCCGTAATGCCCCAATATTTGTAGTACTTCAAAATTAAATCCATAATTTCTAAAAATCACCAACATACTCGAATTCCAGCTTCAAAAACAAGAGAAATTATTTACACATACGTCCCCAAGTTCTGGATATTGCCCTTAGAACCTCCATGAGAATTAGGGGTGTTATAAAAATTCTTTGAGCTTCTTAACATTAACATGTAGCTTCATGTTGTTGTAGTTCTTAGACTGTATTCATGTACGTTTTTATCACATTATGTCCAAAACATTAGTTACCATCTTTGTATGTTCATGTATTATGTTTTCTTTCAACTTCATTCGTTCTTGTTTCTCTATGTTCTGGTTTGTTGAATACTGTTGAATATACTCGTATGATAAAATGATGTAGAGAGTAAGACTCGTCCAGGACGATCGATAGTACCAGAACCAGACAAGTGAAAAAGCTCGTCTGTGTCTTCGAAACACTCGTCGGATTTCATAGATAGACGAGCTCACAGATGAGTGAACTCGTCAAACCTCTTAACCAGACGAGTAAACTCGTCCGATTCAGATATGACGAGTTCATCTACTCGTCTCAATTGTGATATCAAGGGGGTTTAAAAAATCTGGAATGGGGCATCAAGAGTTTTAAAAGACTTTTTGAGGAAAATGAACTGATTAAAACACAAACCTTTTCTTGGTCGATGTTATGGTGGGTAAAGGGCGGTTTGAGGATGGTGACGATGGCGGTGGGGTTAGTTACGACGGGAGGAAGGAGAAGATTACTTGAGGCATTATTGTAGATGAAGAAGATGAAGACGATAAAGATGATGCCATTGACAACACTGGAGTCTACAAAGTGAGTTTAGAGATAGAGTTCGCAGAGACTTCTGAGAGAATGTGAGTCGTTTGAATTCACAATTAAGTTTTATAGAATGTTAAATTAAATTCCGTAAAGTTTTACCCTCAACCACCAGTTTTACCCTCGGTCAATAGTTCATATAAAGTCAACCCACAGTTGATCATTCGAATTCACCAGCCGGTTCAAACACCCAATTTTACTCCCGTATGTACGTTCATACCAGTGGCTCTAGCTAGGGTTCCGTTCTCAGTCGGCGTTTCTATTTCACACAGGACCAGCAAGCAAATAGATAGAGACGAAGAGAGAGAGCAGACTGATCGACAACCATGGAGGGACCTGCGCAACAGTCTCGTTCCTCACGCTCACTGAAACGAGGCTCACCACCACCTCCTTCTTCTTCTTCACCTTCACCAGCATTCGGCCAACGATCCCGACCCAGGCTATTCGGTCCAAGTCCAACCAACACCACCCTCTACATATGTTTGCAGTTTGACCGAGGTCCAGTTTCACAAGCCCTCTATGCTGTTGATGTTGCTCCTCCTCCTTCTGGTCTGGTAAACCAATCTCACACTACCCCGTCCAAATTATATCCTGTTGTTGAATTGATGCGAGCTGATTATCCATTATTCATGTCCTTTGTGGTCCTGGACGACTCTAAATTCTACTTTGTGGGAGGTGAAATCCATAGTCATGATAGAATTTATAGAATTGAGTATGCGAACACAGTTTACTTTGCTGATGCTGCTAGTATTACTAGGGGTAGGGGAGAAGATCCCAAATTGGTGTTGAGGGAGGTCGCCCACATGTCTACTGGAAAACCCTTCTGCAATTGTTTTGTTGCAGGAGGAAAAATCTATGCTTTTGGAACCCGGGAATGTAGTGGTCTCACCCTCTTTGAGGTATATGATCCCCAACTTGACAAGTGGACTGCTCTTCGAGATCCTCCTTTCTATACTCACACGCTGGCTTGTGATGTGGTAGTTGATGATGATATGGTCTTGTTAGTGACTACTGACGGTGATACCTACTCATTCAACACGGTGAGTCATCGCTGGAGAAATATTTCCAACAGGTGTCCCTACTTCAATGGAGCACTTGGACACATGATAAATCTAGACAATACCGTTTTCTGGACTGAGTGTGATTCCCATAGAAAGAACATTGACATTTGTTCTTACGGACCGCTCTCTGCTGCCCTTCTCGACCCCCAACATAAGCAGCTGGATGCTGCATTGCTTCCTGAGGTTGTCCCAATGTCAATGCCTGATGAACTGCGAGAGTTTATACAGAGCTTCCCGCCTAAAAACATGGCTAAACCGCTCCTCCACTACCTGGGGAACAGGATGTTTGCTTTTATGGTTGTTGGGACCTTTCCTGATCCTAAGTTCCCTGACAACTTCAGGTGTGGAGATCCTGAGCAATCGGACTCAAACATTGTTGTTTTTGAGATCCCCAAGGAAGAATATGCCCCTGACTGCGGAGGAAAAACATTCAAGGCAAAGATCTTGCACTCCGCCAGGGTTTTCTTCAAAAGCACCAAAGGGGCAGATCATTCCTACATCTACATGCCAGGGTGGTTATGAGTTTGTAAGTATTCATCATGACCCTTCTTTATCACAACTTTCCCAATTAAATTATTTCGAATTTTGCAATGCATATATTATGTTACAGTTGTGTTCCAGTCGATGAACAACAGAGAAAAAGAAGTGGATTTATCTATGAATTTCAGATTTTTCAACAGCTAGACGTGGCATTTAGCAACTCTTTAACTGTTCTGTGTAGGATATGGCCTTAAAATCCCTCTGAAGATCGCATATGTATGCTAATAAAAATAAGTACCGACGTTTTGTACCCGACAAAGCATCTTCTTCTTCACATTCGAAGTATTGCAAGAGAGAACTATTATCTTGTTTTCTAGTACACCCTTGAAGATATAAATTCTAGATAGATAATCAGGCCGAGTACTAGGATTGGTATAGTTATTAAACATTTGAAATAAGTTGTCTTTTGAGTGATAGTTGTTAGCAGATAAATAATTACTGTGTTAGTATATTGTATTTTGAGTATTCTAGAGATTAGTTCTGCTTGTTATCTAGTCAATGTGAGCCTATAAAAAAGTCTTGTTACATCGCTGTTTATCAACAATATTGAGTTTATAGATTGTTTCACATGGCATCAGAGCCGGTTCGAGTCAGGGTTCCAGTACTGCTTCCGCTTTGGCAGCGGGCGGCAGCGATCTTAGTTGCCCGCTTGACATTCGCATTTGGTAGGCCTGTCATTTATTGGCTTCCATGTCTTTCTCTTGGCTACTATGGGTTCTTTTTGTTTCCTGTCTTTGTCTCTGTTTCATCGCCGTAAGTTCAAGTTGTTTGGGGTGGTGTTTGGAGTCATAACCTCTACATTTTGGTTAGCTTTCAAGTCTTTGTCCTGCCATAGCATCACACCTCCCCAGTTCGTGATTTCGTCTGTCCACTCTCCCACGAGTTTCTAGATTGTCTTCTCATCTGTTTTCTTTTATTTCTTTCCGTGAAATACTATCTGATCTTGAGGTATCACTTGACCCTCTTTCAGAGTTTCATGTCCAATCTGCTTCGATCAGTTTCAATTTGTTCTATCTTCCTTTGAGAAGAGCAAAGAACGAACAGTCTTCCGGCAGCCTCATTACAGAACTCTGTGCGTCGTGATCTTATTGGTACAGTACTGTTTGGCTTCTCGTTGGTAGCTTAGTTTGTGGGCTTGAAGTACCTTGGCTTCAGTTCAAAAAAAAAAAAAAGTACCTTGGCTTCAGTACTGTGCCTCAATTATGGTACCTTGGCTTGACTCACTAAGGTTGGACTTTTTTTTGTTGGTAATGGATTCACTCGCATTTGTTGGATTGAAGTTGGCTCATTGGATTATTTGGCTCCTAGAGATTTGGCATGGTTCAGGATTTGTTCTATGCTTGGACTACTTTTGTTATTATTTGGACGCGAGCATTGGTAGTTTGTTTGACAAACTCAACACCCCCCATTGAGTTTGAAGGAGGCTGTGAGCAGATAAATAATTTCTGTGTTAGTATGAGGAAATTTTGTTATTTTAGAGATTAGGGTTGCTTGTTATCTACTCACTGTAAGCCAACTGTGAATTGTTCATAGAGTTTTGCAACGTAGTAGGAAGGGTTAACTGCTGCCTCATTGCTCAGACTGCAAGCGCCTAGTTTGTGGGCAAAACTCTGCAAGAATTGGTTCCCGGCCTGAAAACATTGATTTTGGGGAAAAACCCATGTCTGTGAGTGAAAACCAGTTATTGCACGTGAACCAGGCCGATAGTCTAGCATAAAATCCACAGAAAATGGTGAGAACCCTTAGTTGTCCATCCACACTCAGCTCACAAACCTGACATACCCAAAACAGGTCTGGCATAGAATGAAACTTCTAAGTCAATCAAAGAGCGTGAAAACTTACAGTTTGTTCAATCAGCAGAAACCGACTACAATATGTGAATGCCACCTATTTTAATCTACGAGGTACTTCATGCTGCTAGAATGTACGAGGCACGATTGTTTCCTTATGCTCGCCGACATGTCAAATTACTCAGACTTGTACAGCTTGATAGATGTTATGTGCATTTGCTTTCATGTTTTGTTTGATCTGTGATCATCTACTGTTCATGTTCAAGTTGGTGATTCGTTGATCAGTCATTTTTTTTATTTGTTTGTAATAATTTTTCGTGCGACCTGTTTAAGATCAGTGCATAAGAGGATCATTTATGAGGCTGCCATGTTCAGATATCTTTTCAAATTTATGTTTATTGCCTAAAGAAGCACTTGTCTGTCGACACTCCACACGATAGTGTCTTGTTTGTTGGGCTTTCCTGTATCTGCTTTGTGATAGTTGCTAATAAGTAGTATTAACTTCCTTGCAGATCCTGAATTAGGTGCAGAAGTCAATGGTGACACAGATGGTTCTTCAACTCCTCGTTGCGTTACATTGAGAGATTTTAGAGTCCTGCTGCAAAGGGCTCCGCCTGCAGGATTCCGCATGGTTCAAGTTGCTGGTACTGACGATTACCATTTACTACTTATGTGACAATCACATGTCACCATTATTAGGTGAGTGATAGCTAGTAAAGAAGATTACCATTTACTAGTTACGTGACAATCAAATGTCACCATTATTAGCTGAGTACATAGCGAGTACTAATGATTACTATTTACTTGTGTGATAAACGCCATTGTTAGCCAGAGTAGTAGCCTTCTCAAAGGTAGGTCGTTGAACTATCGCAGTTAAGAAGTACAGCCGATGATTGGATTCGACTTTCTGACATGTATTGAAATATATGATATTGTTGGTATACTGCTTGTTATTTCCATGGAGTTAGCTTTGCCTTGAGTCCTTGACTCCATGATGTAAATACGCTACATTTATAAGCAGGATCCGGATGTTGCTTTGATGGTCAAGAACCCGAAAACTCTGACAAAACCTAGGTAAAGTAAACGACCATT
This sequence comes from Linanthus parryae, assembly GCA_023055425.1. Taxonomy (NCBI): domain Eukaryota; kingdom Viridiplantae; phylum Streptophyta; class Magnoliopsida; order Ericales; family Polemoniaceae; genus Linanthus; species Linanthus parryae. Next base: position 75,104,112 of record JALGPY010000005.1, read on the forward strand.
ACGTTCAAAAGCAACGGTAAAGTTAATGAGATAGATACTACCTCTGTCCTAGCTCTTCCTCCCCATTTGACTTTGGTGAGGAACTTTAACTGACAAATTTAACTAACGATATGATATGAAAGTGCATTAATTTTTTCATAACATTTTTCATCTTTTTTAAGACTACAATACTATAAATTAAATTGTAAAATTTCATATATCATCAGCTAAATTAGTCGGTCAAAGTAACCCTCCTTAAACGTTGAGAAAGTGGTGGGACATAGTAGTATCTAATACTAATGGACTAATAGTGTTTGAATAGTTATGTTTCAAACCCACAGAATCATTAACTGATATCGCTCACTCGACATTGCTCAGTTTCGGTGAAAACTAGCACATTTACAATTAGGCTTGGATTTTGGTTCGTCGGACACCATCGCCAAACTTCCAGAAAAATCACAAAATGGAAAAAAACATTGAGTTGAAAGGAAATTACAAAATGGAAACAAATATTGAGTTGAAAGGCACATTGAGTTGAAAGGAAGTTACAAAATGGAAACAAACATTGAGTTGAAAGGCAAAGCCGGCTGTGAAGGATGGAAATGAGATGTCTGATAGTCTTAGCGTTGTTATGTTTCAATTCCACGAAATTATTACCTTGACAGTTTCCATGCTTACACTCACATGCAGGATCTGGATGTCTCCTTTATTGGAGGTCTCACCAAGACCACGGAACCGGAAATAACATTACGCTGAAATGCCAATGGAGTTCTGAATGATGCTAACGAGAAACTTGAGAGTGTTAGTACAATTTCGCTTCAATAGCAAGTAACCCTTACCGTAGATTGCTCTTGCTCAATTTAAAATTTTATTTTAATCGTGCAAGATCAAGTAGTTTTCTCGAGCTGCTTACCCGAACTTTGCGACAAAGATTGCATATTGAAAAAACCCTCTGATCGGAACCGAAGAACAACTAATGACCAGGGCAAGTACAACCCTATCGCGTACATACTCTGCATTTCAATAATTATTTATCAAAGTCAGGTTTAGATTTACTAATTCATTCATCCAATATTGGATTCATTCAGGTTATAACCAAAGAGAAAACAGAAAAATTAATCCATGTTGACCAAGAGAATACGGACCAGCAACTTGTGCAAAAAGCCACAACAGTTATCAAGTTTGAATGTCAAAAAAGCAATAAATGATGCACGCATCACCGAAGGTAGTGTCATTCTAGCATTGTTTAAGCGACCCTTAACAAAATACCAATATATAATTTTTGAAAGAAAATGTAAAATCATTGGTATAGGAAAGCAATAACGACGAAAAACAATGAACAAGAACTCACACACAATTAATGTGGTTCACTATAAAAGTTGCTACCTACGTACATTCACGGCAAAATGAACTCGGTTTATTGATGAGAGAGTCAAATACAATTTAAGATGGGAGGTGATTCTTACAAAGCAATTATTGATCCTTACAAAGCCACTATCTTATGTTATGTACCAAATGACAAATTAATCCTTTTTTCACTATGTTAACATGCACATTTAACTAGAAATTAAGAGTTTTAAAGTTCCAAGAACAACTAACCCTTTAAATTAATTAAGTAGTTTCATGATTTTAATTTTTATTTGTTAAGAAAGTCTTATTTTTGGTTCATTTTCTTCCAACTTCTTTTGTTTACTGATAAATTCATGACAAGAAAGAAAAGAAGAAAACAATGTTATAGGTAAAGTTTGAATTAAAGGACATATGTTTGATTTGATCTGGCACTAAAAGAATAAACGTTGTTCATCATTTTAGCAGGTCTTAAGGAACCTCCAGTTCATCTAATTAGATAGTTTCACCATCCTCTCTATATATCATATAGTTTAGTTATTTATGGATAAACTCATGTAGAAAATGATTATTATGAATAAACTTAACAAACTATGTCAATTTCATCAAATCTAAAAATTATCAATGTCATTTATTTATTTATTTATTAGGACAAGAAACTATATTGATGTCTTACTCGCAAAATGGTGCTAGCTCAGTGGTAGAGAATTTGAAGTCACTACATAAGGTCACAGACTCGAACTTGGTAGACATAAGAAAAATTATTCTAAAAAAAACAACATGCTTTCGTCAAGTACATTACTTTAAATCTAATTTTATTTGCTTCTTTATTTATTGGAATCAGATATATAATTTAAATAGTAGAATGATATTGTAATTTTAAATTATATATATGTAATTTAAATTATTTATTGGAATTAAATATTTAAATTATATTTCATTCCAATTAATAAAGAAGAAAGGAAAATTAGATTTAAAGCAATATATTTGACGGAAGCATGTTGTTTTTCTTAGAATATTTTATTTTATGTCTACCAGGTTCGAGCCTAACACATCATGTAAAGACTTCAAACACGCTATCACTGAGTTAGCACCCATTTGGGAATCACGTTGCTTGACATCAGTATAGTTTCTTATCCTAATAAATAAATAAAAGACATTGGCAATTTTTAGATTTGGAGAAAATGACATAATTTTGTTATGTTATTCATAATAATCATTTTCTGCATGAGTTTACCCATAAATAACTAAACTAAATAATATATAGAGAAGATTGATTCTCCTAAAGAAGAAGAAGAAGAAGATGGTGAGACTATCTAATTAGATGAAGTGGAGGTTCCTTAAAGTTCTTCTAAATGATGAACAATGTTAATTCTTCTCAGTGTCAGATCAAATCAAACAGGTGTTTTTTTTTCATTTTTGGCATGAATTTACCCGTAAACAAAAGAAGCTGGAAGAAAATGAAAACAAAAATAAGACTTTCTTAAGAAAAGAAAAAGAAAATCATCTTAAGAAAAGAAAAAAGAAAATCATGAAATTACTTAATTAATTAAATTGGTGGATTGGTCTTGGAATTTTAAAACTCTTAATTTCTAGTTAAATTTGCATGTTAACATAATGGTGAAGAAATGATAAATTTGTCATTTCATACATAAAATAAGATAGTGGCTTTGTAAGAATCAATACTTGCTTTGTAAGAATCACCTCCCTTTAAGATACACCACACAAGCTAAAGTCAAGACATAACATCTATTTATGGACATTGGGTACAATGCTTGAGCCCCAAGCAACAAAACGTTACCAAAAATGGAGAAAGAAACAACCCGGAATTCTACCCCAGCCGAACCAGCTCGTACAAGCAAGCCCAGAGCTCTTGCGAGCTGCCTAGAACCTCATGTCCTGCTGCTTCATTCCTTGCCTTCTCTTCCTCTGTTGTTCCGTCAATTGTTGTTTCGCCAATCTCCTAGCTAGATTTTGGATCATTCCTAATAAATTTCTACCTTGATCCAAATACCCTATCAACCCAAAACGATGTTTCTCTCACAAATCCAACCGCGAATGTGTCCCCCAATCAAGCACGTCTCAACTCAAAGCCAGACTTGAATGTATTTCCTATTGCGGTCTTGAATACCATGTTGCGCCCCAACAAGCGCATTCATGCGTCACAACAAACGCAACAATGCGTTCCGGTAAACGCTCCCTCAAGGCACCATGACATAATGCATACTCAGTCACTCCAATGACACTTACTGACAAAGTGTCCATCAATCAATGTTATGTCAATTGCGCCACAAACAAACTGCACCAATGAGACCAAAACCAATGCGTGCCCAATATCACGCCAACCACCAATGCGCACCCAATATCGCGCCACCAGCCAATCACGTGCTATAAGATACACGCCAATGCTCCACGCCTGGACCCCAAGCAGCCCACACGGGGCCTAGAGAAAGGTTGTCCCACTATTAGAAAAATAGGCTTAAACGGCGCTTTTAAAAAGGCCCCGCCGTTTTTGGAATCTGTAAGGGCGGTTTATGGAAAAGTGTCGTAATCCACGGCGGTTGCATGAAAACCGCCATTTAATTGGTCTAATGTACGGCGGGAGAACAGAAGCGTCGTTTCAAAAATAGTATACGGCGGTTGTTGACTTGGCGCCGTTAATTTTAAGGCGCTTTTTTTTTTCGTCGTTAAAGTTAAGGCGCTTTTTTTTTCGTCGTTAAAGTTAACAGGGTTTATTTAAAAACCGTCGTTAGCTTTAATTGTTTTTCTAGATCTAATCTTAACCGTTGGATTGAAAACCCTAGTTTATAAATAACCCCACCCTTCCCTCCCTCTAATTAGCCTCCTGCGGCACCTCCCTCACTCCCATCTCCCTCTTCGTCCCTCTCTCCACTGAAAAGAGAGCAACCACCAACCATTGCTCCTCCACCCACCTCCGCCACACCACCGGCAGTTGCAAATCACAGCTACCCAGATTCAATCGACTCCTCCCCTCGTTCCTGCAAGGCTGATTCATGGGACGAGCCTCTCTAGAAGGTCGGTGGCCACATCGTCCCTCGGCCCCATGACAAGCCGCTTTGCTACGTCGGCGGCCAAACCCGTATCGTCGTTCTCCTCTCGATCTTCTTTCTCTTCTTCGATCTCCCTCGATCTGGTTCCATCTCTCCTTTCCCCTCCATCTCGATCTGGTTTCTCTTCTTCAATTTACTCTCTCTCATCCCTCCCCTCCCGATATGCTATCTCCCCCCCACCCATTCTCAATCTGCAATCTCGAACCGCCTCCATCTTGATCTACTCTCTCTGATTTCATGTTTGTGGTTCAATGTGATGAATAAAACGTTGGGTTCAAAAAAAGGTTCTTCAAAACATGGGTTTGATAAACAAGTTCAGACTAATGAACAATTCCTGAATTTGAGTTTATTAATCAGAACACATAAGTGAAGAAATGATATATATAGATTTAATTAAGATATTAATAATTTCTAAAAAAAATGGAACATAGGTATATATACACAAAATTAAAAATAATTCTTATTTATAAAACAAAAAAGCTGAAAAGTGTTAAAAATAGGGGAAAGGGCGGTTTTCTAAGAAATGGACGTTAAAGTTATAGGCGGTTTACCAAGCGCTGTTTGTATTAACGGCGCCATAAAGCGCCGTTTTGCCATCTACGACACTTAGTTTAACGGCAGTTGTACAAACGCCGTACTAACCGCCGTAAATGAAGACAAACGGTTGTTTAGGGCGCTTTTTGGGTGCCGTTTTTGGCAAAATTTCCTGTAGTGTCCTCTGTTGACTCAAAGACCCTTAAGTGTGTTTTGAGAAGTAACTGTTTTGAGTGATGAAAGACAAAGACTAAGCATTTCAGATACTCCAAGGCCTTGAGATACTGACAGAGCTTCAAAGCCTTGAAGTAGTTTTTATTGTGCTGAATGTTCTAACAATCTTGTGTTGCAGATTGGCTATCTGATTATATGGATCAGAGATTTGCTGCTAATACTTATGTTTTATATTGTCTACATGTCTAACACAATTGCAGATGTCCTGATTAGGGAGAATCAAAGATTTCTGGTTTTAACTTTGACATAATGTGAAGCATATGTTCAGAGCTTCAAGGCCTTGAGATGTGCCTTGAGCTGCTGACAGTTTTACAGAAATAATCTGATTCTTTCTTGCAGGGTTTGATCTTTATTATTGTGTTTGTTTAATGAATTCTAAGAGTCTTAAACTGTTTTATCATGAGTTATATGTGTCAGAAGTTAATCAGATGTCTGTTCTAATCACTCATCCAGTTTTTGTTCAGAAACTGGAAAACCAAACAGACTTAGTGCTGTTATTTTTCTGGATTTTGTTGTTGTTGTGTTTTAGTGTTGTTCCAAGTTTGTTAAACGTGCAAATGCAATCTCAACAAACTCCAACGGATGTCTACTCAGAGCTGTTTGAATTGCTGTTGAAACAGGAAGAGGATTTGTAGGAACTAAGATCCTAAAATCTCTCATTCAGTTGCAGTGGGTAGATAAAGGGCTGGTTTGAATTTTTGAAAGAAAGAGAGGCTTGCAGATAACTGAGAGAGGTGTGAAATATTCGTGGGAGATTATTCATTCAAACACACAGACATTCAAGCTTCACTTCCATATTTCAGAAGATCAGTCATTCCAGTTTCCAGAAGAACACATCCAGGCTTTCACAAGCTTATTCTTCTACTATGTTCTTCATCTGTTTTGTAATCTGCTTATCTTTTGTATATCTAAAACCTCACTAAACCTAGTGGTTGGTTGTTCAAGTGAACAACAAGAGGTTCTTGTTAGCTCAACAGTTAGTAGCTGATACTAGATAGGTTTGGAACCACAAGTTGTATAGGTGTAAGGGAAATCACTTAGGCTTGAAGATCTACGGATGTTTCTGTGTGAGTAATAAGAAGTGTTTTCCCAATCCTGGTGGGATTAGATCCCTCATGCAGAGATTAGGTCCATTAAGACTGAACTCTGTAAATTACATTGTGTTCTTTACTTTACAGTTTTGTTATTTTTTGTTGCATACAACTCAAATCAAACTAGGGTTTATAAGCTGTCTAGAACTGGTAATAGTTCACGGCCTTGAAGCTTTCTGTTTTGCCTTTCAAAGTTTCTGACTGTTTTCTAAAATCTCAAGACCTTGAGATTTGAGTTCCTCGCTTAAGTTAGTTTGTTAAAAACTGAGTTTTGCAAAAAGTTTACATACTCTATTCAACCCCCCCCCCCTTTTCTAGAGTATTTAGGTCCTGTATTCAGTCTACATTACACACTTTCAATTGGTATCAGAGCTTGGGTCACTGATATAGATCTAACAATCTTGTGACTATGAGTAATGTAGGCGATGGTGGATTCTCACAAGGAAGGGCAGCCAACAGACCTCCATTGTTCTGTGGTGATAACTTCATGCACTGGAAGGCATTGATGAAGATGTTCATCATAGATCATGATATGGAACTATGGTCAATAGTTCAGAATGGTCCTCATGAGTACTAAGCTACTATTGATGGAGTCAGATGTATCAAGTCTGAGAAAAATCTCTCAGTTACTGAACTAGAAAATGTATCAAAAAGTTACAAGGCTATGAATCTGTTATACTGTGCTCTTAATGCAGATGACTTCAACAGAGTGTCCAATTGCAAAAGTGCCAAAGAAGTATGGGACAAACTAGTGGTGACTTATGAAGGAACAAGCCAGGTTAAGCAGACCAAAATCAACATACTTGTGAGGCAATATGAGTTGTTCAAGATAAACTCAGATGAGACCATCAAGGAGATGTTCAAAAGATTCACTGATGTGATGAATAATTTGGAGTCTTTGGGAAAGAAGTTCTCAAATGAGGAAAAGGTCAGGAAAATTCTGAGAAGCTTGCCAAAAGCCAAGTGGGAGCCAAAGACAACAGCCATTGAGGAAGCTCAGGATTTAAGTCTTCTTCAGCTAGATGATCTACAAGGAAAGCTGCTCACTCATGAAATGTCTATGAAGGATGTAGAAGGTGATCTGAGTGGAAACATCAAGAACTTAGTACTCAAGGCTAAGGAAAATGAAAAATCTCAAAGCCTTGAGACTGAAGATGACCATGATGATGAAGAGGCTTTAGCATTGATCTCCAAAGCCTTGGCCAGGATTCTCAAGAAGAAAGAAACTCTGGTAACAGGGACTAAAACAGAGAGAGATCAAAACCTTCAGGCAGCAAGGACTACAAGGGTAAATCTTCATCACAATCACATAAAACTAAAGTAATGAATTGTTTTGAGTGTGGTGATGCAGATCATTTAGTAAGGGACTGTCCACAAAAGAAGAAGAACGGGAACTTTCATAAGAAAGATAGTGACAACAGAAGGAAGAAAGCCATGATGGCTTCCTGGAATGATTTTGATTCATCAAGTGACTCAGACACAGAAGAAGATCAAGCAAACTTGTGCTTCATGGCCAAGCATGATGAAGTAAAGTCATCAGACAGACATATTAAAGAAATGGTAAAAAATCTTCTTGCTAGTCCTTCTGATGTACTTCCTGAAATTCTCAAGAGTATGTTTTTAAGTGAGGAAAGTTATAGAAATGAGATTTCTTCTTTAAATATTAAGATTCATGAGCAGATAAAAGAAAACCTGGACCTAGTTTTTACCAACAAAACTGTTGAAGTTTCTAAGACAAAAATTGAAAAGGACTTCAAGGCCTTGGACAGCAGGTTCAAAGCCTTGAAGGCACAGATAAAAGAGATTGTTGATCAAAACACTCTTTTTTCTGAAAGTTATGCTGATCGAAAGACTCTTCTGAGAATTTAGAACAACAAATCTGTTCTTTGACTGAGAAACTTTAAGAGTCTAAAAAGGTCCTAGCTAGTTTTACAGGCTCAGAACATAATCTAAATCTCATTCTTGGAGGAAGTCTGAAATCAATGCATAAAAGTGGGATTGGCTATAATCCAAATTTTCTAAAGAAAAGCCAAACCACTTTTGTCAAATCTGGTAGCAGACATTCTCCAAAGTGTCATTACTGTGGAAAAATTTGTCATGTCAGATTAACTTGTCCCTTCTGAAGATCAGAACCTCACATTATGAGGAATACTTATGCTTATCATCTTAAGGGACAGGTTAGGCAGATTTGGGTTCCAAAAGGAATTAGACCACCAAACATGGCTGATTCTGAGTATGACTCAAAGTTATGCACTTGGTCTAACAGCCTGTTGAGGCAATGATTTACTTTTGCAGGATGTCACCAAGGTCGTGAAAGATCATAAATGGATACTAGACAGTGGATGTTCCAGACATATAAGTGGAAAGAAATCTCTCTTTACTGAGCTTACAGAAAAATCTGGAGGAACAATCACATTTGGTGACAAAGCAAAATGCAATATTATTGGTATAGGTAGTATTGGTAATGGTTCTACCAACTCTATCTCTGATGTTTATCTTGTGGATGGACTTAAGTATAATCTGCTTAGTATCTCTCAGTTATGTGATAAAGGTTATAAAGCTATATTTGACAAGGAGAAATGTGTGGTGCAAGATGAGAAATCTGGTGATTGCATACTCACTGCTCCTAGATCATATAATCTATATGCTATGAGTACTAACAGTGTTGCAGGTGACAAGTTAAAATGGCTCAAGGCCTTGAAGGAAGATTCAAAGCTTAGGCACAGAAAGCTTGGGCATATTAGCATACACACCCTGAATAAACTCATCTCAAAGGATTCAATAAGAGGTTTACCATCACAGAAATTTTCAGATGATGAGTTTTGCAAGGCATGTGTACAAGGTAAACAAACCAGAAGCTCATTTAAGCCAAAGAACTTTGTAAGTACTTCTAGACCCTTAGAACTGTTGCATATGGACTTGTGTGGTCCTATGAGAGTTCAGACCCCAAAAGGTAAGAGGTATATGCTTGTTATAGTAGATGATTATTCTTGATTTACTTGGGTGATGTTTATTAGAGACAAAACTGAAGCCTTATTTGAATTTTCTAGATTGTGCAAAGAGCTTCAAACTTTGAAAAATTTACCTGTTGCATCCATTAGAAGTGATCATGGTAGGGAATTTGATCAACTTGACTTTGATTTATTTTGTGCAAAGCATGGCATATCACACAACTTTTCCGCACCTAGAACTCCACAACAAAATGGAGTAGTTGAAAGGAAAAATAGGACACTTGAGGATATGTCTAGAACCATACTTCTTTAAAGTAATTTGCCAAAGTTCTTTTGGGCAGAAGCTGTTAATACTGCCAATTCTGTGCTAAATAGATGCTTGGTTAGACCAATTTTGAAAAAGACCCCTTATGAACTGTTTAAAGGTAGGAAGCCTAGTGTTTCTTATTTCAAACTTTTTGGTTGTATCTGCTTTGTGCATAATAATGGTAGAGACAATATTGGTAAATTTGATGCTCGAAGTGATGAAGGTGTATTTCTTGGATATTCTCAAACTAGCAAAGCTTATAGAGTTTACAATAGAAAAACCAAGATTGTGGAAGAGAGTATTCATGTGATTTTTGATGAAAGTACTAAGGATTCTCTGAGTGAAAGTTTTGCAGATCTAAATTTGAACAAGCATGAGTCTGATGATGATGCTGTGAAAGAGGACAAAGGCAAAACTAATGTGCAGAATCAATCAGCAGAATCTTAAGGCCTTGAACCTCCTGCAGAACCAAAATCTCAAAGCCTTGAGACAGAAGCTGAAACTTTCTATGATGCTCCCTCTACTGTTTCAAGAACTCAAAGCCTTGAAGGAGAATATTCCTGGTGTGCACAAGAGATTCCGGCAGGGAGAACTCTGTGTAAGTAGAGGATCGGAAATGTCACAGGAAGAGTTGGGTTGTGTGTAGGGAGAGAGTAAGGCAGTAGTAATGTCTGAGAGAGAGACAGGGGTTTGACAGAGCTTCAGCGTATGGCTGGTGTGTCCTCCTTTGTATGGAAAGGTTAACGTCCTATATATAACGGAGAATGTGACCGTTGTGGTGTGGTTAATGCGCCCATCAATGGCGGCTAAATTAGCTTAACCACAACGGCACGTTCGTCCGCGTATATAGGGACCGTTACAGCACGTTATGCGCGAATACCGGAACCGTTATGGGGTTGACCGGATTGACCGGGTTTATGGAGCTCGTGACATAAATCTCTCAAAGCAGTTACTAAAGGTCGCGCACGGGCTTGGCTCGCACGCGACAGGACTAATCTAGCCTCCAAACCACTAAGTCCCTACAAGTCCCGTGCAGTGGTATGCGAAGGCCCTGTCTCGCAGCCCCCACATGGATCAGCGCGGCTGGTGATCCAGTGTGTGTGGAGCACAATATGGTGTGCTGGATGGTTGCCACGTGGCCAAGATCTGTCAGCTCAGAAAGTACTATCTACATTAGCCCCCTTTCTGCGCGTGAAGACTCATAGCCGGATAGACTTCCATGCGCAGAAACCAACGTACGCGTCGCCGCCACGCACCAATTCAAATATGAGTAATTTCAGCCCCCGTGCGTGCCATTATGACCTAAAACCCCTAGAGTCGTTCCGTCTAGCCTTTAGGGTTTTAGGGGTGACGTCAACTTGTCCTGTGATTGCGCGATTCGACGGTGACGGTTGCGATTCGACTATTGAAAGGACGCAACCCCTCATTGTTTTCGGATAAATACTCTGTACTCTCCATTGTTGCAAAGCATCACTTCTTTCTCTTAAAGTGAATGATACCCGGAAGTCTTCAAGAGCAGATTCAGATAATCAATCACCAGTTCAAAATTGCAAATCGTCTTCTTCAATTGTCTGCATCCAAGCAAGCTTTACAGAAACAAGGTTGGCCTTGTTCAATTTTGATTTAATATGCTAGTATATGCTTTGAACTGCGTTGGACTGCAAACCCATGACATATTATATGCTGAAAACTTGTGAAGAAGCTCACAATCTTTGAATCCAATTTCGATTTAATCCCCCAATGATAAGGACCTTGAATGTAGGGTTTTTGAAATCCCTGATAATGCAAACGATTCCAATCTTTAATTTCTAAAATTGGTACCAGACTGTTCATCTTTCTTCCAATAGATCTTGAATCTCGAAATTCAAACTGAAGTGTGCATATTTCTCCCCCCTTTTTTCTTGCTTTTCCGCAGGAATGGCAAAGACAAAAGGAACCAGACCCACTAAAGAGGACGAAGAAATACCTGATCTTCCGCAAGCTCTATGGCGAAAATCCCCCTATCTGGGTGGCAAAGACTTCTACCATGCTAGGGTTAAGGCAAAGAAACTTCCTACCCCTGTCCCTGGTGAGGGATTGCAAACATTAACCCCTCCAGTTAACTCGGCCTTGCTCGAATTGATTGGCTCTGAAGACGTGGTTCGATTGGGAGTCGAAAATGGGTACTTTCCGTATACTGCGATTTCTACCCAAGCTTTTGTTCAGAAATTGGACTACATGGATGAGTGGATCGACCATGTATTGACTCATCACGCCATGACTCTAAATGATGCTGGCGTATACTTCGCAGTTCGTGCTATGAAGGGTGCTGCCGTAAAGCTGGACCAGTCCATGCTTCTAAACCTTCTTTCCCACTACTCGCCTGCGACTCACACATTTCATTTTGCTGAGTTCGAGGCTGCCCCCACGCTCGAGGATGTACACATGCTGTATGATCTGTCTCCCATGGGCGAGGTGGATCCTTTGAGTCCCTTGAGAACGGATGTGGAGATTGCTTTGTACACGCAGATGGAGGAGTGCTTGTCCGAAGTAAAGAAAATTTCCACCCGGTGGACCACTACAGAAGTCCTTCCTGACTGGCAGTTGGTTGACACATCTGCGAAAAATACTTGGAACAAGTGGGTGCAGTACTTTTTCCCTGATTATGCGAACAGCAGCATCATCAAGAAGCTTCTGAGTCAAAACCCGAAGGCTAAGAACTACGTGGATGGCAAGGGTTATCACTTGACCCTATGCGCCTTCCTTTGCGCCTGGTTGTCGAGGTACTTAATCGATGGCCACCCGCACGATGGGGTCTTCTATCACGTTCTGCCCCTTGCTGTGAAATTGGCCCTCGGCCAAAAAGTCGCACTCGGACCTTTGGTCTTGGGCACACTGTACTACAGACTGGATCAGCTGGTCGTTGCGATGAAGGAATCGCGTGGCCGCCTCGACATACTGACTTACATTAACATTGCCTTCTTAACAATGTGGGTCTTCGAGCGATGGCCTTCCTATGCCCCAGTTGCTTCTAAGCCCATCAAGTGGTGTCCCCCAGGCCGGTGGAGGAACGTAACAGCGGCAGAGCTGCGAGGTGGTTCGGAACAAACTACCCCAAGTGCGTATGGAGCCTGATATGCGACGATCGGGAAGAGTTCATAGCCAGGCCCTATGCCATGCGTATTGAAAACGTGCGATGGTTTACAAAACTGTATCCTTCTAAGGGTGTTGTCTTCTCAGGAGAGCTCCTCTTCGAAGGTGGAGAGCATTTCCACGAGCGCTATCGCGAATTCTTTTGCTGGTGCCTGCGAGGTTCCCTTCTTGCTCTCGCAGAGCATGTTCGTGAGCTCGCGCCGAGGTACGAGAGGATTACCATGGATATTGACCCCACTCGCGTTTCTCCCCAATTCGGCTTCGATGCAGTGGCACCATCAATCTGGCCGCAGTCTATCGTCAGAGGCTGCTATAAGCGTTTGTTGTCAAAGGAGTGTAAAACAGTCTTGCTGAGCAATCTTCCCTTCGAGCAACCTGCAGGTAACCATGAAGGCGGCTGTTCCAAAAACAGGCTCGCATACTGGAACGCCCAGCAGACAAGGTTTGAGACGCAGTCGACCCCCCAGCCAAGCAGAGCTCCTGTGATCAAAAGGAACTCTTTTCCTTTTCGTCCCAATTGTAGCCTGGACGAGTCTGAATATGGTTGCTATTCATTGCTATATCGCGAGAACCATCTGTGTCCCTCCATCATTCTAGATGAAAAGATCGCTGCGGTTAGAAAAGGCGACTCGCATGTCATCAGATATAGCGAAACTTTTGCTAAGGTAAGCAACTTCTCTTGCATGCGCTAAGCTTCTTTACTTCAATATATTGAAAACTTCATACTACGCTTCTTGCTGTAGTGCCATGTGCGGAGGTTTGCATCTGGTGAGCGTTCCAAATCGCTGGTTACCACCATTGTTACTACAAGGAGGCAAGGACAACCGTTTCGGCTGGCATCGAGAATGGATCCCGAGGTCGAGACCAGGATTCGCGAGGTCATGAATGCTTTTGCTGATTCGCTGATAGACAATACCCCAGCCTTGTCTCTCCCTAGAGATGATCCGTCTCCTCCAGCGACTGCTGCGCCAAGAGCGAAGAGGCCCAGGAAAAGAGGAATTACAATTTCTTCCCCTAGAAGCGCTCCAAATTCCCCTCCTGCGAGGTCCCTTTATGCCAGGGATAAAGGTAAAGGTCGCATGACCGGTAAAGCGCGGAAGGAGCTCGAAGTGGAGACCTTCGTTTCGTTCGACCAGGAGGAAGAAGAGGAGAGGCGGGAGCCAAGAGAAGGAGATGAAGAAGAGGAAAAAATTGAAAATGTCAGAGTCAGAGAGGAAGATGTGATACATGAGGAAGAATCAGGAGGTATCTCAATCGTACTTCCCTTCTCATTATCTTAACTCTTTTTTGCAATCTGGTTTGAATAGATTGTTTCTTCGCAGATGATGATGATGATGAGAACATCAGTGGCCTTTTGGCCAAGAGGCGGAAGAGGGGTGCTCATTCTGGTGTTTCTGATGAAACCATAAGCGAGGACATTCTCGCCGAGTCCAGGAGGACAGTTGCGAAAGCTGCTGAAAGGAGAAGAAAGCGAGAAGAGGAGGAGCTCGAGCGTGTGAAGCAGAGGAGCCTAGAAGAACAACACGTCGACGACCTAGTGCGTCCAACCGATGAGGAAGATGTGCTTCCCGAAGAGGTGGCTCCTCGAGTGGAAGAGGAGGATGTGGCTCCAGAAGAAGATGCGGCAGCCTTAGAGCAGGCCCAAGCAGATTTTGAAGAAATCGCAGGCGGCAATGAAGGTGAGATTTTTAATCTCGCAGTAACTTATCGAGATGTTATTGTTGGTGCGTTAAAGCACAGTGTGTCAAAAGCTGACATTCGCCGTTGGCTAGTAGGCAAGTGCGGTGAACCCTCAGGTAATCATTTGGACAATATGCGTGAACTAGGCTTAGCAACTCAAACATAGTCATGACTGGTTTCTTCGCGCCCCAGGTCACGCTCACCTTAAAGACATGCTTAAGGAAGACACATTAATAGGGCAAGGTTCCACGTCCTTAGCGTATGACGAGGATACTGCAATCCCACCTTCGCGTGGAGGTGCTTGCTCTTAGCTTATCAAAGATAGTAAAATAACATACGATACAAGTTACCTCACACCATCGTCTTTTGTATAGCAGGCAATGCTGATGAACCCGTGTTGGAGCAAAGGAGTCAACCTTCTGCGTCCTATGTCCCGGTGCCGAGTTCTCATACCGAGAAGCCCGTCGCAGCTGCTGAATATGCAGGAGAGCCCCTTGAGGACGTCATCGAACTTTCTGATGATGTCGAGACTGACACTGTGTTAATGGAGGAAGATGCCCATGCTGGTGCTGAGGAAATAGGAACGAATGTTGCTGATGCTATCACACCTGAAGGTATCCCTCATCAAGCTGCAACTTCTGCTACCGCCATGCCACCGGCAATGACTGAGTCGGCAGCACCTCTTCCTGCGTGGAACTTTTGGGGTTCGCAGGTCGGGGCTGCAATCGCACCTGGTGTGGCTTATACTCTTCCCCCCAACTATGAGGAGTTAGAGCTCGCAGCTGATAGAAGGGCAATGGAGCGAGGACAGTCTTCAACTACCCCAGCAATGCGCATTCCTTCTCTGCGCGAGATCCTTGAAGGAACTGGTCTGTCGTGATTTGCTATTCGCATCTTGCATTCTTCATTTGCGAGTTTGATAGTCTAACTTGGATTTGACATTGCTTTAGGTTTGAAGCAAGCCGACGTGGACTGGCTAGTTCGAATGCGCCTCACCTACCCCCAATCATTTGCGAGGTCTCTGGAGATAGGGCCCTTCGACAGGAGGCTATTTCTTACTGAAGCCATCTGGATTTTGGAGCAGCTGTCCGCGGCCACACCTGCGACCATTTCTCCTCTGAGTGCGGAATTGCTTTTTGGCATGTGCCAAAATCTTCTCGCCAAAGTTCAAGGCAAGCTGGGCTTCAAGTTTCTTATCAAAAGAGTTACCCTGATTCGCGCGGCCGTGACTTTGAAACGCGGCCACCAAAACCTCGCAGCTGAGAAGCAGAAGGTAGAGCAGCAAAGGCAAAAGGTTGAAGAGGCTATGAAGCTCTTTCATGAGATGAATGCCAAATGCGAGCAATTGAAGCAAGAAGTTGAGCAAGTGGAAAATCTGAGCCGTCAGTTTACTCCCCATGATTCCTTGATCAAGGGTTTATTTTGATTTTTGAAAAGTAGCAGATAAGTAGCTGAAACATTATTGTAATGTTGCTAGGGTTTCTCCCCCCTTTTTTTTCAAAAAGAAGAATTGAAATGCCCGTTTTGCCCTTTTCGGGATTTGCTAGAATATCTCTGTGCATATCAAATTATGACGTCAGCAATTGATATTCCGCCTTGATTTTCGCGCTAATTGCTCCTTAGATAAGCACACTTTCCTCGGGAAGTCCATCCGAATCATGACCATCCGTCATTAATTAGGATACGCAACCGAATCGTCGTAGCCTTTAGTAGGGTAATTGATTGTTACCTCTTTTCAAGGCGTAAGTGATTGATCCTTACCCTCTTTTCAAATTCTGCTGACTCATCTTGGCAACCGAAGAGTCTCCACAAGGTCTATATAAACCCTGCCTTTTGCTATTTGGGTTCTTCATCCCAAAATGTGGTTTGCCGTGAGTCCTTACGACTGCTGGCTTCAACGCTTGTTTTTCGTTGATTCATGGCAGCTTCTAGTTGTGAAACCTGAGTTTGTGCTTTGTGCTAAAGAAATAGTTTCCAAGGTCTGCTCCATAAGGCTTATTGATCTTCATAACTATCATAAAGAAGATGCAGATAATACCTCATGTTTGCCCGAAGAATTTTCTTCGTCTATTATGCTTGCAGGTCATATTTCCGGCCGCCTCCCGGCGAGGGGCAGCGCCGTACTGACCTTGCTACCGACTCGTAATGAACGGCGGGATTCTCCTCCAGCATGCCCGGAGGAGAATTTCTTGCCTCCTCGTTCTTGAACTCAGGGTGGCGAGCCATTGTGCTCGTTTCCGTGGACAAGGAGCCCATTGCCCGAGGAATAACTGCTCCCCTGTTTTGTACGGCTGCATACGCCAGAACAGGTGGTTCCTCTGGTACATATCTTGATCAGACAGAGGCCTTGTCAGATCCTGATATCTTGGACATAGCGTCACCCAGGTCTTGCGGTTGTAGACATAGCGGGTGGCGGGCTGATCTTCTCGCAGGAGCGCCCTACTTGCTACAGATCTTTGGTCGCAGATCTGTGTATCGCATAGTCTTGCGCTAGGACCGTTCGGTCCATTGTTTTTCAGTTTAGGATTTCCCCGATGTGTAAATTCTCGCTTGTAAGTTACCTTTTAGATGCATTGTAAGCCATGTTGGCTGCGTAGTTAGCTTGATTTGAGCTTTTTCGCTTGTGAGCTGTTATCTAGACAGATAAATTGTAAGTCCTTTTGACTCATAATGATAAATTGCTTTGTATGATTTGCCGTCTTGTTACAACAAATTACAATTTCGCATGTGTATTGGCAAATTTCGCCTTCTGTAGTGCTATATACACACTTTGCATTATCGCTTATGATTTGCCATCTGCCGTATAAATCCGCAGATATGTTTTTAGATCAATCGAGATCGTGTTTGCGCAGCTTTGCTATCTTGGCAGATAGGCTTGTGGTTTGCTTCAGATTCAAGTGCAAGTGATATCTCATCAGATAGGCCTTTGTAGATCACTTAAGATCATTCTGCATACTGCTGCTATCATGGCAAATAGACTTAAGAACAATATTAAAATCGCATTTGTATAGCGCTGCTATCGTGGCAGATAGGCTTAGAAGATCAGTTAAGATCATTTTCGCATGGGCTGCTATCGTTGCGGATAGGCTTAAGAGATCAGTTAAGATCGCATTTTCACAGGCTGCTATCGTGACAGTTAGGCTTAAAAGATCAATTAAGATCGTTTTCGCATGAGCTGCTATCGTGGTAGATAGGCTTAGAAGATCAATTAAGATCGTTTTCGCATGGGCTGCTATCGTTGCGGATAGGCTTAAGAGATCAGTTAAGATCGCGTTTGCATAGGCTGCTATCGTGACAGATAGGCTTAGAAGATCAATTAAGATCGTTTTCGCATGAACTGCTATCGTGGCAGATAGGCTTAGAATATCAATTAAGATCGTTTTCGCATGGGCTGCTATCGTTGCGGATAGGCTTAAGAGATCAGTTAAGATCGCATTTGCATAGGCTGCTATCGTGACAGATAGGCTTAGAAGATCAATTAAGATCGTTTTCGCATGAACTGCTATTGTGGCAGATAGGCTTAGAAGATCAATTCAGATCATTTTCGCATGAGCTGCTATCACGACGGATAGGCTTTTGTTAACAGTAATAATGAACTAAATGAAGCGATAAAACCAGCTAGAAGTATAAAGTTCTTCTCATTTGGGAGAAGTCTTTTATTATAGAACTCTCATATGGGAGAGATGAGATTACAATTCTCTCATATGGGAGAGAAGATGTGCGAATCATAGCTATACAGAGCATAAAGCAACGTTGTAATATAACGCATATAATGAGAGAAGTCAAGGATAATACTTCTTAATCCAGCGCATGTTGACTGAGCTTGGGGTTGAGGTCGTTCCGTGTAACCTCCGTATGCTGCAGTAGCCACTGTCAAAGACTTCTGTGACTTCAAAGGGTCCTTCCCAATTGGCTGCGAATTTTGGGTGAGCCGCCTCTCGCATGCAATGGTCAGATGCGCGCAAGACCAAATCTCCAACTACGAAATCTCGACGTTGGACTGTTTTATTGTACGCACGAGCAATCCTTTCTTGGTATCGTTTGTTGGTCCTTTTAGCTTGCTCCCGCTTTTCTTCTAGCAGGACTAAGTCATGGTCGCGTTGATTATCGTATAATGCGTGGAAAGCCAGTCTTGCAGAGTTAACCTTTACTTCCGCAGGTACCACAGCCTCCGCTCCATAGCATAGAAGGAATGGTGAGACCCCTGTGGGTGTCCTTGGAGAAGTCCGGTAAGCCCACAGGGCTATGCTCAAAGAATCAGCCCACTTCTTGTGGTCATCTGCGACCATCTTGCTCAAAATTCTCAACAGCGTCTTGTTGGTCGCTTCTGCTTGCCCATTCCCCTTCGGGTAGTACGGGGTGGAGCATATTTTCCTGATGCTGTATTCTGCTAGCTTCGCAGCCACCTAACGATTAACAAAAGGAGTGCCATTATCTGAAAGGATGGTGTTGGGAATCCCAAACCTGCATATGATGCTTTCTTGGATGAACTGGACCACAGCTAGCGCATTTGCCGTCTTCAGTGGTACCGCTTCTACCCACTTGGTGAACTACTCAGTCGCGGTGAGAATGAAATGATTCTCATGTGAGGTTGGTCGAATGGGACCAATAAAATCCAGAGCCCATGTGTGAAACGGCCATGGTGTTCCCAATGCATGTAGATCTATAGCAGGGGCGTGCACTAGATTACCTTTAAATTGACACTCCTGGCAGCGTCGTACTTTGGTGCGGCAATCAGCCTCCATAGTGGGCCAGAAATATCCAATTGAGAGGAGTTGTCTGCATAATTTCGCACCTCCCTGATGTTCCCCCTGGTGAGAAAGGTCCATCACTTCTTGTGCTTCCCTGCTGTCTAGGCATCGCAACAAGTTACCTTCATGGCCCCTTCGCCAAAGCAGATTTTTTTGCACCACATATCGGGCTGCTTTCCTCCTTAGTTTCTCAGCTTCTTTTCTTGATTCGGGTACAGTACCCTGGGTGAGAAAATCAAAGAGTGGTTTCCTCCAATCTGCATCATCATCGGTCAGAGCGATGAGTAAAGAATCTTTGATCAGTGCGCAACTCTCGCACTTTCCTTGTATTAGCGCTGCGGCCGTTGACATGTCCGGCCAGTGAATGCCATATCTCTGGGCTTTCCGGTAGATTGACACTTCGCTTTCCCCGCAAGCATGTTGGTGAATCGTTTCTAGCAGCAGCTGTCCTTCTTGCTCGGAGACGCGTCACATATGTATTCCGCCAGGGCCCTTGTAATAGAGTGTGTTGTCATGTATGCAATACCCCTTTGTGGATGCCCAGTTCTCGCTGCTCGTGCCCTCTGCGATGGCCCGTAAGACTGACTTTCTCCAGTCCTCATCGTCCATGCATTCATCGTCGCACGCGTCTTCTGTTAACGCCGAAGATGTTCACACTTCAATCGAGATTCTTGCAGGACATTTGTCCGTGCTAACCTTGGATCCCAAGGTGCCAAAGCGTCAGCATGCCTGTTATTCACTCGGGGCTTGTGCTCGTACCTAACGTCGCAGAACTGATGCACCAGCCTTTGTACCAAGGTCCGGTAGGACAGTAAATTTATCTCCTTCAAACTGTACTCGCCCGAGGCTTGCTTGACAATTAGCTTGGAGTCCCCCATAACCGTCAGATTACTTACCTCCAAAGCTTTCGCCGCGCGAAGTCCCGCAATGAGGGCTTCATATTCTGCTTCGTTATTGGTGACTGCGAAGTCGAGCTTTGCGGACATCTGTATGACCTCCCCATCTGGTTTGGTCAAGACTATCCCAATGCCTCCTGTAGATAGTGCTTTCTGAGCTGACAGATCTTAGCCACGTGGCAACCATCCAGCACACCATATTGTGCTCCACACACACTGGATCACCAGCCGAGCTGATCCATGTGGGGGCTGCGAGACAGAGCCCTCGCATACCACTGCACGGGACTTGTAGGGGCTTAGTGGTTTGGAGGCTAGAGTAAGCCCTGTCGCGTGCGAGCCAAGCCCGCGCGCGACCTTTAGTAACTGTTTTGAGAGATTTATGGCACGAGCTCCATAAACCCGGTCAAGCCGGTCAAACCCGGTCAACCTCGTAACGGTTCCGGTATTCTCGCACCACGTGCTGTAACGGTCCCTATATACTCGGACGAACGTGCCGTTATGGTTAAGCTAATTAAGCCGCCATTAATGGGCGCATTAACCACACTACAACGGTCATGTTCTCCAGTATATATAGATCGTCAACCTTTCCATACAAAGGAGAACACACTTGCCATACGCGGAAGCTCTGCCAAAACCTCTGTCTCTCTCTCAGACATTGCTACTGACTTACTCTCTCCCTACACACAACCCCACTCCTCCTGTGCGATCCTCGATCCTCTACATACGGTGTACACGGAGGTCTCCCCGCCGGAATCTCTTGTGCACATTTTGGTGAACCCGACGTGAACTTACCAACAAAAGCAACCATGTCTCAGGAGGATGATGTCAGCAACAGATCGCTGTCCACCGAAGCTCCCTCGGGAGACGAGACCCGCCGTACTCCTACGACTCCCGGCGAGACACCGACGCTAGAGTCTTTGGACGCCACTGTCCAGAGTCAGGCGAAAGCTCTCAAGGCTCAGTCTGCGCAATTAGAACGGATCTTAGCCGTTCTGGGCACCCTTGCGCCAAACCCTTCGTCAGCCACCGCTGCCCCTCAAGGAGGAGGAGCCCCTACCGCTCCAGGATTGGGAGTGTCAACCACACCTCCCAACCCCAATCTGCAGACTCCACCGGCGACTACGCAGCTGCCGTCGGTTCAAGGGTCAACGGCTCAGATGTTGCCTCTTGCTGCTCACACCCCTCAGCCCTCGGCTTTGGCGTCTAACCCAACTCTGCAGTACCCTTTGCCTCCCCCAACGGCGATCTGGGGGAATACGGGTAGTCAGTATGCTCCCAACCCTCCGGCGGCGTATGTGTCGCCACCGCCTACGGCAACCCCTCCATCAACTACCGAGGGGAGCATTCCAGAATGCATGACGTCTCTGCAGAAGCGCGTGGACACTACTCTGGCTCATCAGTCATTCGCGGATACCATTATCCCGAAGTTAGACAACGATCCACCTATTCCACGAGAGATCTATCTCATGCCTAACCCGGCGGGGTACAAGGCTCCCAAATGGGATAAGTTCGAGGACGTCAATGGAAACGCTCATGAGCATGTCATGCGTTTCATTGATGTCATGGGTCCGTACGGAGCTGATCCCAAGCTGCTGATGCGGGAGTTCCAAAAATCTCTAGGGAACGTAGCATACAAATGGTACCGAACATTGGAGGCCGGATCCGTGAAGACTTGGGACGACATGGTCCAGAAGTTCTATACCAAGTTCTTCCAGATGGAAGAAAAGGTGACGATGATCCATCTCTCGCGGATGTATCAGAAGCGCGAAGAGGACGGAATCACTTTCATCAAGAAATTCGGGGCGAAATCCTTGGAGTGCAAAGATCCAATGCCCGAAAGCCGGCTGGTAGAGATATGCCTGCAGTGCATGCGAGATGAATACAAAGGTATGCTCATCAATTTGCAAACACCTACGTTTTCAAAGCTAATTGAATGCACGAAGAACATCGAGCCTATAGTCGAGAGACAGAAAAAGAAGAGCGCTCCGGAGCGACCTTCGAGCGGCACTACATACAAGATCGGGAGATTTAGCTACAAGAGGGGACGCGAAGCTGAGGTCAATACAGTTTCGCCCCAGAAACAAGCGAAGGTTGCGAACTTCGATGTACCGCCTCTGCCATGCTCAGTAGAGGAAGCAAGCGACCTCTGCAGACAGTGGCGCAAGGACGGCGTCCTGCCACCGCTCGAGAAAACACCCTCCAAGGAGATGGTGAGGGACCCTAAGTGGTGCGAGTACCATGGCAAGGTCATGCACCCCACAGCGGAATGTAAAAAGCTCAGGTTTGCATTCGACCAGAAGATGAAGAACGGCGAGCTAATCGTCAGTGATCACAGAAAGGACGTGCGCAACAACCCACTTCCTGCTCATGCAGAGCAGGGCCCGAAAGGCAAAGAGGTCGCCATGATCTCGATTGTTGACTTGGAAGAAGTCGCAGAGGATGGTCTACCCATCGTTGCCGAGGTCCATGAAGACGAAGACTACAGCATGGACACGGAGGATGAACGTGCCGACCGGATGAGAGGGTCGCACGGCTTCAACAGATTCTTCGACGAGATGAACTTCTCCGAGAAGTGCCGGACTGATATGACGAAAGCGATCTTGAGAATAGCAGAGGACTACGAGGAGGACCTCGTAGTCTCCAACGGGAAAGTCATCAGGGCATCCCGCTCTACAGAAAAGATTATGACCTTTTCTGCCAGCGACAAGAAGACGGATGCGAGCCACCAAAGACCTCTGTACGTGACCGCCATCATCAATGACGTCGAGTTCAAACGAGCGTTCGTCGATGGAGGAGCAGCGGTCAACGTCGTTTCGCTCCACACACTGAAGCTAGCAGGGATCCCCGAGCACAAGGTTGTCAGACGTCCATCCCCGCTGATGGGATTCGGAAGCGACTCTAGAATGACGATCGGATGGATCCGCCTGGGCGTTCAGATTGGCAAAATCAAGTGCTCAGCAAAGTTCTATGTCATAGACGCGAACAACACGTACCACATGATTATAGGTCGAGCCTGGATTCATTGCTTCGACGCAGTCCCTTCAACGGCTCACCAGGTTATGAAAGCTATCTGGAACGACAGAATAGTCGAGATACCGGCTTCGACGAACCCATTCAACCTGGACGAAGCACATCTCAGCGAGGCGGTGTGGTTTACCGAAATGGCGAACGAACAAACACCAGGACCATTCAACCCTACTCCTTTGCCTCTCTGGGAGGACATCAAGGATCAGTCACCTGCGGGAGTAATGGTGACACAGGAAGATGCCAAGGATAAGCCGCCTACACGAGAAGAGGCGCCGCGTATCGCATACCATTGGAAGAACGTGTATACTCTGAAGAGAATCGCAAAGCATGACCCCGAGGGCAAGGAGATAGAGAGCTTCTACGCCAATGGGAAGAAATGCTATCGCATATGAAGGTGCGCGGGGATGTCCTCACACGGGCATGGGGATATCCCTGGGCAAATCAATCAAATCGAGCAAATTGCGCTAGCAGAGGAGCCAATGCAGAGCACTCCAGATGAGAAGCTCAAAGAAGCGCCTGAATGCATGGAAGACAGGCCAAGACCACAAAAGCAAGAACTAAAGGAAGTGTTCCTCAGCCCGAACGAGGAAAAGAAAAGGCCAGTCTTTCTAAGTGCGGACCTCACGAGCGAAGAGGAGCTAGGACTGTTGCAGCTCCTAACTGAATACAAGGATGTGTTCGCATGGGAGTATGATGAGATGCCAGGTCAGGATACAAGCATCACCATGCTCCGTTTAGACATCATCCCAGGGTCTAAACCGGTCAAGCAGAGCACAAGAAGCTTCAGGCCAGAGCTTAACGTGAAAATCAAGCAGGAAATTATCAAACTCCTAGATGCCAAGTTCATAGAGCCGAATCATCATCCCACATGGCTGGCACCAAAGTGCGACGCTGCCAGGAGTGCCAATTCAAAGGGAACCTAGTGCACGCTCCCGCCGTGGATCTACATGCATTAGGGACGCCATGGCCATTTCACACATGGGCTCTGGACTTCATCGGTCCCATCCGACCGACGTCGCACGGGAACCATTTCATTCTCATCGCGACTGAGCTATTCACCAACTGGGTGGAAGCAATACCACTAAAGACGGCAAATGCGCTGGCTGTGGTCAACTTCATCCAGGAAAGCATCATATGCAGGTTCGGAATCCCAAACACCATTCTTTCAGATAACGGTACTCCTTTTGTTAATCGCCAGGTAGCTGCGAAATTAGCGGAGTACAATATCAGGCAGATTTGTTCTACCCCTTATTACCCAAAGGGAAATGGACAAGCCGAAGCGACCAACAAAACGCTGTTGAGAATTTTGAGCAAGATGGTCGCAGATGACCACAAGAAGTGGGCCGACTCTCTAAGCATAGCTCTGTGGGCCTACCGAACTTCTCCAAGGACACCCACGGGGGCCTCGCCATTTCTACTATGTTATGGGGCCGAAGCTGTAGTACCTGCGGAGGTTAGAGTCAATTCGGCAAGGCTGGCCTTCCATGCACTCTATGAAAATCAACGCGATCACGACTTAGTCTTGCTGGAGGAAAAGCGAGAACAAGCCAAAAGAACCAACAAGCGGTACCAGGAAAGAATCGCTCGCGCCTACAATAAGACGGTCCAGCGAAGAGACTTCGCAGTCGGAGACTTGGTCTTGCGCGCATCTGATCACTGTATGCGAGAAGCGACTCACCCGAAGTTCGCAGCCAATTGGGAAGGACCCTTCGAAGTCACAGAAGTCTTTGACAGTGGCTACTACAGCATACGAAGGTTGCACGGCACAACCTCAACTCCGAGTTCAGTCAACATGCGCTGGATTAAGAAGTACTATCCCTGACTTCTCTCATTTCATGCGTTTTATTATAACGTCGCTTAATGTCTTGTGTGGCTGCGATTTACACAATCTCCTTTCCCATATGAGAGGATTGTAATCCCATCTCTCCCATATGAGAGCGTCATAATAAAAGAATTCTCCCAAATGAGAAGTTCACATTTCTAGCTGTTTATGTTGCTTTATTCAGTTTATTATTGCTGTTAACAGTGAGTCATCCGCTACAATCACAATCCGCGAATGCGATCTTAACTGATCATTTAAGCCTATCTGTCACGATAGCAGCCCATGCAAATGCGATCTTAATTGATCATCTAAGCCTATCTCTTACGATAGCAGCCTGTGCAAATGCGATCTTAATTGATCATCTAAGCCTATCTCTCACGATAGCAGCCCATGCAAATGCGATCTTAATTGATCATCTAAGCCTATCTCTTACGATAGCAGCCTGTGCAAATGCGATCTTAATTGATCATCTAAGCCTATCTGTCACGATAGCAGCCTATGCAAATGCGATCTTAATCGATCATCTAAGCCTATCTCTTGCGATAGCAGCCTATGCAAATGCGATCTTAATTGATCATCTAAGCCTATCTGTCACGATAGCAGTCTATGCAAATGCGATCTTAATTGATCATAAAAGCCTATCTGTTACGATAGCAGCCTATGCAAATGCGATCTTGATTGATCTTCTAAAGCCTATCTGTCACGATAGCAACACATACAAATGCGATCTTAATTGATCTTTCAAGCCTATCTGTTGCGATAGCAGCCTACGCAAAAATGATCTTAGTTGATCTTCTAAAGCCTATCTGTTACGATAGCAACTCATGCGCAAAATGATCTTATTTGATCTTCTAAAAGCCTATCTGTTGCGATAGCGGCTCATGCGAAAAAAAAGATCCCAATCGATCTTCTAGTAAAGCCTATCTGCCACGATAGCAACTCGCACAATTTAACGATCTTAATTGATCTGCTAAAGACTATCTACTACGATAGCAATATTGTGAAAATAATCTTAAATGATTCACAAAGGCCAATCACAAGCCCATCTACCAGGATGGCATAGCTGCGAAAATATGATCTCGAACGATCTAGTGAAACATCCGCGAATTCATATAGCAGGTCGCAAATGCGAGACCATTACGTAGCATTATGCAAGGCGAAATATGCCGAAACGCATGCGAAGTTGTATTTTGTTGTAAAGAGACAGCAGATAATACAAAAGGCTATTTATCCTAATGAGTCAAAAGACTTACAATTTATCTGTCTAGATAGCAGCTTACAAGCGAAAAAGCTCGAATCTAACTACGCAGCCAACATGGCTTAAAATACATTCGAAAAGCATGAAGTAACACATCGCGGGAATCCTGACTGCGAAAGGATGAACCTAACGGTCCTAACACCGGCTATGCAACACACAGATCTACGGCCAAAGATCTATAGCAAAAGGGATGCTGCTGCGAAGAGATCAGCTTGTCATTCAATACGTCCCTAGCAGCAAGATCTGCGAAATGATACGTCCAAGACCCCAAGGGGTGACAAAAACCTCTGTCTGACCAAGATAGGCACCGGAGGAACTTCCTGTTCCGACATACGCTGTCCTGCAAAACAGGCGAAGCAGTCATTCCTCTGGTGATGGATTCCTTGTCATGATAGACAAGGGCATTGGCAAGCCCCCTGAGTTCAAGAACGAAGAGGCAAGAAATCCTCCTTCAGTGATGCTGGAGAAGAATTCCGCCGTTCATTACGAGATGGTAGCACGGTCACTTCGGCGCTGCACCTCACCGGGAGGCGGCCGGAAACATGACCTGCACATATAATACACGAAGAAATTTCTTCGAACACACATGAGATATTATCTACATCTTCTTTATGATGGTTATAAAGAGCAATAAGCCTCATAAAGTGGATCTTGGAAACTATTTCTACAGCACAAAGCGCAAACTCAGGATTCACAACTTGAAGTTTCCATGAATCAACGAAAAATAAACGTTGAAGCCAGCAGTCGTAAGGACTCACGGCAAAGCACATTTTTTGGGATGAAGAACCCAAATAGCAAAGACAGGGTTTATATAGACCCTGTGGAGACTCTTTAGTTGCCAAAGATGAGTCAGCAGAATTCAAAAAGAGGGTAAGTTCAATCACTTACGCCTTGAAAAGCGGTAACAATCAATTACCCTACTAAAGGCTACGACGATTCAGTTGCGTATCCTAATAAATGACGGATGGTCATGATTCGGATGGACTTCCCAACGAAAGCGTGCTTATCTGCCGAGAAATTAGCGCGAAAATCAAGCAGAGTATCAATTGCTGATGTCATAATTGGATATGCACAGAGATATCCTATCAAATCCCGGGAAAGGGCAAAACGGGCAAATTCATTCTTGTTGTTAAAAAAAAGGGGGGAGAAACCCTAGCAACATTACATTAATGTTTCAAACATTACATTAATGTTTCTGCTATTTTCTTGCTATTTTTCAAAATTCGAAAAGTCAAAGCAAATTCTTGATCAAGGAGTCTTGGGGCTCGAACTGATGGCTCAGCTTCTCTACTTGTTCCACTTCTTGCTTCAATAGCTCGCACCTAACATTCATCTCATGATAGAGCTTCAGAGCTTCATCAACCTTTAGCTTTTGCTGCTCCACCTTCTGCTTCTCAGCTGCGAGATTCTGGTGGCCGAGTTTCAAAGTTACGGCTGCGCGAATCAGCGTGACTCTGTTCATAAGGAATTTGAAACCCAGTCTGCCCTGGACTTTGGTCAGGAGATTTTGGCACATGCCACATAGCAATTCAGCACTCTGGACAGAAATGGTCGCAGGCGTAGCCGCAGACAGCTGCTCCAAAATCCAAATGGCTTCAGTAAGAAACAGCCTCCTGTCGAAGGGCCCTATCTCCAGAGATCTCACAAACGATTGGGGGTAGGTGAGGCGCATTCGAACCACCCAGTCTACATCGGTTTGCTTTAAACCTGAAGACACGTCAAAACTAAGTTATGATGTCAAACTCGCAAGAAAATAATGCAAAATGCAAACAGTAAAGCTCTGCTTACCAGTTCCTTCCAGAATCTCATGAAGAGAAGGAATGCGCGCTGCCGGGGTGGTCGAAGACTGTCCTCGCTCCATAGCTCTCCTATCAGCTGCGAGCTCCAATCTCTCGTAGTCAGGAGGAAGAGTGTAGGCCGCACCAGCTGCGACTGCATTCCCAACCTGCGAGCCCCAAAAGCTCCACGCAGGAATAGGTGCCTCTGGCTCAGTCATCGCCGGAGGCGAAGGGACAGCCGAAGTCGCTTGGCGAAGGACGCTCTCAGATGCGAAAGCATCGGCAGTATTTGTCCTTATTTCCTCAGCGCCAGCATAGGCATCTTCATCCATTAGCACAGCACCGGCTTCAGCATCGTCGGAAAGTTCAATGATGTCCTCGAAGGGTTCACCTGCATGATCGGCAGCTGCGACGGGCTTCTCTGTATGGGGGCTCGGAATCGGAACATAGGATGCAGAAGACTGACTTCTTTGCTCCGGCGCATGTTCCTCAACATTGCCTGCAATACAAAATGCGATGGTATGAGGTAACTCGCATCGAATAATATTTTGCTATCTTTATTTAAGCTAAGAGCAAGCACCTCCACGCGAAGGTGGGATTGAAGCCTCTTCATACACTAAGGACGAGGAACCATGTCCTATTAGTGTGTCCTCACTAAGCAAGTCTTTAAGAGGGGCGTGACCTGGGATGCGAAGAAACCAGTCATGATCCTGCTTCAAGTTACTAAGGCCTAGTACATGTGTATTGCTCAAATGATTACCTGAAGGTTCCCCACATTTGTCTACTAGCCAACGGCGAATGTCAGCCTTTGACACACCGTGCTTTAACGCACCCACAATAACATCTCTATAAGTTACTGCGAGATTGAAGATCTCACCTTTATCGCCGCCTGCGATCTCTTCGAAGTCCGCCTGGGCTTGCTCCAGGGCTGCTGCATCCTCTTCTGGACCTCATCTTCCTCCTCCGCATGAGGAGCTACTTCTTCGGGCAGCTCGTCTTCCTCGTCAACTGGACGCACTAAGTCGTCAACATGCCACTCCTCGAGGCTTCGCTGTTTCACACGCTCGAGCTCCTCCTCTTCCCGCCGCCTTCTTCTTTCAGCAGCCTCCGCGGCTGTCTTCCGGGACTCAGCAAGAACGTCCTCGCTTATGGGATCGTCTGGAATGCCAGAATGGGCATCTCTCTTTTGTCTCTTGGCCACAAGGCCACCAATGGCCTCATCATCATCATCATCTGCGAAGATATGATTGGGTTAAGAAAAGAGGTGCAAAGAAGTTACGATAATGAGAAAGGAAATGCGATGGGGATACCTCCTGATTCTTCCTCATGTATCACAACTGTTCTTTCCTCTTCTTCTTCATCACTCTCTCTGGGCTCCTGCCTCTCTTCCTCTTCCTCTTGGTTGAACGGAACGAAAGACTCAACTGCGAGCTCTTTCCGCACCTTGCTGGGCATGCGACCTTTGCCTTTGTCCTTGATAGAAAGGGACATCACTGGAGGAGAAGCTGGAGCACTTCTAGGGGAAGAAATCGTAATTCCCTTTTTCCTAGGTCTCTTCACTCTTGGCGCCGCAGTCGCTGGAGGAGACGAGTCGTCTCCAGGAGGAGACGGAGCCGGAGGATTGTCTATCAGCGAGTCAGCAAAAGCATTCATGACTGCGCGAATCTTTGTTTCGACCTCAGGGTCCATCCTCCATGCTAGCCGGAACGACTGCTTTTGTCTTCTGGTGGCAACAATGGTGTTAACCAATGATTTGGAGCGATCACCAGATGCGAATCTCCGCACATGACACTACAGCAAACAGCACATAACAAAGGTGTCAGCATAAGAAAATCAAGAAGCTTGACGCACACGAAGAAATTGCTTACCTCAGCAAATGCCTTGCTATATCTGACGACATGCGTATCGCCCTTCTTAATTGCGGCGATCTGCTCCTTCAGAATGACATCAGGACACAAGTGGTTCTCGCGATCCAACAGTGAGTAGCAACCATACTCAGACTCGCTCAGACTGCAATTGGGGCGAAACGGAAAAGAGTTTCTTTTGATCAAAGGAGCTCTACTTGGCTGCGCGGCCGAATCCGTCTCAATCCTCGTTTGCTGGGCAATCCAGTATGCGAGCCAGTTTTGGGAACAACCACCCTCGCGGGTTCCCGCAGGCTGCTCAAAGGGAAGATTGTTCATGAAGACCGTCTTGCACTCCTTTGTTAGCAAGCGCTTATAGCACCCTCTGATAATGGATTGGGGCCAGATTGATGGGGCCACCGCATCAAAACCAAACTGAGGAGAAACTCGAGTGGGGTCAACGTCCACGGTAAGCTTTTCATACCTTGGCGCGAGCTCGCGAATATGCTCTGCGAGGGCAGGAAGGGAACCTCGCAGACACCAGCAAAAGAACTCGCGGTAGCGCTCATGGAAATGCGGCCCCTCTTCGAAGAGAAGCTCTTCTGAGAAGGCAATACCTTTAGAGGGGTACAACTTTGGAAACCATCGCACGTTCTCAATGCGCGTGGCATAGGGCCTGGCAGTAAACTCCTTCCGTTTGTCGCATATCAAACTCCAAACGCACTTGGTGTTGCTTGCTTCGAACCATCTCGCAGCTCTTCCGCTGTTGCGCGCTTCCGTCTCGCCTGGGGGACACCACTTGTCAAGTTTGAGAGCAGTTGGAGCATAAGACGGCCATCGCTCGAAAACCCACATTGTCAAAAAGGAAATATTGACAAAAGTCAGTACATCGAGGCGGCCACGCGACTCTTTCGTGGCTAGAACCAGCTGATCAAGCCTATAGTACAGCGTGCCCAAGACCAAGGGTCCAAGTGTGACTCTCTAGCCAAGGGCGAGCCTCACAGCAAGCGGCAAAACATGGTAGAAGACCCCATCATGGGGGTGACCATCAATCAAGTACCTCGACAACCAAGCACAGAGGAAGGCACAAAGGGTCAAGTGATAGCCCTTACCCTCTACATAATTCTCGGCCTCTGGGTTCTCACTCAGGAGCTTCTTAGTGATGCTGATGTTCGCATAGTCTCGGAAGAAGTACTGTAACCATTTGTTCCAGGTGTTCTTCGCAGACGTATCAACCAACTGCCAGTTCGGAAGAGGCTTTGTAGTGGTCCACCGGGTGGAGATTTTCTTTACCTCTGCTAGGCATTCCTCCATCTGTGTGTATAAAGCAATCTCCGCAGATGTCCTCAAGGGACTCAAAGGGTCCACTTCGCCCATGGGGGAAAGCTCGTACAGCATTTGAACGTTCTCGAGTGTGGGGGCAGCCTCGAACTCAGCAAAATGGAACGTGTGAGTCGCAGGCGAGTAACGGGACAGAAGGTCTAGAAGCATGGACTGATCCAGCTTCACGGAAGCACCCTTCATAGCACGGATAGCAAAGTATACGTCGGCTTCATCAAGAGTCGCGGCATGATGATCCAACACGTGGTCAATCCACTCATCCATATAGTCCAATTTCTGGACGAAAGCCTGGGTAGAAATCGCAGTATATGGGAAGTGCCCGTTCTCGATTCCCAATCGAACCACATCCTCGGAACCAATCAACTCGAGCAAGGCCGAGTTAACTGGGTGAGTCAGCGTCAGCAATCGCTCAACTGGGACAGGATCAGGCATCCTCTTCGCCTTAACCCTCGCATGGTAGAAATCTTTGCCGCCCAAATAGGGGGCTTTTCGCCACAAGGCCTGCGGAAGGTCGGGTATCTCTTCATCTTCCCTGACGGGTCTGGTTCCTCTTGTCTTGGCCATTCCTGCAGAAGGGCAAGAAAAAGGGGGGAGAAATACCACACTTCAGTTTGAATTTTGAAATTCAAGATCTATGCAAAGGAAGACGAACAGTTTCTGGTATCAATTTCAGAAATCAGGGAGTTGCAAGATCTCATATTGTTGAAGGATTAAAGCAAAAGTGGGTTCAAAGATCAAAGCCTCTTCACAAATTTCATGGGTTTACAGATTCAACGCAGTTCAAGGCAAACACTGGTATCTTAAATCAAAATTAAACGAGGCCAACCTTGTTTTCTTGAAGCCTGCTTGGATATGCACAGTTGAAGAATACAATTTGCAGTTCTGAACTGGTGATTGATTATCTGGATCTGCTCTCGAAGATCTCCGGGTACCATTCACTTTAAGAGAAAGAAGTGATGCTTTGCAATAATGGGGGATACAAAGTATTTATCCAAAACAATGAAGGGTTGCGTCCTTTCGGTAGTCGAATCGCAACCGTCACCGTCGAATCGCGCAATCACAGGACAAGCTGACGTCACGCCTAAAACCCTAAAGGCCAGACGGCACGACTCTAGGGGTTTTAGGTCATAATGACACGCACGGGGGCTGAACTTACCCGTATTTGAATTGGTGCGTGGCAGCAACGCGTATGTTGGTTTCCGCGCATGGAAGTCTATACGGCTATGAGTCTTCACGCGCAGAAAGGGGGCTAATGTAGATAGTGCTTTCTGAGCTGACAGATCTTAGCCACGTGGCAACCATCCAGCACACCATATTGTGCTCCACACACACTGGATCACCAGCCGAGCTGATCCATGTGGGGGCTGCGAGACAGAGCCCTCGCATACCACTGCACGGGACTTGTAGGGGCTTAGTGGTTTGGAGGCTAGAGTAAGCCCTGTCGCGTGCGAGCCAAGCCCGCGCGCGACCTTTAGTAATTGTTTTGAGAGATTTATGGCACGAGCTCCATAAACCCGGTCAAGCCGGTCAAACCCGGTCAACCTCGTAACGGTTCCGGTATTCGCGCACCACGTGCTGTAACGGTCCCTATATACTCGGACGAACGTGCCGTTATGGTTAAGCTAATTAAGCCGCCATTAATGGGCGCATTAACCACACTACAACGGTCATGTTCTCTAGTATATATAGATCGTCAACCTTTCCATACAAAGGAGAACACACTTGCCATACGCGGAAGCTCCGCCAAAACCTCTGTCTCTCTCTCAGACATTGCTACTGACTTACTCTCTCCCTACACACAACCCCACTCCTCCTGTGCGATCCTCGATCCTCTACATACGGTGTACACGGAGGTCTCCCCGCCGGAATTTCTTTTGCACACCTCCACATTTCCTTGTTGACGAGCCGTCAAAATGGAGCGTCCAATAGGGCAAATCAACTGTATAGATTTCAGGTCCCTCCAATTCTTCCTCAATCACAGGCTCATGACTGTTATCGGGGAACTGCGCCAGCAAATCCGCCACCGCCTGCGACTTGATCGCCCGCGGTCGCACGCATGTGATATCATATTGGGAGATGGTCATATACCATTTTGCCAATCTTCCTCCAGGAGTGGTGTGAGTCAGTAGATATCGTATGGGATCACTCTTTGTGACCACCATCACTTGTGCGAAGCAAAGTAGTGTCTCAGCTTTTCTATTACGAAGAATAGGGCAAGGCAATGACGCTCAATGTCCGTGTACCTTGATTCTGCGGGCTGCACAATGCGAGATATGTAGTAAATGGGCCTTTCTTGTCCCTCGTACTCCTGAGCCAAAAGAGCTCCTATAGACTTCCTTGTTGATGTCAGATACAGCAAAAGCGGTGATCCTAACTGCGGTGCAATCATTATTTTTGAAGATGTCAGCAGCTCCTTTAGTTT
Source organism: Linanthus parryae (assembly GCA_023055425.1). Lineage (NCBI taxonomy): Eukaryota > Viridiplantae > Streptophyta > Magnoliopsida > Ericales > Polemoniaceae > Linanthus > Linanthus parryae. The sequence goes on from JALGPY010000005.1 coordinate 75,137,577, forward strand.
CCCGAACGCAGCTTCGTGCTCCGGAGTCCAGCTGTATACGGCATCTTTCTTGAGAAGGTTACTGAAACAGCAGGTGATTTTGGCAATCGCTGGGATGAATCTTCGCAGATATGATAGCTTTCCCAAGAACGTTTTCAAGGCACTTTGGTTATGTGGAGGAGTCATGCCGGTGATGGCTGATACTTTCGCAGGGTCAGGCTCGATTCCTTGGCGATGCACTACGCACCCGAATGCGCACTTCATGGGGTTCATCTTCAATTGAAAGCGTCTGCATCTGTTGAACACTTTCCGCAAATCCGCCAGATGATCTGCCTCCTCTTTGGATTTAACCACCAGGTCATCCACGTAAAATTCCACTTCCTTGTGCATCATGTCGTGGAACAGGGCCATCATGGCCCGCTGGTAAGTTGCACCTGCGTTTTTAAGACCGAAAGGCATCACCGTATAGTTGAATACTCCCACTGGGGTGATGAATGCGGTTTTCTGTGCATCTTCAGGGTCCATCTTGATCTGATTGTACCCGCTGAAGCCGTCCATGAAACTGAACATGCGATGACCCGCTGTCGAATCAATAAGCAGATCAATGTTGGGGAGCCGAAAATTGTCCTTGGGGCAGAAATGATTGAGATCCCGGAAATCCACGCAGATGCGAAGCTGTCCATTCTTCTTTACCACGGGCACAATGTTGGCCAACCATGTGGGATGGTGATTCGGCTCTATGAACTTGGCGTCCAGGAGTTTGACAATCTCCTGCTTAATCTTCACATTGAGCTCCGGCCTAAAGCTTCTTGTGCTCTGCTTTACCGGCTTGGACCCCGGAATTACATCCAACCGATGCATGGTGATGCTTGTGTCCAGACCGGGCATCTCATCATACTGCCATGCGAACACGTCCTTGTACTCGGTCAGGAGCTGTAGCAGTCTTTCTTCCTCTTCACTTGTGAGGTCCGCACTTAGAAAGACCGGCCTCTTCTTTTCGTCATTTGGGCTTAGGAATACCTCCTTCAGCTCTTGCTTTTGCGGTCTGGGTTTGTCTTCCATGCATTCGGGTGCTTCTTTGAGCTTCTCTTCTGGAGTGCTCTGCATTGGTCTTTCTGTCTCCGCAACCTGCTCGATTTGATTGATTTGCTCAGGGATATCCCCATGCCCGCGTGAGGACACCCCCGCGCACCTTCATATGCGATAGCATTTCTTCCCGTTGGCGTAAAAACTCTCTATCTCCGTGCCTTCAGGATCATACTTTGCTATTCTCTTCAGAGTGTACACGTTCTTTCGCTGGTAGGCAATCCGCGGCGCTTCTTCTCGCCTTGGCAGCTTTTCCTTAGCATCCTCCCTTGTCACCATCACTCCCGCAGGTGACTGATCCTTGATATCTTCCCATAGGGGTAAAGGAGTGGGGTTGAATGGTCCCGGTGTTTGCTCATCCGCCATCTCGGTGAACCACACCGCCTCGCTGAGATGTGCTTCATCCATGTTGAATGGATTCGTCGAAGCCGGTATCTCGACTATTCTGTCATTCCAAATAGCTTTCATCACTTGGTGAGCTGTTGAAGGGAAAACATCAAAGCGATGAATCCAGGCTCGACCTATGATCATGTGATACGTAGTGTTCGCATCTATGACATAGAACTTCGCTGAGCACTTGATTTTGCCGATCTGGATACCCAGGCGGATCCATCCTATCATCATTCTGGAGTCGCTTCCGAATCCCATCAACGGGGATGGACGCTTGACAATCTTGTACTCTGGGATCCCTGCTAGCTTCAATGTGTGGAACGAAACAACGTTAACCGCTGCTCCTCCGTCGACGAATGCTCTTTTGAACTCGACGCCATTGATGATGGCCGTCACATACAGAGCCCTCTGGTGGCTCGCATCTGTCTTTTTGTCGCTTGAGGAGAAGGTCATAACCTTTTCTGTAGAGCGAGATGCCCTAATGACTTTACCATTGGAGACTACGAGATCCTCCTCGTAGTCTTCTGCTATCCTTAAGATCGCTTTTGTCATCTCCGTCACGGCATTTTTCTGAGAAGTTCATCTCGTCGAAGAACCAACTGAAGCCGCGCGACCCCTTCATCCGGTCGGCACGCTCGTCCTCCGTGTCTATGCTGTAGTCTTCATCATCATGGACTTCGGCAATAATGGGTAGACCATCCTCTGCGACCTCTTCCAGATCCACAATCGAGATCATAGCGACCTCTTTGCCTTTCGATTCTTGCTCCGCATGGGCAGGAAGTGGATTGTTGCGGACATCCTGCCTTTGGTCGCTAACGATCAGTTCGCCATTCTTCATTTTTTGGCTGAACACAATTCCGAGTTTCTTGCAGTCTGCCGTGGGATGCATGACCTTGCCATGGTATTCGCACCACTTCGGGTCCCTCACCATTTCCTTGGAGGGTGCCCTCTCGAGCGGCGGTAGGACACCGTCCTTGCACCATTGCCTGCAGAGGTCGCTTGCTTCTTCCACCGAACATGGCAGAGGTGGTGCATCAAAGTTCACAATCTTCGCCTGCTTTTGGGGTGAAACTGTATTGACTTCAGCTTCGCGTCCCCTCTTGTAGCTGAATCTCCCGATTTTGAAAGTAGTACCGCCCGAGGATCGCTCCGGAGCACTTCTCTTTTTCTGCCTCTCGACTATAGGCTTGATGTTCTTCGTGCATTCGATTAGTTTTGAAAACGTAGGCGTTTGCAGGTTAATAAGCATACCTTTGTACTCATCTCGCATGCAATGCAGGCATATCTCCACGAGTCTGCTTTCGAGTATCACATCTTTGCATTCCAAGGACTTGGCCCTGAACTTCTTGATGAAATTTATTCCGTCCTCCTCGCGCTTCTGATACATCCGCGAGAGGTGGATCATTGTCACCTTTTCCTCCATCTGGAAAAACTTGGTGTAGAACTTTTGGACCATGTCGTCCCAAGTCTTCACGTACCCGGCTTCCAACGTCCTGTACCACTTGTACGCTACGTTTCCCAAGGATTTCGGGAACTCGCGCATCAGCAGTTTGGAATCGGCTCCATATGGCCCCATCACATCAATAAAACGCATGACATGTTCATGAGCATTCCCATTAACGTCCTCGAACTTGTCCCACTTAGGAGCCTTGTACCCAACAGGGTTAGGCATGAGATAGATCTCTCGTGGGATAGGCGGATCGTTGTCTAGCTTCGGGATGATGGTATCCGCGAATGATTGGTGAGCCAGAATGGTGTCTATGCGTCGTTGCAGAGACGTCATACACTCTGGAGTGTTTCCCTCGATATCAGGAGGAGGGGTTGCTGCAGGCGGAGGCGATACATATGCCGCAGGAGGACTAGGGACATATTGTGCGTTCACATTACCCCAGATTGCCGTTGGAGGAGGCAAGGGATACTGCGAGGCCGAATTAGGTACCAAAGCCGGAGGTTGAGGAGTATGAGCGGTGAGGGGCAACATTTGGGCTATTGACCCTTGAATTGGGGGTAGCTGCGTAGTCGTCGGTGGAGTTTGCAGATTAGGGTTGGGCGGCGTGGTTGACACTCCCGGTCCTTGAGTGGTGAAGGCCCCTCCTCCTTGGGAGACGACAGTGGCTGGTGCAGGGTTTGGAGCGAGAGTCCCCAAGACAGCCATGATCCGTTCTAGCTGCGCAGATTGAGCTTTGAGAGCCTTCCCCTGACTCTGGATGGTGGCGTCCAAGGCCTACAGCGTCGGAGCTTCACCGGTAGTCGTAGGAGTGCGGTGGATCTCCTCTCCCGAGGCGGCTTCGGTGGAAGGCGATCTGTTACTGATATCATCCTCCTGAGACATGGTTGCTTGTAATGGTAAGTTCACGTCGGGTTCACCAAAATGTGCACAAGAGATTCCGGCAGGGAGAACTCTGTGTACACCGTAAGTAGAGGATCGGAAATGGCACAGGAAGAGTTGGGTTGTGTGTAGGGAGAGAGTAAGGCAGTAGTAATGTCTGAGAGAGAGACAGGGGTTTGACTGAGCTTCCGCGTATGGCTGGTGTGTCCTCCTTTGTATGGAAAGGTTAACGTCATATATATAACGGATAATGTGACCGTTGTGGTGTGGTTAATGCGCCCATCAATGGCGGCTTAATTAGCTTAACCACAACGGCACGTTCGTCCGCGTATATAGGGATCGTTACAGCACGTTATGCGCGAATACCGGAACCGTTATGGGGTTGACCGGGTTTGACCGGATTGACCGGGTTTATGGAGCTCGTGCCATAAATCTCTCAAAGCAGTTACTAAAGGTCGCGCACGGGCTTGGCTCGCACGCGACAGGACTTACTCTAGCCTCCAAACCACTAAGTCCCTACAAGTCCCGTGCAGTGGTATGCGAGGGCCCTGTCTCGCAGCCCCCACATGGATCAGCGCGGCTGGTGATCCAGTGTGTGTGGAGCACAATATGGTGTGCTGGATGGTTGCCACGTGGCCAAGATCTGTCAGCTCAGAAAGCACTATCTACACCTGGATACCAAGGAAGAAATTTAAGTACCTTGTAGATCATCCAGCTGACAATATCATATCTGATCCATCAACTGGAACTTAGACAAGAGGACAGTTGAAGAACTTGTGTGCTTTTAGTGCATTTGTATCTTTGATTGGGCCTAAAAATACCAAGGAAGCACTAGAAGATGCAGACTGGATCATTGCAATGCAGAGTGAGCTGAATGAATTTGAAAGAAACAACGTATGGAATCTGGTTCCCAGACCTAAAGAGAAATCAGTTATTGGAACCAGATGGGTGTTCAGAAATAAGCTTGATGAGAATGGCAAAGTGGTAAGGAACAAAGTCAGACTGGTGGCACAGGGATATAATAAGGAAGAAGATATAGATTATGAGGAGACTTTTGCTCCTGTTGCCAGGTTAGAAGCTATTAGAATACTTCTTGCATTTGCATCTCTCAATCACATAAAGCTTTATCAAATAGATGTCAAATGTGCTTTTCTGAATTGTTATTTACAAGAAGATGTTTTTGTAGCACAAAACCAACCTCCTGGTTTTGAAGATGAAAACTTTCCTGACCATGTCTACAAACTAGACAAAGCTCTTTATGGGTTAAAACAAGCACAATAGATCATATGCTCCAGAACCACTTAAGTCTATCTCAAACCCTCGATATATCAGATACATCAGTATGAGAACTTTATCAGTAACCAACTCCCTTGAGTTCTCCCTAGGAACAACACTCCTCATCAGAATTGTAAACAAAATCTTAGCTTCACAGTTGAGCACAGAGTGTGTCAACTGCTTTGGACTAGAGGGTACACCATCAATGAAAAACATTTCTTTTGCCTTTTCCAGACACTCCTTCCTATCCGGGTAATCTCCAACATTATACTTTCTAGGAATGCCCAAGACTTTGGCAAAAGTCCTATGATCTAGCCTCAAATTTATCCCAGTCACTTTAGAAGTCAGTACCATCTTATCATCTCCTTCATGAACCAGATTCAGATAGAATAATCTAGTTAACCCTAGGATAAGCTTTTGAAATAGGATTTAACACCTTCTAAACTGCAGTTTCTCTTAACTTTCTCATACAATCAATATCCAGTTTATCCAATAACTCCTCAGAAACCATACTACAAAAAGCAACCTTAGAAGAAGCATATCCTTGCATCCACACAGTCCTAACTTCAGAACTAACAAACAAATCTGAAGGAAGTGCATTTTTACCTTGATAACCCTTTTTTGGTTGCAGCAGCAAATTGCTTAACCCTTGTTTTCTTCTCAGTGGGTTTGCTTTTCTCTTGTTCTCCTTCAGTTGGCTTCTTCTTGCTTTCTTGAGCAGATTTTCCCTTTTCTTCTTCTCCAGCCTTTTTCTTCTCTCCCCATTTCTTCTTGTCTGAGCTAGGTTGATCACCACCCTGAGTCTCTGTCTCCTTCTGTGGATCAATGCTTGAGCCTTCATCTCCTTTTTCTGTTCTGATCTTCTTTGCAGGAGGAGTGTCCTCATGCAAACTCTGAGTATTTTCTGAATCCGAATCAGAGATCACAATCTTCTCCTTCTTATTTGCCCTCTTCTTGGATCTGCCAGAAGGCTTCTCCTGTTCTTGAACCCCCCCCCCCTTTCTAGAGTATTTAGGTCCTGTATTTAGTCTACATTACACACTTTCATCCTCGTACATCCCTCCACCTTGAACTGCATCATAACCTGCAGATCCTTTGTTCTTGGGACTATTCCACTTAGAATGACCTTTCTCGCGACAGAAATCACAGACATTTGATGGTAAGTACAATCTACCATAATTGCGAAGTTCACCCTTACCTCTTCCTCCCTTGATCATGAAAGTGCTAGAATCATCATCGACTTTTACCAAGCGCCTTGTGCATCAACTCCCTCGTGTGCATCGCCAACCTAACTTCCTCTATGGTTATCTTATCTTTTCCAACAAGGACAAATTGCACAAAACCCTCGCATGATGGAGGCAAGTTAAGGATGACTTGCATGTTCTTTCCAAATAAATTATGTTCTTTCACGTCAGGCAGACCCAAGTTAAACTCAAGGTGGGCCTAGGACCACCCTCAAGTTTGGTTGCTGGTTACAATTTTTCTTTTTCATATATTTCAAATATTTTCATATAAGACCCTATATTTTCTAAAAAAGATAAAATATTACCCATTAAGAAAACATAAATGACCACATATATATATATATATATATATATATGAAAATATCCCCTAAGTAACTATGTGGAATTTTAAATACATTTAAAAAAAGGGTGCTAATAATTACAGCACACTAATTTATAGTTACAGCACAATAATTTGTTGTGTGACTTTTGTACCCCTGATTATTGAGTATCAAATGACATTTATGAAAGCTGACAACTGTTTCACTTGGTCCGTTTCTTCATCTTCCCTTCATCTTCTCACCCTTAATCAAATCAGGTTCACCATTTTAACTCCACCATCGCATCAACTTCAACACAGCTCTCTTATCTTCTCCCCACCTGCACCAACTTCCCGTCTAAGAACCATCTATCAACGAAAATTAAATATTAGTGATGAGCAGACTTCTACATTTAAACGATTTAAGCAAAACTCGTTTAGATCTTTTTGATGAGATTGAGAACCAGCTTCATATCTGAAATTCGCCCGACGCCAAGAATTCTTTCACCCCTCCCTAAATATTGTGATAAAACCAACCCATTAAAGATAACGTTGATGTCTTTTTTCTTCCTACACAGTGAATTTGTTCATTGATCTCTGGAAATTTTCCTCCCCAGATGAGTTCTTCATCTCTCTCCTCACATCATTTGTCTATGCCAAACCAAACCCAATAACATAGAAAACAAAAATTAAAATTTTGATATGATCACTCGAATTCAACGCAAAATGCACGAATCACGTGCAATCAAACCCAGACATGGGCACCTCGCTGCAAATCGAGATTGAAAAGAAGTTCAGGAGGAGGAGGAGTGTGGTCTTCTCATCTGTTTCGAACTTGTGTTTTGTTATGTGTTTTGACTTAGATCTTTCAATCCCCAAACACTTACTCAGATCGAGAGGGAGTCAGTGATAGAATGATGAATGAGGTAAAGAGATGCGGTGGAGAGAGATAGAGAGGCGGATTGCTTCTTTCGCGACATCTCAATTCCGTCCCTTTGATTAATCCTAGCTCATTAATAAAAGTACTTTAAAATTTGTGATGCCTACATTTTTATCTAAGAAAATTATGATAACTTTCTAGTGTTAATTGTGTCCTCCTAATGATGAATCCTGGGTGTGCCCCTACTTCAGGCAACATGACCATGATGTTGTGCCAATTTATTTGATATAAAATTATTTCAATCGTTCCAAATTACATTTCATCTTTACCAAATATCTCATATAATGGATACCGATAATATGGATACCATTTTCTTACTCATTGCTTATCACACGGACGATTTACAATTACAACTATGAATTACAGAAAATCATCTTATGCGCGATCTGATTATGTGTTGCACGTATTATGAACCCACCTTCCAAATCAAATTTTCATCTGAAACCTGCGTACGCACAGGGCATCGTCTAGTTAACAAAGTAGTGAAGTACTAACAGACTAATGGATATGTTGGGTCTGTCCAACATAAAGCAGATGCACTTGACAGTGCGGGCATTTTTTTTAGAGAAGAAAGTGAGGGCATTTGAGAACTACTGTCTTTTGCGGTTTAAAGAATGCCTAGTTAACAAAAAAAAAAAAAAAAAGTGTCACATATTTAATCAAACAATTGCCGCTATAGTAGTCTAGTTTTTCACAAATACACAAAAAGACCATAGTATTTATTATACCAACTAATATTTTTATTCATTGAAAATCTATATAACCTCGTCTCACCAAATTAATATATATATATGTGTGTGTGTGCGCGCGCGCGCGCCCCTTTCACCCAAATCCTGACTCCGCCACTTTTTCCTTGTGAGTTTATCAAGTATATGCATTATTTTCATATAGCAATTCTAAGGTCCCGTTTAGTGTCGGCTGAAATTATGAAAATAAGATGAAAAATGTAGGTGAATAATTCAGCTGAACAAAAATCAAAATCCGTTTGATATGAACTTAACCGTAAATTATTCATTTGACCCAATTGACAAAATCTAAAGAGACATATAGCCAATTACTTGAATCCACCCATAATCATGCTAATGTCTGCCATCGTTTTAGCTTTAGAAGTGGGTATTCCGAATTTGATTTTGGAAGGTGATTCGAAAGTTCTTATTCAAGAAATACAGTTACATAGTGAAAGAAGGCCACAGGTGGTTATCACTGAAGTTAAAGACATTATTGATACTATCCTTGACAAAGCGAAAGATTTTAACTAGTGCAACATTGCCACGCACCGGATAGCTCAGTTCCACGAGGAAATGTCAACAGGTTTATCTTGGTTCGGTACTCCTCCTTCTTGGTTTGAGTCGATTATTGGATCCGATGTAATAGCTAGTGCTGGTTTTCACCTTAAGGGTTTTAATACATCATTGTTCCAAAAAAAACATAGGAATTGAAATTATTTTTTCAATTTTTTTATTCCATAATTTCCAATTCGGAGATTTTACATTGCGTTAAAACATAATTTAATATGTAGATTTTCATATCAAAATTTTACGTGTTAACAAATAGACTCGTCTAAAAGGAAGATTTTAATCCAAATACGTGATGCCAAAAGTGCACTAAGTCCTGAACTTCGATACTCCAAAAAAAAAAAAAGAAAAATTCTGAACTTCGATATTTTTTACTTGCAATGTGGTGGGAACGTAATGCAACTCATGAATGTTGAGACTGAAAGTTCACACATCAGCCCAAAGAAATTCCAAAAAGAACCTAAAATGACAACGGAGAGTCTCTTGGTCAGTAGGCTATTAGGTTGCTCCCTGCAGTGGTATAATGACATGGTCCTCTACAAATGTAAGGTCAGGTCCTGGGTTCTTCGTAACTAAATCACTTCTTCCTCGGCTTCTTATTTCTCTTCTTACATAGCATTAGGCAGACACACCAATCCCTCCGCCTCAGTAAGTTCTATTTTGATGTCCAACCCTATTTATCTCAGATTTACTGTCCAATCCACCTCTGGCTCTCTTTCTCAGATCTACCACCAACCACGTTCATTGAAAACTTAACTCACAACAGATAGTGTGGTATTTTATTTTTTGGACACTTTAGTGCATTAGAAACCCGACTTTTCTCTTTAATTTGAAGAACATTTGATTTTGTTAACATGTTGAGTGTGTGAAATACGTGTGGTTGTCGGAACTCTGGCCTTCCGGCTAAATGTCCGACGAAGAAATTGACCGGAGGGTTGATCGGAGAGAATAAGGGAGATTGGATCTAGAGAGGGAAGAGAAAGGGGGAAAACACGGAGAAGAATTGAGGGAAAGTTGTGTAATATTTCATAATCTTTCCTAATTACAAATCCGCCTTTTATATGAAAGGGGGAGTTAAGTGCAAATATGCAAACCTACTAACTAATCTGTCCAGCTCAGCCTAATGACACGAACCAACCAATCAGAGCTCAGCTAGAGCTGACTCAGCAGCCAACAGTCATTTGTAAATGGAACGGCATCGTTCCATTTACTCATTTGAAAGCAACGGCAAAAACTAGTTGGACCGCTCAGATGAAGTGATCTAAGCTGATCCAACGGTGGCTGCTGCACCACATTACACGATCACACTTTATACTACCTTGCACTTTAGTCCCAATTACACGACCACACTTTACACTACAGTTCAATTAGGTCCTTACATCACAACCCTGACAAGTCCCCTGCTCTTGAAAACCAGCTTGTCCTCAAGCTTTGAAATTGAGAAACTGTGACTTCAGCTTGTAATAGTCTTCCCAGGTGGCCTCACTAGGAGATAGATTCAACCATTGAACCAAAACTTGGACAGTAGAAGAGCTGCCTTGTTTAGCCAATCTTCTTTCCGATATTGCCACAGGCTCTACCAAGAATTGGCCTTCTGCACCAACAACAGGTAAAGTAGGGGAAGCTGAATAGGATCCAATAGCCTTCTTGAGCTGGGAGACATGGAAGACTGGGTGGACTTTGGAGTGAGAAGAGAGGTCCAATTTGTAAGCCACTTTTCCTACCTTCATAACCACTCTGAAAGGACCATAGAACCTTGCTAAAAGCTTGTAATTGCTCATTAACTGCACAAAACTTTGTCTGTAGGGTTGCAGTTTAAGGAATACCCAATCTCCTACTCAAAATTCCCTCTCAGTCCTGTGTTTGTTGGCATAATTGGTCATTCTTTCTTGAGCTTTAACCAGGTTGTATTTGAGTAACTGCAGCAGCTTGGTTCTATCTCTGACAAATTATCCTCTTCAGAAATCCCAGTGTTGTTTAGCTGATGAAAATTATAATGCTTAGTGGGGTTCCCATATACAGCTTCAAAGGGAGTGAGTTGTAAAGCAAAGTGGTAGTTGGTGTTATACCACCACTCAGCTAAACTCAACCACTTTACCAACTTCTTAGGTCTGTCTCCAGTCAAACACCTCAAGTACACTTCCAAACATTGGTTTAATCTTTCACTCTGCCCATCAGTCTGAGGGTGATAAGCTGTAGTGTACCTCAGTTGAGTACCCATTAGCTTGAAGAGAGTGTTCCAAAATTGACTCAAGAATATTGTGTCCCTGCCACTAACAATAGAAGCAGGCAACCCATGCAAATTGCAAATGTTGTTGAAAAATATCAGCTATCACTTCAGCACTGTAAGGATGTGATAAGGGTATAAAATGTCCATACTTAGATAGCCTATCAATAACCACCAAAATAGCAGATTTACCCTCTGAATTTGGCAAGCCCTCCACAAAATCCATAGCAATATGTTCCCAGGGTAAGTTGGGAATTGGCAATGGCTGCGAAATACCAGGATAAGGAAGATGCTCAGCCTTCATTCTCTGACAAATATCACACTTCTGCACCCATTCTTTGACCTGCTTCTTCAATCCTGGCCAAATGAAGAGCAACTTCACCCTTTTGTATGTACCTAAAATACCAGAATGACCACCAACACCTGTGTTATGCAGTTCCTGGATTATTTTCTCTCTTAGTGTAATGTGTTCCCTCACATAAAGCAAATTATTCATCTTGATAACCCCATCCTGCAGCTTCAAGTTTGCTTGAGAAGTAGGATCAATAGCTAGTGTTGACATCTTTTCTTTAGCCCAAACATCATCCTTGTAACTATGTTTGAGCTCCTGCATCCACTTTGGAGTAATGGTAGAAATGGCTGCACATACAACATTATCAACTTCAGTAGAATTTGCTCTTCTAGACAGTGCATCTGCAACCTTATTCTCTTGTCCTTTTTTGTATTGTATCTCATAGTGGAGTCCTAGGAGTTTGGAGATCCACTTTTGCTGCAAGACAGTGGTGAGTTTCTGATCCAACAAAAATTTAAGACTATGATGGTCTGTTCTGATGATGAATTTGGCACCTTCAAGGTATGTTCTCCACTTATCTACTGCCTGTACTAGAGCAAATAATTCCTTTTCATAAGTAGATATCCCTAAATTCTTAATGGATAAAGCTTTGCTGAAGTAGGCCAGGGGTCTATTCTGCTGCATCAATACAACCCCAATGCCATCATAACATGCATCGGTTTCTATCACAAATTCTTCATTGAAATTGGGAAGAGCCAAAACAGGAGAAGATGTCATTGCTAATTTGAGTTCTTCAAATGCAGGTGTAGCTTCTGTATTCCACTAAAATCCACCCTTCTTCAATAAATGAGTTAGAGGTATAGCAATGATACCATAACCTCTCAAAAATCTCATATAGTAGCCAGTCAACCCCAGAAATCCTCTAAGCTCTTTCAATGTCTTTGGTGTTGGCCAATCCCTCATTGCTTGCAGCTTCTTGGGATCAGTTTGCAATCCTTCTTTGCCGATGATATGTCCCAAGTATTCTACATCTTCCATACAAAAATAACACTTGCTTCTCTTGGCATAGAGCTGATGATGCCTCATGATGTTGAACACCTGAGTCAAATGTTGTACATGCTTCTCCATAGATGAACTGTATACTAGTATGTCATCAAGAAATACTAATACCATCTTTCTCAAATAGTATTTGAACACTTGATTCATGAGACATTGAAAGGTGGCTGGTGCATTGGTCAATCCAAATGGCATGACTTTAAATTCATATAACCCCTCATGAGTTCTAAATGCAGTTTTGTAGATGTCTTCTTCAGCCATTTTGAATTGGTAGTAACCTGCCATGAGGTCTAACTTAGAAAAACCACTGCATCCTTGATTTCATCCATGAGTTCATCAATGACATGTATGGGAAACTTGTTCTTAATATTAATTGCATTCAAACCCCTGTAGTCCACACAGAATCTCCAAGACCCATCTTTTTTTAACCAACAGAATAGGAGCTGCAAATGGGCTAGTACTAGGCTGTATGGTCCCACTTTGTAGCATTTCCTTGACCATCTTTTCCATTTCATTTTTTTTTTTGCAAATAGGGGTACCTGTAAGGTCTAAGACATATTGGTTGAGACCCTTCCTGTAGGGGAATGTGATGATCCTGCACTCTTTTTGGGGGTAATTGGTTAGGTTCTGCAAAAATGTCTGCAAATTTCTGTAATATAGGTCTCAGGGGGGTGGTACCTCTACCACTTCTTCTACATCTGTTACAGAGTACAACTGAGCAGTGATACCTTGAAATGGTTGCTTGTATTGTTTCTGTAAGGTATTTAAATGTACTTCAGATAGGTGTCCCTCTTTAGCACTAGCAGTAAGTGTCACTGCTCTTCCTTGGTTCTGAAAACCAAAAGCTCTCTTGTTGAAGTCTAAAGAAATAGGACTTACTTCCCTAAGCCATTGTGCTCCTAGCACCAAGTCACAACCCGCCAGGGGTAATACCCTGAGATCAGTTTGAATCTTGCACTTTTCCAGTTGTATTGTGACTTGTTGACAAACCCCAGAGCTGAAAATGACACTTCCATCTGCCACTGATACTTGCATAGCCTTGGTGTCTTTTGGCACACAAGTAACTCTTCTTACAGTTCTTTGGTCAATGAAATTATGAGTGCTTCCAGTGTCTATTAAAATGTGCACTAGCTTACCATTTATGTAACCAGATATCCTGATTGTGTCAGTTCCAGTTTTTCCTGACATGGCATGTACTGAGATGCTGAGGTGGCTAGCATCCTCTTCAGGAAGTTCAGCTTTGATTTCTGTCATTTCTTGGCTGATTAGACATTGTTCCTCTTCTCCCAGATCCTCTTCATCATTTCCAATAAGTAGAAAAAGTGTTCTCTCATTGCATTTGTGTCCTGGAGTGTAGGCCTCATCACAGTAGAAGCACAATTTCTTGTCTCTTTTCTCTTTCATCTCAGCAGCTGATAATCTCTTAAAGGTCTTATTTCTGTTGTCATCCTTGAAGCCTAGTGTTGTGGTGGCTTTTGATCTCTCTCCAGTCATTACTGTGCTTGCGGTGGACTTGTGATTACCCCTCTTGTTGATGTGTTTTTCCAAGGACTCTACATGTTCTTCCTGTAACCTGGAAATAGCCTTGGTTTGTGACAGGGTCATGGGAAACAGCAGCTGTACAGCCATCTGCAGATCTTCTCTTAATCCACTTAGAAAGCTCTTGACAAAATACATCTCAGTAGCCCATGGAAACATTGCCTTAATCCTTGGTCTGAGTGCCTCAGATCTGGTTTGGTATTCAGCCACAGTGGTGTGCTGAATGAGTTTGTTAAACACCCCTAAGATGTTCTCATGACCTGGTGCATCAAATTCAATACAAACTTGCTCACAGAAGTGAGTCCATGTGATGTCCTCTAAGTGTTCAAATTCAAACCTAAACCAACATTCTGCCTCCCCTTCCACATGAAGTGACACCATGACCAACTTTTGGAAATCTTTCATAACATATATAGTGAAGTACCTTTGCACCTTAAGAAGCCATCCTAGGGGATCAGTCCCATTGAATTTAGGAAATTCATTTTTTGGCAAGGGGATGGATCCATGAGTGTAATTCCTAACACAATTGGTATGCTCCTCTTCAGGTAATTCTCTTTCCTTCACATTTCTGGCTTGTTCATGGCAGGTATAGGAGTTCTACTGTTGTCATTGCAAACTTCAGAATAAGCAGCGATTTTCTCTTTATCTCGCTGATTAGCTAACAGATTATAGCAGTTCATCATACGTTTAAACTGCTCATTGAAGTTTTTCTCCATTTTTTCTAAACTTAATTCGTCTTTCAGTTTAAACTTGAATTCATGGAATTGAGTTTGTATACCTTCCTCAACTCGGGCGAATTGGACTCGCAGGCCATCTATGGTGTCGTCTAAGTCGTTGATGCGTTCTTCAAGTACTGAAACCTTTCCATCCACCTCCATGGCTGTAAGTGCTGATTTCGAGTATTCGGCATCTAAGCGGTCCGATGTGACCAACCATGCTCTCATACCAACTTGTCGGAACTCTGGCCTTCCGGCTAAACGTCCGACGAAGAAATTGATCGGAGGGTTGATCGGAGAGAATGAGGGAGATCGGATCTAGAGAGGGAAGAGAAAGAGGGAAAACACAGAGAAGAATTGAGGGAAAGTTGTGTAATATTTCATAATCTTTCCTAATTACAAATCCGCCTTTTATATGAAAGGGGGAGCTAAGTGCAAATGTGAAAACCTACTAATTGATCTGGCCAGCTCAGCCTAATGACACGAACCAACCAATCAGAGCTCAGCTAGAGCTGACTCAGTAGCCAACGGTCATTTGTAAATGGAACGACAATGAAAGCAACGGCTAAAACTAGTTGGACGGCTCAGATGAAGTGATCTAAGCTGATCCAACTGTGGTTGCTGCACCACATTACACGACCACACTTTATATTACCTTGCACTTTAGTCCTAATTACACGACCACACTTTACACTACAGTTCAATTAGGTCCTTACATCACAACCCTTACAGTGGTTGGTTAATTATTTATTCATCCTCTATTTTGGCCGAGTATTTTGTATATGTGATTTGCTTTATACTATTTATATGCAAGTTTTTTCTCGGAAGAAAAAGAATATATGATGATTAGAGTAAATTATGGGTCTAAGTATAATTTTCGGAGAAAACTATGGGTCTAATTATGAATTATATTAGGTTCATCTTTTTATCACATGCCTTAAATAAGATTTTTGTTACCCAATGGGTTGACCTGGTGGGTGAGCTTTGGGGCTTAAAGGATTTGCTCCTCTCGGTTCAAACCCTACGACGATTAACCATTAAGCTACAGGATCTCGTGAATTTAATCGAGGTGCACACGCAAAAGTTGGCCCGAACACCACATTTATTTAGAAAAAATTGATTTTTGTTTCAAACAAACTGTGATTATATGTACCACTCCGTCTCACTTGAAATGCACAATTTGGCTTTTTCACCCGTAACTGAATCACTTTGGACCCGGTGATTTTGGATCGTTAAACGATGTAATTTTTCGATAATTTTTTTAGGTCTTGCAAAATAAGAGTTACTCTCCAACACTATGAATAAATTATTTAAAAATTGTAAAATTTTGCTATCCAAATTTCCGAGTCAAAATGACCAAGTGAATAGTGTTAAAGTCCAAATGGTGCAAAAAGAGGTGGGAGAGAGAGATTACTTTTTGAAATAGCCGTTCTCTCGTCCAGAACACAAAAGTACTTGTAATCAACAGTAATATTTTGTCCAGAAAGCAAAAATGGCAATGGACTCTTGGTCAATAGACTGGTCTCTGCAGACTGCAGAGCTATAGCCCAAGTTATAATGACATGATTTATTTTACCCACCCACTACCACAACCTTATCTCAAACCCTACCCGTCTACAGCCACTCATTTTTTACAGAAATGATAGAGAGAAGAGGAAGAGAAGAAAACTGCGAGAGAGAGAGAGAGAGAGAGCAGAGTCGCCGGTGGTAGTGAAAGACGACGGACGGGGGCGGTGGAAGACGACGGCGGCTCTGGCGTGGAAGACGGCGGCGGCGCTGGCGGTTGTAGACGACGGCAACAACGGAATTACACTCCTCCGTCGGTCTGAACAGGTGAGTACTTTCTCTCTCTCTCATCTCCTAAATCTTTCCAGTTGACTTTTATAGTCGCTCTGAGCCGGCATTTTTTTAGCACCGGTCAAATAAATTAAAGTCGTCGTCAAATAAATCACCGGCTTAAGTGACCAATGACCCTTTTTTTTAAGAGAACCAATGACCCTCAAAGTCAATTAAAGTCAATTAGGAAGCTCTATTTGTAATTGTAATTGAACTCACATAGTTCAATTACAATTTCTCTTTGGGAAAAAAATTGTTTGCCACATTGTGGATAAAATTCCACCCAAATGAACCAATTTGTTTAACATAGTACTGCATCGCAAAATGGAAGGATTTATAAATTTTAATTGGTTGTAGTGATCCAAAAGAGAGTTGGAAAGTGACTTGTTTATTCAGTTGAATGAATATTTTAAGTTGTTGATGTTTATTATTTTGACGACAAATAGCCAAAATTTGCTAAGCAAAACCATCCATATTTCTCCCGTGCCAATCAAGATAACATGGAAACAGAAAACTTATAGCATTTGCATTCAAACACATTCTAGCAAGAGTGTGTATTACTAAATGTCCTAAATGTTACTAAGTGATCTCATATATATATATTTTTTCTTTGTAGGTACTTCCTTAAGGCATTGAAAGCTATCTCATGCTATTGCAATGTCTTATAGCCGTGACAGCCGTTCCCAACCACCAGAGGTATGCACGCACTTATAGCTTCTCTTCTAGATTTCTAAGGTTACACTTAAGTCCCAATGTTATATTTCTAGTTTGTGGGGTGAAAAGTAGAGTTCAAATATTGGTGTGAAACATGTATTTCAGTTACTTTGTTGACTACATTGAAATCTAGATGAATTGGGAATTAGATACTCGATGGCCGCACTGAAACTAAAGTCGGATTCGACTAAAGAAATAGTTGGATTTTTCACAGTTTTTATTGGTTAGAAGAATATACCTCGTCGGAGCCCTTGTTTATTTTTTAGTGCGGCTGGTGATTGCCTGTTTGATTAATCTGAGCGAGGCTCGCAAATTTGAAGTGTTAATAATGGTTATTGTTAAGGCTACTATGGAAAAAAAGTTAGGGTTGGCACTTGGAGTTCTTATGCTGTAGATTATGTTTTGAGTATGTAGGTCGGGACTATTTTCAGGAAAAGTGGTTCTACTATTGATTATCTTTTGGTTCAAATAGATAAGGTTGGAGAGTTCGTCATGTTATCAGAGTGGTAGCCAAGACAACTTGACCTCGGGGTTATGATCTATGATTTTCAAGGTTGTTTGATTTGCATCACTCACACTATACCTTCTGTGATATTTTATTTTGGAGAACTTGCAAATGAGGGTGGATGATTGATGCATCTTTCCTTTTAATGTCACAAGGTCCTTTCTAGAACCACTGGAGGATAAGAACGGTAGAATTTGAAGCTTGATTTGAGGGACATTTTCATACTATGTTGGTTCAATGTGTCGGGGGGGGGGGGGTAAGAACGTAATTATCATGGGACTAAGATGCTTCCCAATGAGATGTTTCAGCTAAGGCAGACCTATATGATAGTTCAAGATCTAAACATAGTTTGGTTGAGTCTATTTTTATGGTGTTGAGATTGGTTTGTCTTTTATGAGGATAAGAGTTTTTTGATTCACCTACGTACTTCAGATGTTTCTATAGCCTATATCTTGGTTTGGTGTAACACGTAAGAGAGGGAGAGAGAGAGAGGGAGATGAATAAGATTGTTTTTTCGAACTTCGATGAAATTCATCAAGTTTTGTATATTCTGACTCCTGAGAATCATAAAAAGATGAGAGATTGATGTAATGTGTGATGTGCTCCTTCTGTTAGAAATGAGCTTGACTAGTGGTGGTCTTTGTATGGTATGGTACTGTCCAGTTACAACGACTTCACAGTGGTGAAAAAAAAGATCAACATGCTACTTCTATAAATACAATTCCCCATCTATTTGATCTAGTACGACTTACAGCAGCTGGTTTACACCCTTGAGCAAGGTAGAAATTCTCAGTTACTATAGTAATGAATATAACTTTATGAATACACAGTTGAAAGTTTGATACTGCATCTTTCAATGGGCCTGGTGAAATTCTCATAACTACAGAAATCAACATGACCTTCTAGGTCAGATTATCTTTTCAAATTGAGTTGAACAATTTTGGTAGGTCCAATCTATAACACGATCAAAGGAAGTGTCATTTCCTTTGATTATTCATCTCTTCTGGCCGGATTTTTTAAAACGAAATCGCTTCTTATTTAACATGTGTTACACACACTCCACATGTATTACACACACTCACGTATTACACAATACGTGGGTGCTCGAAAATAATAATTAACCAACCACACCTATTACACACACTCCACATGTAACAAAATCAAGTGTTCTTCACATTAAAGAAAAAAGTCAGGTTTCTAATGCACTATAGTGCCCAAAAAACAAAATACCACACTGTCCGTTGTGATTCAGGTTTACAACGGACCCCGTTAGTGGTATATATGAGAAAGAGAGAGCTGGAGGTTGATTAGACAAAAGATCTGAGATGATAGGGTTGAAAATCAAGAGAGATAGAACTTACTGAAGCAGAGAGGCTGTTGCGGCTGCCTTCTGCTAGGTCAGAAGATGAAATAAGAAGCGGAGGAAGAAGTGATTTTGTTTTAAAGAATCCCGGGCATGACCTTGCTTTATATAACAAATTAGGACCGTTGACTTTAAAATGACTTTTAAACCATTAGATCAAATGAATCTGAGCCCTTAAATCGCACCCAATTATGGAAATAAATTTTGAAAAAAAAAAAATTAAGGAGCATTTTTAAAACTTTTACAATTCCAGCAAATATAATCAGCAGGATACTCACTTCGTCTCTCTACTCTCTCTCACTTAGACTGTTTCTTTAGACCATCCACAATGGTGGGTGAGCCCTCCCCCTCCCGTCCCACCTCAAACCCACTAATAATACTCCAAATATTTACAATACTACCCTTACCTCCAATAGTCAGAACACTATTCAACCCCTCTTATTTTAAACGATTACCTACAACCCATTACACCAATTGTTTAACAAACAAACAAAACAAAAAGGTACATAACACACCCACATGGCCCACCAAAGAGGCGCACCTATGGGCTTCAATCCGCCCTCGCCTCTTTCACCTCTGTTATGTGCCCACTCCAAAGCCTCACACACCGTTGGAGACGCTAATCAGGGGACGCGGGTTAGCCCTTCACCACGACTGCCGACAGTCTTAGGAGAAGCCAGACAGACAATTGAAGCAGTAGAGAAGGGAAGAGGCAAGAACCAAACCACCCAACTACTAGTGGCTCGCCAACCACATCGTCGTTGCCGCCTGACCTTTAGGCGTCGACCACCTGCTCGGATTCCCCCGCCTCCAGCACTTTCTATCGCTTCCTTTTCTGCCGCAAATCGAAGACGTTCTTCTCTTGATCTCCTTCATTCTATTTGCTTCATCCATTATTTAGTGATTGCCCCAATTGCAAAACACTCACATTCTCTCTCACCGTTTTCAGATCTAATAGACATTAAAGCGTCTATTTCTTGCTTCTGTAGCTGCAACCTCGGCAAAAGTTAATTTAATCTCTTTCTTTAAACTTACAGATTTTACAATGAGTTTCATCTGTTCAAATATTTGTTGGCTATGTTCCCTTTCGACCTTCCCTTGCAGAGGTTCATGTTTTTAATTCTGTGTTCTTTGACTAGGTTTAGATTTTAATTATGTGTTCTTTGAAGAGGTTAAGGTTCTAATACTTTAATTATGTGTTCTTTGAAGAGGTTAAGGTTTATAATTTCATTGGATGACGAATTTCATGTTCAGGTGTCAACAACACTATTCTGAATGAACTGTGAAATTGGTTGCCTGAATGAGGCATTGATGTATGTTTATGTAAAGGAAACAAATATGTTGCCTCTACAGAGAAAGAATACTATGAAGCTTATTTCATAGTATTATTTCATGTAAAGAATACTGTGAATACTATGAAGCTTATTTCATGTCCTATGTTTTGTTAAAACCTATTTAAATTATATTCTGATTCAACAGCATGATGCGGGTTGCTATGTGTGATGGAGATGGAGCTGGAGCCGGAGCACAGTGTTGATAAAGGGAAAATGTTATTTACATTCTCGAAGCATTAGAGGAGCTGGAAATTGTGCCCGGAATGCCACATCAACATATTGTTGTATACGATAGTTCGGCTCCACGTTCACATCATAGTATATTGGTCTCCCTCCCTTAACATCCTGAATATGCTCACCAACGGTGCGGCCAAAATGCAATAAATCAAGCATACCAAGATTTTTCTTTCCACTAAACCTTAACTTCGGATGTAGGAACACGTTATGCAGGGCCGTATTTAGTTTTAGAGAATTTTCCCAACCTTGTGTCCAAGTCAGTGTCCTCATTCTCAGACTTATCCTGAATTTCGTCCAAGCAGGCGCGTAAGCATACTCTCTCCACGATCGTGGATAGAACTCAACACGCCTTTTCCAGAACCAAAAACTGGAATGATACACATTTGATGCAATCATCCATACTTTCTTAGTAGAGTTCAATGAACACATGAGTAGCTGCAAATTATGAATGTCAGCCGCATATGCGCGCCGCAAAATGGGCATTATAGTCTTGAAAATTAGACCACACAAGTCTTGTACGCCCCCAACCATACTAGCATCACAATTACAATCCCTAGGTATTATGACTATCTTAACCAAAAAGACATATCTTGGCCCTCCACATATCTTTTCTCGAAACAAAGTCCATAACTACTCGGCTGTCCTAAGCCTCCATGACACCTTCCCTCATTGAATTTCAGAAAAGACTGCTCCCAGCATGCCCTCCACAACATCTCATATATCCTCTTTTGGCCGCACCTCACCCAGATCTCTGAAAGTGGCATCATGCCAAGCTTTACCTCCAAATTATTTTCTAAATCAGTCCTCTAAATTTTTGTCATAATGTAGAACACCAAGGACATGTTTTCCATCTTCAGAGACATTATGAATGGTGCATACTCTGCCCTTATGTTGAGTATGCACCATTCAGAATGTCTCTGAAGATGGAAAACATGTTCTTGGTGTTCTTCATTATGACAAAAATTTAGAGGACTGGTTTAGAAAATAATTTGGAAGTAAAGCTTGGCATGATGGCACTTTCAGAAAGCTGGGTGAAGTGCGGCCAAAAGATGAAATAGGAGCTTTTGTGGATGGCATGTTTGAAGCAATCTTTCTAAAATTCAAGGAGGGAAGGTGTCATGGGGGCTTAGGACTGTTGAGTTGTTATGGACTTTGTTTCGAGAAAAGATATGTGGAGGGCTAAGATATGCCTTTTGAGGTTAAGGTAGTCATAATACCAGGGATTGTGATGCTAGTATGGTTGGGGACGTGCAAGACTCGTGTGTTCTAATTTTCAAGACTATGATGCCCATGTTGCGGTGTGCATATGCGGCTAACATCCAGAACTTGCAGCTACTCATGGTTTCATTGAACTCTACTAAGAAAGTTGTGGATGATTTCATCATATGTGCTTATCATTCCAGCTTTTGGTTCTGAAAAAAGCGTGTTGAGTTCTGTCCACGATCGTGGAGAGAGTATGCTTACGCGTTTCTTCGACAAAATTCACGATAAGTTCGAGAATGAGGACACTGACTTGGGAACAAGGTTGGGAAAATTCTCTAAATCCATATACAGCCTTGCATAACATGTTCATACATACGAAGTCAAAGTTCAGTGAAAAGAGAAATCTTGGCATGCTTAATTTATTGCATTTTGGCCGCACCATTGGTGAGCATATTCGGGATGTCAAGGAGGGAGATCATATACTATGATGTGAACGTGAAACTAAATTATCGCAGACCGATGTGGCATTCCGGGCACAATTACCCAGTCTGTTCTTGCCAAGATGCGTGTATGCCTCACATGGTAAAATTCTTGTGGTATGTGAACCTCTCAATTCTAGTATTAAGTTATGGTAGGATGATGATTGTATTTAGCATCTCTAATATCGATACTTGGATGTTCATTTTTTTTTTGCGAGTTTCATTTTGTTTGCATAGGAAAAGCCACCTATGGTTTGAGTGAGTTAAGTTGTAAATGCACATCTGTGCATAAATAATCTTGCATTATGAGTGAACCCCAATAGAATTGCTGGATTTCACACAGGTAGTAAAATGGATTGCCATTTGCGTTTCTTTAGGTGATTTCTGATTGATTAGTTCCTCATTATGTGTAGATGCTTTGGGATTGTCTAGTCAGATTGCATGTAGCATCTTCTTGCCTAGTAGGCTTATCCATGTTGTTTCTTGAAATTTGTGATTTTTGAACATCATGGAGCATATCGGCGTCATTGTTTTTTAAATTTTAGAGTTGAACGAGAAAAAACGAGTTTCGTTGATGCTTCCCACATTTCGTTGAGAAAACCCCAGTTTTTAAACTTTACTATTACAGAAGTATCAAACATCTTTTATACTTCCCGCTAGTTGCTGCTATGCCAGCTCATTAATCAATTTCTAACTTAAACCTTCAGTTTCCTCTTTTACACATACATCCCCTAAAAAAGAAATAGAAAAAATTGCATTTTTCTTGTTTTATTAATGGCCCCCTCAAGATGGACAGTCCCATCTTGCTAAGTAGAAACTGAAAGACATTGGGAGACACTGCTTTGGTGAGAATAGTGGCAATTGGCCAGGTATGGGACCGAAATTGATAACCCGACAAGACACAATACAACACCCGGGAAAACACTCCGAACCCTGAACATGCTTGAAAACTATGTATCCGAAGCTACTTGCACCCGTACCTGACCTGTTACTCATACCAAACCTGCACTTTTCTATAGAAGAATCATTTGATCAAACCGAAGTCCCAAGTTTTCAGAGCCATAAAATTCTTGTGTTATCTTCATGGATATCCATTGCGATTGCCAGTGGGGATTCGACGCTGCGTAGCTCATCGAGACCGGGATTTTGGCTGGCCATGAGGTTGGCGATTTTTCGCTCAGCGCAGCTAGAGCTTGTATGGGCCTAACTGACGGTCGATTGCTGAGTTTCCTCGGAGTGTTCGGGAGTGTAGACTTGCGATGTAGTGGTCCAAAGGGTTGTAAGGCGGGACGCCCTGGTTTCCTAACCGCGATTGTGGGAGTTCCAAGTCCACGTGTGACTGAGGAATGAGATGGATGCAGTTTGACTAGGGTATAGGCGTCGAGAGTTTTGCAGGGCATTGTCGACAGACGCGCCTACTCCCGGGTGTGGAGGCGGGGGTAGGAGAGCAGTGCCTGGGGTTGACAACCATATTGTAGTTTGTATGGCTGAAACTTCTCGAGCGAGCTGATCGCTCTTTTGGGTGTTCGCAACCATTGCTTCGTCCATATATTGTTCCGTTTGGTTAATTTGGTTATGCATGGTGGTGTTTAAAGTCTGAAGAGCTGCTAGGTGGTGTTTTGGGGATTTTGAGAGAGGATCTCCGAAGGCGTTGCTTCCGATTGACGCCATCCATGGTCATGCGATCCGATCTGGGTAACTTGTTGCTTGATTGGTTTGATATCTTTCACGTCGAGTTCACAAAAATATATATGAGGGAATGGATTAGTACGTAGATGGAGCTTAATCCCTTGTGCTCAAAAATACAGATAATCTAGAGCTAAAAAACTTAACTAGTACAAAAATGGGTAAAAAGCGAGAGAGATAGAGGAAATGGTGGAACTAAACAGTACTTGCTACTGTGGAGAGATAGGTTGTTTGACAGCATCAGTACAAAATCGGCTAAATTGTATCGCAGGTACCCATATTTTGCAAAATCGAGCAAGTGGGTACCCGAATTTCAAAATCGAGCACCATAGGTCCCATATTTTGGATTTTCGAGCAAGTGGGTACCCTTCCGTTAACTTTCTTTTAATATTGGACTGAAAATTATAAAAAGACCTTTGTATCACTTACTTTCACCTCCAATTATTTTTAAAATACAAGTTTTACTAAAATCTAAAAAAAATTTAAAAAATAAATACATTTTTAATTCAATAATTTGATGGCCATGTTTGGCTAAACTAGATTTTAGGATAGAATAATGAAATTTTGAAAAATAATCTGACCCGTTTGGCTAAGCAAGATAGATTTTATGAATTTTTGAATTATCCGGATCCACGTACTCTAAAAACCAGATCCAGTTATTTTAAAAACATTTTAGTTGACAAAGTGCATAACCGGATCCGGGTAGGACCCGGCCGAACACAAATGAACCAATCAGGAAGGGACACATTAGCAAACCACCAAGGCGGATCCGGGTCGGACCCAATCGGATCCGGGTCGGACCCAGCCGGATTCGGGTCGGACCCTGCCGAATCCGGTTCATCTTCTACAAAATCTGGATTTTTAGCTAGATTTTGGATAATCTATCTATCCATCAATCTAGCTTACCCAAACGAGCCCGATATATGCAAGATAATGCAATATATTTAATCAAAATTACATATTTTTACATCATTTCAAGATATGAAATATGTTTTTATTAACATATATCCGTCAATTTATTTAACAGTTTTTTAAACAAAAATCTCAAAACTTCATAATTTCACATGTATTTTTTAATAAAACAATAACATACAAGTATCTTTATGCATTTTAACAACTGTCACAAGAGTTGACACCTGACATTCTTGAGTAGCTTTTTATTGTAATGATTTGTATTTTTCATGCAAATGTAAAAGAGACTATTGTATTGAAATGTACAAAGATACTTGTAAGTTATTGTTTTCTTAAAAAATACATTGAAATTGTGAAATTTGAGATTCTTTTTAAACACTATTAAATAAAGTTAAAAGACTTTAAGATTGACGGATATGTGTTATCAAAAACATATTTCGTATCTTGAAATGATGTAAAAATATGTAATTTTGATAACATATATTGCATTATCTTACATATATCAAATTAGTAAATTAATATTTTATTTTATTTTCCTTCCAATATTAACGGAAAGTTAACGGAAGGGTACCCACTTGCTCGAAAATCCAAAAATAGAACATGTGGTGCTTGATTTTAAAATTTGGGTACCCACTTGCTTGATTTTAAAAAATATGGGTACCTCTGGTGATTTAGCCAAAATAATCTGACGGTGAATGACGAAATGTACTGTCCTATTTATACTAGTCAGACTAGGGCAACCAATTGGTGACACGTGGTCGTAACGACTCATGACCCATTATGAGGCGGCATACCCTAAATCCTTGGTACTGTCACGTATGACGCTAGACCTAGTATAAAGAAGACGGTAGAATAAGTCGGCTCCACATCAACTATGGTTCGTATCTGGGACTGATCCCACATGCGACGGGCCTTATTCCAGCTTCCAAACCCCTGGCTCCCGTGGCAGGTGATTAGATGCGAGTGATCCTGTCTCATGGTCCCCCTAAGTGCGATATGGTATTATATGGTGCTTCTAGAGCACAATTGTGGGGACACCTGTAGGCTGCTGATGGATTCGCGTGGCAGTGCCCCGGTGCTACATTCTTCCCTGTCTGCAATAAGTAAGTAAATAAATGCTTAAGTTCTTATTCTACAGCTTTATTCTTCTTTATTAACCTCTTTGGGAAGATTTGTCTCAATACTCTGCTGGGTTGGTTTCGGTTCCCACCGCGTCACGAGTTCTGTGAACCATATTATGCGAGTCCCGTACACTGCGATGTATCTTCTGAAGAAACATGCATTGCCTCTCCGTGTTACATTCCCAAAACACCAAAGACAATTGAAGAGGCTGACTTCACTATTTCATATCCATTCTGTAGGGAGATTAAGCACCGCAAAAGGAGCGCAAACCATAGTATGATTTGTGACACCCATTTATCCAAAAAGGTCAACCTTATAAGTTAGGGTCCAAATTATATTATATTAACCTTTAACATCCTGCCAACAATACCGATGTGGGACAATCCACCGTTCACACATGATACCCAACACCTACTTCAGTTAACCATAAATTGTTTGGCCATCTTAGTAGACTGCTATTGCATAATTGGTCACAACGTGTTACTACTTTAGATCTCCAACCTTGGTGAAGAAGTCTGGCAAGTGTTTCTTAGAGTCACAACCTGTTACTAATTTAGATTTGTTATGTGGTCGTTCTAAGGGAGTAGAAGTCCTAAGTTGCATGTTTGAAATGGGGAATGCACTTTTCACAGTTTGTGCTGTATTCAATGCTACTTCGGAGAGGAATGGAGAGCTTAGTCACGTGGAAGACTTATTCATGGTGGAGATATAATTTTTATCCACGATTGAGGCAGGAGAAACTGCATAACGAACACTAATTATGCGGAATTGTACTTGAGAGACATAATCTCTCTCTTCTGAAAGTCTTCCTGCTTTAATATATTTATCCTCAAGTCATGGGAATATTTCGATACATTTGTTTAAAGATGAAAACAATGGTACTCGAGCTAATTTTTATCTATTTTGACTGTATGGTCAATTATGAACTAGAGGCTTGAAAGATTTACTCGTCCAGGAAAATAAAGGTAATTACAGGGTTGCTTCTTGTGTTATTCATCGTCTTTTGATTAACCTTATTTATAAACAAATTTAAACACTTCGGTTACTGGTTTCTCCTGCAGATCCTACAGTCAAGGACCAAGGGATGTCAGTACTAAAAGCCAGTATAATCTCAGCTTATTGTAGACATCTTTTTCTTTCCCAGAATCTGGAGAAAGCAGTAATCTCTCTCAGTATTGGAAGAACCACTGTTTTCTCATATGGTGAAGTTCGTGATGTGACTCTGAACTCTAGGGTATCCTCAAAGATTGGTCAAGGGTCTTATGGGTTGGTTTACCACGGAGAACTACCAGAAAACTGTAAAGTAGGAGAAAGTTTACATCTGCAACTGAATACTTACAATGCGTCAATACCTAAAAGTTTAGACTGCCCACAGCGTATATATATGAAATAAACAAGGAATCAATTTCATTTCTATTGATGAGTTATTTAGTTTCTTCCAGATTATACTAAGGAGGACAAAGGCTTCGTTATCAAATTACTTACCACCAAAGGTATGGCATTGATCCTGCTTATGATTTTAGCTGTAATACCTGAGGCATGCGTGATGGTAGAAAATGTATCATTTCAAGGTGTTGAGACGATACAAGTTTAAGCAGCTGCAACCTATTAGTTCATCATATAAAACATATAATGGTTATAAGTTATGAGGAAGAACATTCTGATAGTTCTATTGCTGCATTTGATCTTTGTTGTGGAGGATTATGGCGTGGACCAGTCGTGGGATAAGATGTCAGCAGCTGCACAGCTTAAGTGTTGGTGGGTCATTTTGTGAAGTGTTTCCTTCAGCATATTTCAAGAATAGCTAAGAATCATTTTGGCACAGTCAGGAAAATAAGTGACAGAAACTTTTGCTTCAGTCCAGATGAAATTCGTTACGCAACAAAACTGTTCTATTAAACTTTCATTACGAAAGAACCCTTCTGCCAGTAACTCTTGAGAAAATTGAAGTTTCAGATAGCAAGTCCATAGGAGCACTGATCACAGGGTGAGTTGAAGTAGTAGAATTTGATTAATAGAACCATCATGACAAAATTTGGAACTGGCTGTTTGCTTATGGCAATAGTGTCGAAGTTGATACAGTTACAGCAGACTTAGTTGTCTTGAAACTACTCAAATTGACACAGTATTAAGAGAAAAGAACTAAATCTCTCAAATTGATTACTTTGATTATACACATTGAATTCATGGATAGACAGTACTATCGGATGACATTAAATTGACTCTGTAGCTCTAGAGGGTTACTTGTTACATTCCTTACAGTGCATGTTAAAGAAGCGAACACGGACTGAAAAGTGAGTTTTTAGTTTAAGTCATACATTTGGCTCACACTTGGTTACACAACCGTGACCACTTTGATCTAATTGTGGCAACTTCACATGGTGTAAATTAACATACAAACTTATTGCAAAATTCTTTAGCTTATTGTCTCATCGACAAATCACTGTATACCACTGGAGTGACAAGTAGCACTAATGTCTTTTGCTGTCATTAACTGTTCAATTGGAGTATTTTGTTTGTCATGCCCCTCGTCATCATTTCTGAACTGTATGATTTTTTTTTTTTTTTGCTTTGTCGGAAATAAAAACACAAACAAGAACCAGAATTACATGCCCCCACTGGGGCTAACCATGTCTCTAACCACAAGACTAACTAAGTCATCTGGTGCATTCTCCATAACAACAAGAATTTCATTTTGGTTTCTTCCTTTCTTGGCAAGTGCATCTGCCACAGCATTCCTTTCTCTTGGCACCTTGCTGATCTTGCAACCACAGCCTTGGAGGAGTGTGTTGATTTCCTGGATAATGCTAGAGAATAAGTGATCATCCTCCTTCTTTTGGATAGCCTCAATAGCTTCCTGGGAATCAGACTCAATGGACACATCCACCAAGTTCATCTGATGAATGAGGACAAGTCCTCTATGGATATCCCTGAGCTCAGCCTCCAGAACAGAGCTGTAGCCAATGCTTCCCATATAGCCTTTGATCCATTGACCTGTCTCATCCCTCAGCACACCTCCATAGCCAGCTATGCCATTCTTGCCTTTCCTGCTACCATCAGTATTTAGCTTGATTTTCCCTGCACAAGGAGGACACCCCTTATCAGTGGTATCATTCCCTTTAGACAAGAAAGCCTCTTCAATCTCATAGGCCAGCAGATTAGCATTATAAACTCTCACATTCAGTGGGGAGCTTTTCTGGTTGAAGTAAAAATTATTTCGATTTAACCAGATAGCCCAAAGTCCACTAATGAAGAGTAATTTATGCTTATAATTGTGTGAAGTATCCTTGAGATTGACATTGAACCATCTCTGAAAATCTGAGATCATAAGTTGGGAATTCCACTGAGGGGGAAACATCATTGTCCAAAAGTCTTTAACTTTAGGACAACTTCTAAAAATGTGGTTCAAATCCTCACTAATCCCAGGGCAGTGAGGACAAGAACCATCATTAGTGAGGCCTCTAAGAAGCCTCTGATGATTAGTAATAAGTTTTCCATGTTTAATTTTCCAAACAAAAATAGAGAATTTCATAGGCATTTTGATTTTCCAAATCCAATTCCAGTTCTCCTCTTGATGTATCTGAGGAGACAAAGCTTCATAAGCTGAGGCAGCAGTGAACATACCATTACCATTCTTAGCCCAACACATCAAATCCTTAGTGTTAGGGTTAGGAGAAATGGTTTTTGCATGTATAGAATTCAGGACCTCCACAGAAACAATGTTACTGAGAATGGAGGTGTCCCAATTTCTATTATCATCAATTAACATATCAACAGTCAGCTTAGCATCAAAGATAATGTTGCGAAATTTCTCTTGAAGGGAAAAATCTCCCAACCATCTGTCATTCCAAATAGAGATGTCTTTACCATTACCCAACTTCCATTGGATATTATTAGCAATAAACTTACCAGAATCCACAATGGCTTTCCAGGTTCTGGTGCCACTTTTTTTCCTTGGCCAATTGAACAGATTATGATTATTGAGATATTTCTCTCTAAGGCATTTAACCCAGAGACAATCCTTCTGAGTGAGAACTTTCCATCCAAGTTTAGCCATAAAAGCTTTGTTTTGAGTTTCCATGACCCTAATGCCAAGGCCACCATAGTCTTTCTTGGTACAAACAGTAGCCCAATTCATAGCATGGATTTTTTTTTTAGTACTAGTATCACCCCAGAGAAAGCTCCTGTTAATTTTATTAAGGTTCTTACAGATGCTAACAGGCAGAGATTGAGTGAGCATACTATAAATTGGGATAGCTGTATTGACTGCCTTTATGAGGGTCAACCTACCTCCAACTGAGAGCATAGCTGACTTCCAACCAGCTAACCTGATGTGAGCCTTTTCCAAAATGTGACCATATTTAACTTTGCCAATTCTTTCATGATTCAGATTAATCCCTAAATAGGTGCCCAAATTACAAGTAATGGGGATACCTAGATTGTGAGAAGTAACCAAGGCAGTAGAGTTTCTAATATTAGGGGAGAACAAAATTCTGGACTTTTGCAGATTAATCTTTTGCCCAGAAAGGCCACAAAAATCTTCCAACACTTGTTTAATAAAGTGACAAGAGACACTGTCAACTTCAGAGAATAAAAGCATATCATCACCAAATAAAGATGAGTAATGGGAGTGCTAATCTTAGCAATTTTAAGGCCTTTCCATAAACCCTGAGCTTCCACTTGGTTTATCATGCTAGAGAATCTTTCAAGGCAGAGGACAAAGATATAAGGAGAGAGGGGATCTCCTTGTCTTAGACCTCTTTGAGGAGTAAAGAAAGGTAAAGCTTCCCCATTCCAAAGAACACTGTACTGCACAGAAGTGATGCAGCTCGTAATGAGAGAAATGGTACTGTGATCAAAATTAAAAGCATGTAGAGTATCCTGGATAAAGGTCCAAGATAGTCTATCATAGGCCTTCTCAAGGTCAATCTTGATAATCATGGCCCCTTTTTTCCCTTTCCTTTTATTTATGGTGTGGATAATTTCTTGCACCAAAATGATATTATCACAAGTAGTTCTCCCAGGAATAAAGCTACTCTGATTGGGAGAGATGATAGTGTCCATAAGGGATCTTATTTTGTCAACCAAAATTTTAGAAACAACTTTATAGGACACATTACACAGTCCAATAGGTCTAAATTGCTTTATAGTGTCAGGATGAGAGCATTTAGGAATAAGGGAAATAAAGGTTTGATTCAAATTGCTAGGCATAATAAGAGACTGAAAAACATGAAGCACAGAATCACAGACCTTATCTCCCACAGTGTCCCAACAGTTGATAAAAAACCCAGAATTGAAACCATCTGGGCCAGGGGCCCCATTTTTGTTGATAGTTTTCATGGTCTTGAGGATCAGAGAACTATCCACAGAGGAACAAATGCTTAGAGCATCCAAATCAGAAAGAGCTTTAACTTTAAAGTTATATAAAATATCAACCACATAAGAAAGGCCATCATCAGAGTAAAGCTCAAGAAAGTAATCATTAACATGTTCCTTAAGCAAATCAGGATTATCAATCCACAATCCAGACTCATTTTTAAGCAGAGAAATGTTGTTCTTTCTTCTTCTAGTAATGGTAGATAGATGAAAAAATTTAGTGTTCCTTTCACCTAGAGTGATCCATTTAATTCTGGACTTTTGATGCCAGAGGGTTTCCTCTTGGGCAAGAACAGAGTTAATTTCTTTAACAAGTTGCTTCTCAAGAAGGAAAAGCTGATTGTTATACTTCTTGCTAAGACTTCTTTGGATGCCACTAATACGAGCAAGTAAATGTCTTTTTCTTCGAAAAATATTCCCAAAATCTTCTCTGTTCCATTTGAGAAGAGCTGTTTTAATAGCATCAAGATTATCAGAAAGAGTGACATTGGTATCCCAGTTATCACAGATAATAGATCTAAACTTAGGATGATCCAACCAAAAGTTTTCAAAGCGAAAAGGTTTCACTTTAGGAGGAGAGCTCATACCTTGGACATCCATAAGCATTGGAGAGTGATCAGAATAAGTTCTTGGCAAACAGGTTACCAGACTATTCGGATATGCCACTTTCCATTCCATGTTGCAGAGAGCACGGTCCAATCTTTCTTGGGTATTAGCTAACCCCTCCCTGCTGTTAGTCCAAGTCATAGCAGGACCACAACTACCCAGATCCATGAAGTTGCAATTATTCACATTGTTGCTAAAAGCAGTGTTCTTTCTAATGGAATTAGAATGTTTGAAACTTCTTCTTTCAGAGTCACCAGTAAAGTCATTAAAATCTCCTACAAGGATCCAAGGGTCCCTTATAGAGCTAGACTTAGTTTTGAGATCCTCCCAAAGGGATTTTCTCAGAATCTCATGGGGGCTAGCATAAACAGCAGACATAATGCAATCAACAAAGTTAATTTTAGTAACTTTAACATGAATTGCCTGAGGATGGCTCTCCAAATGAGTAACAGTGAGAAGGAGAGGGTTCCACAAGAGCCAAATACCCCCAGATCTCCCTATAGGATCCAAGTAGAGCTTCTCTGTAAGACCTTGGTCAGCAAAGAAGCTACCCATGTCATCAAGCTTAACTTTGGTTTCCAACAAAATAGCCAATTCAATCTTATGGTTGATCTTCAAATCACGAAAAGTACTCTTAAAAACTTTGTTTTTTGCCCCACGGCAATTCCAAAACAGAAAGTTGGTTGTGTCTAACATATCAAACGTTGAGTTAAAACGAAAGCTACCGGCTCTAGCAATGCCCACCAAGCGTTTCTTGGTTCCCTCCCTTGAGTCCCAGTTCATTACCTCCACTCCTGTCATGAATGGATCCTCCTCCTCGCTCATAATCTTGTATACCTTCACTTCTGTGTTCTCCATCAGCCAAGGTGACTCCGCCACTACCGCTCCTTTCGTCTTTCTTCCCATTAGGAATTGAACTCTTTCCTTCCCCACCCTCCTTGTTTCTGTGTCGATTAGCAGCATTGTAGGGTGAAGAATTTCTTCTACTGGATCGACTGATCTTGCCGTGAGAGCTGTTGACACCAAAATTTTGTTCATTAGAGATATTAGAGCTAAAAGGAGAGAGAAGGGGAGGGGGAATGAAAATAGAAGAAATAACAAGGGATTGATCAGATTGAGTCAATAAAGAAGGAGATCGAATCGTCGAAGCACTGGAATCGCTAGGGTTCTGTTCATCGAACATAGTAGCTTTTCCTTTATCGAGATTCGCTAGACGAGCCTGGGAGATATCATTCATCACAGGAGAATCAAGATTCATCACATGACTGTTCAAATTTGGGACTTTTGGGTTCTGGTGCAGAGAATCCAAGAGAAGAGGATTAGGGTTCCCTACTCTGTATGTGTTTCTTCCCCTTCCTCTCTCAGAGGTGTGTTTGTTTAGGTTCATATCCACCGTAGGATGGCGATCCTTGTCGCAATGATTAATGACCGTACGATCGGCCACCTCATTAATCTGATCACCACTTGGGCTCTTAGCATTGCTATGGGCCATATGATGACTTTGGGCTCGGCCCGTACGGTGATCACTATTCTCATAATTCTTATCAGGCTCTGGATTATTTGTATCCAAGCCCACATTGAGTTTGGATCCATTATCCTCAAGGGCCTGATATCTATTGTTAATCGGTTTAGGGCCCGACCCAGACCCATTTCTTCCCCAACCCGGTTTCCTTTTAGCCACAACGGTCCACGGACCCGGTCCACGTGGAACCGGTTCAGTATCCGGGTTGGAGAAGCGGTTCACATAGTGTTCTTCCACTGTGAGAATTCCAGATTCAGGCGATGGCTTCGCCGTGGAATTGTTCGTTGTCAAAGGACCAGTCACCGCCGACCATCTACAGTTTGGTTTGCGGTGACCCACCTTCCCACAATTGAAACAGATAAGGTGAATATTTTCGTACTCCACCGAGTAATTCTTCCTTCCAATATGAACATCAGTAATCAAGGGTTTCTCAAGATCGATTTCCACACAAACACGAGCGAATCTACCTCTTTCGAGGTGAGCCGTAGTAAAATTAAGTTTCAAAGGGAGCCCTATAGCTCTCGCTATAGGGTAAAGACCTTCCTCAACAAAATACTCCACCGGGAGTTCGTGTATTCTAGCCCAAGAAGCAGTTTTTGCTTCTCCGACATCGGAGACTTTGAAATCCGGCGTCCACTTCTGGACAAGAAGGTAGTGGTCAAGAACAATCCAAGGGCCTCCTGTGAGAGCCCTTTGATAATCAGTGGCCAATTCAAACTTGAAAAGGAAAAATCCTTTTCCAAGATCCACATGATTAATCTTCCCCTGGGGTTTCCATTGATTGCGAATTTTAGGAATAAGTTTAAATTCAGGTAAGTTCTTCCCCAAAGGTCTCACAATTAAGTGATTCCTCCAGGGTTTCCTGGTTTTATCAAGAAACTCATCACTAAAGTTAACTGTGGCAGAAGTAGGGTTTTGATCTGTGGCGAAGGAGATCTCAACCTCTTGGTTGACTTTTTCCTGGGGTAGAACATTCATAATATCACAATCAAAGAACTTTTATCTGTGTTTGATACCCACCAAAGCTCTTATATAAGGAAATTGGTCGGCTTTACTTTTCCCCATCGGATTATCAAGATTCTCAACATCAGTGAGACATTGCATAACTACAGATTTGCTAGGATCATTCATAGCCAAAGATTCAACTGAGGTGTTAAGCTCAGTCATATCAAGATCTCCATTGAGATGGGTCTGTAGAGACAGATCGCCGGTGGCTTCCATAGTCCCCCCATCTGAATGGGAGGCCATGGATGAGAAGAGAGATCGATTCCGGCAAGTATCCCACCGTTGGGCACGAGAACCAAGTCAGAGAGGAAAATGCAGATTGAAGTTTCTTAGAATCTTTGCTGGCTTGTATGATTGATTTAGTTTGAATGGTTTATTCTAGATTTCTATGATCAGATCTTGGGTTGTTTATACATGCACACATTTTTTGGTAAATCTTTCTGTTTTGTTCTTTTACAGACTCAGTTGAGGGGTTTTGATATTGTGGATTTGTAGCGCCTATAGCTTTTTAGGCTCAAGCAATGATGGTTTGACTGGTTTTCCTCTCTGTAAAGGATCTCTGTCAATCTCTTGCTCATGTAAAGTACTCTGAATTTTGAAAAAAATGTGTCCCACATTTTGGCTGTTATACCGTACAGCCTTTCCTGGCTAGGTATGAAGTCTGTCATGCTTAAGCTTTTCTGCGGGGGCGGAGCCATGTAGCGGCACGGGGGGCACGTGCTCCCCCCCTCCCCCCCTCCCCCCCCCCCCCCCCGAAAAAAAAGAAAAGAAAAATTTCCGAAAACACTAGATAACCCTTAGTTTGTAAAAATATTAACCGTAATTCGTTAAAAATAAAAAGGTGCCCCCCCTATCTCATAAGCGTGTCCAGCGAAGTGGTAAAAGGCTCGACGTAAAAGCGAAGGTTGCTGGTTGGCTGGTCCGACTCTCCTTATGCGCGTTTTCAAACCTTTTTTTTCAAAAAAAAAATAAAAAACAATAAAATTACAACGTGCAGAAGGGGATTCGAACCCTCGTGGCCAGTGTCAAAAGGGTAATACTTTACCAACTGAGCCAGAAGGGTTATAGTATGCTTGGTGATATTCATTTCTTGTTTATCTAAAGGAGTACTAATATTGGCTCCTCCCCCCCCCCCCCCCCCCAAACCCCAGCCGGATGAAATCCTGGCTCCACCACTGCTTTTCTGTGTGAACTCTTTTTTTCTTTCTTGCCATTGGTTGGGTTTTTCAATTTGTTTTGATGTTTGTTGTTATGATGCACAGATGGCACACCAATTGTATGAGAGCATCTCCCACAGTTGACATCAAATTTTACACCAATTCCTATATTTGGTGGAGAAAAATGGTTTGACCTCCCACAGTTAACCCTCAAAACACAATTTCACCATTTTTGGTGCAAAAATAGAACTTCTGGTCTCCTACAGTTTTAACCAAATTTTACATCAAATAGTTATTTCACCATTTCATCAAATTTAGAGAATGGTATTTTTGGCCTCCCACAACAATCATCAAATTTATCACCAAATCATGAATTTCATAACTACCAAAATAAAAAAAAAAAAATTATTACCAAAATAATATTACACGAAATTGTAAAATGATTAAATAACATTTCAAAAAATCTAAAATTAACCAGTCTAATCTATTTGACCATTATTATTCCATATGTACAAGAAGGTTACTGAAGTTCTTGAAGTTTAACATCAGTGTATTATATTCGGCCAAACCTGTTGCAACTACATTAGTTATTTCATTTCATCATCCCGCAGCATGATGCTGAAAATATTATGTAACACGCTATGCCTCAAAAGCATATTAAACAAAGTGGGAGAAGAAAAACGGATGACGTATATACTGTAAAGACGAAATGCTACACTATTACATTAGAGCATATTATTACCATGAAAGTAATGCGAAAACATGCCCTAAACAGTAATTAAACATTTGGTGTAGATTACACCAAATCCTATTTTTGCCATCAAATTTGATGGTAAAAATAGGATTTGGTGATATAGGATAGGATTTGAGGGTACTGTGGGAGATGCACTTCACCATTTCACAAAAGCTACACCAAATATAGGATTTGGTGATTTGGTGTTTTTTTGGTCAACAACTGTGGGAGGCCTACAAAAAAGTCACCATTTTTTTCGTGATTTGGTGATTTGTTGTGGGATGCCGAAAACACCAAATTTTACTATCAAATATAGAATTTGGTGCACTGTGGGAGATGCTCTGATGTCTATCATGCTCATGCTTTGCTTTTGCATGTTCCAGAGTTCAAAATGGGATTGCACACACAAGTTGGCACACCCAGGCTTGTGCACCCGCTTAGATTCGCATATGACCGTGACACAACTATTTGCAAAAGATTTGGTGGAACTCCTAAAAAAGAGGCAACCATTGGGAAATATGAACAACCCTTGCTTAATTTAGTTCCACCAGGAAGGGGTGAAATGAAGTGGATTCCAAGAGAAGCAAATAGATGTGCAGATGAACAGGTTAAAAGTGTTGTAGTAGGGTGTAACTTTGATGTTACTTCTCTCGATCATGTAGTCCTGGAAAAGTTGAAGTATGCAATTTGTTGTTTTGGTAAAAAAAATCAATAGCTAATGGCGAAAGTGTATGGGTGCCCTTAAATTTTTCTCAACTACAAGTTTACCCCTAATTTTTAAAATTTATAACCATTGGTGCCCTTAATTAAAATACGAAAATGACTAGTAATAACTTGACTTTGAAGTAACTAAAAGTAAATGGGTGCTAGCTAAGTTGTAGAGCGTTTGAAGCCCCTGCATGAGGTCCCAGTACAATCCCAACTATATAATGTAATTCTAAACAAATTGTTTTTGCTATTTATTTTTCTTTCAAAAAAAAAAAGCTAATAGTAATTATATGACTAAATATTTTAATAATGTGAAACATACTAATCTATCACACAGAATACTTTGTAACAAGATTTCTTAGTCTCAAACTGTCTCTCCTTGCTCCGCCACTGAAAGTAGTAGGACTATCTCTAATGTCAAGAAGTTCATAGCTACTTCCAGTACAATGAACCGCCAAACCAGTTCACTGAAAACTGTGTCCAAAGCCCACCCAAAACCGTGGGTTTTCTTACACATTTTCACATAATCAACGGTGATTATTATCTTCAACAGAGCGAATTAATAAGAGTTACCGCTTCAAAGATGACCAAGCCCATTTTCAAACGAGCAACTTTTTAGTGCTCCAAAAGAGCACCACGTGATGCTCTAAAACCAATGGGTGTCTGCCAATCAGTGACAGTGTGCTCCCATTTATTTCACTTCTCCCATTTACTTCAACGAAAGTCAACCTTATGAGTTAGGGCCCAAATCATACTATATTAATCATGAACCTCATGTCCACCATCCCGATGTGGGACAAACTGCTCACACATACCCAACAATCTCCCCCTTCATGTGTGAGCCCTTCAACATGCTTCCCCTCGCCCGGAAGCATTCGCCGAATTTCTTGGAATCACCTTTGTGAGAGTGCACCGGACCAACATCTGCCAGACCACCTGCTGGAGCACCCAAGAATTTGACCGTCTGCAGTAACATCTGGTCCACCATTCATGGAAGACCCATCCATGAGAACACCGCTCATCTCAACCCTTGATTCACCACGGCAGCGCGCACGAACCAGGCTCTGATACCACTTGTAGTGAGATTAAGCACCGCGAGAGGAGCACCATAGTATTTGGGACACCTACTTACCCAAAAGGTCAACCTTATGAGTTAGGGCCCAAATCATACTATATTAACCATGAACCTCATGTTCACCATCCCGATGTGGGACAAACTACTCACACATACCCAACAATTATGACACATCAATAGCTATAACATCACAGCATGGAAAATTCAGTTCAAAACGTTCAAGTAATACCGCGTTTTCTACACAAATTTGCAACCCCCATGGGTTTGAATCAGCTCACAAACCTCCACTAACTCAAACCCTCTATCAATCGATGCCTTGACCGAATCCAGAACCAGCTGTGACTTCCTACTGAGCGTCGGCCACCACTTCTCTAGTTGTCCTCCACTGGCTTTGATACCTTTAACCAGCTTAGAAAACTCCCTCACCATGCACGCCTCTTGGGGAAGATCTGTCTCAACAGTCTGCTGGGTCGGTTTCGGTTCCCAACCCGTCACGGAGTCCGTGAACCAAGACCCTGTAGCGGCAGTGAAAGAAGCCTTGTTCTCTTCAAAGGGAATGACAAAGTCGCGTAAATGCAAAGTTCCCTTCGTTCCAATGGCATTGACATCCATGGTCAAATGAGAGAGGAATGAAAAATGGAAGGTGGCTACTTTTCCGTCTTCCGAAAACAAAGATGCGCCACTTGATAGGATCACCCCGGATTTGTATCTAAAAAGTATACAAAGAAATCAGAGTCAGTCGAGCAGCTCTGTCTACTGTTACGCTTGAGAGTGAAGAAGTGATGATTTTGGTCGATGCCACAGTGATCTCTTACCATTGTACCTAACTAGTCATATCTTATCGGCTCTGCAAACTCGAACTTTCTTTTGAATAAAATAAAGGGTTAACTGCACTCTTCCCCTTGTAGTTAGGGGTGTTGGCAAACAACCCTCAAGTAGTATCAAATGATGTATATCACCCCCTCGTAGTTTGGTTTATGTGTGACTGTAGGCCTGTCAATGGGCCGGGTATCGACCTGACATGCCCCTAACCCTTTCATGACCCGATCCTCCAAACCAGGACTCGAAACCAGTCTAGCGCGCATTATCTCTCTTCCCCGAAATTCACTCTCCCTACTAATAATATATCTATTCTCTGCCATTTACTATATCATTATATTTACCATCGTATTTGATTATTCTACTTAATTTTCCTGATTTTCTATCTCATATTTATCTCTCTTTCTCTATCCATACTTTTATCCTTCTTTCTCTCCTAATCTCATATATCTCATTGGTAAATAAGTACTTCATATCTCATAATCTCGTATTTCTCTCCCCCTCACTCTCAATCACCCACAATTATCTCTTTCTCCATAATGTTCTCATCCTTTCTCTCATGATCACATAACTCTCGTGGTTATCACACATAACTCTCTCTCTCTCTCTCTCTCTCTCTCTCTCTCTCCCTCTATCTCTATCTATCTATCTATCTATCTATCTATCTATCTATCTATCTATCTATCTATCTATCTATCTATCTATCTATCTATCTATCTATCTATCTATCTATCTATCTCTCACACACTCACACTCTCTCTCTGTCTCTCTCTCTCTCTCTCGTATAACATTCTCACAACTAATCCCATAATTATTTGTCTCTTTTCCCTCGAACTCTCTCTCTCTCTCTTATAACTCTCATATAACACTCTCTCTGTTGTAGTAGATGCCCTAGATGCAATCTATAGTTAGTGTGAACATTGTTGGCTAGAATATTCATTTATTATTTATGGAAATATTTAATATAATGAAGTCTTTAGATTCTGAATGTATCTGAAATATCCCCAGTTCATTATATCGATTAACAGGACGATCACTATAGACTAGTATGTGGGTAGATTGATATGGAGATATCAAGTCTAACACATGGGTATACATTAGGAGTAATGGCATACTGGATTGACCCACAACGAGAAGACTACACTAAGTTATGTTAACGTCACAAGTGCTTCTCGTAGTGCTAATGGTGTTGTAATCCTTAGACTTGAAGTCACTACATACTCTAGTTGTGAAATATCATGCTTCGATATTATTAAACGTGACACCGTCACTGGGTAACTATAAAGATAGTCATTGGGAATGATAGGAAGCAAGCTTAGAGATGATAGTGATGTAGAGAGGATTTTTCCCTCCCACATAAAGGGAGCAAATATCCATGGCCACTCGAGGGGCAGTTCTTATGGAATGTCTAGCCAGACTTAGATACATCAATATGGAGATATTGATGTTATATGTATAGATAAGCCTATTCCCAGGATCGAGAAACCATCAATTGGATATACGAGTGTGAAAATTATGTCTCGCGTCCAATCCGGATATAGAGACAAAGGGATAGATACAAAGCGGTAACATTGGGCACATGGTTTTTCGGATCACTGAATTTTCTTTTAGTTGGGTGGCATAGATGTGTTGCTAGACACCGCTCTATATTTGTAATAGTTACTGCCAAATAAGTAGAACCCTATATGGTCACACACAGAATGGGTTAAACTGGAATTGGATATTAATTAGTTGGAATAATTAATTTAAAGGATCATAACGCAACCACATGCAAAGTTAGTAGGACTAATTTGCAAGGTGGACTAATCCGTGTATGGACAAGATTATTGGGGTAACTATGTAGTTAATAAGGAGTTATTAACTATATATGGGCACTCTAGCTTAGTATTTCCTAAAAACAAGTCATTATTGAGAGAACATAACAATGCAAGGAGAGAGACAAGAAAGAGGCCGAAGCCTCTTACCCGTCCGCCCCTAGCGCCGTCATCCACCCCGTGGCGCGCCGCTTCGTGCTCTGTTTTGCGTGATTTTTTTTCCTCCTTCTTCCCATTTCTAGCACTACACGTGGAGGAGGATTCCAGATACAAGATCCAAATGTGTGGATACCGTAGAGACGAATACATAATTCTTCATAGTGATCACACAATCTAAGGTACACAATTCACCATCCCTAATCATTTTATCAATGCTTGCCTACGATTCGTGGTGGGGTTTGAGCGGGATTTAATTTTTTTTTATTCCGTTTCGTTACCTGCATCAAATCCCAACACTCTCATCTAAAAAACACACTATCTCTCCTTGAATCACGTCTCTCTCTGGTCTATGTTTTTAGATACGCATTTTAGTTGGGCCTTTCTAGGTTTGTGTTTATAGAGAGAGATATGGGAAAATTTTAACCTGTCAATTTATGGGTGCTTTCTGAAAAAGCGGTTAGGTCATCAAAGGGTCACGTAGGTCTATATCCGACCCCACCCAAAAGATATGGGTCAAACAAGTTCGGGTTTGGCCGGTCACTTGAAGGGTTTGAGTTTGCACGGGCGGATCTTACTCACTTGAAGGTTCTGAGTTTTCATAAGAGAGTTAAGCCTCGACTTGCCTGTACATAACTTTAAATAAGGCATAGAACGTCACGAATACGGATGATGCATAATGCGCAGATGGGTAAGAAAGAGGTTTGCATTCTATTACTTCTTAACACCATTTGGGTTGTGCAAGAGCTTGCTTGCAGAGAGGCCGAAGGAAAGGAGATGGTGGAAGAAGAAGAAACGGAGAGTTAAATCACTCTCGGAGTCATTCTGAGGTAACTTGGTTGGGCCGTCAACCTTAATTTACAAAGCACTCATTGGTAACCAACCAAATTAGTTTTACGTTTTATAGTTCTTTGCACTTTTAATAACTAGATAGATTAAAAAAGAAGTTTACCTTTATTTTGGTAGGTCCAATCTATAACACAATCAAAGGATATGTCATTTCCTTCAATTGAGATGAATAAACAATTACTTATTCATCCCTCTTTTTGGTTGGATTTTTATTACAAAATCAGTTCTTCCTCCGCTTCTTATTAACACATGTTTGTTAACATGTGTTACACACACTCCACATGTACTACACACACTCATGTATTACACAATATGTGAGTGCTATAAAACAAATTGTTAACCAACCACACGTATTACACATTCCTCATGTTAACAAAATCAAGTGTTCTTCAAAATAAAGAAAATACTTCTACACCCAACACAAAAGCCCAATTCGAGAATTGAATACAGTTCAAAGTCGCAAGAATGCTTCAAAGGTTTAGATATGTGGAACACCACTCACCTTTCTTCAGACTGTGTTTGATTATATGTTAGTGTGGAAATTTTGGTTTCTTAAGATCTCAATTTCTTAATGAAGAGAACACAAGAATTTTACGTCTATGAAATTCTTCGAGATTTGGTTTGATCGAATGATTTTTCTGCAGAAAAGTGTAGGTTTGTTATAAGTAACAGGTCGAGTATGGATACGGGTGCAAGTATCTTTAGATTCATAGTTTTCTGACATGTTCAGTGTTCGGGTTCAAGTCTTTCAGGTGTTTTCTGGTTTCGTCGGGTGTTGTATTGGGTCGGTTCGGGTTTGTAAATTCCAGTCCCGTACTCGGTCAATTGCCATCCCTCTCACCAAAGCAGTGAATCCCAATTTCTTTCAGTTTCTACTTAGCAAGATGGGGCTACACAATCCATCTTGAGGGGGGTATTAAAAAATAATAAAGAATCAATTTCTTCTATCTCTATTTTAGGGGATGTTATGTATATGAGATAACGGAAGGTTCGAGTTAGATAATTGATTAATGGGCTATGTCATGGGTTGCGTTGTTTTGTAGCTAAAATGTACCAATATTATGTCCCATGACATTATCTTAGCCTACATATATTATCTTAGCCCATATTGTTTTTCTTGCACATATGGAATTCTCTAGAATTTCTCCAGTAGTTGTAGGAAGAAATATATACACACACTTGTAAGTGAAAGGTATGTAGAATCTTTCACATAAATATCTAGCTGTAAGGAGGTGGTAAGCTTCGAGGCTTTCAATCTCCACCATTATATATTAGATTGTGTGGAATTTTCCAAGGGGGAGGCTCAAGTATAAATAGGAGTGGCCTCATTTGCCACATCCATCAATCCAAGCACTGTAATCACTCTCAATAAGTAATAGAAGCTCTCTTTCTTCTTTCAGTGTTCTTCTAGGCTTACCTTAAAGGTTCAAGTGCCGCACGGGTTAGCAAAGAAGTCAGCCCTGATAGTTGGCATAGCTGCAACTAGTGAGAAGTAAATGCTCACCAATGGTGCGGCCAAAATGCAATAAATCAAGCATACCAGGATTCTTCTTTCCACTGAACCTTGACTTCGGATGTATGAACACGTTATTAAAGGCCGTATTTGGTTTTAGAGAATTTTCCCAACCTTGTACCCAAGTCAGTGTCCACATTATCAGACTTACCGCGAATTTTGTTGGAGCAGGTGCGTAAGCATACTCTCTCCACGATCGTGGACAGAACTCGACACGCATTTTCCAGAACCAAAAGTTGGAATGATAACCACATTTTATGAGATCATCCACAAGTTTCTTAGTAGAGTTCAATGAACTCATGAGTAGCTGTAAATTCTGAATGTCAGCCGCATATGCGCCCCCCAACATGGACATCATAGTCTTAAAAATTAGACCACATAAGTCTTGCATGTCCCCAACCATCCTAGCATTACCTTTACAAGCCCTAGGGATTATAACTACCTTAACCTCAAAAGTACTATCTTGGCCCTCCACATATTTCTTCCCGAAACAAATTCCATAACTACTCAGCAGTTCTAAGCCTCCATGACACCTTCCCGCCTTGAATTTCAGAAAGACTGCTTACAGCATGCCCTCCACAACAGCTCGTATATCCTCTTTTGGCCGTACCTCACCCATATCTCTGAAGATGGAGACACAAGGGAAAAACTCGCGGAACAATTTTTGTCCCTTTTGGTGAAGAAGCCTAACAAGTGTTTCTTAGAGTCACAACATGTTACTTTAGATCTCTTATGTGGTTGTTGTAAGGGAGTAGAAGTAATAAGTTTCATGTTTGAATGGGGAATGCACCTTTCACAGTTTGTGTTGTATTCAATTCTAGTTTGGAGAGGACTGCAGAGCTAAGTAATGTGGAATACTTATTCATTGTGGAGATGTAATTTTCATCCACGAATGAGGAAGGAGAAACTGCATATGAATACTGATTATGCGGAATTGTACTTGAGAGACATAATCTAGGCAGCACGAGCTCTCTTCGGAAAGTGTTCCTTCTTTAATAACATGAGAAACTTCTTTTTGGTTTCATGACTACTTAAGGCATTTTTCTTTGTACTTCGCTTCTTTTGGTAGATTTGACAGCCTTCAATTGATTTACATATTTAGCATTGAATCATGTGAATATTTTGATACATCCGTTTAAATATGGAAAAAATGGTACTCAAGCTAATTATTATCTTTTTTGACTGTATGTTTAATTATGAACAAGAGGCTTGAAAGGTTTACTCGTCCAGGAAAATAAAGGTAAATAATGTTGGATAATC
Organism: Linanthus parryae; assembly: GCA_023055425.1. Lineage (NCBI taxonomy): Eukaryota > Viridiplantae > Streptophyta > Magnoliopsida > Ericales > Polemoniaceae > Linanthus > Linanthus parryae. The sequence continues at coordinate 75,182,227 of JALGPY010000005.1, forward strand.
TCGTGAGTTGAAGTTTAAGCTCAACTTAAGCTCATGAGATAACCCGGTGATTGAGGGTGTTACGGTACAATGTAGTTCAAGTGAATGAGCAAATTGTCCGTGTAATTTGTGTTGAGATGACATTCATTAGGCTGCAATTTTTAGGGAAGAATTGTGTTGAATAAAAATAATAAACACACGCGGACCGCTTTGGGCGAGTCTGGGTCACTGGTCGACCCATATATAATACGGTGCTAATATTTTTATTACACATAATTAATTGTCTCCTGGAAATTTATTTTCCCTAGTTGAAACGTACATAACGTACGTGAAGATGAAGAGGGCGTATGTTTGCCCAGCTGAACGATCTTCCCTAGTGGCTATAATTGAGAAATGAGTTTTCAATCCAACAGAGCACACAATAATCATCTCTCTCACTCTCAATCTCCATCTCGTTCTTGCTCCAAAGTAATTTGTTCATCTGAAATGCTAATTCTGAGTTTGATGCTAAGTTTTCTTGATTTCTCAAGTATTATGAGTTTTTGCTTTGTGTAACTGCCCCGTTTCAGTTTTAGTTATGAAATCTTTGATTCTGACTGGTGTTTAATTTCTCTATAGATTAAAACCCTTGTTTCGGTAAACTTGCGATATGATTTTAGTCAGGTTGTGTAGTTTAGTTTCTTTTCCTAAGTTATCAATTTGTGCATATCACTCGTCCGGGTACAAATAATGTAATCTCTTGTTGTGCTATTTCCCTTCCTACCCTTGAGAAGTAATTGTTAGGTCACATTGTAGTTAGTTATGGTCATATGATTTCAATTTTTCTTTACCTTCCCCATTACTTCCCTGGTCCCATAAATGTATAGGTGTTTTTATGTTTATGCCATGTTTTCATTTAAGTTAGTTTATTTCCACTTGTTAAAATGTACTTATCAGTTTGTTGTCCTGTTGTTCAGGGCATAAGGTTTCTATTTGGTCTCAGATTGTTGCTATTGTTTTTCCACTCTATGGAACTTGATGGTATGTCATGTTACAATTTAAAATCAACTTTGATTCTTCATTTGAATTCAATTTTCCAATTGCTTTGTTACTCCATGTGTTTTGTATTGTACTTGCCTCATACTAATATTTTGCATGAGTATCAACTTAGGTGAGCAGTTTGGTTATTCCTGTACTATCTTGTTAACCTCTATCTTGTAATCTGGTATCTACTTCTTACGTGTTTACCTAAGACAGTTTTGTCTGTCACTGTGCAACTTTCGAGAAAGGCTCAAAATTTTATGTTGCGATCCTTACTTTTTATACTAGTATTGTATCTAGTTTACGAGAAAAAAAAACTTTTCTCGTTTCTTATATTTCTCCTATTGGTGACAGTTCGAGATGTCTTCGGGAATTGACACTGCTTTGATTCCGGGCACCCAAGAGGCTTGCTTCACGTTGGTTGAGAGTATACCGGCATTTGTTGCTTCGAGTGGATCTCAAGTCATGGGTTCAACTACCGTGGTTGGTATATCATTTTTTGGTGTGTCAAGCGGTTCTCAAGGGATGATTTCGAGTCTTTCATCAGGACTCTCGGAGTAAGTTTTTCGTCATTCGTTGAGGTCTCCTCTTATCTTGGATTTGCACCAAGCTCGCTTGAAATGTGAACGCCTACCCCTGTATTAGTGACTTCAAGTAGGGTTGGAGCTCAAACGGCGGCATCGTGATTTTGCCAAGTCTACACGGCTAGTGATCATGTTACACCATTTGTTGGTAATCCGATCATAGTATCAGGTCAAGGGCGTCCCGGCTTCGTCGAGAAGCCTGAGAAGTTCAACGGAAAAGACTTTAGGTTGTGGCAACAAAAAATGAAGTTCTACTTGACCACTTTGTACTTGGATAGGTTCTTGATAGAATCCAAGCCTGAGATACCAGAGAGTGCTGATTTTCAGCAAGTTGCGGCTGTAGATGCTTGGAAGCAGTTTGATTATCTATGTTGCAACATCATCATGAACAGCTTTGAGGACGCATTGTATAGTGTTTATGCTCACATGGAAACCTCCAAATAACTCTAGAATGCGCTTGACAAGAAGTACAGAGTCCATGGATTGTGGACACCAGCAGTTCATCGCAACAAGGTTCTTCCATTATCAAATGGTAGAAACTAGGCCTGTGATGGAGCAGGTTCACGAGTTGCAGGTCATGCTGCATGAGATGCATCAATAGGGCTTGACCATGAGTGAATCACTCAAGGTGGTATGTGTCAGGGATAAGCTGTCAGGTTCTTGGAATGGGTTCAATGAACACATTTTGTACAAGAAGAGACCTCTGAAACTAGATGCACTCATTTAGAGGATTCGCATAAAAGAGGATACTCTTAAGGATCAGAACTCCCTCTATAAAGTGACCCATGGGAAAGAAAGGCCCATATGGTGGAGGAGATCTCTTATCCTCGGATAACCTCTAAGGGAGATAGTTTGAATGCACCAAATAAGCGTGATGGGAAACTATCAGATAAGGGAGGAATTGGGAAGAAATTCCTAGGAAAAGGCTATAATTGTAAAGCAAAAGGTCACCGCTCGGTGGACTGTACCAAGAAAGGGAAGGCTGTATATGGTGGCAAGAAGAACCATGATGACTTGTCTGAGGTGGATGACTTAGTCCACGATGTCGGGGATATGAATCTCTCTTATGTGGTCACAGAGGTGAATCTTGTTGGCAGAAATTTGAGGGTGTGGTGGATTGACACCGGAGCTACTCGCCAAGTTCGTTGTGATAAGTTGTTGTTCACCGAATATAAGGAATCCAATGATGGAGAAATTATCTTCATGGGTAACTCCGTGATTGCCAATGTTAGTGGCAAGGGAAAGGTTGTGCTGAAGCTGACTCCAGGACGTCTGTTGACTCTCAATGATGTACTCCATGCACCTTATATCCGAAAGAACTTAGTGTCTGGAACTCTTCTTACAAAGAATGGATTTAGACTAGTTTTTGAGTTGGATAAGTTCACTTTTATGAAATGTGGAGTTTATGTTGGTAGGGGTTACCTTAGTGTGGGGTTGGTCAAAATGAATGTTGGAACTGTGTACCCTCCAGTTGTTAGTGAAAAAACTTCTACTTCTTCTTACTTGATTGAGTTGTCTATCATTTGGCATGGCAGATTAGGTGACGTAAATTTCAATTCAATTCGAAAATTGATGCAAATTGGTCATCTACCTAAAACGAAAATAGACTCAAGTCAAGTGTGAAGCTTGTGTAGAAGTTAAATTAACAAAACAACCTTTCCACGATGTCACTAGAAGTACAAATCCTCTTGAATTGATACATTCTGATCTTTGAGATTTAAAATTTGTTCAAACAAGAGCAAGGTATAAGTACTTTGTTACTTTTATAGATGATTGCACTAAGTATAGCTATGTATATCTTTTTAAGCGTAAGGATGAAGCCTTAAGTTCATTCGTGAACTATAAAATTGAGGCTGAAAATCAACTTGGAAAGAAAATAAAGTCACTACGGAGTGACAGGGGCGGTGAATATGAATCACCATTTGAACAAGTGTGTGCTGAAAATCAGATTATTTACCAAACAATGGCACCTTATTCGCCACAACAAAAACGGTGTTCCTGAGCGAAAGAATAGGACGTTAAAGGAAATGATGAATGGTATGCTCTTAAGTTCTGGGTTTCCCTAGAACATGTGGGGGAAACAATCTTATCTGCGAACCATATTCTAAGTAGAGTTTCTCGAAAGTAAATTGATAAGACTCCATATGAGTTATGGAAAGGCCACCCGCCTACTTATAAATTCTTTCGAGTGTGGGGTGTCTAGCAAAGGTGTTAGTACCACTTCCGAAAAAGGTTCGCATAGGACTAAACACGGTGGATTGTGTGTTCATTGGATATGCACATGATCGTAGCGCTTATCGGTTTTTGGTTCACAAATCAGATATTCGAGACATACATCATAACACAATAATTGAAGCTAGAACTACATCGTTCTTTGAGGATGTGTTTCCATGTACGGAAAGGGAATCTGGGCACCCTTCTAAAAGGGTACGTAACCCGGAAACCGAGGAAAGTCCTATAGAGGATGAACCTCGACGGAGCAAAAGGGCTAGAATTAGTAAAACATTTTGTCCGGATTTCATAACCCTGGTGATGGATGATGAGCCAAATGAGTATAAGCAAGCGGTCTCTAGTACGGAAGGAAGCAATTAATAGTGAAATTGATTCTATTATGCAAAACCACACTTGGGAAGTGGTGGATCTTCCTCCTGGTTGTAAGCCCCTTTTTCACACATGAGATCTCCATGAATGAGATAGATTGAGAGTTACCAGACAGTGTCAAGAACTTAGCTCTCAAGGAAAAAGAGAGTGAACCATCTCAAAGCCTTGAACCAGAAGATAATGATGACGAAGATCCCTTTTCTATCATTTCTAGAGCATTGACCAGAATCTTCAAGATGAAAAAGAACTTTAGAAACAAAGACTTCAGCAGGGACAAACACATATCCACTAGTAGCAGAGACTACAAATGTAAATCCTCTTCTCATGGTAATAAATCTAAATTAATGAATTTCTTTGAGTGTGGTGATGCATGAAACTTAATCTGAGATTGTCCACACAAGAAAATCAAACACTTTCAAAAGAAATACCACGACAGAAGAAAGAAAGCTACGGTAGCCTCTTGGAGTGATTCTGATTCCTCTAGTGATTCTGAATCTTAGGAAGAACAGGTCAACCTCTGCCTTATAGCCAAGCATGATGAAAGTTATGAAAAAAAAAACATTGATGTAATGGTAAACTGTTTGATTTCAAAACTAGCATATGTCCTCTCAGACTACCTCAGAACAATGCTTTTAAATGAAGAGGACTATCTGAATGAAATCAGGATTTAAAAGAAAAAGTTCTTGAGGAAGCAAAAGAAAACTTGGAACTTGTTTGCCTAAATCAGAATCTTGAAATTTCTCAGAAGAAGTCTGACACAGATTTCAAGTCTCTGGAAACCATTTTCAAAACCTTGAAAACTCAAGTCAAGAAAGTAGTCACTGAAAAATCTCTCATGAGTGACAGCATGGTTGCTTTAAAACATCAATGTGATGAATCAAAGGAACAAAAGACTACTCTAACTGAGAAACTTCAAGATACTAAGAATGCTGTGACAAATCTGGTTGGCACAGAACACAATCTAAACCTGATTCTTAGAGGAATTTTACAATCTGATCACAAAACTGGTATTGGCTATAATCCAAATTTTCCTAGAAAAAGCAACACCGGATTTGTGAAGGCTGGTAACCATTATTCGCCTAAGTGCCATTACTCAACATAATTGGTCAAGTTAAGGTGACTTATCCTTTTAGAAGAAGAGACCCTCAAATGATGAGGACCACCATTCCACTTCAACTTAAAGGACAAGTTAGACAGATTTGGGTTCCAAAAGGGGTTAGACACATAACATGGTTGACCATGAATATTAATTAAAATTCCACTCTTGGTTTAACAGCTGGGTAAGGCAGAGAATGGTGTTTGCAGGCTGTCACCAGGAGCAAAGAACAAGAATCGTTTATGGACAGTGGTTTCTCTAGACACATGATTGGAAAGAGATCTTTATTCTCTGAACTAAAAGACCAATCTGAAGATTAAATCACACTTGGTGACAAATTAAAGTGCGCATTCTAGGTATTGGTAAAGTTGATACTTATTCTAAAAACTCTATTTCTGATGTTTATTTAGTTGATGGCTTGAAATTTAATCTGCTTAGTGTATCTCAGTTATGTGATAATGGCAAAAAAGTTATATTGACAAAGAGAAATGTGTGGTGCAAAATGAGAAATCTGGAGTTTGCATTCTTACTGCCTCAAGGTCAAACAATGTCTATACTTTACACACTAACAAAGTTGCAGGAGAATGTGTGAAGTGCCTCAAGGCCTTGAAAGAGGATTCAAAGCATTGGCATAGAAAGCTTGGTCACATTAGCATGCATACATTGAACAAGTTGATTTCTAAAGAGCTGGTAAGAGGTCTACCCTCTATCAAATTCAAATATGAAGAAGTACGTAAAGCCTGTGCTCAAGGTAAACAGACAAGATGCTCCTTCAAGACAAATAAGTTTGTAAGTACTACTAGACTTATTGAATTGCTTCATATGGATCTCTGTGGTCCTATGAGAACTCCAACTCCAAAGGGTAAGAAGTATATGTTAGTTATTTTTTATGAGTATTCTAGATTTACTTGGGTTATGTTTCTTAGAGATAAACCTGAAGCTCTAACTGAATTTTCAAAGATTTGTAAAGAGCTTCAAACTTTGAAAAACTTATCAATTGCTTCAATCTGAAGTGATCATGGTAGAGAATTTGATCAGCTTGAGTTTGATTTAGTTTGTGCTAAGCATGGCATCTCTCACAACTTTTCTGCTCCAAGAACTCCTCAACCGAATGGTGTTGTTGAAAGAAAGAACAGGACTCTTGAAGACATGTCTAGGACAATACTTCTAGAAAACAAGCTACCAAAGTTATTATGGGCAGAAGCTGTGAACACTGCCAACTATATACTCAACAGGTGCCTGATTATGCCAATCTTGAAGAAGACCCCCTGTAAACGTTTTAAAGGAAGAAAGCCAAACCTTTCCTACTTCAAACCTTTTTGTTTCACATGTTATGTTCACAACAATGGTAAGGACAACTTTGGTAAGTTTGATGCAAGAAGCGATGAAGGTATCTTTCTTGGCTACTCTCTGACTAGCAAAGCTTATAGAGTTTACAATAAAAGGACTAAGCTTTTTGAAGAAAGTATTCATGTTATTTTTTATGAAAGCTATGATGGTTCTCTGAGTGAAAGTTTTGCAGACTTTAATCTAAATAAGCATGAGTCAGAAGATGAAGCAGAGACTCCACATGGTATCACGGAAAGCTTGTAGGAAAACAGAATGAATTTTCAAGGCCTTAAAGGTGGGTCTCAAAGCCTTGGAAAAAAGTATCAAGAGAACCAGAGTGAACAAGCTACTACTTCAAGTTATCAAAGACCTGAGAAGATTCCTGGAGAACCTGAGTCAGAGACTCCAAGAAAGAGATTCAAATATTTTCATCTCATCCAGTTGAGAACATTATATCTGATCCATCCAGTGGTACACACACAAGATCTCAATTGAAACATTTGTGTGCTTTTCATGCTTTTGTTTCTCTTGTAGAACCCAGATATATGAAAGAAGCATTACAAGAAGCGGACTGGATCATTGCTATGCAAACTGAACTCAATGAAGTTGAGAGGAACAAGGAGTGGAATCTGGTTCCTCCACCTAAAGATCAATATGTTATAGGCACAAGATGGGTGTTAAGAAATAAGCTAGATGAAAATGGCAAAGTAATCAGAAACAAAGCCAGACTAGTAGCTCAAGGCTACAATTAGGAAGAATGTATTGATTATGAGGAGAATTTTGCTGTTGTTGCAAGGTTAGAAGCTATTAGAATGTTACTTGAATCTGAATCTTACATGAACATTAAACTTTTTCAAATGGATGTTAAGCTTGCATTCCTAAATGGCTACTTGCAAGAAGAAGTCTATGTTGCTTAACCCCCTGGTTTTAAAAGTGATGTGTTTCCAGATTATGTCTACAAAATTGACAAAGCTCTTTATGGTTTGAAACAAGCTCCAAGAGCTTGGTATGAAAGATTGTTTTTGTTTCTACTTGAAAATGATTTCAAAAGAGGTTGAGTTGCTAAAACTCTTTTCATAAAGACTCGTGACATAGACATTCTAGTATTTCAAATCTGTTTTGATGATATTCTGTTTGGAGCTACTAACAACTCTCTTTGCAAGGATTTCTCAAGTCTTATGAGCAGGGAATTTGAGATGAGCTTAATGGGAGAATTGAACTTCTTCCTTGGACTTCATGTACATCAAATGAAGAAAGTTTCGGAATAGATGCCCTAGAGGCAATCTAGTTTAGTATGAACAATAAATTGGCTAGAACATTCATTGTGGATATTTAATAAAATGAAGTCCTTAGATTTACAATTGTGTTTTTTATCGTAAATATCCCTAGTCCATTATAATGATTAATAGGACAATCATTTAAAGACTAGTATAAGGTTGGATTGATATGGAGATATCATGATCCAAAACATGGGTATGCATTAGGAGTAATGACATACTGGATTGACCCATCTCCGAGAAGGCTACATACAAGTTATGTAAAGTCACAAGTGCTTCTCACGGTGACAACGGTATTGTCATCCTTAGACATGAAGTCACTAGATGTTCTAGTTGTAGAATATTGTATTTTGGTAGCGTCAAACGCTTCACCGTGATTGGGTAGTCATAAAGACGTGTATTGGACACAATAAGAAGCAAGGTTAGATATCGTAGTGATGTAGATACAATTTGTCCCTCTCACATAACGGGAGCAAATATCCTAGGCCACTCGAGGGATAGTGCTTATAGAATGTCTGACCAGACTCAAATGAATCAATATAGGATATTGATGTTGTTTGCACGAAAAAGGCTATTCCCAGGATCGAGGAACTATGGATTGGATATACGAGTGTGATTTGTATGTCTCGTGTCCAATTCGGATATTGAGACAAAGGGATGAGACAATACTTGCACAAGGTTTGTCATAATGACTTTTTCTATTTGTTGGCTAGAATGGATGTCTCGCTAGAGGCCGCTCCATATTAGTAAATAGTTACTACCAACTAAATAGAACCTATGGGGTCACACGCCATATAGGGTTGAACTATACTTGGTAAATAATTAATTAATATGATTAATTAACTAGAAGGATCAAATCGCAAAAACTTGCTAACTTAGTAGGACTAATATGCAAGTTGGACTAATCCGAACTTGAGTAGGATTAGGAGAGGGCCTTTATGTAGTAAGAAGGAGTTGTTTAACTATATAAAGGATGCTCCTAGCTTTCTTCCCTACAACTAATGCTCATAACATACATTGAGTAGGACAGAAGGACGTAGAGAGAAATACAACACCCACGGCCGAAGCCCTAGGTGTCGTCTGCCCGCCTCCCCGTCGGCCAAAAGAGAGGTATCCGAACCTCTCTCTTGGTGCTCCGTTGCGTGATTTATTCATCCTCTTCCATTCCTCATAGCTAGCACAAGGTGTTTGGAAGATCTATATCTCATCTCTAGGCGTGGATCAACTGTAGACACGTGATACTTTTCGCTTTAGAAGTCATCAAGGAGACCTCCAAGGTACATAACACAATTCCTTTACCATTGTCATGATTTCTCTTCCTGTGATCCTTGGAGGGTCTTGATCGGATAATTTTTTTGTTATTCCGCTGCGTATCCATGATCAAAACCGTACAGTGGTATCAGATTCACAGGTCGTAGAGCATAGCTTGGTTTATGTGTTACGTTTTTGTTGTTTTTCACCTATTATTGTTGATTATTGCGTTAAAACGACAAATTAAGCATATTAGATGCAACTTGAATTTGATTTAAGACAAACAAGATCTAATTTAGAATTGGATGTATGAATTAGTGAGTTTGAATCACATAGGATGTGTATTTTGGATCTTGACGGCTAGGATTTGGGCACATGTTTGAAAAAGCGGTTTTTCAAACATGGAAACAACTAAAATTGGGCAAGAAGGCAAGAAGTTGTTTTGGAAACAACTCCCTAAGGAGGTTCAGGCCCCCTTACAGACCGCCCCCTTGCCTTGCCGCCCAAGCTAGGGAACGGACAAGGGCTCGGGCCGGCCTAGCGTGCGGCTCGGCCGAACGGCCAAGGCCGCGCCTTGGTCTTTTTTGGACGGTTCGGCTATATTGATAGTGGACCCCTTGGACCGTTTTAACCCTAGCACATCCAAAATCAATTAAAATTGACTAAGCGCGTTAAAAATTGGTTTTAACTGTTTATGTGCAATTTGCATGGTGATTGGATATGGCCTTAGATGTGGTTTGTTGTGAATGTTTAAATTTTATGGTTTGTTTACGGCATGTGGGGTGATCAATTTAATGTAATAATTAATTATGGTTTACGGCCTGCGAGCCGATTTTTTTCTCAACTTGTGAGATTTATTTTATTTAGTATAGAAGTTAGCTAGTAATAGATAAAATAGATAGATAACCAATATTGAAGAAAAGAAGCCCAAAGAATTAAAGGAGCCACAACATGGAGCATGGGGCATTCCACAAGGCTTTGAAGGATGGACCAAGAGATGGAGGCACACAGAGATGCGTTTTTTATTCTAGGGTTCATAGTTATTCTCATTGGCTTGGGAATATCTTAGGCTAGGAGGTCATATCCATATCACGTTATTTTTCTTTTGCGGATGTTTATTGTCTTATTATTGTTGTTGGTGTATGGTTGATGGATGCAATTTGATAATAAGGTAATTAACAACCCGGATCTTTTATTTGGAGTTTTTTCCCAAACTCAAATAAGTAGATAAGTTGATATGGATCAACAAAACAATATAAAATTGAAAATAAAATCCCTCAATTTAAATATTGAGTTTTTGCCTTCTCGTTATTTAGACACTCTTCATTATCATGATTATCAAGCTCGTGCGTGCCAAAGCAGGGCGACTTGATTTGTCAAGATTGTGTTGTGATGGCACAAGTAAGTGATGTGCAACTGTCTAAGTACGAGGTTGGACACAACTAGGTGATTTTAATAAGATTAAAAGCCTAGAGGAAAACAATTAGGATTATCCATATGGATGGATAAATAAGGAGTTATTTGCGCAATTGAATCAAGAGTTGCATAAGGATGCAATTGGAATTGTTCCTACCTAAATAACTAATTTTGGGTGACTTGCCAAAGCAAGCTCAAAAGAAGTGAAATAGGGATCTTGACACCCACTAGAAAATATAATAATATTTTCCGCATTAATATTTGAGGGTTATTAATCCGTAGAAAAATAGTAGGAGTTGTAATTAATAAATTAGCCATTATTATATATAGTTAATTGTTTACAAATACTAAAATTTGTGTATTTCCTTTTTGTAGAATTCCAATGGCAAACTAATGTGTCAAACTCTACGTCGTCGGTCATATTTAGAGGTTTTTCGGTGGCCATGATATAATGAGATAATGTTTTTATTGCCCTATTTTCATCGTAGACAAAAGTAACTACGTTTCCTTGTGCGTCGAATCCTAGTTGGGTTTGGAGCATCGCGTCGCCTACGGCGGTTGTATCTTTCAAAATGTTGTGTTTATTTTGTAAATGTTTTCTCATTGATCCTAATCCACCGGTGGAATCCAATACAAAACTTGCTTTACAAATTTTGCAAACGGCCCTAAATTGTTGTTTACCTTTGTCGTCTAAGCCATCGGGTATTTTATCCATATATTCCCAAACGGGGCTTTTTTTAGTTTTTTCCACCTTACGTGTTCTTTTATTACTACCTAAATTCGGATCATTTTCCTCTATACCGTCAAAAGCGTTAGCGGCCCCTTTGCCAAACATAATGTCCATTTGATCATCAATATCAATTTCTTCGATTATGGGTACGTATTGGTTGTTTTGGTCATCAAAATTTGCACGAGAAGAAGAAGCCATTTTTTTCTTATAGAAATTTAATGAAAAAAAAAAAGTTTTACAAATAAAGCACAAATAATAACACAATCAAATAGCAAACAACAAAAAATAAAACTTACAAACTCCAAGAATAATTCTTGGAGGTGAAGCGAAACGTCGAAGATTGAAGATGCGTTGCCGAATATGGAAGATGCGTTGATCTTGCTGGTCGAATATTGAAGACGAGAGTGTATGACGATTTTTGAGTGATTTTGATTTTTGAGAGTGTATGTGGAAATTGGAATTGAGAATTGAGGAATATGGAGATTGGAGAATGAATTTTGGAGAGTGTAGGATGATTTTTGAGTGAAGAATTGTGAGAAATGTTGAGAGAGTTTGATGAGGAAGTGTGAAAAAAAATTGTAGTATGGGTTGGGTATTTATAGGTGTTAAAGAAAGGGGAGGGAAAGTGAAAAAAAACAAAAAAAAAAAACAAAATCCCAAACGGTCACTGACCGTTCAGGCTGTCTGTCCAACGGTCAAGAAAAAAGCAACGGCTATTGTTTCAAAATCCGACCGTTTGGGCTCGGTTCTCGGGTCGGTTCCGGGCCGGTTCTGGTTCCACCGGTTCCGGTTCCGGTTCCGGTTCCGAGATTTTGTTAAACCTAACCGTAACCGGAGACCCCCCGGGTCCGGTTCGGTCCGGTTCATCGGGTCTTCGGTTCGGTTTCGAGTCATTTTGGCCGGTTCTATTAGTACCGGTTTCGGTTCGGTTCTCGGGTGAACCGAACCGAAATCGCAGCACTAGCTGTAGGCGTGTACGAGCTGTCTCTGCCTTCAGGATTAGTTTTAAAATTTAATAATTTCTATTTTGTGCCTGCTATGAGCAGAATCATTATTTCTATTTATTTTTTAGACAAGGAAGGTTTTACTATTTCAATAAAGAACAATTGTTGTTCAATTTATTTTGATAGTATTCACTATTGTATTGCGCCGTTATTTAATGGATTATATATCCTTGATCTAAATAATCGTGTATATAACATTAATACCAAGAGAATTAAAATAAATGATTTAAATCCTGCTTATCTATGGCACTGTCGTTTAGGCCATATAAACGAGAAATGTGTATCTGGACTCCATAAAGATGGATTCCTAGACTCATTTGATTTTGAATCATATGAGACATGTGAGGCTTGTTTATTGGCAAAAATGACAAAGTCCCCTTTCAATAAGAAAGGTGAGAGGACTAGTGAGCAATTGGCTCTAATACATACCGATGTATGTGGTCCATTTTCCACGCCTGCCAGGGGTGGTTATGTCTACTTCATCAAATTTACAGATGATTTCAGTAGATATGGATTTGTATACCTTATGAAGACCAAATTCGAATCCTTTGAAAATTTCAAAGAATTCAAGAATGAAGTAGAGAAGCAGCTTGGCAAAATTATTAAGGCTACGATAGGATCATGAAGGAGAATACTTGAGCCAAGAGTTTGACGACTATATTAGAGAGTGTGGGATAATATCCCAACTCACTCCACCCGGAACGCCATAATGGAATTGTGTGTCCGAGAGGAGGAATCGAACTCTACTAGATATGGTTCGATCTATGATGTGTCAAACTGATCTTCAATTATCATTTTGGGGCTACGCTCTATTGAGTGCAGCTTTCACCATTAACCGTGTTCCATCTAAATCAGTTATGAAGACACCACATGAGACGTGGAGTGGAAGGCGTCCCACAATGTCGTTCATGAAGATTTGGGGCTGCGATGTCTATATAAAACGTTTACAATCAGACAAGCTAGGGCCTAAGTCGGAAAAATGCAAGTTTGTGGGATAACCGAAGGAAACTAAGGGATATTAGTTCTACAACCCAACTGAGAACAAAGTGTTTGTTGCTCGGTCCGGCGTGTTTTTGGAAAGAGAGTTTGTCTCTAAAGATGCAAGTGGTAGGACTGTAAAACTTGAAGAAGTTCAAGAACCACAAAGCATTGATCCTACTATGGAACATGAAAAAGAACCACAAGAGGTCGTGGAGCAGCCTGTTCAAGTAACACAAGAGCTTCGTAGATCTAGTAGAGTGCGCCAGGAGCCAGAGAGGTATGGACTTCTCGTGACTGATTCTGGTGACACGATGCTCATAGATGATGAGCCTACTACCTATGAAGAGGCCATTGAAGGGCCGGACTCTCGGAAGTGGCTTGAGGCCATGAGATCCGAGATGGAATCCATGTATACCAATCGACTTTTGTGGAACCACCCCAAGGGGAACGCCCCATAGGGTGCAAGTGGGTCTTCAAGAAGAAGATCGACATGGATGGTAATGTGATTACCTATAAGGGTCGATTCATGGTATTGAGTATGATGAAACCTTTTCACCAGTTGAAATGAACAAATCCATCCGAATCTTACTTGCTATTGAAGCATACTACGACTATGAGATTTGGCAGATGGATGTCAAACATAATTCCTGTATGGGAATCTCCTCGAGGATGTGTACATGACAAAACCTGAGGTTTTTGAAGATCCAAAGCAAGCCAACAAAGTCTGTAAACTGCAACGATACATTTATGGATTAAAGCAAGCTTTTAGGAGTTGGAATCGACGTTTTGATGAAGTAGTCAAAGAGTTTGGCTTCATCTGAAACGAAGATGAGTCTTGTGTCTACAAGAAGGTTAGTGGGAGCTCTGTTGCTTTTCTGGTCTTTTATGTGGATGACATACTACTCATTGGAAACGACATTCCCATGCTGCAATCTGTTAAAGATTGGCTAGGAAAGTGTTTCTCGATGAAAGACTTAGGTGAAGCAGCCTATATACTCGGTATAGAGATCTATAGAGATAGATCTAAAAGGCTGCTCGGCTTAAGTCAAAGTACATATATAGACAAGGTAGTGAAACGGTTCAGCATGAAAGATTCCAAGAAGGGATTCTTGCCCATGTCGCATGGAATCACTCTTTCGAAGAGTGGTTGTCCTTCCAATGAGATTGAGAAGGAACACATGAGTAGGGTTCCCTATGCCTCGGCCATAGGATCCATCATGTACACCATGTTATGTACTAGACAAGATGTGTCATATGCATTGAGTAAAAAGCATATATCAGCCCAATCCAGGAAAGAGTCACTGGATTGCAGTCAAGAACATCCTAAAGTACTTGAGGAGAACTAAGGATGCGTTCTTGATATTTGGAGGTGAAGAAGAGTTGCTTGTAAGGAGTTAAACGGATGCAAGCTTCCAGACCGACATAGATGGTTTCAGATCACATTCAGCGTTCGTATTTTCCCTGAATGGAGCAGCGGTGAGCAGGAAGAGTTCCAAGCAAGAGACGGTGGTTGATTCTACAACGGAGACTGAGTACATTGCTGCGAATGGCGCAGCAAAAGAAGCTGTTTGGATAATAAAGCTCGTTACTGAGCTTGGTGTGGTTCCTAGCATTGCGGATCAAATAGAGTTGTATTGTGATAACACTGGGGCGATGGCGCAATCAAAGGAACCCAGGTCGCACCATAAATCCAAGCACGTACTTAGGAAGTTCCATCTTATTCGAGATATTATAGAAAGAGGAGACGTTCGGAAATGCAAGATTCCTACATATGAGAATCTGTCGGATCCACTTACAAAGCCGCTTGTTCTGCGCAAGCATGAAGGGCACACGAGGAGTATTGGCATACAAGATGCACCGAATTGGCTCTAGTGCAAGTGGGAGAATATTGGAATAGGTGCCCTAGAGACAATCTAGTTTAGTATGAACAATAAATTGGGTAGAACATTCATTGTATTATTTATTGGATATTTAATATAATGAAGTCCATAGATTTACAATTGTGTTGTTTATCTAAAATATCCCTAGTCCATTATAATGATCAATAGGACAATAATCTATAGACTAGTATGGGGTTGAATTGATATGGAGATATCATGATCCAACACATGGGTATGCATTAGTGTAATGGCATACTGGATTGACCTATCTCCGAGAAGGCTACATACACGTTATGTAAAGTCACAAATGCTTCTCGCGGTGACAATGTTATTGTCATCCTTAGACTTTAAGTCATTAGATCATTTAGTTGTGGAATATTGTGTTTTGGTACCGTCAAACGCTACACCGTAACTGGGTAGTCATAAAGGCGAGTATCGGAGAGAATGGGAAGCAAGATTAGATATCGTACTGATGTAGATAGAATTTTTCCCTCCCACATAACGGGTGAAAATATCGTAGGCCACTCAAGGGATAGTGCTTATAGAATGTCTGGCCATACTCAAATGAATCAATATAGGATATTGATGTTATTTGCACGAATTAGGCTATCCCAGGATCGAGAAACTATGGATTGTATATACGAGTGTGACTTGTCTATCTCGTGTCCAATCCGGATATTGAGACAAGGGGATGAGACAATACTTGCACAAGGTTTGTCATGATGACTATTTATATTTGTTGGCTAGAATGGATGTCTTGCTAGAGGCCACGCCATATTAGTAAATAGTTACTACCAACTAAATAGAACCTATGGGGTCACACGCCATACAGGGTTGAACTAGACTTGGGAAATAATTAATTAAAATGATTAATTAATTAGAAGGATCAAATCGCAACAACTTGCTAACTAGTAGGGCTAATATGCAAGTTGGACTAATCCGAACTTGAGTAGGATTAGGAGAGGGCCTTTATGTAGTAACAAGGAGTTGTTGGAATATATAAAGGATGCTCCTATCTTCCTTCCCTACAACTAATGCTCATAACATACATTGAGTAGAAGAGAAGGAAGTAGAGAGCAAGACAACACCCAAGGCCGAAGCCCTAGGTGTCGTCCGCCCCCCTCCCCGTCGGCCAAAAGAGATGTGGCCGAACCTCTCTCTTGGTGCTCTGTTGCGTGATTTATTCATCCTATTCCACTCCTCCTTTAGAAGAAGGTGTTTGGAAGATCTAGATCTCATCTCTAGGCGTGGATCAACCGTAGAGACGTGATACTTTTCGCGTTAGAAGTCATCAAGGATACCTCCATGGTACATAACACAATTCCTTTACCATCATAATGATTTCTCTTCCTGTGATCCTTGGAGGGTCTTGATCGGACAAATTTATTGTTATTCCGTTGCGTATCCATGATCAAAACCCTACATAAATGAATATTTCTACACCAAATCAAGTATACCAAGGACTTGATTCACAAATATAATATGTCTCAGTCCAAGGTAATCAAGACTTTAGTGAGTTTTACACTATCCTTAGAAAAGGATCAAGTTGTAAGAGTGTAAATCAGAAAGAGTATAGAGGTATGATTGGATCATTGTTATATCTCAGTGCAAGTAGACAAGACATTATGTTTAGTGTCTGTATGTGTGCTAGGTTTCAGTCTGATTCTAAAGAGTCACACTTGGTTGCTGTTAAAAGAATTTTCAGATATCTCAATGGTACCAAAGACGTAGGGCTTTGGTATCCAAAACATTCTAACTTCTCTCTTTGTCGATATTCAGATGCTGACTTTGCAGGGTATGAAGTTGGCAGAAGGGTGTTGCCAATTTCTTGGTTCTTCTCTAATTAGCTGGCATTCAAAGAAACAGAACTCTGTGGCACTATCAACAGCTAAAGCTGAATATGTAGCAGATGGAGCCTGCTGCTCACAAGTGCTATGGATTGCTCAGAAAAGGAGAGATCTGGGTTTTGAATTCAAAGAAATACCTATCAAATGTGACAAAACCAGTGCTATTTCAATCACAAAGAATCCATTTCAACATTCCAGAACCAAGCACATTGATATATGTTCACTAAACCATTGCCAGAAGAAATTTTTACAGCCCTCACATTAGAACTGGGCATGCTCAATAAGGAAGCACTGATTTAGGGGGAGTATCAGGTAAGTATCATGTAAGTATTATGTGTCTCAAAGTTTTGACATGATTTTCAAAGCCTTGAAATCATCTCAAAGCCTTGATTGAATGTGTTTCAGCAGTATAGCTTTTCAAGGTATTGAAAGCCTTTTCTAAGCCTTGAAAATAAATTTGTATGCTATAGAATAAATAATTGGATCTTTGAATGTTGGGGGCTATCTCTGTAGATAATTGCTCAATATTGTTTTTTTAACTTTTAAACTTATTTTCTTTTATATCAGTATTATTTTATTTCCTTTCCCACGTCACACACACACACACACAAAAATTTGAATTTCATTCAAACTGCAAAGATCTTAAAAGATTTGGAAATATTTATGTTTTCTTATCTAAGTCAAACTCTCTAGTATTTATCTTCTTCTAATTCCTCTCTTCTTTACGTATCATTCTTGTCTCTCTCTTATTTACCCTTAAACACTAATGAGCACAAGAAGAGAATCCCAAAGAATCAAGATGGCAGGAGGATCAAAGGTGGTTTCTGAGAAGAAGAGGAAACCTGTTGAAGATGTAGTTCAAACTCTAAGTGGTGATTCTAGCTGCAGAATCCTTCTCCTCCTAAGAAGATAACCAAGAAGGATGAGACTCCAAGCTTCAGTAAGAAGAAGAAGAAGGTAAAACCATCTTCTCCTGAAGAACAGCCGGAAGAACAGATAACCAGCCCTAAGAAGCTAAAGAATAAAAAGCCTTCAAAAGAGGACAAAGGAAAAGGAAAGACTGATGATGGAGATCAGAAAAGAGTACAGGGAAGGAACTAAAACTCTATTCTGAAAAGCACGTTACCCCTGGTAAGAAATCTGGTCTCTCCAAGTGGTTTATCAGTAACACTGCAAAAGAATTTTGGTTAGATGGATTTGCTTCTAGATCTATTGCTTACTACAGTATGATTAGTGTTGATTTGCTGACAAGCATGAATCTGGAGTGTATTAAAAGATTTAAGACCTAAACATGAAGCAAAGACAAGTCCCTAAACTTGACTTTAACCTTTAGAGTTGTTGGAATAAACATGAAACTAGGTAATTTTGAGTTTGTCAATGTGTTAAGCTGTCCTCAGAGATTATGATAGAGGCACAACTGTTTGAGGGAATTGGTGATGTTGGTAGTAAAGCTGATCAGGAAGGATAACAACAAGATGATGAGGATGATGAAGAAGACAGTGGAGAAGTGGAGAAGAAGATGCTGAGCCAAAGGGATATGGAGACCCAACCCCATAATTCTAGCCTTCTCTTTCTTTCTTTCTCAAGGCCTTGGTTTCTTTTTCAAAGCCTTGAAAATTTCTTCCTCTCAGAACTATTTTTTTAAGCTTTCAAAAACTTTGATCCAACATTTTCTCATTCTTTTTTGATGGAAGTCAAAAAGGGGAAGAACTTTAAGTGTTTTTTTATAACTTTAGTTGGTTTAGAGATCTGGTTTAGATCATTAGGTTTTTGTTTGTTTATCTGCTCCATAAGTTGGATTGTTTAGCTTAATTTATGCTTTTGTGTATTATCTATGTTTACAGCAATCATTCTTCTATTCTCTAACATTTAATCTCTCGCAGAGAATCACCTCTTAACAGATAATGGTTTTGTATTTCATCAAGGGGGAGATTGTAAGTTCAGCTTGTTCTCAAAAGATGAAATGCAGTAAGTTTCAAGGCATCGAAACTGTGTTCAAAGGCTTGAACCTAAACTCTAGCATAAGCATGAACTGAGGGGGAGCTTTTCTAGCTCAGATCTCTCTCTATCTCTTATTATATGTTTATTACATACTTGATGATGAAAGAAAAACCAATATATCGTTTTAGATTAGTTGTTATTTCCTCTGATAAGCTTGACTTGTGCAGGATAATATAGTTGCATGTTTTGCAGGATTATTTCCTAAACTGTTTGAATGCAGGAATGGAAATAAACTAGAATAATTGATTAAATGCCTAAACTGTCATGCCTGGAGCCTTCTAACTCTCCTACAAATAACCTAGGTAGATACGTGGGTCCAAGTGGATTGAACTCTGTAGTTCCTGTGTCTCTTGCATTTACATTTCAGTTCTTGTACTTGTCTGATTAGCTGCTCAAAACAGGTTTCTGCTTCAAGGACTTGAACTTCATTTCAAGGCCTTGAAAAAGATATGTAACTCTTTTCTAAACTGCTTTGCTTCCAAAGGCTTGAAATTCATTTCAAGGCCTTGATTACTATATGTTCTCTTCAAACTTATTTTGCTTCCAAAGGCTTGAAACTCATTTCAAGGCCTTGATTACTATTTGTTCTCTTCAAACTTATTTGAAATCACATCTTTGGCAAAAGTTGTCATACTCTATTCAATCCCCCCCTTCTAGAGTATTGATCATGTACTTGTATTTGTTGTACTTCCCCCTCTCAACTCTCAATCTCCATTTCGTTTCTTGCTTTCAAGTAATATGTTCATCAAGTCTTTCCGTCGGGGCAAGTGCTACGCCGGTTGATTGCAACAAGAGGAGTCCTGGGAGGCGACTGTTCCGATCATAAATCGATAGCACCGAGGGAAAAACGCTTTAGGGAAAGCGTTCGTCACGCGTTCCTCTTCTTCTCATATGTTCGTTGATTTGGTGACTGGTTCTTCAATTAGTTGTGTTTTGTTTCAAATACCGCAGATTAATTTTGCTAACAAATACTACCTCTGTTTCACTTGTTTTAGCTGAGAGAAAATGGGCACAGATTTTAAGAAACCTGTGCCTTTTACATTTTTACCCTCACCCAATCAATCTATTTACCCTATCCCTCCCTCCCTCTCACAGTTACATCAACACACAATTACAATGTCTCTCCTTCCTTTCATTACCACCACCACCACCCCACCGCCAAGACAAATACAGTCTAACTAGATCAACAAAACAAAAATCAACACTTAACAAACCAGAAGAACAGAGAAATTAAGATGTCTAACAAGCGGAGAGCACCACCATCGCCGCCGAAACTACCGCCTCGCCACCAGAAATGGGTCCTTCATCATCACCAGATCTGAGACAGAGAGAGAAGGATAAGGACTGAGAGAGAACAGATCTGAAATTGAGAGAGAGACAAGGAGTGAGAGCTGTGGAAGAGAACCTGGAGAAGGAGTCGCCGTCGCCGTCTCCAGTAGCTCGTCACAGTCGACTTCTTCTTCTTCTTCTCCTTCTTCGCCTTCCTCGCCTCCTCCTTCCCTCGCCTCGCCTGCTTCTCCTTCCTATTCGAGTTCATCTCGCCGGTACAACAACTGCAACCTCCTACCTTCCAGATCTGTCACCGCCACAAGATGGATATGCTGCTGCCTCGTCGGGAATCGCCATCGGAAATGGAGAGAGAGATCTTCTCCGGCGAAAATTCAGGCAAACACGGGTCTGGGTGCTGTCCTTCCTTCTCCGGCGACGTCTTCCTCTTCTCTTCCCCTCTCTCACTCTCTCTTTCTGTCTCTCTGTCTGGTCCGTAGCAGCAGAGGTGAGGTGAGTAATGGGGTAGTGGTAGTGGTGGACTCTTGGTGTGTTAGGTAGGCTGGTATGGTTATTGTGTTGGGAAGGGTATTAAGGTCAAAATGCACGAAAAAATTACTAAAAAAGGTAAGTAGGCTGAAACAGGTGAAATTTCCGTTTTAAGGAAGTAAGCTGAAACAGATGAAACAGAGGTAGTACAATGTTACTTCTTTAGTCATTCATCGTCTTTTGAGTAAACTTATTTATAAACAAATTTAAACACTTCCGTTATTGGTTTCTTTTCTTTCCCCTGCAGGTCCTACAGTGAAGGACCAAGGGATATATTCAGCTCGCGTTACTGTTGTAATTGTACCGGTTAAGGTGGCTATTGTGCCACTGGTTGTCATTTGTAGTATTTCATACGGATATTATTGCAAGAGGAAGGCATGTCAACAACTAGAATGGTCTCTGAGGGGATCGAAATGCATTCCCGGCTACATCAATCCTTACCATTTGCAGACAAGTGTGTAGATTTCAGTCTATTGTTGCTTCTCTTGTTACCTTTCACTTGGGATCAGATTCAGTACTAAAAGCGAGTATAATCTCTCTCCTTATTGTAGACATCGTTTTCTTTTCTAGAATCTGGAGAAAGCAGTAATCTCTCTTTCAGTACTGGAAGAAAAACTTTTTTTCTCTTATGGTGAGGTTTATGATGCGACTCTAAACTTCAGGGCATCCTTAAAATTGGTCAAGGATCTTATGGTTTGGTTTACCACGAAAAAACTACCAGAAAAAGTACGAGAAAGTTTACAACTGCAACTGAATACTATGCGTCAATAGATTTAGTTTCGGCACAGCTAAGTGTTGGTGGGTCATTTGGTGAAGTGTTTCTTCAGCATATCTCAAGAATTGCTGTGAAGTTCTTCTGCTGCGAGATAGCAAAGAATCATTCTGGTTTGATCTTGAACATAAAGCAATTAGGAACATTAAAGTACACGGCTTGTCAAATCCTCAAACCAATTCACAGAAACTTGAGCGTCAGTCCAGATGAAATTCATTACATTCGTGACGAAATTTAGAACTGTTCTATTGAACATTCGTGACGAAAGAACCCTTGTGTAAGTAACTCCTGAGAAAATTGAAGTTTTAAGATTGCTAGTCAACAGGAGCACTTATCACAGGGTGAATTCAAGCAGTAGAATTTGATTAATAGCACCATGGTGACGAAATTTAGAACTGGCTGATTTTTTATGGCAAAATTATCCAAGTTGATACAGTTACAGCAGACTTAACTGTCTTGAAACTATTTAAATTACCTGATCAGAAAATATGGATAGACAGTACTATCTGATTGATTACTTTGATTTTACATATTGAATTCATGGATAGACGGTACTATCCGATGACATTAGATCGACGTTCTAGCTCAAAGGTGTCACTTGATACGCTCCTTACGGTGCGCCTTGAAGAAGGAAACACAGACTGAAAAATGAGTTTTTGGTTGAAGTCGTAAATTTGGCTCACACTTGGTTATATTTACCCAACAGTGACCACTTTGATCGAATTGTGGCAACACAGACTGAAAAAAAAAAAAGAGTTACCGCTTCAAAGATTACGGAGCCCATTCTCATTGATATACTCCAGTTTTCTCAATAAGAAAAGAAATAATACGCAACACCTTTACTTCACTGCTCCTACTGGGAGTCTGGGACACTGATCCAACCCTAGCATGTTGATTAAATCCCAAGCACAGATTATGACATGTCAATAGCAATAACATCACAGCACGGCAAATTCAGTTCAAAACGTTTAAGTAATACCAGGTTTTCTACACAGCTTTGCAACCGCCATGGGTTTGAATCAGCTCACAACCTCCACTAACTCAAAGCCTCTATCAATCGATGCCTTGACCGAATCCAGAACCAGCTGTGTCTTCCTGCTGAGCGTCGGCCACCACTTCTCTGGTTGTCCTCCACTGGCTTTGATACCTTTAACCAGCTTAGAAAACTCCCTTACCATGCAAGCCTCTTGGGGAAGATCCGTCTCAACAGTCTGCTGGGTTGGTTTCGGGTCCCAACCCGTCACGAGGTCCGTAAACCAAGACCCTGTCGCGGCAGTGAAAGAAGCCTTCTGCTCTTCAAAGGGAATGACAAAGTCGCGTAAATGCAAAGTTCCCTTAGTTCCGATGGCATTGACATCCATGGTCAAATGAGAGAGAAATGAACAGTGGAAGGTAGCTACTTTGCCGTCTTCCCAATATAAAGAGGCGCCACATGAGAGGATCACTCCAGCTTTGTTGAGAACTGGGTTATGCAGAGCTCTTACTGATTTAGGCAGCTCAAAATTAGTTGCAAAGAGGATTGACCTGACACAGTACCACCCAACATCACCAAGAGCACCGAGTGCATCCAGATCTGGCTTCACGCGGATGTCGTTGTTGAGGAAATCAGAGTCACCAGCAAATGTGAAGCAGCTTTGTATCTAAAAAATATAAAAGGAATTTATTTCAGTAACCAAAAATGCCATATTGGGCTACAGGAAATATTCACAACAATAAGTTAAAAGAAAGTGCAATCTAAACACTTAATGGATGGTTACTTGATTCAAAGATAAATCATTTAGTAAGAGCTCTGCCTGATTTAGAACTGTTAAAACATAACTGTCAAAGATAAGACTCCTGCCATTGGCCTAGACAAACAGCAGCTAACAAATTCGTCAGGTCAAACATAATAGCAAGCTAGAGAAAAATTTCGGTACAAATTTTCCAATCGAAAATTCAATAAAAGGAACTCAAGCTAGAAAAAGACATTTAGCTTCCCCCAAAAAGACTGAACAGTTCATCTCGATAACCAGCGTTGAAATTCACCTTCTTCAGTTATATTAGAAGTTTGTATTATGGAGTAGTGTTTTTCAAGATCAGAAACTAATTTTCAAGGTTTGCGTTGCTGCACTGGGGAAGGTCTTAGCTATCTTACCACTTTTTAAACTCTAGGAAGCAGCCAAGTAGATGACTTGTTAGGTTTAGTGACATCGGAAACATAGAACTATTTACTAATTCTCCAGTGATCTCGAGTCATGCACCGAGTTTTCCAGTAACCACTGTTTCAGTGCAAAACATTTAAAGCAACAAAGCACAGACACTCCAACACAGGAACCGTACTCGTGTCGGACACCCAGGACACTCACCAGACACCCTAAGATACAGGTCGGACACTCTTTCTGGTGTGTCAGGGTATTTCAGTTAAATTTATAAGACTAGACACCCATGCGAACGTCAGGGAAGGTTTTAAGTTCTCACAGACGACCATTTCGAAGGTTTTCACGGACTCGATTGTTTACCATTAGTTAGTATAAGAATTCAAATTTATATAAAACATGATCTAATGTTGACGTATCCCTGCGGTGTGTATATCCTAATTTTTTTTATGGTGTTGCCCGTGTCTGCTTCTGTATCGTTACCGACACCCGTATTCATATCCATGCTTCTTAGAATTAGCAGAACCAACTACCAAGTATCAACTTCATATTTAAGTGAATTACTACTTCCCATCTTCAATACAACAATAACTACTTACCGGCATTTACAGGAACGTCACTCAAGCTTTAAGTTGCTACCATGGAAAAATTCTCCCCACCGCAACTCCCCAAGAAGAACAAGAAAATCATACTCCATCCGTCCTAAAAAGACTGTCTTCCTTTCTATTTTGGGATGTCCCAAAACGATAGTACTTCTTCCGTTTCCTCTCTTTCTTCCTGGTTTGACTTCTTCATATGTAAACGGGTCACTTTGACCTGGTTATTTGGATAGCAAAACAATGAAAGTTTTTTGGTAATTTTTTCATGTTGTTGTAGACTAAAGTGTACTCTAGAACACCATGAAAAGTGTTTCCCAAGTATCAAAAAAAAAAAAAAAAAAAAAAAAAAAAAAAAAAAACACCATGAAAAGATTAACAAATTCTTGCATCGTTTTGCTAATCAAATCACCGGGTCAAAATGACCCAGTGAAGAGTGGTAAAAGTGGGACCAAGAAGAAAGAAATGAAACAGAGGAAGAAGTAGTTTTATTTTCTCATGTACTTTTACAACATTACGCTTACATTTAACCCCAACTACCTCAAAAGGTAATCATTACCCTCACATGCTTTTACAGCAATACCCTTGCTTCTAAACTCCATATCAAAAGGTAATCATTACCTATTCCCTTCACTATTTTTGAAGTATACTAATGGTTTCAAACAGGGGTAATATTGTCACATTACTTTGACTCTAATACTTTAATTGATATGCCTGTAAAAGTCCTCTGAGGCGGTATTTCTAGATGGAGGGAATAACACATTATTAAAAACAGATCAGTTCCTGCTGTGACCAATGATAAATACCGGTATACCGTATACTAGTGAAACTGAAAAAAAAAAGTTCAAAAACATAAAAGTCTCAACAACAATGAATGAACTGAAATATGTGGAAGCAATCCGTGAAATGCAATGGAAATGAGCTTCACGCTATGGAATTTCAAATCTCAGAGTTGATCTGTGGCATTTTTCATTAGTTTTAAGTTATAAGTAACAAAAGAGAACATGTAACCTAAAAAGTGGCTTTGCATTGACATTGACAATCTGTGTCCAGACATTTCCGAAGCCAATGAAAATTGATAGATTTTGAAGAGCGGAACAAAGTGAACCCATCAAGATGATCAACGAAGCCCCGGATGCGGTCAAAGGTCTTATCATTGCGGACAAGATGGGAACCGGAATGTTCTTTTAAGTTTTTGTTGTTGTTCTTCTTTTAGTTTTTCGCTCCTGTTGTTTGTTTGTTGCCAGAACCTTATCTTCCGTCGAATCGAAAAAAAGTAAAATTGTGTAACTAACATAGTCCATGAAAAAGGTGATCAAAGTATGCTCAAATTGAGAACAACCACCAAGTGGCATTGGAAAAATTACATCAGATCAAATAGTTAGAAAGGAAATAACCAAAGCAGTCACAGAAGTCTTGCCGAAATGGATAATTTTAAACTTGAAAAGAGAGATTAAAATGACATCTGCTTCTATCGACTATACCACCAAAATGCTTCCTTGTATGTAGCATAAAAGTAAGACAAAGACAAGCTATCATCAAATCACATAAGCAAGAAAATATAAACAACATAAGAAATTGCTAAAACTTGTGTTTCTGCATTCCAATTTGAGTTCGTGAATGCTAAATGATTCGAGTAAAGTTGACACTACTTCACCTCTTGCTCTTAAGCTAGCTATTGATAGAATTGGTGTACGATCAAGTATTATGAATCGTAACTAACTGCCACTGTGCCACATAACCACATTCAAAGACTTCTGTTTAGGACTCTTGTATTTACAACCTTACAACAAAGCCAAAGTCCCATTTAAGGAAGAATATGTTTTGTTTGCTCTTGCGATTATGGTTCATGGATGATGAAATATAATAATGGGGTATGCAGAATCCAAAATAGTCGTTCAGAGGATTCTGTGGTCTTCCTGCTACAAGGTTCTTGTCGGGAGTAATAAGAGGGGAAAGGAGAATCGTACAAATATTGATTTTCTACATAACTCCGTGAAATTGACAGGTATTTAATTAATCCCCTTCAAAGATTGTCTACCATCACACCTATAATATGTAAAACATAGAAATTAAAAGATTCTCTGATATTGTGTAATTCGTGTTTACATCAACAACTTCCAAGGGTAAAGCCATAAAGGAAAACAATGGGGAACTGAACTAAAATAACCTTCTTTCGTTTTACAATAATTCTAAACGGACATAAGTTTAGACATAACTTGCTACATGATACAAACATAACAATCAGTTCAAATTTGCAACTAAACGTAACATGAAAACTGAACAATATCATGACATACAGAGGAGTAAAGCGCAATAACAACATAAACTAATTCCAAGATAGTACAGGTTATTGAAAACGCATACTGATGAAACTGGGACGAACTTTCATATGTTTAGCAAAAATATGCAGCGCAAATCTGAAGTCTACTGTTCAACCAATTTGGCACTCGCAAACATCCGAAACTACACCAGGAGTCCACTGAAACCACTTTGAAATCTCTGAAAGACTGGTACGTGAATGAATTCACAAAAAACTGACATTTTCATACAATTTCTCGTCAAAAACAGTGAACAAATCATTAAAAATGCTATTTAAGCCAACTTTGACAGAAATAAATGTCGAATTTAAATATTGGGGAACACAGGGCATCACACCCCGTTTCGAGTAATTTTATTAGGTTATCAAGGGAAGATATATATCTTTGATTTCTCTTTCTCACCACTTCCGTGTTAGAACACAATTGCTTATTATCGTAATAGGAGTAATAAAATGGGGAGACAACAACAGTGACACATCATTTTCATTAGCTTCATTAGTCTAATAAGAACATAAATACAAAAAATATTGCATATTTTCCTATGAACAAGAAGGGTAATCTCCAACTTATTGATAAGACAATACACGAAATCAACATCAGAGAGTCTAATAAATGAAATTTAAGTCCAATTCAAGCAAGGGAAGATATATATCTTTGGTTTCTCTTTCTCACCACTTCCGTGTTAGAACTGTTGGGATTTTTGGTTGATTCAAAATCATAGCATGGAATGGTCAAAGGGTAGTTTTTGGAAGTAATTACATTACTTTGGCTTTGATTCCTTGTAGGGGTCTACTTTGACTAATATATTTGGTAGTGTCCTTATTGGGTCTGGAAACAATTTAGAAATTATTTCCTAGTTTGTCTCGGATTAGTTTTGGACATTACTTGGGTTCCAAGTCTTTTACTAGTATATAAGTAGATGCTAGGGTCATGACTTGGTGTGTGCTTGTAATTGGTATTAGCTTCTCATCAATAAATTGGTTGGTTTGGCCGTGGATGTAGCTAGTCTCAAAACTAGTGAACCACGTTAAATTTCTTGTGTTCTTGATCTTGTTTGGTTCTTGCTTTCTCTCGTCTCTCGCGTATTGGAAATCCTAACAAGTGGTATCAGAGCCAGGTTCGTTGAGATTCAAGAGGAGCAATGGAGTTGGTTCGTGATCAAGATCTGGGTTTGATGGGAAGATTGGGTTTCCGCTGGTTGGCCTCTGAAACAGGGGGTGCAAGCACACCAAGCCTTTGTTGGGAGGCTATCGGGTTCCTTGTTGTGGGAGCTATCGGGCTCTTGTTGTGGAGCATCGGAATTGTGGATCTAGTTCTAGTACATCCAGCACGCTTTCGGTTCCGGCATGCGTCAATCGATATGGCGTGCTCAACCCGGCGAGTGATCTGGATCTATATCTGGATTTGGCAACTAGGAGGATTCAAGTCTAGGTGGAGGCGACTCGAATCAACTAGCGAATTGAGGGAGAAACGTCATTGGAAGAGGGAGTGTCCTAAAAATCGTTCACCTGTAGATCTCGCTTCAGGTGGTGGAGGAGGAACGCTCAAGGTTGGTGATGATCTCTAAGCCCCTTGAGGGCGGATCGGGCTCCGGGCATGGAGCATGGGTGCGTGTTATTGGGCACGCGGATTGGTGGTGTGTTTTTGTGCACACATTGGTTGGTGGCGCGATTGGATATTAGGTTGGCGCGCTTCGGTTATTGGTTTTGTGCGCATTGGTGCGGTTGGCGGCGCAAATTGGCATGACATTGTTTGATAGGCACTTTTGTCACTAAGTGTCATTGGAGTGACGTTGGGGTATGCATTAGTCATGGGGCATTAGGGGAGCGTTTGTTGTGACGCATTGTCTTTGTGTTTGTTGAAGACCCATAGACGCGCTTGTTGGGGCGCATTGGGAGTGTGTTCAATTCCGCATATTGGGAATACACTCGAATTGGTTTTGTTGAATTGATGAGAAGAACTGGTTCGGTAGCTATGGGATTTGAATCAAGGTGGAGGTTTGTTGGGATTTTTGGTTGATTCAAAATCATAGCATGGAATGGTCAAAGGGTAGTTTTTGGAAGTAATTACATTACTTTGGCTTTGATTCCTTGTAGGGGTCTACTTTGACTAATATATTTGGTAGTGTCCTTATTGGGTCTGGAAACAATTTAGGAATTATTTCCTAGTTTGTCTCGGATTAGTTTTGGACATTACTTGGGTTCCAAGTCTTTTACTAGTATATAAGTAGATGCTAGGGTCATGACTTGGTGTGTGCTTGTAATTGGTATTAGCTTCTCATCAATAAATTGGTTGGTTTGGCCGTGGATGTAGCTAGTCTCAAAACTAGTGAACCACGTTAAATTTCTTGTGTTCTTGATCTTGTTTGGTTCTTGCTTTCTCTCGTCTCTCGCGTATTGGAAATCCTAACAAGAACACAATTGCTTATTATCGTAATAGGAGTAATAAAATGGGGAGACAAACAACAAGGACACATCATTTTCCTTACCTTCATTAGTCTAATATGAACATAAATACAAAAACAAATTGTATCTTTTCCTATGAACAAGAAGGGTAATCTTCAACTTATTGATACGACACTACACGAAATCGACATCAAGAGTCTGATAAACGCAATTAAGTCCAATCTCAGAAAACAGAAATAGGGGTTTGGTTAATACCGATTTCAGCTCCCCAAATCGCTGAGGATCAGACAGAAACTCCTTCATTTTCGCAGTCCTGGGATGATGCATCCACATGGTGGCGTCCATGAACTGAACACCGTTAACCTCGCACGCCGCAAGAATCTGATCAAGCTCGGAGACATTCAGCGCAACAGGCTTCTCGAGGAGAATATGCTTTTTCTTCTGAGCGGCGAGGACAGCCCATCGGAGATGGAGGCTCGTCGGGAGCGGAACGTAGACGGCGTCGACGTCCGGATCGTCGAGTACCTCCTCGTAGCTACCGTAGACTTTCGCCGACGGCGGAAACCCGTTAGCGGCGGCGAATTTCGCGGCCTTGTCGAGAGATCGGCTGCCGACGGCGTAGAGTACGGCGTTGGGAGCGAGAGTGATCGCTCTGGATAGCTTGCGGGCGATGTCGGCGCAGCCTAGGATTCCGAATCGGATCGGTGATTCGGCCATTTTCCGGCGCCGGTTGAGCGGCTGTGTCTACTGTTACGGTTCAGAGAGTGGAGAAGTGATGATTTTGGTCAATGCCACAGTGATCTCTTACCACTGTACCTAACTCATCATATCTTATCGGCTCTGGAAACTCGAACTTTCCATTGACTAAAATAAAGGGTTAATTGCACTCTTCTCCCTGTAGTTAGGGAGAAATTTTTGTTTGCTCTAAGAGCAAATACACGTGGTGCTCTAATCAACACAATACATGACACGTCAAGAAGAAAGAGAATGAGTGGCAGACAAAAGAAAGTGGATTCCTACATATTCCTGACGTGTCCTGTGATGTATTGATTAGAGCACCACGTCATATTTGCTCTTGGAGCAAGCAATGATTACTCGTAGTTAGGGGTGTGGGAAAAAGACTCTCAAGTAGTATCAAATAATGTATATCACCCTCTTCTAGTTTGGTTTGTGTGTGATTCTAAGCTGGTCAATGGGCCGGGTTTTTGATACCATGAAAGTTTGTGAAATTGTCCTCTCTCGGACTTTTGAATTTCATTAGCAAAATAAATAAAGCTGATACAAGACTAGTTACAGTTTAGTTCCTAAACAAAGTGTAAGCTATCGCTATTAGAGCTTAGAGTAGTCTGCTTGGAAGTTGGTATTTTGTTAAAGAAGTAGGTCATAGATTATTCAATGTTAAAGCAGAGCCACATTCCACACTAAACATCAATTCTTCTCAAAAAATATGAACTTCAAGCGTATTGCATTGGAAACAAAAGTAATAGCAGTGATAGCAATATGACCCACTGTTTAAAGAATCTCTTACATCTTCGTCATAGAGAACACCCCAATGAGCGACAAGAACTTTATTAGTGAAAAATTCGTCATCAGACTCCACGGGATAAACATTGCCCTTCAATAAGAAGAATGAAAAATATATTAAATCTAAATATATCTCGATAATGACATTGAAATTATGAAATCACTTTACATATACTTGAATTAACCCACGAGGAGATGCTGGGTTTCCCGTTGTCTATACTGCTAGGTTTCTTCAAAATGGCAGCTGCAGGAGATGGCTGCTCGAGACTCGGATAAGAAGAAACAGAAAATCTCCAAAAGGGACCAAGCTCACCCATCTTTTCCAGTCTGAGGGCTCACCAAGAGTGTATATCATCAGAGGCATGCATTATTAATTGATAAAAAATAACTGACAATTTTTCTGCCATGCTATACGTAAGTCTCTCATCTCATCTCTCTCCATGATAGTACGTAATTTTAAAAGATTGAAGGAACCAAAATACCCCATATACCAAATGGTGGATAGCTTGCGGGCGGTAACGGCGCAGCCTAGGATTCCGAATCGGATCGGAGATTCGGCCATTTTCCGTCACCCGCCGAGCGGGTCTGCTGCTGTTGTTACGGTTGAGAGAGTGAAGTGATGATGATTTTGGTCAATACCACAGTGATCTCTTCCAACCACTGTACCTAACTCGACATATCTTATCGGCTCTAAACACTCGAACTTTCCATAGACTAAAATAAAGTGTTTAATTGCACTCTTCCCCCAGTAGTTAGGGATGTTGGCAAAAGACCCTCAAGTAGTATCAAATTATGGATATCACCCAAGTATGCAAGTTCAAACCGAAAAAATCGCAAACGGAATCTAACCGAGCTAAATCGGACTGGAATAAACCGAACCGATCACAAAACCATCAAAAACACACATCAAACCGGGCCGAACCGGTTAAACCACGACAAAACGTTGAAACCGTATTGCATATAATTTATTTACCCAAAACATAGTATTATTATTCTTTCATGTAAAATATTGAAGTTTCGTTCATCTTCATTTACTTCGTGCTTGAGTTTTCTGTAAAAGATTCTTAGACAATCAAGACAATATGCTTTACTCTCTATTATTTGGATATTTTCCTTAAATTATTTTATCTTTATAGGTTAAAAATATACTTTTAAGTTACAGTGTTTACTAATATGTAACCCCCCCCCCCCCCCCCCCGGTTTTAAGCGAACATGGACCGCCTAAAACTGAGACCAGGCAAAACCGAACCGTCGAGGTTTGATTTTTTCTCTTCAGACCGGACCGAACCAAACCGTTTGCATCCCTAATATCACCCCTTGTAGTTTGGTTTATGCGTGATTCTAGACCTGTCAATGGGTATGGATCTGGCACGCTCCTAACCCTTTCACGACCCGACCCTCCAAATCTGGACCCAAACCCTGCCTCCTAGAGCGCGACCCATCTATTGGCTGACGTGACCCTGCCCAAACCCAGCACGTTTGACCCTCCAGACCCGACCCATGATATTTTGTGTTTTATTTTTGGTTCTTTTTCTCAAAAGATTAATGAATTTCTTTGTCTCTTTATCTTTCCTTATTAGTTAATTTTCTTTCTCATTAGTTGCATTATAACTCTTCGCCGAAATTCACTCTCCCTAATAATAATATCTATGTTCTCTTCCATTTACCGTATCATTATATTTACCATCGTATCTGATTATTCTACTTAATTATCCTGATTTTCTATCCCATAATTCGTTCCATCGATATTCATATTATAATCCTTATCTCTCTCTCCTAATCTCATGTATCTCATCGATAATTAAGTACTCCATATCTCATAATCTCGTAATTCTCTCCCCCTCACTCTCAATCACTCACATATTTCTCTCTCTCCATACTTTTCTCATCCTCTCTACCATAATCACATAACTCTTGTAGTTATTACCCATAACTCTCTATCTCTCTCTCTCGCATATAACATTCTCATCAACTAATCCCATAAGTCTTCGTCAATATTCCCCACAATTCTTTCTCTCATAACTCTCATATAACTCTCTCTCTCTCTCTCTCTCTCTCTCTCTCTTTTCTCAAAAACCACACTCTCTCTCATCCTAAAACACACACTATCTCTCCTTGAATCATGTCTCTCTCCATAAACGGACAAGTTTAACCTGTCCTCTTATGGATGCTTTCCAATAAAGGGTTTAGGTAAACGAAGGGTCACACAGGTTTATATCCGACCCCACTTGGGTCAAACGGCTCATGTTTGGCGGGTCACATAAAAGGTCTGAGTTCGCACAGGCGAATCTGTGTTACTTAAGGTTCTGAGTTCGCATAAGAGTTAGGCCTCGACTTGCCTGTACCTAACTTTCAAGAAGGCAAAGAATGTCACGAGGAAGGAAGATGCATATTGCGCAGATGGGAACTTAAAGTTGAAATTGATAAAAGGGAATAAGAAGATGAGGCGATAATTTTGTTTGGAGAACCAACTATGGGAGTTGCATCTAGAGAGATATGAGCAAGAGGCAGAGCAACTTGTGCAAACGTTATCGATAACTCGAAGAAAGTACCCAGATTAAAGAAAATAAAGAGGTTGTAATTGAAGTTCCCTACGACGCTAAAAGCATCGTAAAATCAAGTGACTATAGATCCTTCTAGCACATCAAATTCAGACTCAGATTGGCCAACTGTCACCCCATCATTTTAATACATTACATACGTGATTCTAGAAGTGTGGTGATAACTCTACACATGGAGTTATTTTATATATTTATTATTTATTATTTTGCGTGATTCCCGATGCGTTTTGATAAGTATTTGGCCGGATAAGTGAAATACTTGCGAATAGAAGCTTTTATGCGCATTTTTGTCGAATTCGAGAATTTTAGTGATTGATTTGAGCATTTTAAATGTCGAATATGATCATGGTATGTTAGTGTTGTGTATCTCAGGTATCGGAGGCTTGGAGTAGTGATTGGGAGTGAGAACGACTTCGGAAGATGATAAAAGCTTGCGAATAGCAAAGTTATAGTAGCAAAACTGACCAACCTTCATCATTTGGATGATATCTTGAGTTCTATAAGGAATGTTGTAGTGATACTGATGAAAAATGTAATTAGACTCAAAAACAATTCTAAAATGAGGTCATGAAGCTCAATCGAAGGTCGGACGAGGAAGATATGTTCCGTCAAAGAAGATGCATACACGAAGAAGATTTGCAAAGGCTGCTCTGTACTAGACTTCACTCTTCGGGATGCTGCTGAGGCTACATAATAAATTTTGGACCAGGGCTTCGCCATTAGAAAGTAGACATCCAGGTCTTTCCAATGATGTAAGATAGGCCCAAACCGAAGTCCAGCTGAGGGAGAAAAAGCCCGCGCAAAGTCAGCTTACAATTATGTCCGAGAATTGAAATATGGAGGGGCTGAATTGCAAATTCGGCCAAAATACTTAGAAAATCATGTCCAGGCCTATATATCACCACTTTTAGACCTAGAAGGAAAATTAGGCTGCTGGAGAAAGAGTGAGGAAGGCTTCCAGGCCATTGGAGAACGCTTGGAGCTCGGAATCCATCGTTTGATCTCTTCTTCATTGTTTTTCTTTTTTTTCTTCATGATCTTGATAAAACTTATTGTCATGATCATGAAATTTAGTAGCTAAACACTTTATATCGGGATTTATCCATGGTAGCTAGGGTTTGAAGCCATTTTGGCGAATATGGATTTTGATTCATGTTTTTTCTTGAACTTAGTAGATGATGAACTATTTGCTATGTCTAATTCATGCTTTTATTCTATCTTGCTATTGTGAGACGTTGCTGTAGGAAGATCTTAGCTGATATGTTAGTGAAAGCAAAAAATTACCCGGATAGTTGAATTAAACACATAGCCGCACCTAGGTTAGAAGAATCAACATTATTGACTGAGAACTTTGAGTAGATTAGATGTTCATAATGCATGTCGCCGATACACGAGTTAGTGAAAGTAATTTGCGTTCATATACATAGATATTGCTAGTGAAAGCAGTAAAGACTCGTGCTCGTTTGACAATCAATTCATTGTCAGTGTTTCAAAACATAATTTGTTAACGGTGAATACCTTGTGACCCAAGAGAAATCCTGATACTCGTCTCTCATAAGTAAACTCAATTTATTACTTTAGTTTGTTATTTCAATTCTTAGTGTAGTAAAACAATCCAATTTCATGCCCACACGAAGTTAATAGTACTAAGCAATTCGTGACAAGTCCTCTAAAGTTCGACAATCCGGACTTTTCTGATTATTAATACACTGTCAACAATACACTTGTGGTTGGAACGTGTCACATGGCATGAATGGGAGCACACCAATTGTAATACTCCGTATTTTATCTAGGGGTAATTTAGTAAATTGACGCGATAATTCAATTTTAATTAGTGATTGATGATTTGAGTATTTTTCAGAAATTTTATTAGACCGGAAACTCGTGTGAAAATTTTATTTTTTGCGATCTATTTTAATTTTTCTAGACGACTCCGCGGTAACGACCACCGCGTTAACTCATACTTTTGCCACACCCTAACATTTTCTATTAACCATTGTTTAATGAAATTGAAACCCGCTTTTTTCTTCTTGTTTCTTCTCCTTCACGACCACGACACTCCTTCACCGCCCTCACCATCACCGCCACCCTCATCACCGCCCTCACCAACATCACCTCCCCAAGAAACCTACTGCTATATAAACCCAGCAAAACCCCCTGGCACCACCAGCAGCCGCCACCGCCACTCTCTCTCCTCTTTGTCTTCTTCGGCGAACAACAACCACCACAACCAATGACACCAACGTCTCCACCCATCACCACCATCATCCCTCTCTCTGTTTCTCTCTCTGTCTCTTTTTGTCTGGTTCTTCCCCAGCCGAAGGAAGCAACAGCAGCAGCAACCGGAGTTGGAAGTAGCCAGCCACCACCACCACTGTCGCCGTCGGGAAAGCCAACCGAAGCCTCCACCACCAGTGTGGTCTATTTCCTCTCCACCTCTGTCACTCTCTCGATCCTCTCATCCCTGTCCAGAACCCAAAAGAAAGAAAGGAAAGAAAACAGAGCAGGAGCCGCCACAGCTGCAGAGTCCGCCGGCGAAGCTCCATAACTTCCGGCGGGAAGTTTCGTCCGGCCAAACGAAGGCCACCCAGGCCTTCCTCTCTGTTAATACAGACACTAGGAGGTCCGATTAGACTTTTAGAAGCACCAACCGGGGCTGGAGAAGCCATTTATGCCAGCGACGACTCCTCCACCGGCGGCAAATCCGACGACCCGACCCGCCTTGTTTCTTCATCTATTTTTGCGATTTTTGCGACGGGTAACTTCTAAACCTTCCTATAATTTGTTTACAGTAGTCAAAAGTACATTCTTGAGGCTTAGATTCGTGTTTTGATCAGTGAGAATTAGTGTTCATCGTGGGTTATGTTTGGGGGGAGTTAAGTGTCTTTTAAGTAAATTATTTTCAAAAGCCTGGGGGTACTTGTTGTAGTTTATGCAAATTTTAGGGGAGCTGGTCATAGCTTATGAAAACTACATTTGTTATTGTTTTCTTATAAAAACTATTAGCAAAATTTTATTAAATTGTATTTCAAATAAATAATGGAAGTTTTAGTAATTATAATAAAACATTTTCTTAGAACATAATGTTGTTTTAATACTAAAATATCACTTTTGTTTATTTAAAATAAATAGTCACTTTCAAATAGGGTATTAATCTTTTTATCAACAAGAACATTTGTTTGATTATTTGTGTATTTCAAAATAAAATGATACTCTAAAGAAAATAACTCCTTATAATTATTAGTTCTTTTTATTACATATAATTACTCCTTGTAAACATTACTATAATTGAACAGTTCTTCTAAATACTACTCGTTTGTCCTAATAAATTATTTTTGAGATGATAACTAATTGTTAATAAGTAATGTTTTGCTTATTTATTTCAAATGTGTCACTACTTTTAATATTTATAAAATATAAGTGGAGACGGGTTTCGTTGGAAGAATTGTGAGAGTTAGTCTTAGGCCTTGCCGAGCATCCGTTTAGGGTTAGAGCATTATTTTATTTAGAAGTAACCTTGTTGTAATTAGAAATTGATAATTGTGGACGACAAGTTAGCAGACTAGGACTCTGATCATCCGTATGAGCCGTATGTGATAATTGCTGTTGGATATGGTGAGATTACATGCTTAGCCTAGCGTTCCTAGCTCTTTTCGTGTCCGATTGTGATTTCTATTTTCTGTCTCAAAATATAATTGTTATTATTTGTTTACACTTGTCAAATATTTGAACTGTTGGCTACTGTTATTGATAACTTTTACGCTCTGATTAATAATCCGTTGATGATGTAAAGTGGAAAGGATTCGCATGTACTAGAACCAGTTCGGGTTTAATCCCCTGGGCACAGGTCCCTAAAATTCACTACGGGTGATGAGTCCCTGGGCTTTGGTCCCTAAAGATATGGCACTACGTGCACCCCGACTCCTTTCGCCGTAGGCTGGAGTACTGCTTCTAGATACCACTCCTTTGATTGACGCTCTTAGGAGGGTGTTGCAACACTTAAGGTCTAGAATGTCTGATTGTGGTCACTGGTCTACCCGGGTACTGTGAAATGAATACGTGATGATTTGACTGCCTGGCTGGCTTTATTATTATTGGGATGCCCTTTGTTGGCAATACTATATCCGATTACTCTGCATCACGATTGGATTATTGATTTCTATATTGAGACGGTTCTTTATTAGCATTGTTGTTTATACCGTTTCAAACTCTGATAAAGTTTTACTTATTCTCAGTCACTTTTACTTTATTTAAATTGTGTCCCAGCAGTTTATATTCTCTTTCCTGTTTTACATGCTAAGGTGTATCTCACTCAGTATTTATTGCTGACTTTGAAAACTGCGGTTCTTGTTGTTTTCTTTCCCATCGCAGGTCTAGGAGCTGGAACTTAAGAAATAGAAGGGGCGCGAGACTCACCTAGACTGATAATGTCATAATTAGTTTCTAGTTTTGCTAAGTTGTTTTGTAATAATAAGCACCTTTTGTATAAGACTCTGGTTTAATGTTTAATAATATATGTTTTTGATGTGGATTATATTGATTTTGATCTCCGCCACATTAAGCATCGCCCTCCCGGTCTTGTCCCGAGCCGGATAAGGGGGTTGTTGCAGGTGGTATCAGAGCAGGTCTTTCCACTATAGGGATTAAAACCTGTAGGGTAACTTAAAATGAACATAGGGTAAGATAAATTACGGAAAAGCCGGGTATTTGGGGAGTTATTGTTTACTTCCTCTTTGTGTGATCAGCTGCTACTTGTTATCTGATTTATCTTGTTTCGTGTTAAGGCCCTAGTACTGTTTCAGACATATAATTGTCTTTCCCATGTTTCTCTGTGTATTTCGATGAGAAATTTTATGTGATTGGTTGCTATTCACTGGTTGTGAAGTGCTTCTCGTGTTATGGACATGATTATGTGGAAAGTTCATGTTGATGCTTGTTAACGTGTGTTACTTGTTCAAATCTTTCCTGCTAGTTTGAAATGAACATGGACTAGGGTAATAGTCCTATGTACAATACCAGTCAACCTCATCTGGTGTCCTTGTATTTCGTTTGTATTGATAGCCTGCTAGGCGTTATAGCACTGGTGGTGACTCTAGAACCCAAAAACCTAGTTCTGACTCGTGCTTCGAGAACGAAGCTCATTATAAGGTGGGAAGGATGTAATACTCCTTATTTTATCTAGGGGTACTTTAGTAAATTGACGCGATAACTCAATTTTAATTAGTCAGTGATGATTTGAGTATTTTTCGGGAATTTTATTAGACCGGAAACTCGTGTGAAAATTTTATGATTTATTTTAATTTTTCTAGACGACCTCGTAGTAACGACCACCGCGTTAACTCATACTTTTGCCACACCCTAACATTTTCTATTAACCGTTGTTTAATAAATTGAAACCCACTTTTTTCTTCTTGTTTCTTCTCCTTCACGACCACGACACTCCTTCACAGCCCTCACCATCACCGCCACCCTCATCACCGCCCTCACCAACATCACCTCCCCAAGAAACCTACTGCTATATAAACCCAGCAAAATCCCATGGCACCACCAGCAGCCGCCACCACCACTCTCTCTCCTCTTTGTCTTCTCCGGCGAACAACAATCACCACAACCAACGACACCAATGTCTCCACCCATCACCACCATCATCCCTCTCTCTGTTTCTCTCTCTCTCTGTCTCTCTTTGTCTGGTTCTTCCCCATCCGAAGGAAGCAACAGCAGCAGCAACCGGGGTTGGAAGTAGCCAACCACCACCACCACTGCCGCCGTCGGGAAAGCCAACCAAAGCCATCACCACTAGTGTGATCTATTTCCTCTCCACCTCTGTCACTCTCTCGATCCTCTCATCAAGAAAGGAAAATAACAGAGCAGGAGCCGCCACAGCTGCAGAGTCTGCCGGCGAAGCTCCATACTTCCGGCGGGAAGTTTCGTCCGGCCAAACGAAGGCCACCCAGGCCTTCCTCTCTGTCAATACAGACACTAGGAGGTCCGATTAGACTTTTAGAAGCACCAACCGGGGCTGGAGAAGCCATTTATGCCGGCGACGACTCCTCCACCGGCGGCAAATCCGACGACCCGACCCGCCTTGTTTCTTCATCTATTTTTGCGATTTTTGCGACGGGTAACTTCTAAACCTTCCTATAATTCGTTTACAGTAGTCAAAAGTACATTTTTGTGGCTTAGATTCGTGTTTTGATCGGTGAGAATTAGTGTTCACCGTGGGTTATGTTTGTGGGGGAGTTAAGTGTCTTTTAAGTAAATTATTTTCAAAAGCCTGGGGGTACTTGTTGTAGTTTATGAAAATTTTAGGGGAGATGGTCATAGCTTATGAAAACTACATTTGTTATTGTTTTCTTATAAAAACTATTAGCAAAAGTTTATTAAATTGTATTTCAAATAAATAATGGAAGTTTTAGTAATTATAATAAAACATTTTCTTAGAAAATAATGTTGTTTTAATACTAAAATATCACTTTTGTTTATTTAAAATAAATATTCACTTTCAAATAGGGTATTAATCTATTTATGAACAATAACATTTGTTTGATTATTTGTGTATTTCAAAATAAAATCATACTCTAAAGAAAATAACTCCTTATAATTATTAGTTCTTTTTATTACATATAATTACTCCTTGTAAACATTACTATATTTGAACAGTTCTTCTAAATACTACTCGTTTGTCCTAATACATTATTTTTGAGATGATAACGAATTGTTAATAAGTGATGTTTTGCTTATTTATTTCAAATGTGTCACTACTTTTAATATTTATAAAATATAAGTGGAGACGGGTTTCGTTGGGAGAATTGTGAGAGTTTGTCTTAGACCTAGCCGAGCATCCGTTTAGGGTTAGAGCATTATTTTATTTAGAAGTAACCTTTTTGTAATTAGAAATTGATAATTGTGGACGACAGGTTAGTAGACAAGGACTCTGATCATCCGTATGAGCCGTATGTGATAATTGCTGTTGAATATGGTGAGATTACATGCTTAGCCTAGCGTGCCTAGCTCTTTTCGTGTCCGATTGTGATTTCTATTTTCTGTCTCAAAATATAATTGTTATTATTTGTTTACACTTGTCAAATATTTGTACTGTTGGCTACTGTTATTGATAACTTTTACGCGATGATTAATAATCCGTTGATGATGTAAAGTGGAAAGGATTCGCATGTACTGGAAACAGTTCGGGTTTAATCCCCTGGGCAGAGGTCCCTAAAATTCACTACGGGTGATGATTCCCTGGGCTTTGGTCCCTAAAGATATGGCACTACGTGCACCCCGACTCCTTTTGTCGTAGGCTGGAGTCTGCTTCTAGATACCACACTTTGATTGACGCTCTTAGGAGGGTGTTGCAACACTTAAGGTCTAGAATGTCTGATTGTGGTCACTGGTCTACCCGGGTACTGTGAAATGAATACGTGATGATTTGACTGCCTGGCTGGCTTTATTATTATTGGGATGCCCTTTGTTGGCAATACTATATCCGATTACTCTGCATCACGATTGGATTATCGATTTCTATATTGAGACGGTTCTTAATTAGCATTGTTGTTTATACCGTTGCAAACTCTGATAAAGTTTTACTTATTCTCAGTCACTTTTACTTTATTTAAATTGTGTCCCAGCAGTTTATATTCTCTTTCCTGTTTTACATGCTAAGGTGTATCTCACTCAGTATTTATTGCTGACTTTGAAAACTGCGGTTCTTGTTGTTTTCTTTCCCACCGTAGGTCTAGGAGCTGGAACTTAAGAAATGGAAGGGGCGCGAGACTCACCTAGACTGATAATGTCATAATTAGTTTCTAGTTTTGCTAAGTTGTTTTGTAATAATAAGCACCTTTTGTATAAGACTCTGGTTTAATGTTTAATAATATATGTTTTTGTTGTGGATTATATTGCTTTTGATCTCCGCCACTTCTATTAAGCATCCCCCTCCCGGTCTTGTCCTCAGCCGGATAAGGGGGTTGTTGCACCAATATTTACAATCTATGGATAGAATAAGATGTGACATGTTCCCTTACCTCATATGTGCAATCCCCACGAGTTGAACCATTTTCTTAAGATCGCATAGACCTGGTAAACAACAATGAGATGAGTGTGAAGGTGATGGGGATGCTCGTCAAAACTCACCAAGCATGGAGCATAGTGTCATTGTGGTCTATTTGGGGGGTTGAAGAAAACAATGCTTGCCATACTTACGTACCCTATGATTTTCCACCCAAGGTCTTGAATTTAGAAGATATGAATACCATGAAGGTTGGACATGTTGTTGCTACATATCCACTAAATAGGCGAACTCTAAGGGATCTATCTTTCGCAACATTGCATTGGAAGAACTTGGAAAAAAAGGATATGGATGCCTTCTTGAATATTCAAAGTTTCACATGGATGGGTAAGAAAGACTTTTTCACTCTATTATTTATTGTCACCATTTGGGTTGTGCACAAGCTTGCTTGCAGAGAGGCCAAAGGAAAGGAGATGGTGTAAGAAGAAGAAATTGAGAGTTAAATCACTCTCGGATTCATTCTAAGGTAACTCGGTCGGGCCGCCGTCCTTAAATTACAAAGCACTCATTGGGATGCAACCCAATTTGTTTTACGTTTCATAGTTATTTGAACTAGATAGAGTCGAAAAGAAGTGTAACTTTATATTGAGCCGCTAATTGCTCCGAGGAAGGAGTTTGTGATGTTTGTGGATATAGGTACAATGTAGCTCAATGACTTCGCCTATGGAACGCGAAAAGAATACATAGTGATCAACCCTCTTACGTTACCATGCACTTAACCCATGCGGGAAGCTCATTCAAAGAGCTTAGGCATCACGCAACGCTTTCAAAAAGAAGAAAATGCAAATATTCGGTGAGAAGAGGCAAAATTAACACCATGGAAACAAAAAAAGAAGAAGTAAAAATAATTTTTGAAGCAAACACAGTGCCACCATGGCCGCGGCGACAAGGAAAGGAAAATGCAGCACTACGGTGCCATCACACCACCACAATGAGAAGACTTAGCAAAATTTTCAAAAACCCCCCGACGAAGCCTCACCGCGGCGAGCCACCCGCCACTGCGGCGACGAAACACACTGCAGGGTCTCAACGCGAGGTCATCGCGTAGAGAGAGTTTTTAAATTGGAAAATTTTGGAAATTAAAAAAAAAATACGCCACCACGGCAAGGATCACCCCATTGGGGCGACATTAAAGCAGAAAATTTCGCCACCACAGCGAGGATCACCCCACCGCATGGAGGAGAGCCCAGTTATGGCGACAGAGGCGACGAGAGGAAAAGGCAGAAGAAAAAATGAAGCCACCGCGATGAGAGTCAACCCTAAAAGGGCGTGATGAGCCCAACATGCACAAGAAGAGGACAGGAAGAGGGTATTTGACCCACCTTGCACACCGAAAACACTTCCTCCATTATTTAGAGCTCTAGGACACAGCATCCACACCAGGGAAAGAGAAGCCAGAAGCGCAATTCTGGCTACTGCAAGGTGAGGATGGAAATTGAATCAGATCCGATATATTATCCTGCCCGATCCGACCCTAATGGAGCAGATCCGTTCTAGTCTGTTTACAAATGTATCGAATATGGATCACAGGTTTTGTGATACGTAAAACTCAATATAATCTGATTACACCGAATAAATTGAATAATATACATGTATTAACATAATCATAAATATATTATTTACTATCTTTACTTTAAAAAACTACGTCAGTTTACATAAATATTATTTTTATATGATAAACATGACGGATTTATACTTGTACAATTAATATTAGTCTAATCGTGCTTGTAGTTCATGATTATCTTAGGTTAGATGAACTAAAAATGTTGTGTGCTACGATCCGATGGATAATCTGATTTGAATCCGGTAAAATCTGATCTGAACTTCTGTGGACTGGATTTCTCTAGCTAATAGTTATTGAGTCGATGTCATTTTCCGTGATTGCTTCTTGCATTAACCAGGTATGCACCTCTAAATTATGTTGTGTCGTCACATTTTGTTTAGTCCTCTTATGCATAGTTACATGTTTTGTCTATTCTTGAATCTGCACGTTTTATTTGATTTGAGTCAACTTATCCATAAATTATATCAGTAGAGTCGTTTTTTCTTGTAACCAGATTATTTAGGGTAATTCATAAAGTATATAATTTAAACTAAAATGAAAGATTTTAGAGTGGGGGCAATTGATAGAAAGCACAATGTTGGAGAGATATCGATGATAGTACTGCCTTAGTGTATGGAAACTTATGGTGAGGCTAATTCTCCAAGGACATGTCTATGGTAGCGGTCCAGGGATTAGTAGACCTAAAATGGCGCTTAAGATCATAACACTGATGTGTGTATCCGACAGTGCACGACCACCGTCATTAGGTAGAGAAGATTTTTCACCCGTCTTCATGTATGCAACATAACAGCTGCATGAACGACTATATGCCCCCCTCACGCCGCCAAATCTATCCTAAGAAATCCACTAGGAATTCCTTTATCCTTTCTTAACCGTTAGACAACTAGGAAGCCGCTAGGAAGCTCCATCACTAGAGTAGACTAACCACTTCATACGCGTTGTGGTCGAGAGAGCAGATATGGGGGAATTTCATTGAGATTTGATTTTCATCTTATACAACTTCATGGATTGATCTTCATTCAAATTTAGAGGGATAATAAGGGTGAGTGAGATGACATATTGCATTGATTTGCATAAGGTAATTCACAGTAGTACACCGTGATCACAGGAACTAGAGAGTTGTTGTGCGTCATTTTCTTTTGCACACGGGTTTATGGGGGGTGAAAGAAGGAGTTTCATCGGTGGACGTGTCCTGTTTATCTTTAATTTTTCGATGATGAGGAGGATCGGTAGGCATGGACACATGATCTTTATTATAACTAGTGAGAGTTTGCTCGAGACGAGCAAAGCATAAGTGTGGGTGTCGACATCGACATTCATTTCTGGATTATACATCCCCCCCCACGATTTTGGATTCATCCACTTGCGTCTTGTGATTTATTTTTTTTATTTCGTTAGTTCGTTTATTTTTCAGTTTATTTACACTTTTTACAGCTTGTACGCCCATCATGCCAGCGCAAAAGAAAAATGAATAGAAAATGGGTAAAGAAACGGCACCGAGCGTTAATCAGTTACATTAGTTTACTTCACTATTTCTGTAGT
The DNA here is from genome assembly GCA_023055425.1 of Linanthus parryae. Lineage (NCBI taxonomy): Eukaryota > Viridiplantae > Streptophyta > Magnoliopsida > Ericales > Polemoniaceae > Linanthus > Linanthus parryae. Next base: position 75,226,526 of record JALGPY010000005.1, read on the forward strand.
TTTACTTCAGTTTATTCATTTAGTTAGTGTCTTTACTTATAATCCAGATGGTGCACTGTTCGACGGCTGTTTCACATGGCTTGTTCACACGGTTGATCACCGTGCAGTTATTAACGTTGGAGTTAGGAGTTGTTGGTGGGATTTTCAAAGGAGTACATACTTCTTTATGCGACATCTCCTATGCTTTGGTGAGGGGTTGTGAGATGGTATTTTTGTGAGTTTTTTACTATGATGTTTAGGGTTGCACTACTATCAAGATTAATCATATTGTCCCTAATTCGTCGACAGTTTAAACCCATGAAGTAGCTCGGATGGTGCATTGGGATACTTCAGTGTGTTCTACGGTTATTAATCTTTGTTGAGGGACATCAACGGGAGCTTATACACAGGACAAGTGCGTCTTGAATTGCTGTAAGGCGACGTCTCTAAGAAGGCGGTGAAAACTTGATGATTTCAACATAACTTTCAGGAGATTGCCCATTCTCGAAACAAGGAAAATATAATGTTTTCATTAATTAGGTAAACACTGGATTCGAGAGTCTAATTTGCATTGAATTGAACGTTCATTTGAATTTTGTTGCATGAGTCATGATTTGTGGAGTCAACTCGTGGACACATGAACAAGCCCACAAAATGGGTGAGTGTTGTTCTTCATGAATAATTAAAATGCGTATTTTCAGTAGTTTTCTCAGAACGAGCAAAACTTAAGTGTGGGTTTTTTTACACCAATCAATTAGGTAATATTTTAGCCCTATCTTCTATGTTTTTGTGAGGAGTTTCGAGTGGAAAAGTGCTTAAAAGTAACAGAAATAGCAAAATTCACTATTGCAAATATTGTATGGATTTATTGTGTTTTCATACAATTTTGGCTATATTTATACTATTTATTGCATTTCTTTCCATCACTTTAATGTCATGGGTTTGTTGAGTGGATTTCAAGATTAAGTGATGGCGGCGCGGAATCAAGACGAGAGCATGAAGAGCAACCTTGAGGAAGTAAGCAAAGAAAGAAAAATGATCACGATTGGAGGATCTTGCACTTGAGAGGAGGACACCAAGAGAAGACAAGAAACTACAACAAGAGATTAATAAAGTTCTAAGAAAGCTCGGGGAAGCAAGAGGAAAGCAAGGGATGCCAAGAAATGAAGTTATGATGCAAAATTGAGGAGCAAAATTCAAGCAGTCTTCAACATTTTGATCTCCAAAGAAGTTCTACATGGAATTTTAGGGTGAGACCGGCGGCATTGAAAAGTATACTTACATAGCTTTTCCAATGATATATGGTAGAGTTCAATCGGCATCCGGACGAGAAAGTTACAGTCCCATGAAGTCAGCACACAGATGCTGCGAGCCGCCACCGCGGCGAGCTGAGCTCCCACCACGGTACTACGGGTTTTGACGGGAGTAATTCAATTTTTGACTTTTTGATAACCCTAAGTCACTGCAACACTTATAAAAGGAAGAAAGAAGCTTCAAATAAAGGGGTGATGGATTGGTGGAGCACTCTCGCTCCTCTCAGAGCGTAGAGAGAGGCAGATCGACATACACCATTGGAGCTTACGAAGGAAGCTTGGAGAAATATTGAAGACACAAAGACGGAGTTCCCTTATGTAACATAGACGATAAATGAAGATTTCATCACTACGATCTCCAAGTTTGCTTTGCTCTTCGACTTTATCTATCAAAACATGGAATTGAAGCTTTTGATTTATGCACTTTTTTATGCTTAGTTAGACGCCTTTCTAGGACTCGATTTGGGTACCTAGGGTTTCTTTATTTTGGGGTAATTCAAACATTCCTAGATCGTAGTTATGTTGACTTGGTCCAAGGCGGCTAAGGAATGGTAACGTTTGAGCATTGCTTTGGGATCTTATCTGTTTTGGAACTTTTCATGATCGGTTTTGGTAACGTTTGAGCATTGCTTTGGGAATAGGGTCCTATCTCTATAAATAGGGTCCTAGGTCATGGTCAAACTTGTGTGGGTGACCGCTATGGCCTTTGTCCATAGTGTGGTGTGTCTTCGATTGTAATTGGATCTCTCTAAAATAAATTGGGTTAATTTGTTATGGTTGTGGACGTAGGCATCAACTTTTCTAGTGAACCACGTTAATTCTTTGTGTTCTTGTTCATCATTTTTCATCGTTTTTTCTCAAACCCTCTGTTTTAACAAGTGGTATCATAGCCTAGTTGGTTTAGGGTTTCGAGAAGAACGTAGTTTGGGAGGTGTGATCAAGATCTATCGGGTTGATAAGAAGAATACTTGTTCAAACACCCACCACGAAGCCTTTATTGGGGAAGGCTATCGGGTTACTTGTTGGGGAAACTATTGGGTTCCTTTTTGGGGGAACTATTAGGTTCCTTTTCATGGAGCATTAGGCGTGCATTCCAACGGAATCTGGTGGATCACGTGCAATTGGCGTTCAGGGTAAATCAGGCTTCCGGCGTGGAGCATTGGGCGTGTGGATCTCAGTCGGGCTCATCCGTCGCAGGAGATCGTAAGAATTGGAGCATCGATATGGAGAAATCTGGTTATGGCCGCTAGGAGGATTCAAGTCAAGGTGGAAACGGCTTGAGTCAACTGGTGTATTTGGCTTGTGGCATGGAGAAGTTGACGTGTCTTGTTGGCACATGGTTGGTGTCGCGTTATTGAGCGCGCATTGGATTGGTTGCATGTTATTAGGCATGTATTGTTATTAGGCATGTTATTAGGGATACGAAAATCACTAAATTTCACATCATATGTAGAACTAGCTAATTCTCTATTGAATCATATTTAAATTGTATCATAATACGAATACCAGTTTTACACAAAAATTAACAGTATTGTGTAAACTGATAAAACAAATGACCACATAAATCACATTATGCGCTATCGACATGTGTCTCTGATACCACTGTAGGGTTTTGGTGCAGGTTACGCAGCGGAAATACTAAAATTGTCTGCCCAGAACCCTCCATGAATCGCAGGTGAAGCATCATAACATGATGAAGGAGAAAGGTTACCTCAGTCATACCGAAGGGTGAAGATCACATACGCAGATCAAAAGAACGGGGTATCTACGATATCCACACCAATAGACCTCAACTAGACTTCTTGTCCAATGGTTCTGGCAATCTTGAGAAGAAGAAGGCTCTTGTCATACAAGAAGATGATGAACTTTGACGTGTATGACGAATGGATCACATCCAACCCCTGCAGCAGAAAAGAGGAAAGGCATCATCATGCCGTGGGTAGCAGAGGAAGGGGGTGGCATCACCATGTCGTGACCATTAGAGAAAGGGACGGCCATCTCCATGGTCGTGAACTTCAAAGGGGCGGCCCTCCTTGCCTTGGCCGAACCCTAGGTGTAGGGAAACTCTTTTCTTTCTTCCTCTTTTCTCTCTAGTGTAATGTTTAGAGTATGAATGAATCTAGATTGAATTTTCATAGCCTACAAATCCTATTTATAGCTAGATAAATGCATCTCTGTCCTTAAATCCAATAGTTTGGATTATTGTGAAGTGTGTAAGTAGGTAATAAATTGGATTAAATATACTCTAGAAGGGGTTTGAATAAAGTATGGAAATGGTTCCTCAAAAAAAATAAAAAATAAATAAAGTATGGAAACTTTTGCTAAAATAGTGATTTTAAAAACAAACAGAAAGGTTTTGAAGTTTTCCAAAGCTCTGAACTGAAACAGACTGTTTTATAAACCTCTGAAAGTTTTCAAAGCTTTGAAAGGTTTTTCAAAGCCTTGAACTTTTCCTGTGTTGAAACATTTTTGTAAGCAAGTAAAGAAGAGAAATGAAATGAAATGGAAACAGATATTTGTTTCGAAGTTTGGCCTCCAAAAGGCCTACTCTCCGCCTGAGGGATCGAATCCCTCTAGGATTTCAAAGACTTCTTATTTATCTCTAGTTAAGCCGTAGATCTCAGGCCTAAGAGAATTGCCTTACTCTTATACTAGCATGTGGTTCTCTGCTAACCTATCTAGTACAGCTTCAGCTACTAGATACAATAAGACTCTCAGTTGTTCCACTTGAACAAATCAACTAAAACAGAATAGAAGATTTAGAAAGATTTCTAATGAGTAAACAATTAAAGCACAAGAAGAAGAACATTGTGAAGACAGTGAAGCTATGAAAGCATGGAAGTGTTCTTCTTTATTTGGAATGGATTGAGAAGTCTGAATTGATCTCCTTCCTTGATGCTCTGTCAATCCGAATGTGTTTCTCTGAGTCCCTCTGTGTCACTGTATGTCTGTCACTCTGATGTGGCTTCAGTTCACTTTGAATTTAAAGTCTTGATGCAACAGTCACAAAGGTTGTTGCAACAAGAATTCCTAAAAATCCTCAATTGGAAATCATTATTTCAACAGCTCTCTTCCAACTGATAGGAGCTTGGCTTTATGCAATGGATTTTATCACAATTAGCACCTGTAAGCTTAAGACAAGTCATGATCAAGTCCTATAAAATTAGCTAGGCTTTAGTGAGCTGTTTGGCATTTCTGCATTCAAGACCATAGGCTAAGGGCTCTGAGTATTTTCAAATCTTTGAAAGGCTTTTCAAATCCTTGAACTATGGTTGTTTCCCTGCAAAATAACGTTAGAACAAAATCTATATAACAGAAAAGCATATTCAGAGTATAATCATTGTTTGGTAATACTGCAATAAAACACCTAAGCAATTCGAGAGACTAATATATAATATTTGACAAAATGAATTTGTCTTTCATCACAAGGCATAGTTTAAAACCAGGAGACAAACTCCCACTTAGTTCATACTTGTCCTCTGAAGATTTTCAAAGCTTTGAAACCAGTTTCAAAGCTTTGAAACCAGTTTCAAAGCTTTGAACTGAAGTAAGGATTGAATTAACAGTTTGCACTCTAGTCCACAATTGCCTTTTAGTCCAACTAATGAGCACCGTTTACACTTTAGTCCAATGAACTCATTATTTCTCTCTCGTACAACTAATGAGCAACTAATTCTACTTTGATATATTCTTGTGTGTCACCCTATAGAATCCTAATTACGTTGGCAGTAATAACAATTATTACAAACATTGAACGACATCTAGCAACACATCAATGCTACCCAATTAATAGGAATGTCAGTGATCTGACTAATCTCTGTGACCTATGTCACCGTGTTGTATAATCCCTTTGTCTCATCTATCCAGATTGGACACAAGACATGGAGTGTCACACTTGTATGTTCAATTTATAGTTTCTCGATCTGTGAGTAGACTTAGATAAACAAATAACATCAATATCTCATATTGATTTATTCGAGCATGGTCATGCATTTCCCTAAGGGTGAGTTTGGGAATGCTTCTGCTGCCAGCACAACTGCTTTCCGACGGCAAAAGCAAATTTTGTGTGTTTGGTAAAAATAAAATTTCTGCTTTCCAGACAGTTTCTGCTTTCTCACAGCAGTTTTCAAGAAGCAAGGGGGATATGCTTTTCCAGAAAGTTCTTTTGATTAGTTTATCTACAAGCGATTTTATAATTTTTTAAAATATCAATACTTATCTTTACGGAAATGACACGTGTCATATATTTTTGTCATTCTACCCTCTCACAGCAGCTTCACAGTTGATTTTATTAAACACAAAATTACTATATCAATATTTCACAGCGGCTTTTATGTAATAATTACCAAACAACATTTTATCAAGAATTCGCAGCAGCTTTTCCACACTGTTTTCACACAGCAACTTTCTAGCACCTCCACAACATTCCGAAACTAGGCCTAAGTCTCACTCATCGAGTGCTCCGTGGATATTTACTCACATTATGTGGGAGGGAAAAATCCTATCTACATCACTGCCATCTCTCAACTTGCTTCATATCATGTCCGATTATCGCTTTTATAGTTACCCAGTTACAGTGTAACGTTTGACGATATCAAAATATGATAATTCACAACTAGATTATCTAGTGAATTCAAGTTGAAGGATCACAACACCATTGTCACTATGAGAAACGCTTGTGACATTCACATAACTCCCATGTAGCCTTCTCATGGCGGGTCAATCCAGTACGTCATTAATCCTAATGTGTGCCCATGTGTTAGACTTGATATATTCATATCAATCTACCCACATACTAGTCTTGATGCAATACAGTTGTCCTAACAAACTGTAGTACTCGACTAGGGATATTTAAAAATATAACATTTATATTCTAAGGACTTCATTCATGTTAACATATCTCCATATCGATAACGTAATGAATAGCAAGTCCATATAAATGTCTCGATAAATATATTGCCTCTAGATACTCCAACACTTTGGCCGTAGTGTGGTGTGTCTTGGATTTAATTGGCTCTCTCTTCAACAAATTGGGTTCGTTGTGGCCGTGGACGTAGCTAGCAACTTTTCTAGTGAACCACGTTAATTATTTGTGTTCTAGTTCATCTTGTTCATCATTATTGCTCAAACCCTCTGTTTTAACACTTGTAATGATTTCTTTGAGATACATTTATTCATGCCATGAGTTAGCTTAATTAACAATATATGTTTGGAACCATGTTTTGTGTGTGAACTTAAACCAAGTGTTCTAGGTTGAGTTTGCAGCTTTACCCATAAAGTCAATCAATCCGTAGACTTATAAAAACTATGGTAGTCGGTACGGATTAGTAGGAATTGTAATCCAAACCTAAGAAATGCCTCAGAGCTATATGCTCGTGTGAGGAGCATCCAGGTAGTTTTTTATTGGATCCAAACCCCAAATTAGTGTTTCATTGATAGCAAACAATTGTTTAGGAATTCCTTAGTGAAAGGGGAGCCTGCAGATGGATATGCAGCACAGATACTCTAGAAGGGGGGGTTGAATAGAGTATGCCAACTTTTTTCAAAATTTGTGGAGGAAAGGAGTTTTAGTTCAAGAGCAATAGATTTCAAGGCCTTGAACACAAATTCAAGCCTTTGAAATGAGATACAGTTTAAAATGAAACAGACAAGTCTTTTTCAAGGCCTTGAAAAGAGTTTCAAACCCTTGAAAACAGACAAGTTTAAATGCTGCAAAACTATGTGTGTAACTGAAACTGTAAATGCAAGAGACAAAGGATTTATAGAGTTCAGTCCACTTGGACCTAAATCTATACATCAGGGGCTTCTCCCTGCAGGATTTTCAACTTAATTCTTATTAATCAAAAGCTAAGCACTAGATCTCAAGCACAGAGAGTTCCATTACTCTGTTACAGCTTGTGGTTCTCCCTAACCAATCTAGTACCTGCTCTAGCTAACTAATTAACTAAGAATTCTCTATTGTTCACCTTTAACAATCCTTGAGAAATAAATATAGAAGTATTACATAAATTATCTACCAATAAAGCACAATACAGAAGAACACTAGAATGTAGAACTGCAGTAAAGAATGCAGTGAACTTTTGTGAGATGGATTGTGAGAGTGATGAACTTCTTTGATGCTTGTCAATCCAGAATTGTGTCTCTCTTTTTTCCCTTTGAGTGTCTTATTTTGTTGCTTAAAAATTATCTCCATTTATACTGTTTGAAACTCTGCATATCTTCCCTGGTTTTCAGCAACAACTTCCTATTTTGTAGGCAACAAACTTTTACTGTCTTAACAGCTTTCTCCAACGGATAGTTAATCACAATCTTCAAAGATATTATTGTGATATTGTCTTTAAACAATCTTAGAAGCTGTCATGAGTCTCTGATTGATCACAGGATCATCTTCATTAAGTAATTTCCTTCCTGCAAAAGCCAGATAAGGAAACAAGTCCTGTACATTTAGGAAATAAGATTTCCCCACAAAACTGAGTCAAACTAATAAATTAAAACATGTTACATATATGAAAACAGTTTGTCTTTCATCACCAAATAATAACACATCAATTACAGGGGTGAGATGGATAGAATCAAATCAAAAGAGTTTAGATAAACTCCCCCTCAGAACATGTATGCAGGTCAGACAGTTTCAAGGCTTTGAATCCTGGTTCAAGGCCTGCTATTTCAAGGCTGTGAAACATTATTCAAGGCTTTGAATACTGGTTCAAGGCCTTGAAATACCTAATTATTTCAAGTCCATGAAACCTGTTACCTTACAATCTCCCCCTTGATGAAAGACAAAACTCCAACCTGTTTGATTCTTAGTTTCTGCAAAAAATACTGATTAGCACACAATTCACACAAATAATAATAACACGGTAATTCCAAAAGATCCAACTTATTAATGAACAGAATCAAAACTGCAAGTAAGTTGCAGATAATCCTACTTACCAAAAGATAGGTCATCTAAACAGAAATAAAATTAACTAACTTTTCTCCCCCTTTTTGACTTTCATCAAAAAGATTGAGAAGATGTTGGATCAGTGTCTCGAAGTTTTGAAAATAAACTTGAGAAGAAGAATGGGAAAGAAAGAGTAGGCAAGATTAAGGGGTTGGGTCTTCATCTCCATCCTGATCTCCCTCTTTTTCCTCACTGTCTTCATCAGTGTCTTGAACTTCTTGTGAAACCACATCTAGTTCCTCAATGAAAGAACTGATTTTTCTCTATAACACTGCTGAACAGGAAGGTGAGTCCTTCCAAAGCTTTTCTTCCATGCTTCAGTTTCTTCTTCACAGCCACCCTCTTCTGTTTTGCAGAGGGGATTTTGTGATCATTCTTTCCTGTTTTTGATGCAGCCACAGATTTTAAAGAATCCTTCTCATGTTTCCCATTGGTGGACACAGAGCATACTCCATAGGATCCTGAAGTCGTGTATGAGTCTAATTCTGGAATGAGAATTTCTTTCCCTTTTCCCTTGATCCCTGTGTCAGTATTTTTCTTGTCTCTTCTAGGGCTTCCAATATAGATTCCTTTCTGCTTCTCTTGTGAAGATACTGTAGACTGTTTCTTCTTGCCAGTTGCTGGAATCTGGTCATTTTTCACCATCTTCAAGGGTGTTGAAGACTCTTGTTCTTCATCAGTAAAGCTTTTTGACTCTGAGTCTTCACTGATTGTTAGAACTTTTTCTTCAGCTATCTTTCTCTTCTTCTCAGAGCTAGGTTTTGAACCTCCGACCATCATAATTCTGTCTGAGGCACTTCTAGTGCTCATTAGGGTTTGGGAGAAGAATAGAGAGAGGTAGATTTGATACGGAGTGAAGGAGAAGAGAAGGAAATAAATACTCAGAGAGTTTGTATTTGAAAAGGAAACTGCAATATTTTTCTGATCTCAAAAGATTTGTAATGATCAACAAAGATTCAAATCTTTGAATTCGTTGGAAGTAAATAATTGAATACTATACTTGGCTGAAAAATCAATTTTGAAAAATGTAGGGGAAACATTGAGAAAATATCTACAAAGATAGCACCCAATACTGAATGATCCGAAATTATTCACTAACCAGTTATCGGAATTATTTTCAAGGCTTTGAAAATAGTTTCAAGGTCTTGAAACGCTGTTAAGCTGAAACACATAGAACCAAATCTTTGAATAGATTTTCAAGGCTTTGAAAATAAGTCAAACCTTTGAAACACATAAAAGCTTACCTTCCTTACCTGATGCTCCCCCTAAACCAATGCATCTTTATTTAGCATGCCTAATTTCAGTCTTAGTGTTGAAAACCTTTCATCTGGCAATAGTTTAGTGAAGATATCTGTAATTTTCATGTCAGTAGAAACAAATTCAAGAACAATATCACCTTTCTCAGCATGATCTCTGATGAAATGGTGTCTGACATAAATATGCTTGGTTCTTGAATGTTGTACAGGATTCTTTGTAATAGATATTGCACTGGTGTTGTCACACTTGATGGGAGTGCTTTTGAAATCAAAACCAAGATCCTTCAATTGTTGAGAAATCCATGAAAAACAAGATCCAGCAGATATGTATTCAAATTCAGCTGTTGATAAGGACAGGGAGTTTTGTTTCTTGGAGTCCCAACTGATCAGAGATGATCCAATAAATTGGAAAGTTTCAGAAGTGCTTTTCCTATCAACTTTGTAACCTGCAAAGTCAGTATCTGAGAATCCATGCAAAGAAAGTTACAATGTCTTGGATACCAAAGCCCTAAGTCTTTGGTACCATTGAGATATCTGAATATTCTCTTCACATCAGTTAAATGTGATTCCTTTGGATCAGCTTGAAATCTTGCACACATACGTACACTGAACATGATATCTGGTCTACTAGCAGTAAGGTATAGCAATGATCCAATCATACCTTTATACTCTTTTACATTGACACTCTTACAGGATTCATCTTTATCTAAAGACAGTGTAGAACTCATTGGAGTCTTGATTTCTTTGGATTGAGACATGTTGTACTTGTTCAGCAAGTCCCTAGTGTACTTGTTTTGATGCAGAAAGATGCCCTTCTTCAATTGATGTATCTGGAGTCCCAAAAAGAAGTTCAACTCTCCCATCATGCTCATTTCAAATTCCCTGCTCATAAGACTGGAAACTGGAGCAAAAGTTTCCTCATAATCAATACCTTCTTCTTGATTGTAACCTTGAGAAAATAACCTTGCTTTGTTTCTGATTACCTTGCCATTCTCATCCAATTTGTTTCTGAACACCCATCTGGTACCAATGACAGACTGGTTTGTAGGTGGAGGAACTAGGTTCCATACCTTGTTTCTTTCAAACTCATTGAGTTCACTTTGCATAGCTATAATCCAGTCTGCTTCTTGTAGAGCTTCCTTCACAGTTTTGGGTTCTACAAGAGAAATGAAAGCATTGAAATCACAAAGATTCTTCAATTGTGATATTGTTTGTGTAACAGGGGTTGGGTCAGAGATGATGTTGTCAGGTGGATGAGATGAAAGATATTTTAATCTCTTTCTTGGAGACCAGGGTTCAGGTTCTCCATATATCTTCTCTGGTCTTGAAGTAGTGGCCTCATCATTCATCTCTTTCTGATCATTTTTGTCAAGTCTTTGATCTCTATTTTCAAGGCCTTGAGACTTGTTTTCAAGGTCTTGAAAATGGCTTCTATTTCCTTCTGAACCTTTCTTGAACCCAAGAGAGTTCTCAGCTTCTTCTTCTGATTCATGCTTGTTCAGATTCAAATATGCAAAACTTTCACTCAAAGAACCATCATAGCTTTCATAAAAAATAACATGAATACTTTCTTCAACCAGCTTGGTTCTTTTATTATAAATTCTATAAGCTTTGCTAGTAAGAGAGTAACCAAGAAATATACCTTCATCACTTCTTGCATCAAACTTACCCAAGTTGTCCTTACCATTGTTGTGGACATAACATGTGCAACCAAAGGGTCTGAAGTATGAGATGTTTGGCTTTCTCGCTTTGAAGAGTTCATGGGGGGTTTTCTTCAAGATAGGTCTGATCAAGCACCTGTTCAAAATGTGATTTCCTGTATTCACATCTTCAGCCCAGTAATATTTTGGCAGCTTATTTTCTAGAAGCATTGTTCTTGACATATCTTCAAGAGTCATGTTCTTTCTTTCGACAACTCCATTCTGTTGAGGAGTTCTAGGAGCAAAGAAATTGTGGGAGATATCATACTTAGCACAGAACAAATAAAATTCTAATTGATCAAACTTTCTACCATGATCACTTCTAATTGAAGCAATGGGTAGTTTTTTCAATTTTTGAAGTTCTCTGCAAAGCTTTGAAAATTCATAGAGGGCTTCAGATTTTTCTTTCAGAAACATAACCCCAGTATATCTAGAGTAATCATCTACAATAACTAGCATATACCTCTTACCTTTTGGATTTGGTGTCCTCATAGGACCACACAAATCCATGTGAAGTAGTTCAATAGGTCTGGAAGTACTTACAAACTTCTTTGGTTTGAATGAGCTTCTGGTCTGCTTACCCTGAGCACAAGCTTTGCATACTTCATCTTCTTTGAACTTGATAGATGGTAATCCTCTTACCAGATCTTTGGAGATCAGTTTGTTCAAGGTATGCAAGCTAATATGACCAAGCTTCCTGTTACAAAACCTTTAATCCTCTTTCAAGGCCTTGAGACACTTTAAGCTCTTACATGCAACTTTGTTAGTATGAAAAGTATAAATATTGTTTGATCTAGAGGCTGTGAGAATGCAATTGTCTGATTTCTCATTTTGCACCACACACTTCTCTTTATCAAAGATGACCTTATTGCCATTATCACAAAGCTGAGATACACTAAGCAAGTTAAATTTCAAACAACTAGATATACATCATAAATAGAATTTTCAGAATCTGTACCAACTTTACCAATACCAAGAATGTTGCATTTGCCTTTGTCACCAAGAGTAATTGAACCTTTAGATTGCTCTTTCAGTTTTGAGAATAGAGATCTCTTTCCACTCATGTGTCTTGAGCAACCACTGTCCATAAACCACTTATGTTCTTTGATATTGGTGACAACCTGCAAACACCAATCACTGCCTTACCCAGCTATTAGACCAAGTGAGGAATTTGGACTCATACTCAGGATCAACCATGTTAGGTTGTCTGATCCCTTTAGGAACCCAAATCTGTCTGACTTGTCCTTTAAGTTGAAATGGGAAAGTGTTCCTCATTATGTGAGGGTCTCTTCTTCTGAAAGGACAAGTCATCTTCATATGACCAATCTTGTTACAAAAATGACACTTAGGAGAAGTTTTGCTTCTAGCTTTCACAAATCTGGTATTGTTATTTCTTTGAAAACTTGGATTGTATCCAATACTAGTTTGGTGAACAGACTTTGAACTTTCTCCAAGAATCAAGTTTAACTTGTGTTCAGAGCCTGCAAGCTTGACTTTGACTAATTCAGATTCTTGAAGTTTCTCAGCAAGAGTAGCATTTTGTTTATCTAATTCATCAACCTGATGTATCAGATTAACAAGGTCAGTAAAGAGTTCTCAGTGACTTCTTCTGAGATGTTTCAAGATTCTGATTTAGAAAAAACGTTGTAAATTCTCTTTTGCTTGCTTATGAACTTTTTCTTTAAAAAGTCTAATCTCTTTCAAATAATCTTATTCATTTAAAATCATTGTTCTGAGATAATCTGAAAGAGCATATTTTGGTTTTGAAATCAGACAGTTTACGATTACCTCAATGTTTTTCTCAGAACTTTCATCATGCTTGGCCATGAAGCATAGGTTGGCATGTTCATCTTCAGATTCAGTTCACTTGAGCTGTCTGAATCACTCCATGAAGCTATCATAGCTTTCTTTCTCCTGTCATGGTCTTCTTGTGAAAGTTCTTGCTTTTCTTGTGTGGACAATCTCTTATCAAATGTCATGCATCACCACACTCAAAGCAGTTCATGACTTTTGATTTATTTTGTGAAGAAGACTTACCTTTGTAGTCATTGCTACTGAAAGATCTGTTTCATTCTTTGTTGAAGTCTTTGTTTCCAAAGTTTTTCTTCATCTTGAGAATTCTGATCAAGGCTTTGGAAATCAATGCAAATGAGTTTCAAGGCTTCGAATTTCCTCATTCTCTTTGGCCTTGAGTTCTAGATTCTTGACACCTTCAGGTAGCTCTCCATCAGCTTCATTCATGGATGTTTCATGTGTCAGGAGCTTCTCTTGCAGATCATCAAGTTCTAGTGATGAAAGATCTTGAGCTTCTTCAATGGTTGTTGTATTTGGTTCCCATTTGGCCTTTCGAAGACTTCTCAGTATCTTCCTCACCTTTTCTTCATTGGAAATATATTTTCCCAAAGAATCAAGGTTGTTGACAATGTCTGTGAACCTCTTGAACATCTCTCTGATTGATTAATATGTATTCATCTTGAACAACTCATATTGCTTGAGATAGATGTTGATCTTGGTTTGCTTGAGTTGAGAGGTTCCTTCAAAGATCACCACAAGCTTATCCCATATTTCTTTGGCAGTCTTGCATCCAGAAATCCTGTTGAATTCATCTGTACTCAAAGCACAATACAAGATGTTAATAGCTTTGTAATTCTTAGATAATTATTCCAATTCAGAAGAGGAGAGTGAGTCTTCAGATTTGGAAGTTTTGATCCCATCTTTCTCTGTAAAGAAAATGTGAGGTCCATTCTGAATAATGGTCCAAAGCTCTATGTCTTGATTAATTATGAACATCTTCATCAGGGCTTTCCAGTGAGCAAAGTTGTCTCCACAAAATAGAGGAGGTCTGTTGGTAGCTCTTCCCTGTGAGAAACCACCATCACCTGCAGTACTCATGATCACCAGATGGCTAAATCTCATACAGTGAAACAAGCTCTGTTACCAATTGATAGGGGGGTATTCAGATGGATATGGAGCACAAATACTCTAGAAGGGGGGGGGGGTTGAATAAAGTATGCCAAATTTTTGCAAAACTTGTGGAGGAAAGGAGTTTTAGTTCAAGAGCAATAGATTTCAAGGCCTTGAACACAAATTCAAACCTTTGAAATGAGATACATTTTAAAATAAAAATACAAATCTTTTTCAAGGCCTTGAAAAGAGTTTCAAACCCTAGAAAACAGACAAGTTTGAATGCTGCAAAAATATGTGTGTAACTGAAACCGTAAATGCAAGAGACAAAGGATTTATAGAGTTCAGTCCACTTGGACCTACGTCTCTACCTCAGGGATCTTCTCCCTGCAGGATTTTCAACTCAATTCTTATTAATCAAAAGCTAAGCCCTAGATATCAAGCACAAAGAGTTACCTTACTCTGTTACAGCTTGTGGTTCTCCCTAACCTATCTAGTACCTGCTCTAGCTAACTGATTAACTAAGAATTCTCTATTGTTCACCTTGAACAATCATTGAGAATTAACTATAGAAGTATTACAGAAATGATCTACCAATAAAGCACAATACAGAAGAACACTAGAATGTAGAACTACAGTAAAGAATGCAGTGAACTTATGTGAGATAGATTGTGAGAGTGATGAACTTCTTTGATGCTTGTCAATCCAGAATTGTGTCTCTCTTTTTGCCCGTTGAGTGTCTAATTTTTTTGCGTCAAAGTGAGCTCCATTTATACTGTTTCAAGCTCTGCAAATCTTCCCAGATTTTCAGCAACAACTTCATATTATGTGGGAAACAAACTTTGACTCTCTTAACAGCTTTCTCCAACGGATAGTTGATCACAATCTTCAGAGATATTGTTGTGATCTTGTCTTTAAACAATCTGAGAAGCTTTCATGAGTCTCTGATTGATCACGGGTTCATCTTCACTAAGTAATTTCCTTCCTGCAAAAGCCAGATAAGGAAACAAGTCATGCACATTTAGGAAATAAGATTTCCCTGCAAAACTGAGTCAAAATAATAAATTAAAACATGTTAGATATATGAAAACAATTTGTCTTTCATCACCAAATAATAACACATCAATTACAGGGGTGAGATGGATAGAATCAAATCAAAAGAGTTTAGATAAACTCCCCCTCAGAACATGTATGCAGGTCAGACAGTTTCAAGGCTTTGAATCCTGGTTCAAGGCCTTTCAAGCCTGTGAAACCTAATTCAAGGCTTTGAAAACAGGTTCAAGACCTTGAAATACCTACGTATTTCAAGTCCATGAAACATGTTACCTTACACTTAGGGAACCAACATGAGTCTTAGTCACTATCTTTACGTAGATCCTACGCCACTTAATGTTTTATTTAGTTTTAGTTGTTAGATTAGAATTAACTACAAAATTCAAACCAAACAACCTTATCATTTTGATTACCTAAAGAAATTGACAAACAACGAGTCTTTGGGCTGATACCAGATTCTAACTAGGAAAACTACGACAGCTACCGTGCACTTGCGGAAAACAGATTCAGTTTTATTTATAATTCTTGAATGATTATCTGTGTACATCACTCGAGTATGTAAACAAACCTCTCAAAATCTGAAGGATGAGATCTTCTTCAAAACCAAACTCATTAACCAGTGTCAATTGATAAGTGATAGCCTTGATTTCATCAAAATAGGTACGAATTGACTTGATTCCTTTAGTGATAGAGCACAAACTAAGTTTCAATTGATGCACATGTGACCTAGACAGTGATGAAAAGCGATGTTCTAGAGCACTCCAAATAAGATGTCCAAGAGGAAAATACATCACATAAGACAAAACACAAGAAGAAATGGAAGAAAATAGACAGCTCTTGAAGTGTTGTTCAATAGAGAAACAAGATTGAAAAGCAGGATTAGGAATTAGGTTACCAGAATTAGAGTCTGGAACAGTAGAAGAAGGTACATAAGAAGGTTCAATGAGGTAATGGGTGAGCGAATTTGCATGTGAACATGTGACCATCTGATATTTCCAGGAGATGTAGTTGCTTCCGTCGATCTTAATTGGAACAAGCGACCACAAATATGCAATGTGTAACTTCAAACCCCCGGGAAAAAACTCAGCCATCTGATGCAACCCCTACCCCCCCCCCCCCCCAAATCACACGGCCAACCGGGACGCATGCTTGCAGAGATGTCTCCGCCCGAGGTGATGAACCCCATTGGGTACGGAGCATGATCACCGGTTCACAGTTAGTACAACCATCGAATGTCCAAATATAATTTATTATACATTCATGATAAACCAGTGACATTGTCCGAAGGGTACAAATACATTAATTTACAAAGTGAAAATAAAAACTATGTGAAGTACTAAATAACTCGATACCCTAGACAACATCGTCGTGATCGTCTCCCACCTTGAGTTATAACCAGCGATTTTAAAATGGCACAAGCGGACGCAGTTTTGAAGAAAATGATCAGCAAACGGCTACGTAAGCTAACACCCATAACAAGTAAAAAGATTATGAAGCATGTGACATGAATATAATAGTTCGCTAATATATATTAGAAATATGTGCGGATAACATTCAAGTTGTTAGATTTCGATTTCAAATTTCATATTTGCAATCTAATGATGTGGACCATGTTGGAGAATCAAGAAGTACATTTCAATATTTTCACAACTCATCACTTTATATCTCAAGAAGATATCATTATCTTTTTCTCAATGATAAGATATCGATTCCAGTAATTTATTTTATTAACTAGTTGATACGGGGAGTGACCATATTCAATCCACTACCAGTTTCTCATAACGTGCACAAGCACAACCATAACATAATCATAAGGAGATTCGCATCACAGCACCTCATAACCACAAAACAATAACCAATTACAATCTGTCTAAAAGGTATCCTACCAGGAATATGGTACAAACCCACGCACAACAGCTTCCACTTTACATCATCCCAACTTTTTCTTCCAAGATTGAAAAATTGAAAAAGGAGCTCCAAGTAAAGCCGGTGTGGCGGTTTTTCATAACATTCAGTGTAAGATTATGAGAGATTTTGTATTTGACCAACATGAGAGCGGTAAGATATTTTTGATAATTGTGGCCCGTAAACTAGGTAATCAGGGCCTAATTATGTAATCGTGTTTAATAGGTACTTCATTTCGGAGTAGAATTTAAATGATCTTCTAGCCGGGTCTTTCAGATTCTTATTTTGGAATATCAATTTTCATGTGTTACTTCAAAGTAGAATATTTCAAAAGTAAGTAGAAAATTCAAATAAAGCATGTATGGTAGTATTTCGCAAAATAACACATGAGATACATGAAAGAAGGAAAGACATGCAACACTAGGGAGATTAACTTCCCTCATGTTGAATGTCAAATAACTCGAAATAGTCCTCTCGAATAGGCGTAGCGCTTGTTTATGAACTCAATTGCCTACAAGTTATCAATTCTAATTATATACGCACAAAATAAAATATTTGTTAAATTATTGTATTATTTAGTTATAACTAGTCTCAGATTGGATGAAAAAAAATTACCTTTTACTTTCATTGCAAACTTATTTATTTTCAATTATTTATTTAGAGTAGAAAATTAATGAATAAATACTGAAGTTTATCAACATAATAAAATAGCTAGTTATTTCATAAAAACATATTAAATAAAAGTGTAAAGTAATAAATAATGAAATGTAGGTAAAAGACAGGGGCTTCCCCCAAAGTTTCAGATTTGACACTTTATACCCTCCATTTTATCTATAAGAAAAAAATTACCCCCTTTCATCATCTTCTTCAAAAATCAACAACCCAATTTAAGTTTTATAAAAATCTCTTTTGGCTTTCGAAGTTTATTTACGAGAATCTCCTCTACCTTACTTTCGCTCACAATCTTGAAAAAGTTGTTATAATGCGATAACATAGTCGAATTTCCATAGATATTCACCCATCAAATTATTTAACAATAGTATTTATTATTTAAGTTATGAATTCGAAATTCTAGGTAATCAATCCGGATTAGTTTAAAAACAACATGTTGTGTATAAAACCACTAGCTCCCCTAATAGGCTTCTCAATAGTGAATTCAGGCCCCCTGAAGACTTCTTAAAAGACACTTAGTGCCCCTTCCCAAGCTTATGAAAATGACAATTATCACCCCCTCAATACCCACATACACTTCATCTTCAACCCACAAATATTTTTATAATTTTATAACCATGAAGTTTTGATCACCTAGAACTCTAATTCAAGTAAAAAAAAGAAGATTCATTCCAAGAATCGATCAAAATGATTACCAAATGAGGGAGAAATTGCTCGCCGAAGTCGGGTCGGAAATTTGCCGGAAAGTATGGTGCTTCAGTGGCTTGGTGGCCGGTTATGTGTGTCTCCTGGGTTCGTTGGATCCCAAGGAGGTTGGTGAGTCACCAGAGAGTGGAGGAGGAAGAGGGGCAGTGGTGTTTCGAGGTGACCCGGCTAGGTTCAGGTCTTCGGGTCGCCGGCGGGGATGGCCTTCCCCGCCGTTGTTGTTGCTTCTCATGTTGTAATCCACGACCAGATAGGGGAGAGAGAGAGAAGAGGACATAGAGAGGAGGCCGAGAGAGAGAGAAGGGTCTGGAGGTGTTGGCGATGGAGGCGCCGACGGTGATGGTGGAAGTGGCGGAGTTGGTGTCGGGGTGGTGATTGTTGGCGTTTGTTATTGCTGCTGCTGTGTATTGAGAGAACAGAGAGGTAGAAACAGAGGGAGATGATACAGAGGGGTATAGGAGATGGTGGTGATGATGGTGGCTGTAATGGTGGAGGTGGTGGTGTTGTTAGTGTCGGCAGTGAGGGTGGTGTTGGGTGATGATGTTACTGTTGTTGTTGTGTTGTTGGTGCTACTACAATTTTGTTGTGGCAGAGGAGGGAGAGATTGAGATGGAGGAGATATTGGTGGTGAAGGTGGGGAGTTGTTATGGTGGTGGTATTGGTGGTGATGGCGATGTTGGTTGTGGTGGTGGTTGTGTTCCACCGAAGAAGAAGAAAAATAAGATGATGGAGGTGTTGGTTATTTTGGTAGAGAAAAACATAGGGGAAATTTGAGTATTTATAGATGAAAATGAAGAAGAAGAGAAGAGGAATGGGAGATGATAGTCTTGTTGGGGGAAAGGGGGATGAATCTAGTTGGTAGAGAGGGAGGGAAAGTTGAAAATATTTCATATGGGTGAGAAGAGGGAGGAGAGGAAAAAGAGAAAGATGGATACCGGGTCGGGTTGGAGAGAAAAATACGGGTAAGTATATGGTACGTATTATTATACCGGATGTGGGTCGGGTTGATAATAAAATACGGGTTATACGTATAATATAACGGGTTATACTTTTATACGGGTTGGGTTAGATAAAATAATAATAGATAACAAATATTGTATACATATATACATACAAATATTTATTCTAAACTACAGTTACCTCCCCAACAATTCAATTTAATTAATTTATAACTTCTGAAAACTACAATTGTACCCCTAACCAAAATTTAGTTAACTAGTTTTCTTTCCTAAAACTACACTGCTTGACAAATTATTCCAAGATTTATTTTCTAACTTTATGAATAGCCATCAAATTACTTGTCAATTAAAAACGGGGTGTTACATCCTTCCCCCCTTAAAGAGAGCTTCGTCCCTGTAGCTATAATTACGATATGTTAAGGGACTATACCGATCCAAAGACGCGTCTACATGATGGTGCAAACAAAGTCTCTGCAGGTCATGGAAGGGTTCTAAGTCCACGTGAAACACTCATCGGTTCGACAAAATAAGCAAGTAACAATGAACACACATGTCATATAAGAATGTCCTAGAAAATAGCTCTTCCAGCAAAGTAGTCAAAACTTAGTAAAGCCTGCAGACAAGAGGCAAAATAAGGACTTAGCTACCCTCCAATTCCCCGGCTTCTTCAATTATATTACCGGTTTGTTGTCCTATATCAATTTTAATTTTAAAATATATTTTAAATCTCAGTTCAGTGGAAATAGGAGGGTTGTACTAACTTAGAACTGTCGGCTCTAATACCATCTACAACACCCCCCAAATCACACCACGCCCGGCTCGCATGCTTGGAGAGATGTGTCCGCCCGAGGTGATGAACCCCATTGGGTACGGAGTAGGATCGCCGGTTCACAAGTAGTACAATTATCGAATGTCTAAATATAATTTATTATACAATCATGATAAACCAGTGACATTGTCTGAAGGGTACAAGTACATTAATTTACGAAGTGAAAAAAAAAAACTGGGTGAAGTACTAAATAACTTGATACCCTAGCCAGCAACGTCGTGATCGTCTCCCACCTTGAGTTATGACATGCGGTTTTGAAATGGCACAAGCCGACTTTGAAGAAATGATCAGCAAACGGCTGAGTAAGCTAACACCCATAGCAAGTAAACAGATTATGAAGCATGTGACAGGAATAAAATTTCGCTGATAGATATTAGAAATATGTGGGGATAACATTCGAGTTGTTAGATTTTTATTTAAAATTTAATATTTCCAATCCGATGATGTGGACCATCTTGGAGAATCACAAGAAGTACTTTGCAATGTTTTCACAACTCATCACTTTATATCTCAAGGAGATAGCATTATCTTTTTCTCAATGATAAGATATCAATACCAGGAATTCATTTTATTAACTAGTTGATACGGGGAGTGACCATATCCAATCCACAACCACTTTCTCATAACGTGCACAAGCACAACCATAAAATAATCACAAGGAAGTTCGCATCACAGCGCCTCATAACCCCGTAACATAACCAATCACAATCTGTCCGAAATGTATCGTATAGGGGATATGGTAAAACCCACGCAGCTTCCACTTTACATCATTACAACTTTTTCTTCCAAGATTGAAAATTTGAATAAGGAGCTCAAGTAAAGCCGGTGGGACGGTTTTTCATAATATTCAGTGTAAGATTATGAGAGATGTTTGTATTTGACCAACATGTAAGCGGTATGATATTTTTGATAATTGTGGCCCGTGAACTAGATAATCAGAGCCTAATTTGGGAACCGTGTTTAATAGGTACTTCATTTCGGAGTAGAATTTAAATGTTCTTCTAGCGGGGTCTGGAATATCAGTTTTTCATGTCTTACTTCAAAGTAGAATATTTTAAAAGTAAGTAGAGAATTCAAATAAAGCATGTATGGTAGTATTTCGCAAAATAACACACGCGATACCAGAAAGAAGGAAAGGCATACAACAATAGGCATATTAACTTACCTCATGTTGAATGTCAAATAACTCGTAATAGTCTTCTCGAATAGGTGTAGCCTTTTTCTATGAACTCAATTGCCTACAAGTTATCAATTCTAATTATATACACACAAAATAAAATATTTTTTAACTTATTTTAGTATTTAGTTATAACTAGTCTCAGATTTTATAAAAAAATTACCTTTAACTTTCATTACAAACTTATTTATTTTCAATTATTTATTTAGAATAGCAAAACAAATTAATAAATACTGAAGTTTATCAACATATTAAAATAGCTAGTTATTTCATAAAAAACATACTACCTTTGTTTCTCTTCGTTCAAGTGAGAGAAAAGAGGCACAACTTTTAAGAAACATGTACTTTTGACAATTTTACCCTTGCTCTAACCTATAATTACAGTCTCCCTTTCTCCTCCCTATATCCACCACCACCACCACCACCACCATAGAACGAATATCACCACCGCCGCAACAACCACAGTGAAAATAACGAATTATTTATCTAAACCAAAAAGAAAAATTAGATCTAAAAAATTTAAATATTACATGAAGAAGAAGAAGAAAAAAGTTGAGAACAGAGAGAAGAGGAAGACGAAAAAGAACAAGCAGATTCTTCTGTTCCTCATCTTCTTCCTCTGATGAAATAAAATTAGCCTCTCGTTCTTTCCTTCTTCATCTACTTCCTCTTCTGGCTTCCTGTTGGAATAGATGCCCTAGAGGCAATCTAGTTTAGTATGAATTTATTTGTGGCTAGAAAATTCATTTATTATTTATTGGATATTTAATATAATGAAGTTCTTACATTTAAAATTATGTTGTTTATCTTAAATATCCCTAGACCAGTATAATGATTAATGGGACAATCATCTATAGACTAGTATGGGGTTGGATTGATATGGAGATATCATGATCCAACACATAGGTGTGCATTAAGGGTGGATTGACCCATCTCCAAGAAGGCTACATACAGGTTATGTTGTGTCACAAGTGCTTCTCGCGGTGCAATGGTATTGTCATCCTTAGACTTGAAGTCGCTAGATATTCTAGTTGTGGATTATTGTGATTTTGGTAGCGTTAAACGTTACACCGTAATTGGGTAGTTATAAAAGCGTGTACTGGATACAATAAGAAGCAAGCTTAGAGATCGTAGTGGACGTAGATAGAATTTGTCCCTCTCACATAACGGGAGCAAATATCCTAGGCCACTCGAGGGATAGTGCTTATAGAATGTCTGGCAGAACTCAAATAAATCAATATGGGATATTGATGTTATTTGCACGAATAAGGCTATTTCCATGGATCGAGAAATTGTGGATTGGATATACGAGTGTGACTTGTATTCTCGTGTCCAATCCGGATATAGAGACAAAGGGATGAGACAATTACTTGTACAAAGGTTGTCAAGATGACTATTCTTTTAGTTGGCTAGAATGGATGTTTTGCTAGAAACCGCTCCATATTAGCAAATAGTTGCTACCAACTAGATAGAACCTATGGGGTCACACGCTATATAGAGTTGAACTAGATTTGGGAATTAATTAATTGGATTAATTAATTAGAAGGATCACTTTGCAATACCTTCCAAACTTAGTAGGGACTAATTTGCAAGGAAGGGACTAAATTGAATTCTAGTAGGACTAGAATAAGTCCTTTAGGTAGTTGGCAAGGATTTGTTGGACTATATAAAGGACACTCCTTCTTTCCTTCCCACACTTATGACCTTTTTATCATAACTTGAGTGGGAGAGAATAAAAAGGAGAGAGCAAGCAAGCAAGGAAGGAGCCGCCGCCCCTCCCTCGCCGCCGCCCGTCGCCGTCGACCACAAGGAGGCCGAACCTCCTTGTTTCGGTCTCGTTTTGCGTGATTCTTCTTCCTCTTCCTCTTTCCGGGCTAGCACCAAAGATTGGAAGATCTAGAAATCAACTCTAGGCGTGGATCAACTATAGAGAACGTGACAAAATTCACGTTTGAAGTCGTCAAAGGAGAACCCTAAGGTGTGTTATTGATTTCTTCCTTTACCATCGTTATGTCTCTTGACTTGTGATCCTTGGAGGGTTTTGCATGGTTTATTTTGTTTCCGTTGCGCATCCATGAATCAAAACCCAATAGTGGTATCAGAGCCACAGGTCGTAGAGCATAAACGTGGTTTATGTGTTACGTTTTGATAGTTTTACACCTTAAAATTGTTGTTTATCGCGTAAAACAAGAAAAATTAAGCATGTGATGCAATTTGTCAATAATCTATCATAACAAGATCTAGTTTTTGCATTGGATGCATGAATTAGTGAGTTTGAGAAATTTTAGGATCTTAGATCTAGGGTTTGGGCATCCTTGGGGAAGAAGGAGTTCTTTCCATACAAGGAAACAACCAAACTTGGGCACCACGCAAGGGAGTTGTTTTGGAAACAACTCCCAAAGGAGGTTCGGCCCCCCTAGGGGACCGCCCCTCCTTGCTTGCCGCCCAATCAAGGCTCGGCCAAGGGGCCGGGGCAGCCCTAGCCCGCGGCCTAGCCGCGTGGGCTAGGGGCCGGCCGGCCCTAGGCCTTTGCGGTTAACTTTTTGGGCCCGGGCAATTGGATTGTTGGGCCCATGGACCATTTTAACCCTAGAATATCCTAAAATCAATTAAAATTGACCAAGCGCGTTAAAATTGGATTTTAACTGTTTATGTGCAATCCGCATGGTGATTGGATATGGCCTTAGGATGTGGTTTATTGTGGATTATTAATTTTTGTGGTTTGGTTTACGGCCTGCGAGCTGATCAATTAATTGTAATAATTAATTAGGGTTTTATGGCCTGCGAGCCATTTTTTTCGCAACTTGTGAGATTTATTTTATTTAGTATAGAAGTTAGCTAGTGCTAGATAAAGTAGATTGTTAGCCAAGATTGAAGAAAAGAAGCCCAAAGCCAAAAGGAGCCACAAAAGATGGAGCATGGAGCATTCCACATGACTATGAAGGATGGACCAAAAGATCAAGACGCATGGAGATGTGTTTGACTTTAGGGTTCATAGAAAATTCCATTGGCTTGGAATTTTCTTAGTCTAGAAAAGGCCATATCCACATCACGTTTTATTTTTGTTTTTGTGGTTGTTTATTTTATTGTCTTATTATTTTCTGGTTGGTGTATGGATGATGCATGCAATTAGGATAATAAGATAATTAGACAACCCGGATCTATTATTTGGAGTTGTGCCCAAACTCAAATAGATAGATTAGTTGATATTGATCAACAAAACAATTTAAAAAATTGAATTTAAAACCCCTCAAAATTCAAATATTGTGTTTTTGCCTTCTCTTTATTTAAACACTCATTATCATCATGATTTATCAAGTTCATGCGTGCCAAAGCATGGCGACTTGGTTCATAATGATGGAATGCGATGGCACAAGCTAGTAATGTGCAATTGTTTAAATAAGAGGTTGAACACAACTAGGCTATTAATATGATTAAGAAACCTAGAGGCAATCAATTGGGATTATCCATATGGATAGATAAATAAGGAGTTATTTGCCCAATTGAACCAAGATTTGCATAAGAGATGCAATTGGAATTGTTCCTACCTAAAGTAGTCAAACTATGGGTTATTAATCCGTAGAAAAATATAAGGAGATGAAACATGGATCTTGGCCCATTAGAAAATATAAGGATATTTTCCGCATTAATATCTTGTGGGTTATTAATCCGTAGAAAAATAGTGGGAGCTATATTTGATAAACTAGCCATTATTGAATATAGTCAAAATTCACAAATACTAAAACTTGCGTATTTTCGTTTTGTAGAATTCCAAATGGCAAACAACTCATCGAGTTCACAACATTCCCTACGATCCGTCATTGAGAAGGACAAGCTCTCTGGAACCAACTTCCTTGATTGGTACAGAAACTTGAGAATCGTTCTCAAGAAAGAGAAGAAACTGTACACAATAATGGAGCATGTTCCAGCAGCTCCAGAGAACCAAACACCTGCAGCCCTAAAGGCGTATCAAAAGCGTGTTGATGACGCTAATGATGCGGCCTGCCTTATGCTATGCACCATGACTTCTGAGCTTCAGAAGCAACACGAAAACATGAATGTTGTCGATATGATCGAGCATATGAAGCAGCTCTTTCAAGAGCAGGCAAGGGTTGAGAGGTATGAGGTCTCTAAGGCAATGTTCAAGTTTCATCTGGCAGAAGGGAACCCGATGGGACCCCATGTACTCCGTATGATCGGATACTTGGAGAATCTCGCCCAACTTGGGTTCCCGGTCGGCCAAGAGTTGGCAATCGATCTCGTGTTGCAATCGTTGCCCGAGAGTTATGGACAGTTCATCATGAACTATAACATGAACGAGATCGTAAAACCACTGCCAAATTTACTCAATATGTTGAGGACAGCTGAACAGAGCATCAACAAGGGTAAGGGCAAGTCCATTATGATGGTGCAGAAAGGAAATGGCAAAAGGTTTGCCTCATACTCCAAGGGAAAAGGCAAGTCAGTTGCCAAGTCCAAGGAACCTGCCCTTAAGCCTGTTGGTGGCATTGCCAAAGGTGTGACTAAAGGTGAGTGTCACTACTGCAGTCAGCCTGGACACTGGATGAGGAACTTCTCAAAATATCTGGAGGACAAGAGGCTTGGAATAGTGATTCCACCACCACCAGGTATTTTTGTAGTAGATGTCAATTTAACTGTCTCTACATCATGGGTATTAGATACTGGATGTGGATCTCACATTTGTCGAAATGTGCAGGATCTAAAGAGAAGTAGAAGATTGGCTAAAGGGGAGATAGATCTGCGCGTTGGGAATGGAGCAAAAGTTGATGCGTTGGTCGTAGGCGTGTGCGAGCTATCTCTGCCTTCAGGATTAGTTTTAGAATTAAATAATTGCTATTTTGTGCCTGCTATGAGCAGAAACATTATTTCTATTTCTTGTTTAGACAAGGATGGTTTTATTATTTCAATAAATAACTATTGTTGTTCCTTTTATTTGAATAATATTCACTATTTTAGTGCGCAATTATTTAATGGACTATATGTCCGTGATCTAAGCAATCCTGTTTACAACATTAATACCAAGCGGATTAAAATAAACGATTTAAATCCTGCTTATTTATGACACTGTCGTTTAGGCCACATAAACGAGAAACGTGTATCTAGACTCCATAAGGATGGAATACTATACCCATTTGATTTCGAATCATATGAGACATGTGAGGCTTGTTTATTGGGAAAAATGAAAAAGTACCCTTCAATAAGAAAGGTTAGAGGACTAGTGAGCAATTGGCGCTCATACATACTGATGTTTGTGGGCCATTTGCCACACCTGCCAGGGGTGGTTACGTGTACTTCATTACATTTACTCATGATTACAGTAGATATGGATTTGTGTACCTTATGAGGGCGAAATCCGAATCCTTTGAAGTGTTCAAAGAATTCAAGAATGAAGTAGAGAAGCAACTTGGAAAAAGTATCAAGGCTATACGATCGGATCGTGGATGAGAATACTTGAGCCAAGAGTTTGACGACTATCTTAGAGAGTGTGGGATCGTGTCCCAACTCACTCCACCCGGAACGCCACAATGGAATGGCATGTCTGAGAGGAGGAATCGAACCCTATTGGATATGGTTCGATCTATGATGTGTCAAACCGATCTTCCATTATCATTTTGGGGCCACGCTCTATTAAGTGCAGCTTTCACCATTAACCGTGTTCCATCTAAATCAGTCATGAAGACACCACATGAGATGTGGAGTGGGAGGCATCCCACACTGTCGTTCATGAGGATTTGGGGCTGCGATGTCTATGTAAAGCGTTTACAGTCAGACAAGCTAGGGCCAAAATCGGGTAAGTGTAAATTTGTGGGGTACCCTAAGGAAACTAAGGGTTACTACTTCTACAATCCAACCGAGAACAAAGTGTTTGTCGCTCGGACCGGCGTGTTTCTAGAAAGAGAGTTTGTTTCTAAAGAAGCAAGTTGGAGGACTGTAGAACTTGAAGAGGTTCAAGAACCATAAATCACTGAACCGATTATGTAACATGAACAGGAACCACAAGCGGTTGTGGAGCAGCCTGTTCAGGTAACACAAGAGCTTCGTAGATCTAGTAGAGTGCGCCAGGAACCCGAGAGGTATGGACTTCTCGTGACCCATTCGGTGACACGATGCTCATGGATGATGAGCCTACTACCTATGAAGAGGCCATAAAAGGCCCAGACTCTCATTAGTGGCTAGAAGCCATGAGCGCCGAGATGGAATCCATGTATACCAACAAAGTATGGACTTTGGTGGAACCACCCGAAGGGGCGCGGCCCATAGGGTGCAAATGGGTCTTCAAGAAGAAGATCGACATGGATGGTAATGTGATTACCTATAAGGGCCGATTGGTGGCTAAAGGATTCAGACAGATTCATGGTATTGACTATGATGAAACCTTTTCACCAGTCGCTATGACCAAATCCATCGGAATCCTACTTGCGATTGCAGCATACCATGACTATGAGATTTGGCAGATGGATGTCAAAACAGCATTCCTTTATGGGAATCTCCTCGAGGACGTGTATATGATACAGCCAGAGGGTTTTGAGGATCCAAAGCAAGCCAACAAAGTTTGTAAGCTGCAACGATCCATTTATGGATTGAAGCAAGCTTCTAGGAGTTGGAATCGACATTTTGATGAAGTAGTCAAAGAGTTTGGCTTCATCAGAAACGAAGATGAGTTGTGTCTACAAGAAGGTTAGTGGGAGCTCTGTAGCTTTTTTGGTCTTGTATGTGGATGACATACTACTCATTGGAAACGACGTTCCCATGTTGCAATCTGTTAAAGATTGGCTAGGTAAGTATTTCTCAATGAAGGACTTAGGGGAAGCAGCCTATATACTCGGTATAAAGATCTATAGAGATAGATCTAAGAGACTGCTAGGCCTAAGTGAAAGTACATATATTGACAAGGTGTTGAAACGCTTCAACATGAAAGATTCCAAGAAGGGATTCTTGCCCATGTCACATGGAATCACTCTTTCGAAGAGTGGTTTTCCCTCCAATGAGATTGAGAAGGAACGCATGAGTAGAATTCCCTATGCCTCGGCCATAGGATCTATCATGTACGTCATGTTATGTACTAGACCAGATGTGTCATATGCCTTGAGTATGACAAGCAGATACCAATCCAATCCGGGGTGAGAGTCACTGGATTGCAGTCAAGAACATCCTAAAGTACTTGAGAAGAACTAAGGATGCTTTCTTGATATTTGGCGGTGAGGAAGAGTTGCGTGTAAGGGGTTACACTGATGCAAGCTTCCAAACCGACAGAGATGACTTTAGATCACATTCGGGATATGTGTTTTGCCTAAATGGAGCAGCGGTGAGCTGGAAGAGTTCCAAGCAAGAGACGGTGGCTGATTCTACAACAGAGGCTGAGAACATTGCTGCAAATGGCGCAGCAAAGGAAGCTGGTTGGATCAGAAATTTTGTTTCTGAACTTGGTGTGGTTCCTAGCTTTGCGGATCCAGTTGAGTTGTACTGTGAAAACACTAGGGCGATCGCGCAATCAAAGGAACCTAGGTCGCACCAGAAATCCAAGCACGTGCTCAGGAAGTTTCATCTGATTCAAGATATTATCGATAGAGGAGACGTTCGGATATGCAAGATTCCTACATATGAGAATCTGTCAGATCCACTTACAAAGCCGCTTACGCAGTGGAAGCATGAAGGTCACACTAGTAGTATGGGCATACGAGATGCGCCAGATTGACTCTAGTGCAAATGGGAGACTGTTTGAATAGATGCCCTAGAGGCAATCTAGTTTAGTATGAATTTATTTGTGGCTAGAAAATTCATTTATTATTTATTGGATATTTAATATAATGAAGTCCTTAGATTTACAATTGTGTTGTTTATCTTAAATATCCCTAGTCCAGTATAATGATTAATGGGACAATCATCTATAGACTAGTATGGGGTTGGATTGATATGGAGATATCATGATCCAATACATAGGTGTGCATTAAGGGTAATGACGCACTGGATTGACCCATCTCCGAGAAGGCTACATACACGTTATGTTGAGTCACAATTGCTTCTCGCGATGCAATGGTATTGTCATCCTTAGACTAGAAGTTGCTAGATATTCTAGTTGTGGATTATTGTAATTTTGGTAGCGTTAAACGCTACACCGTAACTGGGTAGTTATAAAAGCGTGTACTGGATACAATAAGAAGCAAGCTTAGAGATCGTAGTGGACGTAGATAGAATTTGTCCCTCCCACATAACGGGAGCAAATATCCTAGGCCACTCGAGGGATAGTGCTTATAGAATGTCTAGCCAGACTCAAATAAATCAATATGGGATATTGATGTTATTTGCGCGAATAAGGCTATTCCCATGGATCGAGAAACTGTGGATTGGATATACGAGTGTGAATTGTATGTCTCGTGTCCAATCCGAATATAGAGACAAAGGGATGAGACAATTACTTGTACAAAGGTTGTCAAGATGACTATTCTATTAGTTGGCTAGAATGGATGTTTTGCTAGAAACTGCTCCGTATTAGCAAATAGTTGCTACCAACTAGATAGAACCTTTGGGTCACACGCTATATCGAGTTGAACTAGATTTTGGAATTAATTAATTGGATTAATTAATTAGAAGGATCACTTTGCAATACCTTGCAAACTTAGTAGGGACTAATTTGCAAGGAAGGGACTAAATTAAATTCTAGTAGGACTAGAATAAGTCCTTTAGGTAGTTGGCAAGGATTTGTTGGACTATATAAAGGACACTCCTTCTTTCCTTCCCACACTTATGACCTTTTTATCATAACTTGAGTGGGAGAGAACAAAAAGGAGAGAGCAAGCAAGCAAGGAAGGAGCCGCCGCCCCTCCCTCGCCGCCGCCCGTCGCCGTCGGCCACAAGGAGGCCGAACCTCCTTGTTTCGGTCTCGTTTTGCGTGATTCTTCTTCCTCTTCCTCTTTCCGGGCTAGCACCAAGGATTGGAAGATCTAGAAATCAACTCTAGGCGTGGATCAACTATAGAGAACGTGACAAAATTCACGTTTGAAGTCGTCAAAGGAGAACCCTAAGGTGTGTTATTGATTTCTTCATTTACCATCGTTATGTCTCTTGACTTGTGATCCTTGGAGGGTTTTGCATGGTTTATTTTGTTTTGGTTGCGCATCCATGAATCAAAACCCAACACTTCCACCACCGGAAACGAGCCCCAAAGCCTGGATTGACGGAGAGGGAGAAGCCCTTCGAGATCCACAACCGCTAATGGAGAAGACGTATACCGCTTCGTCGCCACCGTAGAACCACCGAGTGATCCGACAAATAGAAGATCAGAGAGGAAGAAGGCGATTTTAACCAAACCAAAGAATTGCAAAAAGAAGAGAAGATACAAAAGCAGAAGAAGAAGGAGAAGAGAGGAAGACTCACCATGGCCGCCGGAACAACTGTGTCGGAAATCGAACGAATCTGCTGTTACTGCCGAAGATCTAACAGATCTGGTGCTGGAGCTTCCGAAATCGAAGCTGGACATCTCTTCCTCTTTCTCGTCGGCTCGGCGGTCCCGTCTCTCACAGGTAGTCTCGTCTCCACTGGTGGCTTATCTTCCTCATCTCCCTCTCTCACTTCTTTTTCTCCACCGGTGGCTTATCTTCTTCATCTCCCTCTCTCACTTCTCTCTCTCTCTCTCTCTCTCTCTCTCTCTCTCTCTATCCTTCTGTCCATCTGTAGTGGAGGGGAGGTGGAGGTGGGATAAGATTTGGGGAGTGGGGTGGGCTGGGTAGAGTTAAAAGGGTGAGTATAATTGTCATTTGAGATGAAAAATTTACCAAAAATGGAAAGTAAGGTGAAAGAGAAGAAAATTTCGTTTTAAGAAAGTAAGGTGAAAGACAAGAAACAGAGGTAATATGAAATAAAAGTGTTAAGTAATAAATAATGAAGTTTAGGTAAAAGACATGGGTTTCCCCCAAAAGTTTCATGTTTAACACTTTATACCCTCCAATTTATATTTAAGACAAAAATTACCCCCTTTCATCATCTTCAAAAATAAGCAACCCAAACCAATTTTTACAAAAAACTCTTTTGTCTTTCTAAGTTTATTTACGAGAATCTCCTCTACCTTACTTTAGTTCAAAATCTTGAAAAAGTTGTAATTATAATGCGATAACATAGTCGGATTTTCATAGATATTCACCCATCAAATTATTTAACAATTGTATTTATTAGTTAAGTTATGAATTAGAAATTCTAGGTAATCAATTTGGATTAGTTAAAAAAAATAGGTTGTGTATATAACCACTAGCTCCCCTAATAGATTTCTCAATAGTGTTTTCAGGCCCCCTGAAGACTTCTTAAAAGACAGTTAGTTCCCCTTCCCAAGTTACTGAAAATGACAATTATCACCCCCTCAATACCCACGTACACGTCATCTTCAACCCACAAATCTTTTAATATTTGATACCCATGAAGTTTTGATCACATATCAAGTCAAAACAAGAATATTCATGCCAAGAATAGATCTAACGATCGCCGAATGAGGGAGAAATTGCTCGTCGAAGTCGGGACGAAAATTCGCCGGAAATTATGGTGCTCCGGTGGCTTGGTGGCCGGTTCTGTGTGTCTCCTGGGTTCGCCGGACCTCAGGGAGGTTGGTGAGTCGTTGGATAGTGGAGGAGGAAGAGGGGAATTGTCGTTTGGAGGTGTCCCGGCTCGGTTCGGGTCTTCGGGTAGCCGGCGTTGGTGGCCTTCCCCGCCGTTGTTGTTGATGCTCTTGTTGTTCTTCGCGACCAGAGAGGGGAGAGACATACGAGGACAGAGAGAGGAGGCCGAGAGAGAGAGAAAGGTCTGGAGGTGGTGGCGATGGAGGCGCCGACGGTGATGGTGGAAGTGGCAGAGCTGGTGTCGGGGGTGGTGATTAATCACGTTTGTTGTTGCTACTGTTGTGTATTGAGAAAACATAGAGTGAGATGATTGAGTAGGGTATAGGGGTTGGTGGTGATGATGTGGCTGTAATGGTGGAGGTGGTGGTGCTGTTGGTGTCGGCAGTAAGGGTCGTGTTGGGTGATGATGTTACTGCTGCTGCTGTGTTGTTGGTGCTGCTACTATTTTGTTGTGGCAGATGGGGGAGAGATTTAGATGGAGGAGATGTTGGTGGTGAAGGTGGGGGCTGTCATGGTGGTGGTATTAATGGTGATGGCGATGTTGGTTGTGGTGGTGGTTGTGTTCCACCGAAGAAGAAGAGGAAGAAGATGATGGAGGTGTTGGTTATTTTGGTGGAGAAAAACATAGGGTAAAGGTGAGTATTTATAGATGAAAATGAAGAAGAAGAGAAGAGGAATGGGAGATGATAGTCTTGTTGGAGGAAAGGGGGATGGATCTAGTTGGTAGAGAGGGAGGGAGAGTTGAGAATGTTTTATACGGGTGAGAAGATGGAGGAGAGGAAAAAGAGAAAGATGGGAACCGGGTCGGGTTGGAGAGAAAAATACGGGTAAGTATATGATACATATTATTCTACCGGGTGTGGGTCGGGTTGATAATAAAATACGGGTTATATATATAATATATCTGGTTATACTTTTATACGGGTCGGGTTAGATAAAATAAGAATAGCTAACTAGTATTGTATACGTATATACATACATATATTTATTCTAAACTACAGTTACCTCCCCAGCAATTCAATTTAATTAATTTATAACTTCTGAAAACTAGAATTGTACCCCTAACCTGTTTTCTTTTCTAAAACTACAATGACCTCCCTACTTGACAAATGATTCCAAGAATTATATTCTAACTTTTCGAACAGCCATCAAATTACTTGTATATTAAAAACAGGGTGTTACATCTGAGACGAACAACGACGAAATCAAAGCAGAATTAGAGCAATCAAGCGGAAGATAGCGACGATCGGTGGTTGAGACAAGCAAAGAAAGGTTCCGATACCATGTAGAAACTACAATCTCTCATGAAGAACTAGAAGAAGATCTGGTAGAAGGACACGATAGAAGAAGATGAAGAAGTTGAAGAAGACAGAGAAGATGGAAAATGAAAATGAACTTTTTGTTAATTGTTACAACAGTAGGAGTACCTTATATTGTCCTTAGTATTTACACAACAGCCCTCAACTATCATACACAATACACACACACAAACATATACCTAACCTTGCCTTTCTGTAAACTATAACTACCTACCCTTTTACTCAACAGTTGACTATTTCATATTTTCTCTGTTCTCTCTGAATCTTCACCATTTTCATTTTACCACTATTCACTGAATCACTTTAATTCGGTGATTTGATTAGTAAAACGATGCAAGAATTTTGTTTGGCTATCCAAATCACCGGGTCAAAGTGACCCAATTACGAAAGAAAAAGTCAAAAGGTGAAGATTCAGAGAGAATGGAGGTAATAGAAAAGAAGAAGAAAAACAAACTTTTTTGAGAATTTCGTGTTTGTCGACTACCGAGTTTGAACTATGAACTTCATGTATGGGTTTTTAAACGATCTAGCATTTGAGTTAGCACACCAAAAAAAAAAAAAAAAAAAAAAAAATTGCTCGTCCTCACCAGGCTTTAAATTTAAAAATATGACTTTGAAAATAAAATTAGTAAATAAGGTAGTACGTGATAATTACAAAGTTTCCCAAATAAATTTCTTATTCACGTGCTTCCAACGTTATGAAAGTGCATGATGCACATGCATGGCTGGTCCCGGTCCTGGTCGGGCTTGGTCGAGCTGAATTTTTGTAACCAAATGCAACCAAGTAAGCTCAGTCCCTAACTTTTCTGCCCACACCCAAAACCGAAATTTATTCATAAATCCCCACTAGGTAACCTTAAACATATATTTAAAGTAAAGTTTAACGTGTATAAATACTAAAAAAATTCTACTAATAGGTTAAAATATTATTGTGGGCTTAGTTTTTAGGGACTGATGCAACACACCACAATTAATTTATAAATATATGAATTAATTTTACTACAATACATCTTCAGGCCGGGTCGGGCCATGATTGAGGTTGTGACATCAAGCCCGGTCCAATCGGGATTATTATTCAGGCCCAATCCTTAGTTATTAAGACGTTAACTAGTCCAAACCTTAATGTTTTCAGGCTGGCCAGAGCGGGGCTCTTTGGGTCGGAGAGCTGATGGCAAGCACTAAGTGGGTCGCACAATCACATTCTTGAATAATACCCGAATATTTCATTCAGACTCACGGCATTCTATATTCATTGTTTACTCAGACTCTTAATTTTCAAAATACTATCTTAAGTGTTGGTTTTGGTAGAATGTGCAGTCAATAGCACAGTCGGGCACCCGGCGGGCCCATATGTTTAGTATTTTTTTTAGAACATGATTAAACTCTTAGGTCAATTGTGCAGTTAGCACCGTAACATTGGACATGTTTGAGTGAGCTTAAATCAGATTAAATTACATCAGGTTATTAGAATGAGTGGTTAAGCTAATCCAAACACACCCATTCAAATCCTTCACTAGCGAGCTGAACTATAAACATGAGTTTGTTACTTCATTTTGAATCCAATTGTACTTGCAACCATAAGTTTTAACAAACAATTTTTTGAGAAATTGAACAAATACAGGTAATCATTATACCTCTTCAACAAAAATGAGACAGGATTGCTCATGTTTATTTTAATAAAGGAAATCAAAACAACCAATATTCGGCCCATTATTTAAAGACAGTGTCATGGGGCACTCACTATTGATAATAAACATTGTTATTATTTCTAAATTGGGTAAAAGACATTTTCCACCTTCCGATTATGGGAAAAAAGACATTTTGCCTCATGAATTATGGAAACATACATTTTGCACCCTTGTTAACGGATGGAGGGTGGACAGATACCACCCTTCTGTTACAATCCGTTAGTGAAAGGTGCAAACTGACTTTTTTTTTTTTACCTTTACAAATTGTGGACAAATAACACCATTTTTGTTTGCTATTGAATCATCATGTTCTTGATGTTCTTGAGCACCAAAACTAACACACCACCACCACCAAACAACAACTCTCATTGTTCCCAACACCACCTGAAAGTAATCATATTGTGAGCTCCTTTTAACTTCTCGGCATATAGAGAAATTTGGAATTAAAATCTTTGTTCAAAAGATTTAAACCAAAGATGTCAAAGAAAGGCGCCATTGAAGAACAGAGGGATCATATATACCTCTTTGAACTTGATTATGTTTGGGTTCTTCAATGACCCGTGGTTCATGATTTCTCTTTGCACATGTTCATCAATCTGTCAAACCAACCACAAACACAAATTAAGAACCAAATTCAAATAAATTAGAAAGGAATAATTAAGCAAAACCCAGAAAAATTACAGAGAAAAACAGATTACATGTATACACATTTTTGCCTCTCTCAATGAACTTGACAGCGAAGAGCTCACCAGTCACCTCATCAATCACCAGCTTCGCAACCCCGAAGTTACCAGCATCCAGATTCCTCATAATATGTAGTTTTCCATCTCAATTTGTCAACTGTAGAGCTAGTAGTAGTAGTAGTAGTACCAATTGACAAGTACTCCCTGGTGGCACACCTTCGATCCCTCAACATCGATGTTGAAGATCTGGGTACTGACAAGTACTACTCCGTCGGCGAGGAAATCGGCCGCCGTGTCAGTAAGAACATCGAATCGGTGGAGATTCGTGGGCTTGTTTCGATCTATGCGAACAAGTTCCCCGGCGTGGTGGAGGAATCATCGGAGATTCGTGGGTTTGTGTCGGGAGAGGGATGGAGATTGTGGTGGAGGGATGGAGTTGGGAGAGAAAGAGAAGAGAGAGAGGGGGAAGTTGCTTGGGCGGGGAATGTGAGGAGAAGGAGAAAAATTGACTTTTATAGTGGTGTAATTTTCTTAAATTTTGAGGGTAGTTACGTCTTTTTATCCCTCCGTTAGTGTGGTGTTTGTTTTTAACTCTAATAAGGGTGGAAAATGTGTTTTTCCATAAATCAGGGGGCCCATAATCGGAGGGTGGAAAATGTCTTTTACCCTTCTAAATTGTTATACGTAAATATATCAAGATTGTTGCTAATGGACGCTAGCTCAATAGTAGAGCACTTAAAGCATCTGCATAAGGTTCCGGATTCAAACCCGACTATAACCTTTTATGTTTGCTTTTCTTTTTAGAATAAACTTTTATGTTTAATAGATGTACCCAAATTTAACCCTCATTTTTGAAATGTGACATTCTGAACGACGATAATTAGAAGTTTTGACCTATTAATTTCCTTTTTGTATATGTTTGCTGATACACCGTGATAACCGACAAATAGCTTCACAAAGAATTAATTTCACTGACATTATGCACTAACAGTTTTGATTTAGTGACATTGTGCACCATAATATTGATAACGGTTGTCTACTTTCTGGAGTGCGATGTCGGTAAAATCATGAGATTATCCTTCAATTCTTACTTTTCTAAAGCAACCACAAATTAATACTAATAGACAAACTAAAATTACAGATAAACAAATATTATGACGAATAAAAATTTACCTTTTATGTTTGCTTTTCTTTTTAAAATAACCTTTTATGTTTGATAGAGGTACCAAAATTAACCCTCATTTTTTGAAAGGTGACATTATGAATTATGATAATTGGATTTTTTGACATATTACTCCTTTGTGTATATATTTGCCGACAGTATATTTTTTGACATGTGACTATGAAAATTGACTAATAACTACATGTAAAATTGATTTTACAGACATTTCGCACCATAAAATTGATAGCAGTTGCCTATTTTTTGAAGTGCGATGACAGTAAAATCAATATTACATGCAATTATCCTTCAATTCTCATAATGTATATATTTTGCATTGTCAATCTATATTATAAATTAGGACGGTTGACTTTAAAATGTCTTTTAGACTGTTAGATTAAATTAACCCCAGTCCTTAGATCTCACCTACCACCCACTTAACTACCCACTACTTAACTACCCACTTAACTACCCACTCCTTTTATCATAATTTAAAAAAGGGGCTTCATTTGTTCCTGGTTATTTAATAAATACAATTATTCATGTTGTCTTCGTTTTCTGCCCATGTTTGTAGATGAAAATACTCATTTTATTTATGACATTAAACGTGTTTTTAGGGTAGTGTCCACGGGCACGGGCAATCCCCTAGTGAACATATAATGTATAAGAGTTATATATTAGAAACTTTAATAGTCATATACGTTAAAGGCACTCAGGAACTTTATTCAATAGAAGTTAAGATATATTGTGTGCGTTTATTAAATAAAATATCATGGCGCTAATAATTATGTCTATGTGCAAACCAGAATTTTTAAAACAGTGTCATGAGACTCAGTGCATGTTTGGTATCCCAGATTTTAATCTAATTGGATTAAAATCGCCATCTTTTCAACAATCTCGTTTGTTATGCTTGCAGATTTTAATCTGACAATCTGCAGATTAAATTAATCTGTGTGCAATTGTAGAATCTCCAAAATTGGGGATTATGCAGCTTAAAATCTCTAAAAAAATAATTTTGATTTTCTTTTTACGTGAGCATGACCACATTTCAGTTACAAATATGTGTATTCAATTACTTGACTTTAGAGCTCTTTAAATTTTGTAAAATGGATCAAGTTAGTGATCTGTAATTTCAGCTTATACCAAACAGATTGTGATTCTCAGTTAACTTGAATTTTCTTGTCAGATTATTTTCAGCTGATTATTGAGATTTTAAGTTGATACCAAACAAGCTCTCAGACTTAATAATAAACTGGCGTATCAAAAGAAAGGATTTAGTAGCCTGGCGTATCAAAAGAAAGGATTTAGTGATAGACAAATTAAAACTACAGATAAAGCTTTAAAAAAACTAGACATAAAGCAAACATCATAATAACATCAAAAGATTGACGGTGATGAATGATGATCCTGGTATGGTCTTAAGAGCGTTACTCCCTTTAAGATAATCTCTCGTACCAGTAGTCGACAAATTAGTATTACTGCGCGGTGAAAAAAGGTAAAATCTGCATATTTTAAACTTTGTATGACATTTATTTAAGGGTTGATTCCAACAATATAATATATTTTGTGAGTTAACTATTTAAATTATACAATTCCCTTATGCATGAGAGGAGAGAGATAAACGCGTTACTTTACGTTATTACTTTATAGTTTTTTTTTTGAGAATCTTATTACTTTATAGTTTTTAAAATATAAAAAAGAATATGTATGTTTTGTAAAATGCGTGCAGATTTACATAATCTATGGACTATAGGACCTCAATATTTCACTTACTTCTTCATATTTTGCTAATAATGCATTATACATTATATTTTAGTTTGCATATTAAATGACGAAAATTTATAGTAACCTCTCCAGTAGTTATACGGATATGCTTGAAATTTTAATTTATATTAATGGCAAGCTTTGTGTCTGTGTTACATATGTGTCGTCATTGCGCTTTAAGGGCATCTCAAACTCATACGGTTTTCTCTATTCCCCTCCTTCTCTCCCACGGTGATGCAGGAGCAGATGAACCAGACGAGGTCGAGCTGTCAGACGCGACTAATCTGGCGCTTTACTACCACGACATGGAAGACAAACGCAATAGAGGGGCAAAATGGTCATTTTTGGTCACGCCACACTGTTTTGGGCGTAGCTTAAATATGTTTTCGGAATCAGAATGTCTATTATAATATGTTTTCGGAAAGCTCTCGGCGGGACGGATATAGATGATGGGCTCTGCCCCATCATGCAAGATTCCAGCCTAAAAAAAGGACGTTTGACCTGTCAACTGAAGCTTTGAAGACAACTATTTTTGACAGTTTTTCTTTTTCGCATTTTGACCTCTTTATTTAGCCCGATTTGGGTCAAACTCTGCGTATTATTTTCAATAAGACCTACAGTTTTGGGCCAGTTTTGTAAATTTTTGGCAAAATTAGGTTAATGAGCTATTATACCCGGCTTGTGGGTAATTTTTGGTGAGACTTTGATTATTTAATAATTCAGAATTCTAGAGAGCTTCGTGCCCTAGTTCGTTGCCTTTTCATTGTTGATTCCGCTGTGATCCCTCGCTTGGGTGATAACCTGGCGTCACACGGGCCCACAATTTTCTCCTAAAATTGGCACTTACGCGCGTTTACCGAATGGACGGATCCGCTCGCATGAACATTCATTAGACTCTATTTCTCACTCCCTCAAATTACTAAAACTCTGTTTCTTGTCTTTCTCTCCCTTGGAGAAAGCTCATGGATTAAGGAGAGACATCAACTCAAGGGTAATTTTCTTTGTTATCCCCTAGTAGGGTTGTAAAAGCACTCAAAAAGCAAACATCAACTCATGTGGGGTATTTTTAAAGAGTAAATTGGGTTTTTCACAACCTAAAACTTGTCAAATAAGAAAAGGGGGAGAAAGAGAGGAAACGTACCGAAATAGAAAGGGGAAGAAAGATAAAGAACATAGTGGTACTCATCTTCAACCTATCGCTTCACTTCACTCATGGGGTTGGACTTGAACTGTATTTTTATACGATTTTTCCCATCGCCCTCCCCCTATCCCATGGGGTTATACCCTAAATACAACTCTTACTCAGCTAGACTCTTTTACCCTCACACACCTGCCACGATCCCGCTTCAGGTGACACAAGGGTTCTTGTAGGAGTGAATATTCAGAGCACCACGGTGATACAATATATTTTTTTTGAAGGCATTACCATCACATAGAACATAAAACATCCATATACAACAAGCCCCGAGGGGAAAGGAGTCAAAGAGCTACAAGAGACCCACAAAGCTAGAGAAGAAACAACTGAACGAAGCTAACCACAACAATCTACAACAAGACTAAAAACTAAACAACACAACTACAAATAGACACCAACAAGCTACATAGGGTGGTTATCCAAAAGAGAGCACTTGGCTACCTTATGAGAAATAGCAACCAAATCCCGATGAACCTTGGTAACACTACTGAACTTCAAAAGCTTCGAAACATTCCAGATCCTCTCAATGATCGGCTCATCCTGAATGGGCGGTCTTGAGGTGCCTTGGAGAAAATGAAGAATAACAGCACAATCAGTGTTAAACATGATATTATGGTGAATTGCAAATTTGATGGCATGTTCAACTGCAAGAAGTTCCGCCTGTTGAGCACTAGAAGCTACACATTTCATTCCAATAGTCCAAGGAGAATCATCCGCTCCCAT
This sequence comes from Linanthus parryae, assembly GCA_023055425.1. Lineage (NCBI taxonomy): Eukaryota > Viridiplantae > Streptophyta > Magnoliopsida > Ericales > Polemoniaceae > Linanthus > Linanthus parryae. The sequence continues at coordinate 75,267,077 of JALGPY010000005.1, forward strand.
TGTGTGGAGGCCAAAGCTAGAGAAGAAAGAGTTTGCTTTCCAAGCCCCATCGATTATTGTAACTTGAAACTTGAAACACTATTGTAATGTACGTAATAATTTACAAACAAGAGTAACTTGAAACTTCAGTTCAGGAAAAAAAAAAGGCAACAACAATCAAATCAAAATCAAACAGAAATGTTAACAACAATCACACCCAATTCAAAGATAAAACAGCAATAACACTCATTCTAACCAAAGATCTTCTGTAGGAGTCTCCGGCCATTCTCCAGTTGAATAAATCAGCTCACAACCTCGATCGGTTCAAACCCTCCTTTGATGGATGCCTGTACCGAATCCATGACCAGTTGTGTCTTCCTAGTAAAGCCCGGCCATTTCTTCACCGGCTCGTGTTCACCTTGCATTACACCCTTGACTAACCTAGAGAATTCTCTCACCATGCAGGCCTCCTGAGGAAGATCAGTTTCAACTGTGTGCAGGCTAGGTTTTGGTCCCCAACCAGCAAAGAGTTCGGTGAACGGAGACTCCGTGGCAGTCGTGAAAGAAGCTTTGTCGTCTTCAAACGGAAGAGCAAAATCACGTAAATGCAAGGTCCCCTTTGTTCCAACAACGTTAACATCCATTGTTAAATGGGAGAGGAAGGAGCAGTGGAAGGTGGCAACTTTGCCGTCTTCCCAATACAAAGAGGCACCACATGAGAGGATCACTCCGGCTTTGTTTAAGACTGGGTTACGCATAGCGATTACTGTTTTAGGCAGCTCGAAATCAGTGGACCAGAGGATGGATCTGATGCAGTACCACCCGACGTCGCCTAGAGCACCAAGAGCGTCGAGGTCTGGCTTCGCTCGGATGTCGTTGTGCAGAAAATTTATGCCCGAGGAAAACGTGAAGAAGCTTTGAATCTTTAAGACATACAAACAAATAATTATCTCGGTCAGAAATAATAAAATAGATATATACGCTTAAGAGAAAAAGAACCATAGTTAAAACTACAGGTAAACTAAGAGCCATAGTTGGATAAAAAAAAAAGACTAAGAGCCATAATTATTATGATCTTTAATCAATTGCTATATTAGAAATGGTATGTGCATGATTATTACATCAAGAAAAATTTAATCAGTGATTTCAAAGTTAGAGCCATAATTATTATACTTTTCCAGGTTGTCCTTCCGTTATTTTCCTCAAAGATTCGAGATCCGGGCGGAGCAATGTTATGATCAGAATTTACCACAAATATTATTATAGGAAATAGTTACGTATTTGCATGTTTTTTTTTTTTTTGCAACAGAATATAGATATAAATATACATTATTTATAGAATTTTTGACAATAAACTCTCCTGCAGTATTGTCCGACTGACGCATATCTACCGGTAGTATTTATTTTGTCAAAAAAAACATGCAATTTCACTTTTATCTACATCATGTATCATTTTATTAAAACTACAGGTAAACTAAGAGTCGGTAAAAGTAAAACTGCGTGGGGAACTTATGTTTCAAAGATAGAGAGCGATGGCGATAATGCAGGGGTTTATTACAAAAAATTAACCTTGTAAAATTACTAGTATTCAGTGTCTGCTAGCATCCCAGCGAGGTCCGGACAATAGACGGATTTGTGAACATGACGGAATCTCATTAGATCTGTTCGGTCATCCATCTCAAACAGGAACGGAACATAGTTTACAACTATAGTTTGCACTTTACTAAGGTTCAAACCGGCGATTATATTTATATGCATGAGAAAGACAATTACATCGTACCGATTTCAGCTCCCCAAAACGTTGGGAATCAGAGAGGAAGTCCTTCATCTTGGCCGTCCTTGGATGGTGTTGGAATAGATGCCCTAGAGGCAATCTAGTTTAGTATGAATTTGTATATGGCTAGAAAATTCATTTATTATTTATTGGATATTTAATATAATGAAGTCCTTAGATTTACAATTGTGTTGTTTATCTTAAATATCCCTAGTCAAATATAATGATTAATGGGACAATCATCTATAGACTAGTATGGGGTTGGATTGATATGGAGATATCACGATCCAGCACATAGGTGTGCATTACGGAATGTTGCACTGGATTGACCCATCTCCGAGAAGGCTACATACACGTTATGTTGAGTCACAAGCGCTTCTTGCGGTGCAATGGTATTGTCATCCTTAGACTTGAAGTCACTAGATATTCTAGTTGTGGATCATTGTGATCTTGGTAGCGTTAAACGCTACACCGTAACTGGGTAGTTATAAAGGCGTGTACTGGATACAATGAGAAGCAAGCTTAGAGATCGTAGTGGACGTAGAGAGGATTTGCCCCTCCCACATAACGGGAGCAAATATCCTAGGCCACTCGAGGGATAGTGCTTATAGAATGTCTGGCCAGACTCAAATAAATCAATATGGGATATTGATGTTATTTGCAAGAATAAGGCTATTCCCATGGATCGAGAAACTATGGATTGGATATACGAGTGTGACTTGTATGTCTCGTGTCCAATCCGGATATGGAGGCAAAGGGATGAGACAATTACTTGTACAAAGGTTGTCAAGATGACTATTCTATTAGTTGGCTAGAATGGATGTTTTGCTAGAGACCGCTCCATATTAGCAAATAGTTGCTACCAACTAGATAGAACCTATGGGGTCACACGCTATATAGAGTTGAACTAGATTTGGGAATTAATTAATTGGATTAATTAATTAGAATGATCACTTTGCAAACCCTTGCAAACTTAGTAGGGACTAATTTGCAAGGAAGGGACTAAATTGAATTCTAGTTGGACTAGAATAAGTCCTTTAGGTAGTTAACAAGGAGTTGTTGGACTATATAAATGACCCTCCTTCCTTCCTTCCCAAAACTTATGCTCATTAGTGAACATAACAAGAGTGGGAGAGAACAAAAGGAGAGAGAGCAAGCAACAAAGGAGGCCCGACGCCACCCTTGCCGCCGCCCTCGTCCCCGTCGGCCAAAAGAGGCCGAGACCCTCTTTTGGGTCTCGTTTTGCGTGATTTCTTCTTCCTCTTCCTATTCCGGGCTAGCACCAAGGAGTTTGGGAGATCTAGGATCAACTCTAGGCGTGTATCAACTATAGAGAACGTGACATTATTCGCGTTTGAAGTCATCAAGGAGAACCCAAAGGTGTGTTTATGATTTCTAACCTTTACCATCGTTATGCATCTTGACTTGTGATCCTTGGAGGGTTTTGCATGATTTTATGTTTGATTATGCTTCCGTTGCGCGATCCATGAATCAAAACCCTACAGATGGTGCATCCACATGGTTGCGTCCATGAACTGGACACCGTTAGCTTCGCAGGCGGCAATGATTTGGTCAATCTCGGCGACGTTGAGAGTGGCTGGCTTTTCAAGGAGGACGTGTTTCTTCTTCTCGGCGGCGAGGACAGCCCACCGGAGGTGGAAGCTGGTGGGCAGAGGTATGTAAACGGCGTCAACATCTTGGTCGTCCAGAACCGCCTCGTAGCTACCATACACCTTGGTATACTCGGTGAATCCATTATCCGCCGCAAACTTGGTGGCCTTGTCGATTGACCGACTGCCTATGGCGGAGAGGATGGTTTCAGGAGCGAGCCTCATGATGGCTCGGGACACTTTTTTGGAGATGTCGACACAACACAAGATACCGATGCGTACGGGCGGCGAATTGGCCATTGCCTTTCTTAGTTTCTTTAAATTCTCTACTCTCTCCGGTTGTGAATAGCTAGACTAGTAGGGAATCTGAAGTGATGATGGTCGTGTGAGTGCGATGGTTAATGAATAGCTAGATCAATTATGCATCTATAAATAAACACCCCCGTTCCAATTGAGCTCGATCATTTGATACTACACGTTTTATTGCATGTCCTGGAAATCGGGTGTAATTGACCCTACAAGTTTAATTTGCTCATTATTTGTTTTCCTAATTTTTTTTGAGAGGATGTTTTCCTAATTTTAATCTTTTCTTCTTATTTCAAAAAAAAGAAAAAAAATCTTTTCTTCTGAATTCTTCTCAAAAAATAATATTCTAAAATTATTTTTAAAGATGGAATAGAATAAAAGTACTATTCTTTTACTAAAAAGATAACTAGTAAAAGTTCCTACCACTCCGACCCACCTCAAACGCACAATTGGACTTTTCACCCGTAACTGAGTCACTTTGACCCGGTAATTTGAATTGCAAAACAATGTAATTTTTCGATAAATTTTTTATGGTCTTGTAGAATAAGAGTTTCTCTGCAACACTACGAAAAAATTATCTAAAAATTGCAAATTTTTGCTATCTAAATCATCGGGTCAAAGTGACCCAGTGAATAGTGGTAAAAATCCAAATGGTGCAAAAGAGGTGAGACAGAGTGGTATTTGTTTTGGGTGTTGTTATTGTTTCGGTGATGCACAGTCAATACTCAATAGTACAATCAAGCTTAAAAGAGTACGTGAAGTACCTAAATCTTTTATATTTTCCGATAACAGCATTAAGCGCCCACACTCTAGGTTAACTATCTCGCAATCACCACAAAACTCGGATGCTTCTTTTGCCACCCAAATTATACTTAGAGCAAAGGCGGATCCACATTACAGATTGTGGGACTATAGCTCCCACTCGACTTTCCGAAGTTAATATTTTGTCATTATTTTTTCAATTTTTCTCTGTTTAGCTCTACATAAATTGCACTATAGTTCCTATTTGGCTTTAAAAAAATTAATTTTTACATATATTTTGTTTAAATTTTTCACTTTAACCCCAGTGCAACAAATTCTTGGATTTGTCCCTGCCTATAAGTCTATTAATTAATCTTTCATTCCACAAGTAGTTGCAAAAACTTTTTTAGGAAATTTAACAAACTAAACATATATATATATATATATATATATTTAAAAAGTTGAGACACATTTGCTCGTGTTTATTTTAATAATCATAACAACCAATATTCGGTCAACAATTGGTAAAATAATATCAATAGTATCGATAGTGTTGGTGAAACCAATATTTTGTTTACTCAAAAAAATATATTTTACTCTTCATCAAAAAAAAAGAAACCAATATTTTACTTTTGTAAAGCAACCACCGATTAATAATAGACACATTAAAAATGAAAATAAACAAATATTATGAATTTCTCAGAAAGAAAAATATTTCAAAAGTTACTATATGTTTGCTAGAGGTTAATAGTCGTAGGACGTTTTTATACGTACCTCACTTAGTTGAGGACTATGTTTGTAATTAGTGTATAGTGTTTGTAATTAGTCTATTTAAACATGATGATTATTGAAAATAAAGCACGGAAGTATTCTCCTCTTACATGGTATCAGAGCTTTCAAAACCCTAGCTCTGTTTTTTCCCGTCACCGGCCTTACGCCGCCAAACAGCAGCCTCGTCCCTTCCCTGGACGTTTGCTGCACCGACCTCTGTCGCGCCTCCTTCCTTTCCGGCCGACAACCTCCGGTCGCCTGACCACCCACTGAACGAACGTCGGACTCGCCTCCACGCTCGCTTACGAGCCGGCCAAGTTCGTCCTACCGTCGATTCACGCTCGGACCACCCGATCTGCTTCTCGGGTCTGCTCGGCTCAGGGATCGGCTTTTCGGCTCCGCTCGGCTCAGACTTCTCGGCTCCGGTCATCTCGGCTTCACGGCTCGACTCCACTCGGCTGCACCAGCGAACTAGCGGCTTACGAAGAAACCAGAACGGCCACCGTCGACTTGCGACGAAACCAGACCGGCTCTGTTCCGCCATCTCTTCGGAGACCTTCCGCTGCAATACCGTCGTCTCTCCCTTCGTCCCTCCCTCCGGTGATCTTCTGCTTCACCCACAGATCGCTAAATTTCGTCGTCACCGTCTATAGCTTTTCCTTCCCTTGGATCTGCAGACGATTTTATTCACAATTGGTAAAGTCAGTTCTTCCTCACAAAGAGAACTTCGGCTGATTGCTTTTCTATTTGACCGGTTGGTGAGACTGACACGTGTTCCCATCTTCCAAGACCCGTCACCACTGACTGTTTTTGTGCTTCAACTGCTACTTTGTGATGTCTACTAAATCAGCCTCCTCCGGTCACACCAAAGAACCTGCTGACACCGCCTCCTCTGGCAACGCCAAGGAGCCTCTTCACCCCGTGTTTCTAGTTACCAACATCGAGAAACGGGTTCGTTTCATCCTGGACAATGAGAAAGTCCAGTATGATCACTGGGCTACGTTCTTTCGCATCCAAACGCACTCCTTTGGCGTTTCGGATCATCTCGACAAAGACCCGCCACCTGCTAACAGTGATCCCCTCTGGAGCTCTATTGACTCGGTAATCCTGTCTTGGATTTACAAAATGATCAGCGACGACTTAGCACTCGCTATCCTTACTCCTGGCCAGACTGCTAGAAATGCGTGGTTGAAGTAGGAGAACCTCTTTCACGATAATCAGGGATCCCGGCTAGCAGAACTGGGATTGGAGTTCGTCAATCTGCGCATGGACCACTGCTCGTCTCTCGATGACTATTGCACCAGGTTGAAGAACTTGGCGGATCGTATTGGGAATGTCGGCTCTCCAGTCTCGAACCAGCGGTTGGTTATAAAGCTCACCAATGGTCTCACTCCTGCCTATACCGGCGTTGCCATGATCATTCAGCATACTCGTCCCACGCCAGAGTAAATCTCACCTGTTTCCATGATACGGTTACACGAGCGCCTTCTTGCTCGTCAGGAGCCGGTCCACCCTAGCCCGCATCAGGTGTTGGTTTCGACCCCTTCGAACCGACAACCGAATGCGATCACTCACCAGTCCGGCGGCCACAGTAGTGGAGGGAATGGTAACCAGGGCGGCGGACAGCGCAGGAACGGGAACAGCAAGAACGGACGGCGCAAATCTGGGCAAGGGGGCGGTCGACCTGTAATACCCCAGTATTTTAAGGGTATTTTTATAAAGTGGTGTGGCCTATTTTTCATATAAGAAATGGTAAAATTTATTTTTCTTTATTATAGTTATGTATATAAATTAATTAGGAAACTATTTTTTTTGTTACTATATCATTTTAGTAATCTAATAGTTAGCTATTAGTTACGATAGTTTTATATATATATATATATACATATATATATATATATATGTATATATATATATATATATTAGTTACGATATATATATATATATATATGTATATTGTATTTTTAGGTATATATATTTATTAAGAAAAAAAACTTATTTTTATATTTATTATTTTATAAAAATTAAAATTTATTAAGGTGTAGTAGTTAGCAAATGTATTATCTGTCGTATAATGTTTAGTTACGTGACTAAACAGTAAATTTTAAGTTTTACACGTGACCAACCACCGCGTCGTTCTGTGCACTTGCCACACCGTAGACTTTCGCCTTTCATCTTCTTCATTCCCTCTGCGTTCATGACATGAATCAACTCCGTTTCCTCCTCGGACTCAACCATCGTTTGCCGCCTCCAAAGACCACCGCCATGGCTCGTTTTTCGTCCAGATTCAGAAGCGGTGTTCGACCCGCTCTAAAACTCCGAATCTCGCCCATTTTTCGAACCCAATACGAACCCATAAAGCGCGTCAATCGGTCTCCACCTCCCGATCGAACTCTCACCCGACGACTATAAAAACCCAACTCCTAATTCGGAGAATTTCACACCCAAACTCCCTCAAAGCTTCTGAAGCCCTCTCTGTTCTCACTGCCCTGTTTTGCCGAAGCAAACCCACACCAAAATCACCTCTCACGAGCTCTCTCTCTCTCTCTCTGCCATGTTTTCCGAGAAAACCCAGCCGCTAACATCGCCGGACCAAGCCGAGCTCCCACGAAACCGAACCCAGGTCTGATGACCTCTGTTTCGCGGTTCGCCAATGATGTCGCCCTCTCCGGCGTCTTCCCTGCCTCCGGCGAGCTGCCACAGCAGCAGTAGCAACTCCTCCACTTCCGCCGTCGTCTCTGATCGTAGGCAACCTCCTCTACGTGGCCGAACTCCTCGGCTTTTCTCGTTCCCTTTTTCTGTTCGGTAAGCATCAGAACCCACTCTTTTTTTTATCCCTCAGAATCACGCCATCATACATATAGATTGCATATGTGCTTAGATATAGAATTGTGGGTGTGGGTATAGACTTGAGTTGTATGTATGCATGTGTGTAGAGGAGGGGGTGCATTCATGGCCGTGTGTGGTTGTTTAGGGCATGGCTCATGTGTGTGCGTAGAGTTATGCATGTGTTTGTGTGTAATATATAAATAAATATGTTGTGTAGTATTATTAGGAGTACTAGTAGCATTATTAGTTTGTATCAGTAGTAGTAATAAGTAGTTGTAGTGGTATTTTAATAAATATTAAGTTTAATATGAGGAGTTATGTTTGTTAAGATAATATATTTAGTGTCTTTTGACAAAGTTTTCAAGAGATTAGCTACTTAAGTTTTGCCTAAATTTGGCTTTTTATTACTATTAATTTGACTTTTATTATTATTATTATTATTATTATTATTATTATTATTATTATTATTATTATTATTATTATTATTATTATTATTATTATGCCACGATCAAAATACGAGGCCATTCAAAAGTATTAATAACTAATAGTGAGTTATACATTAGTGTATGATCATCCCGCCTGCATATCATTTAGGGGCACATTTGCATTTGTTTCGTCGTCGAGTGTGCGTTGAATGAGGTTGTTGCGTAGTTGTAGACTCTGAGCTCGTATGCGGAGAATTGTTGGAGGATCCGTATTACTAGGACTTCGCTTGCTTTCGACTAATGATATATCTTCAATCCAGGTAAGTTTATATGCACAACACCTTCAACTATCAAAATGTGTTTGGCGTGTGTTACTTGTGTATCGTACAACTGTTTTTAAGTCTTAAATTTTGAAAATCTCTTACAAATATCTCTTTCGAAAGTATGCGGTCATGTGATATATTAATGAACGATAAATGATATGGGGCGATGTACAGAGGATGTGTGTGAAGGCTACGGCCGGAGACGCATGTCGGCGAGTCTCCATTGTATTTATATATGGCTACGGTCGGAGACGCATGTCGGCGAGTCTCCTTTGTATTATGGCTACGGCCAGGGAAGCATGTCGGCGATTCCCTATGTTTATTGTGAAAGCTATAGAGTACTACCTATGCATGTGTGGGTCACAACTGTGTAGGGGTGTCGACACTTAAGGTCTAATAGTTAGTTCAGGGGTGAATTGGGATGGACTGTGATATCCCGAGAGGTACTCTAATTATTATTTATTGCATCGTGACCTCTCTGTGGGCATTCGTTACCCGCTGGGCTCTAATACGCCTCAGCTCAACTGATAAATTAATATGAAGTTACTTTAGTTATATATTGTGATTCGGTTCTTTAAGCCAAAACTCTGTTTTACATGTTGTGGTATATGCTTACTCAGTTTTACTGACAAACTTTTACTGCGGTCGGCTGTTGCTATTTAAAAACCCGCAGGTTATGAATAAAGTGGGGGAACGCGCACACGTAAGCTGAAGACTAGGATCAGGCAGCTAGGAACATTTCATTTAGGAAGAAGATTTTCAGAATTTAGATTTGAACAATGTCATTTGTTTTATTTCAAATTGTGGTTGGAGGATTTCTCCGGTTTTCATTAATAAATGCACTTTCGGATTTCGTTTGGTTGTACTAGCAGGGAACCGTAGGTTCCAGGGTTGTTTCACGACCAGCTGCTCCGACACCACCTGCTGCTCCTCCGGGCTCGCAAGGCTCCTGGGTATGTGCCCCTGCCCCATGGGACCAGTGCCTCCAGTGCCTCCCTGCCCTTACCCGGCTACGGGCTGGAGTACTCCACGGCCTAGTCATGCTGGCCTTCTCGGTCCACCACCGGCTGCGCGTCATCAGGCCCTCACTGCTCCTTTTGGCCATCCGACTGCTACGGATTTGGGTTCTCAGCTTTCTAGCATGACACTCAGCGTCCCGGATCAGACTTGGTATCTCGATTCTGGCGCATCAGCTCACCTCACTCCGCAGTCAGGTATCCTCTCTTCTCTCTCATCCTCTTGTCAATTTCCTAACATAGTTGAGGGAAACGGATCTAGCATTCCAGTGAAAGGATCTGGCAATCACACCCTTACCACCAATACCCGTCCCCTTCGCCTTAGAAATGTCTTACTCACACCAAATGTTATCAAAAACCTAGTATATGTTCGTCAATTTACCACTGACAATCAGGTTTCTGTTGAGTTTGACCCTTTTGGTTTTTCTGTGAAGGACCTACGTTCGAGAGCTCTTTTACAAAGGAGAAACAGTTCGGGTGATCTCTGTCCATTCCAGCCTAGCCCACCACAGTCGTCCGTTGTCTCGTTAGCTGCTCTTCCTGCTTCAGTTTGGCACAACCGCCTCGGTCATCCCGGGCTTCCAGCTTTAGATTTGCTTCGTAGTAGTCAGTTCATAGCTTGTAGTAGGAATAAATCAGACACTCTTTGTCATGCTTGTCAGATTAGTAACATGTGTGTTTGCCTTTCTTAGCTTCTACTTCTTCCACTGTTAGTCCATTTGACATTGTTCATAGTGATTTATGGGCATTTAAGCAAATCGCACTACAAATACTACCTCCTACTCTTAGATGATTACACACATTTTCAAATAAAAGTAACATTGTTTTACTAAAAAGATAACTAGTAAAAGTTCCTATTTGTTTTGGGTGTTGTTATTGTTTCGGTGATGCACAGTCAATAGTACAACCAAGCTTAAAAGAGTACGTGAAGTACCTAAATCTTTTATATTTTCCGATAACAGCATTAAACGCCCACACTCTAGGTTAAGAGCCCGTTTGGTAATGCCTTTGCTTTCTAAAACGCTGTTTTTCAAATTCAAAAGCAGTATTTTTGTGTTTGGTAAAGTTTTGTCTTTCTGCTTTCTAGAAAGCAACTGCTTCCCCACAGCAACTTTTGAAAAGTAGGGGAGGGGTTGCTTTCTATGACATGTTTTTTGATTAATTTATCTTTTGACATCATTATCCATTAACAAGTATTAATAATATTTTATTGTAATAGTACTATTTATTATATCATGTCTGAAATGGCCGTTTCAACATTAACACAAAGTCTAAAGCACTTTTACCAAACACAGAATGTCAAAAGTGTTTTTTAACAACAAATTTTATACGGAGTTTACCAAACACTTTTTGTGTAGATTCTCACAGCAGCTTTCTCACAGTGCTTTCTACACATCAGCTTTCTAAACCGCCACAGCATTACCAAACTAGCCCTAACTATCTAGCAATCACCACAAATGTCGGATGCTTCTTTTGCCACCCAAATTATACTTAGGAGCAAAGGCGGATCCACATTACAGATTGTGGGGACTATAGCTCCCATTCCGACTTTCCGAAGTTGATATTTTGTCATTATTTTTTCAATTTTTCTCTGTTTTGCTCTACATAAATTGCACTATAGTTCCTATTTGGCTTTAGAAAAATTAATTTTTACATATATTTTGTTTAAATTTTTCACTTTAACCCCCAGTGCAACAAATTTTTAGATTTGTCCCTGCCTATAAGTTTATTAATTAATCTTTCATTCCACAAGTAGTTGCAAAAACTTTTTTAGGAAATTTAACAAACTAAACATATATATATATATATAAAGTTGAGACACAGTTGCTCGTGTTTATTTTAATAATCATAACAACCAATATTCGGTCAACAATTGGTAAAATAATATCAATAGTATCGATAGTGTTGGTGAAACCAGTATTTTGTTTACTCAAAAAAAATATTTTACTTTTCATCAAAAAAAAGAAACCAATATTTTACTTTTGTAAAGCAACCACCAATTAATAATAGACACATTAAAAATGCAAATAAACAAATATTATGAAATTTCTCAGAAAGAAAAATATTTCAAAAGTTACTATATGTTTGCTAGAGGTATCGAAATGGATCCTCATTATTTCAAAAAAAAAAAAAAAAAAATAGAAATGGATCCTCATTTTTCAAAGGTGACAATTTGAATCATAAAATTATGTAAGTTGTAACCAGCTAGGAACTTTAATTCGTTTCAGGTCAATTTCTTGCGTGTCATGTGGCAGAATAAACTTAGAACTAAAGATACCTATGTCCTTTCATTCGAAAAAAGATTTCTGAGAAGTACATCAACTTGTTCTTATCATTTGAACATTGGCCAGTAAACCATCGAAACCCCCCTTGAAAATGACCACGAGTCCGAGATCCGAAGCCGAGCATTGGCCCAAACGATCTTGTCCGAAAACATTACGAGTTCACTAGAATATAACACTCGCTCTTCTCTTCAACTGAAAAGTTGCAAAAACACCCTCTCTCGAATGCTATTCCTGAATCCTGATGTCCAATCCAAAATCTGTTTATCATCCATTATCGTTTGTCTCCGAACATCGTCGTTTTAACTGTCACTTTTTTTTAAAAGATTAACTGTCACTAAACTGTACCCTCAAGGTCTATATAATGCTTTTAAACTATGAGGGCTTGGTTTGCTATTTATATCAAGCATAAAAAGGGTCAAAGACGTCTCAATAATTATCTTTTGGTTTTTTTTTTGAGATAATTATCTTTTGTTTTACGGAAAATTCCGTCTCAATAATTATCTACTCCAAAATAATGTTATAGTAGTATTCAATAAAAAAAGTTAAGAAATAATTGAGCGTCTTTATTTAAAGAAATAAAAAATCATTGGAGCGGATTAGACATCGCTTGGGTTTTAACGCCTGCCTAAGCGTTGATTGTGTAGGGCGTAGTGGTGGTTTGGCCTTGTTATGGCAGGATAACGTTGATGTTAGAATTATTAAAAGATCGAGATTCTTCATCCATTGTAGTATCTTTGATCCGAACCTACAAGCACATTGGTTCTTGACCGGGTTCTATGGGGATCCGGATAGTAGAGAGAGGAAGCACTCTTGGGAGTTATTAACTAGACTCCGGGACAAGGATAACTCGCCGTGGTGTGTTATGGGTGACTTCAACGCCTTTGCAACATCGGATGAGAAGTTAGGGGGCCGCCCTCCCGACCAGCAGCTCATGGAGGAATTCAGGTTCGCTCTCTCTGATAACGAGTTGTTTGATTTGGGTTTTACTGGTAATAAGTTTACTTGGATTTGTAACCCTAGAAATGGGCGCCGAGTACGTGAACGTTTGGACAGGGTGGTAGCAAACTTGGCATGGTTGAACTTATATGGTGGAGCAAAAGTTAATCACTTGACAGCCGCTGTTTCTGATCATCTTCCAATAGAGTTGTGCTGGACTCCTATGAAGAAGAAAGGGAAACGTTTTCACTTTGAGTCAATGTGGTTTCGTCACGATGATTGTAAACCATTCATTCGTAGAAGTTGGGAAGAAGCACAAGGGCTCGGTCTAGAGGACAAGCTAATGGCTACGGGTATGAAACTGCAACAATGGGACAAAACTATTTTCGGTAATGTCAGGAGGAAAATAAAGTTCCTTAGAGGACGTTTAGAGGACGGCTGCAACAATATTGACGAAGTATTCAAAGAAGTCGATTCTTGCAAAAAAGAGCTCAATCAACTACTTATGGACGAAGAGATGATGTGGAAACAACGTTCGAGAGTCCAATGGTTGAAGGAAGGCGATAAGAACACAAGCTTCTTCCATCGTAGAGCTTCTATCCGAAAGGCTAGAAATCACTTAGGAGGACTCGAAGATCCTCACGGGCAGTGGCACACAAATACGGATGATATCTCAAAAATTCTCGAAACCCACTTTGGTGGGCTGTTTAGTTCTCAGCAGCCTTCTCCGGAGGATATGATGGTCCTGCTGGACCGAATCGAGCCCGCAATAAATGACCAGCAGTCTGCTGGTTTGGATGCCCCCTTTACCAAACAGGAGATTGAAGCCTCTTTAGTCCAAATGGGGCCCACTAAAACTCCCGGACCTGACGGGTTTCCGGCAATATTCTTCCAACAAAATTGGGAGCTAGTCGGTGATGAAGTGATAGCCACATGTCTGAACATTTTGAACGAAGGAGGTAAACTTGGGGGTTTCAACAAAACAGTGATTGCTCTCATACCGAAGGTGAAGCAGGTTCGTACTCCTAGCGATCTACGTCCAATTAGTCTCTGTCCAGTTATTTATAAACTGGTTACCAAGACGATGGCTAACAGAATGAAATCAGTGTTGAATGATTGTATCTCAGACACACAGAGTGCTTTTGTCCCTGGACGTTTGATCACAGATAATATTCTTATTGCTTTTGAGTTGCTTCATACGATGAGAACGCGGAAAAAAGGAAAAATGGGTTATATGGCTGTTAAACTTGATATGGCTAAGGCCTATGATAGAGTGGAATGGGCTTTCTTGGACGAGACTATATCGAGAATGGGTTTCAGCACGCGTTGGGTCAATCTGATTCATGAGTGCATCTCAACTGCATCTTTCACCTTCGCAATCAATGGCGAGATTAAAGGGAATGTTATTCCAGAAAGAGGACTTAGACAGGGGTGCCCTCCCTCCCCCTATCTTTTTCTCTTTGTCTGTGAAACTCTCTCTCGTGCTCTTTCAGGTGCAGTTCAGGACAGGCAGCTATCAGGGATCACTGCTTCACAAGGGGGACCTAAAATCTCTCATATTTTCTTTGCGGATTATAGTATGATTTTCTTGAAAGCTAATCCCACGGAAATTGCTTTTTTCCATACTCTTTTGCAGCAGTACGAGAAAGCTTCAGGTCAAAAAGTAAACTTGGATAAATCAGCAGTTGTTTTCTCCTCTAATGTCCCAGAAAGTGAAAGGTTTGGTTTGTGTAATCTTCTTGGTGTTAAAGAAACGGCGTGCCACGAAAAATATCTGGGCCTCCCTACAACCATAGGGCGAAGCAAGTTTGTCAGCTTTGGGAATCTAGTCGAAAAAGTGGCAAGTAAACTCAAGACATGGAAGCAGAATCAGTTATCCTTCGCAGGGAGTGAAGTGTTGATAAAGGCCGTGATTCAATCGATTCCAGTTTACACGATGTCTTGTTTCAAACTTCCACCCTCACTTTGTCATAAGTTGGAGATGTTATCTCGTCAATTCTTTTGGGGCAAACAAATAGACCAAAAAGGGGGTAATTGGATTGCTTGGGAGAAACTTAAACGATCCAAAGAAGACGGAGGCATTGGTTTCAAAGACTTGGAGGATTTTAACGACTCTCTACTCGCTAAACAATGCTGGAGACTGCTTTCCACAAACTCTCTGGTTAGTCGAGTGTTTAAACATAAATACTACGCTAACATGGACCTTTTGAGTGCAGATTCTCAGCCTAACAGCTCATATGCGTGGAAATCTATTATTGGTGCTAAGGAGGTGATTCGTAAAGGCCTACGGTGGAAGGTAGGCGATGGTAAGAGCATCAGGGCAACTCGAGACCCTTGGCTTAGGAGGGAGCCGAGTTTTAAACCCATTGTTCCTCCCTGCCAGGCAGACAGCAGATTGGTGGCGGATCTCATCCAGCCGGACAAGAATTGGGACAAAGAAGCAATAATCTCTCTTGGACTGGGTTCGGAGATAAACGAAATCCTCAAAATCCCTATACCTAGATCGCCTGGCCCAGATACCCTTCTTTGGCACTACACCATCGACGGACATTTCTCAGTGGCTTCGGGTTATTCGATGATTCGAAGAGATAAGAAGCTTTCATCACATATTGGCACATCAAACTCCCAGAACTCGTGGCTAAAACTGCTGTTGAAAACAAAAGCCCAACCAAGGTTGATCTACACGGTCTGGAGGGCATCGCAAGACTCACTAGCAACAAGGTCGAAAATAAGCAGTTTTAAGAAAGATATCAGTATGAGGTGCCCAATTTGCAAAGGACATAGGGAAACAGCCACTCATCTTTTCATGGAATGCGAGCTCTCGGTCAAGGTATGGAAGCATTTTCTTGGCGATGATTTTCTTACAAAGAGAGTGGGGGATATCTGCTCTTGGATCCCTTCTTTCTTCTCCTCCTTATCACAAGTCAATCGAGTATTGTTTTGCATCATTCTGTCGGAGATTTGGAGAAACAGGAATGCAGCAACATTCTCAAACGAAGCCAAACCTGTGGGTGATATTGTCCGGTATATTGAACAACACTCTGAGTTTCCAGTGGAATTGTCCAAGGCGATTGAAGGCCGTAGTCCGAATCGAACGGAACAAATAGCTACCTGGAAACCGCCGCCTATTGGAAGATGGAAGTGCAACACAGACGCGGCGTGGAATGGTAACGAAGAAAGAGCAGGAGCAGGTGGTGTCGTCCGCGATTCTTCTGGAAAGTCAATAGCTGCATTTGCTACACCACTTTTCACTGCCTCCTCGGCTTTTGAAGCAGAAATTTTGGGAATCAAAGAAGGCCTTCTCCTAGCTGCGGAAAACGGGGCTCTCAATCTTGTTGTGGAATCTGATGCCAAGGGTGTTATTGATTTGCTTATCAATGGGACAGGTGACAAGGAGTATAGATCGGAAGTTGCAGATGTAATTCGAGAAATAAGGCAATTGATCCCACGGTTCAACCAGCTGGACTTCACTTTTAGCCATCGATCCTCGAACAGAGTAGCACACGAATTTGCTAGATTCGGGAAGTCTTTGCCAAACAAACATATTTGGATTGATAGTAACCCTACTTGGGCCCTTATTGCTCTTCAGAATGATGTAAATGGGTTTACCCATCAATAATTTGCATTAATAGAAGAAGCATTTCTCCTCAAAAAAAAAAAAGAAATAAAAAATCATGGAATCAGTAATCATGACAATGTACCAACAAGAGACAGTGTCATGACACATCACCGATCTATATGCTAAAATTTTCATATTTTCTTTTTTTTAGCTTACCTAAAATTTCCATATATTCTTTTTTTAGCTTACATGTTTATATCGTTTACTGGGTTCAACCCAGACCTTTTTTCTTTTTCTTTTTTTTTTTTTTTGTCAACGAACCCAAAACCTCATGCAGGGGCTTTTACGGATCTATCACTTGATAACTTCAAATTATTAACCTATTGGTGATGATCCTTAAGCGTATTTGCTCCCTCTGCTAGTGAATCCGCCTTTTCATTTAAAAAAAATGCAAACCTCTATTTAGGAAGTGACGTACACAAATTCAAGCATAAAACAAGACAGAATACGTAATCGTGACTGATCACTCAGTTCAAAGTGTGAGACAATGAAGAACACAGAATGGTCATAGACGAAGAAAGAGTAACTTCAGAGTTCCCGGAAAATTTCTCTTCATTCGGTTTCCATATCTTTTATCAATAAGCATGTAAAGGCAAAGGTTACATAGCTATTAGTAAGCTTGTACTGTACGTACATCTAAGATCCATATCATATCTTTCTGTAGGCAATCATTTTACACATGTCTGTCAACTTCATTGAAGGTGATATAATTAGACCACCTTCCTGGAGATCCATCCCGGAGAAGATAATATATTCCACATCAGCCCAAGTATAGACTATAATAGATGCCCAATTGGAGACCTCTGCTGCTGCCATTCTATATAAGGAAAGTCGGCTGGAAAGCATGAACAGCTCATCGAAGCATCTGTTGGAGCTGAAGAACTTGTTGCCGCTGATCTGGAGGCAGTGAACTCAACTGCTCCGGCGTAAGATTCAGCACTTGCTGCAACAAGTTAGACTCCTCCTCAGTAGGAATCTGCAACTGCACAAGAGATAGAGAGAACAATACGTGAGTGTTTGAATTTTAACCAGCATGGTGGCATGTGTTGGAACAATTCCACAACAAAGAAAATGCAGCAAACCAGAATAATCACCCACAAACTCCGAAGAGCCGAATCTACACACTTGGAAATATCTGCACAGTAGTACAGAAAGGTACCTGAAACCCAACTTGGAGTGGCAGGTACATAAAGAACTTGTTACTTGAGCTCTTCTAATTAGTGAGAGACAAGCTTTACGCAAACACCCAGAATATGCAGAGACAAGAGGGCTCACATAGTCACATGTAACCTCGGAGCAAGAAGGATTTTTTTTCTATCCGACAACATATGTAACAATGAACCCAGTCACAATAATCAAATTTTTGGTAGAGGGTGTGAGTGTGTGACCCTTGGGTGACAAGGGAAAGATTTGTTTCACCATAAGGGACTTCTTTAACATAATTAGATTTAGTCGAAAAGAAGTTTTACTAAAATTGTACTAAGGCAGTACAGCCTCTTCTATTTCAATCCAAGTCTTTCCTGTGAGAAGACTAAACAGTATTTGACCTCTAGGAACACTAACATAAAATTAGAAACGCACTACAAGGACAAAACATCATGTCTCTATACCATCCCGCAAAGAATCATACAGCCACAATCAAACTCAATAATCATACGGCAGGTAATAAAAGTTAGGCTTAATTCCTTATTACACACCACAGTTTGATGACACTCTCACAATACCCTCACCAGTTCTGAAACTGTCTTAATACCCTCCCCAGTTTCAATATGTATTGCAATCAACTTTTGGTAAAAATCTCCATCCAAAATTTAACGGAATACACCGTTACTTGACCTTCATGTTCTTTATGTTGGGGGCAAAATGGTCAAAACGATTAAAATTGATCTTTTCTTAATAAAAAGAACAAAAAAAAACTTTGAACATCTCCATCGCAGCCACCACTGCCAACAGCTCCTACACGCCCACCACAACCATACCCCTGCAGGCCACCGAACCACCACACTCAAGTCAGGCCCAACTGCCGCCATCGCCACCACGTTCAACTCCATAATCGCCAAAACCCGGAATTCCTTATTACCAAACCCAGATTCCAAGCCCACGCTCACCGTCATTACCCCTAGACCGAAAACAAACCCAAAACTACTCAAAATACTTTCAATTAAGTTGCAATTTTAGAATATGAACGATGAAGCAACAATTCAACGATCAATTACACCCATAAATCAAACAGCCATACTAAAATTCCGGCAAAACGAAGCCCAACAAGACGCTTGACCCTCAACCACAATGAACCCAGGTTGAACAGGGAGAGAAAGAAAATCAGGCGTGAATGATGTCACATAAAACCTCTCGAAGGGGCATCGCTCCCGCTCCCAAACCTCGCTCTGGCACTTTCGAGACCAAACCTTGCTCTAAAGGCACTCCAGAAAATAGAGAGCGTAGGCGAATTACTTTTTAAAGCCAATTTACCATTAGTTTGGACTATACTTGATGATTAGTCTCAACTTATTATGTGTCAGTTTGATAATTCAACTATTTAAACATTATTCTTCCTTATTGAAGCAACCTATTTGACAAATGAATACTGACAACCCCTTTAATTAAAAATATTCTCATGTGTAAAATCACATTATCATATGTAAATATTAGTTTTCTTCATAAAATTATAGTAAATAAATATTATATATAGACACTCTCAAATGCAATCCTTCTGAAATTAGACGATTTCCCGCTCCCGCTCCAGTTCGGGCTCCCGCTCTAGGTGACTTAGCCGCGGGAAATGGAAGAACCCGAGCCCTCATTCGACCCACTTCCTTAAAATTCATGGCCATCAATTCTCCAACCACCACAAACCCAAGATCTGAGAGAGAGAGAGAGAGAGAGAGAGAGAGAGAGAGAGAGAGAGAGAGAGAGAGAGAGAGAGAGAGAGAATTGAACCTGAAATCAAAAGAATCCCATTCCTCATTCGATCCACAGTCCCAAGTTTCAGAAATGAGAGAGAAGATGGGGGGAGAGAGGATGCAGAGAGAGAGAGAGTCCTCCTCCTCACGGATGGAGTTTTTTTTACCAAAAGTTGATTGTATTACATATTGAAACTTGGGAGGGTATTAATACAGCTTCAGAACAGGGGAGGGTATGGTGAAATTTTCATCAAAGTGGGGTGGGCAATAAGGAAATAAGCCTAAAAGTTAAGCTAACATTTTATATGATAATATTACAAGTCGTTTTCAATCTTTTTCAAACACCTTTTCTTCATCTCTTTCTCATCGCAACAATAATTAAAAGAATAGCAAGCTTTCTCATAATCTTGAAAACTATGCTCTACAATGATATCCTCAGTATGTGGTCTCCTACCTGTATCCTACATCTGGATATGGATCTCAATACCCTTGTAACATTTTAATTTTGGGAGGTCAAACACTTGGGCTCATAACCACGGCCAGGGATCCTCTCCTGACGAGGAGAGATCCTAACCCCTCTCAAAAAAAAATCTTGGCCACTCATTTATAATAGACCCATGGGATTGGGACACTTGGGACTAGGCCACATGGTTCATCTTTTAGATCAACAACGCCATATTGCTTTCGATGCCTCAAAATTTCCTCCATCCCTCCCTCCCTCCCTCACCAAACCAGGCCCGGCCCTTGCACTAGGCAAAGATTTAATTTAAAAGTAAAAATCAGCAAAGTGGTCTTGGGAGACTTCGAGTGGAAGGGTTCATACCCAACTATTATTCACTAGAAAGGGCTCGCTGGAAGCCCCGTTTACAACTGACCCGCAACTGGGAAAGCGTGGTCCAGTTCAAAAATCAGGGCTACAATGATGATTGTGGTAACAAGACTGTGACACCGGAATCCTTGAAATCCATTTAGTTGAACCAACAAGATTCAGATCGTTGCATCTCCTGGAATAGATGTGAACATGTCCTAGCAGGGGACAATCAACTCTTGCACGAAAATTCATATTTTCCTTGAGCAACAATTAATAGGTTATCCTAAACTCGCTTAGTATTCTTGCTTGTAAATTAATCTGCTCCTAATATTGTCCTTGAAAGAATCGAGGCTCATTTCGATTCCCATCTTCCACTGATTCATTCGGTTACTGGCACAAAGTTAACATTCTGCTAGAATCAAAGTTCCAGAAGTTTGAATGTCAAAGAAGCCAAATCCACTTATGCGTCTAGGTCCCTAGGACTCAATGACAGAACAAAAAGCCACGAGCATGTCTCTAGGAGAAGAAACTCCTCTGTAAAGGGATGACAGTAATCTTGCTATTATAGGCACATATAGGAGCAACTTATATACATATAATTATACCACATCAACCTTTTAGTTTTCCATACTTCTCTAAACCACTATTGTAGCATTCCCCTACAAATTAATCCTTTCGAGTAGCAATACTGTGTACAACATCCTCCTTTCTTTCACTTCTTCCAGAGTTGATGTTAAATGCAAGCTTGGACATGCTGTCCAATGATGCGACAGCTGTTCAGATCTAGGATACCACCTATAACATGCGGTCTAGCAAGCAAACTGGTGTATATTCTTACTAATTTCCATCATAGATGTTCTAAATATTCTGTCTACCACAGTGAGAAAACAAGGCTAGATCCAGCCACTCTTTCTTCCGAAGCCTCGGTAAGCAATCGAAGGAGGAAAATTTGGAGTCAGCAATATTATCAGTTTCCTTTTCTTTTATCAAATACTGAACTCATTGAGGATAGTGATTACATAGCAGCACATGGATTGAGATAAAATATGAAACACATGCGAAATCTTGCTAATACTGGGTCTATTCACTTCTCCTTACACCAGAAGATTTAATCATTTAGTAATCATATTGCATATATAAGACAAATTCCTTCAAGAGAAGGCAATTCTTCTCCCCCACAGATACCGTAAAACTAAAGGAAATCAAACTACAAACCTTTCTTCCCCTTGCAAATAAATCCTAAGTCTAAAGCACACCGGAAACTGTGCTGGCATTGCCCAACTAATTCAGACAAAGCTTACAAGCCTAATTTCAAGGATCTCTAGCCTGATTATCAAAATGGGCACCTTATAATGTGCTTGCCAATGGGAACATTTCTGGTGAAAATTGACCCCTCTTCATGCTGTGCTTGCCAACTGAAATGGGTAAAATAACTTTTCTCGAAATACATGCAATATGAATTTCTCGAAGTACATGCAAAATGACTTTTCTCAAACTCCGTGCAAATGACTTTTCTCGAGACACGTGCTTAATAGCTTCTCTGGTAGTACGAGCATAAAAACGTTTTTGAATCACGGGCAGAAAATAACTTTTAATCTCGAAGAACGTACAAAATGACTTCTCGAACTACGTGCAAAAAAAATCTCGAACTTCGTGCAAAATGGCTTTTCTCGAACCATGTGCAAAAGAGCAATGCTATACGTACCAATATAAACATCCCAATAACCATTCCAAATCACCCACATCATCCACAGGACCCACCACTATCCAAATCAATATATTGGTCAATATAGCCGATGTAGCAAGTTGGGACATTTTGGGACATCAATGTTGGGACATGTAGCATGTTTGTGTGTAAAATAATTTTTTTTGAAGTAGATGCAAAATAACTTTTCTTCAACAACTGTTTTCTTGTGAAAATTATTGGATGTTAGTGCTGCCACTGGAATGACATCTCAGGTTAAAAATTAAGAAAAATAAAGGCAAGCCTTCTTCAGCACCCCAACCCTCTTTCACCAACCAGACATCGTTGAGCTCTTAAAAGAGAAGCCAGGAAGCACCTATCCTCTTTCTGGGTAAAAACCTTAATATCAGATAATTCTAGCGGTTGAAAGTCACCAACTGTGCAGTTTTGAAAAAAATAAATAAATAAATAATTGCACCATTACCTTTGTCCCATCACATAAGCTGAAGCTCTCCTATTCCTGCATTTTAGACAAAAATTGCACCATTGTCCCATCACCGCCATAAGATAAATTCTTATGAGGGCCACCCTAGAAGCTCTTTCAAATGCCAACTCCATCATTATCCCTTAAAATCCACCCTCTACATCTGGCCAAACTTACAATTATTAATTTTTCCTCCAAGCTCTTCTGCCAAACCATATCTCCTTAGTCCATAGCTTCCTTCTTTCTGAAAGCCCTACTGGATAGCTTCCTTCTTTCTGGAAGCCCTACTAGAGAAAGTCCTTCACTTCCAATCCCCCTGATTTTACCATTGTTCACACTTGGCTCCAATTAAAGAACTTTATATCTTATCTCCATCCATTCCTCCGGAAAATCCCCCCCCCCCCCCAATCTTGTCAATCAAGCTCTGCTAGAGGTAGGAACGAGAAAAAGCTGACACAAAAGAACCGGCGAACATAGACAATGAGCTTTCCATAACAATCAACTTAACCAACAACCACAATCCCACCACACTGTTCCCCGTTTTCGGGAAGTTTTACTTCAATGCGAATGACACCGAGACTGGGTTGTGAGGAGCTCACAGTGGCTTGAATCTAGTTAGTGAGAGACCCTGATTCTCATTGGAATGTAAAATTACAAATCCGATGGACATCACCAACAAGACGACATACATTTGTTTTAAGTGAGCTTTAAGCCATACCCTGTTCTGAAACCCCTAATAGTATGTTTGATTCCCTTGGATTGACCATATTAGCCGGGACTGGATTCATTGTATTCCAGTTGTTAGTTAATACCTTGTATGCTTTAGTCCAGACCATTTTTCATACGGGTGGTAAATATCAAAACTTTCAAAATAATACACTATTTAAATCCCCTACTGAAGCAGGGGATTACCCTGGATTGAATTAAATTTAATGAAGAGTACAACTCATGAAGGACTCTTCCTATATATCCTGTGTTATTAATCACATTACTTGACACCACCAAATGCATTATTGGTACTACTTAATGCCATCAAGAAATAATCTTGCAAAATACCAAACACAAACATTTAATAAATCTAATCAATCCAGTATAATCCAACCCAGACCAATCAATCCATTTAGTCCGGAAGACATGCTATAAAGTGACTGATGTAGTCACGTTGGCATCAAGGAATACCAGTATATCATCTGTATGGTGTGAAATAATTACATTTCCCTCAACTTGTCCTCTAACCATAAACTTGCTAATTATGGACACTACAAGAAAAATTATTTATGTTGCCCACCAGAATATTGTGATGACTCCTCGTTCGCATGATTATAATGTTTGTATTTATTAGGCCAAAATCTTGCAGACTGAAAAGATTTAGTTGACTATTATTAATTCGATACCTCCTCCTCACCCGAGAGCCCGTTAACCTATGTTAAGGCTTGTACTAGATATCGATATTAAAGTGAACACTCCAAAGATCCATAAGCACTTGCATGAAACATATAGCCCCCGGTTAGTAACCTATGAATGAAAGATATCAAATTACGGGTAATGTTATATTTGTATGCCTCAGTATCCAAAAAAGAAAGTTTAACTACCTCAAGAGTTTCCAATCTAAAAAGATTCTGCAAATTAGGCCATAAAACATATTCGTACAGTATTCCTTTTTGTACAAGATTCATGACACTAATTTCTAAGTCGGGAGCTTTTAATCTAACAGAGCCAAGGTTTTCAATATAATATAACGACACCCTTCAGCTAGATTGCATATGATAGCTTATTGTGGCTCATAGGGCGCAACTTTAACCTTAAGGTGTCATACTTAAGGAATTTTTCTAGAGATTCCTGTGTTTGTATTCATTCTTAGAAATATCTCCTAATTTAACCTTTAAACTAATAAATCTAAATCTGATTCAAAATCCCAAGCAATAGCATCGTTGATTCTCAACATTAACTTCTATCTTTCAAGAGATAACAGAAACTATGACATGCTTGCTATTATTACCCAAAGCACCGAGATATACAGAAACAGTCCTCCAAAAGCCAAAGAGGCCGAGAGTGAGTTTGTCCCACGCCAAGTTTTTTCAGTAAAAACAGTGAGGATGTTTAACGCTTGCCACTCGCACAAATGAAGTTGTAGGGGAACTTGCCCGAAAATAACCTACTGGTTAATTCAGGAGTGCACCAACTGATGCACGAAAAAATGGGCCAATTGCTGCACAAAAGCAAGTAATGTTACAGAACAAAAACCAGTACCTGAGGAGCTTGCCTCTCAGAGTTTGGAGCTTCCTCTACTTTGGGAATATGGTTCCTGAACGGGGCAGAAGAAGGAATTTGGGATGTGCCAGGTACATTTAAACCCATTGGGTTAGAACTCCTTCCATCTTCCAACTTTATCATCTTTGAAGGGCGATTCATTGGGTCAGGGGTTTCATAAAGCATGTTTGCTTTCTCCATTGATCCTAAATGCGAGCTTGGATAGGAGTCGATTCTGCCACCCTATATTTAGTAGCATTCAAGTAACATATTAAACGAAAATAACCTATATTCAAAAAGGAAATACAGTAAAATACTCTGGCAATTAACTGATGAAAGTGTTCTCTGAAGTATGTTTCAAACGTTTTTCTAAACCCAGCTACCTGTTTTATCCGGGGACCTTTTGTTGGGAATTCCGGCATACATGGGTAAGATCTGTTTCTTTCATCGCTCAACGTCATTGTAAAAAGATAAGCCGTACAACATTTGAAGGTAGTGTGTCAGTGCCTTGTTGGACACAACTGGAGGGAAAGGATTGAGAGTACATTTTACAGCATGAGATGTCACTTGCGGTAGTCCAAAATGAATTCATTAATAGCACGTAAACGTGTATTATTGTTAGATGTTATTTACATTGTTATCCATTATATGTCTGTATACAATAATGATGACTCCAACTATTTAAAGGGACGTGTAATAATTACACTCCCGTTACCTTTTTTAACAATCAAATTTCACATACCAATAACATTAAAATCAATTTTGATGGTAATATTTTAAAATATACAAATAGAAAAAAAGAGAGAAAGAGAAAAGAAAAGTGGGAGAACATGTTGGGGCATAATGGGAATGATGGAGGGGGGCGGAGTAACTTTTTATGGGAAAATGTTGTCGATCTATTAATTTCCAAACATTCAAAAGGCAAATGAATGCATAATGTGGGACAACCCCCAAATAGATAGTATGTGTGACCATTTTCTTGGGAAGGGAAGCGAGTATTATTTTTGAGGGTGAGATAACCTCGGAGTTGATATTTCCTCTTCCCTTTGATGCATTCGTAATCTATCCTCCATATTTTTGTAACACATTATATAACTTAACTAGAGTATTGCCCATGCCCGAGGGCACTATCCCTAAATTGGATAGTTTTTGAATTTAAAGGTGTTTTTTTAAATGGATTTAGAGGTGTTATCCGAAAATTATATTTACAAGTGTGGTGAAGAAAAAAGAACAACTTCCAAGTATGGGATGAGCATTATAATAGACGTGGGAATCACTCACAACCTATCTCCTATTAGTTAGGGATGTAGTTGAGAAAAACCTCTCTCCTATTAGTTAAAGATGTCCAAGAAGAGTGGGTAGTTAGGAATGTCCAAAGAGAGTGGGTAGTTAGAGATGTAATAAGGAGGTGAGATCTAATGGTGGGGATGGGGTTGTTTTAATCTAACGGTTGAAAAATCACATGTTAGTTAAACCATGCTATTTTATAATATAGAAGGGGCTATTTGAAGGCCAGTGCATTATGTGACTGAGACAGTGGCAACTTGCAACATCTCTGATATATCCATGGTGCAGATGCAGAACTACTTTCTAGAAGTAGTAGATTCGATAAGAGACTTCACAATCATGTTGAACCCCTCCATAAACAGAAATATATCATCCTTAGGAAATACTCCAGGCATATTCGTCTGGGTAAAGACGACAACACCAGCAATTTAAGCAATACATATCTACTCAACCTAAGTTGTCTCTGAAAACGTACACTTAAGGAACATTTTTTACCTGAATGTTCGGATTGGATGATGGTAAACGCGTCAAGAGGGAAGACCCAGGAGCAGCATTTGGAGCAACTAGGTGACCATTATAAACTGAACTAGTAGATCCAGTCAGTCCTTGCTGTTGGAATGAAGGAGGCTGCATTTGCTGCTGGACATATGATGAAGTCACAATTGGAGTTTCTGGTCTAGCAAATCTGCCTCCCGAAGGATGTGAGCCAATCAACGGAAGTGATGAAATTGCGGAGTGGCCCTGGGATGTTCCTTGTTCCCTAACTTGATTATTTGCGAGCTGTGGAAGCGGAACCTTCGGCTGTAAGGAATGTTGTTGGACAGCTGAGTACTGATTGTGAGCTAAAGAATTCGGATGCAGAGAAGATAATTGAGGTTCTTGTATGCTCGGAGTCAATCCTAAATGCAAATTATTTTGTGAAAGAGAGGGCTTCCCAGGAAGTGACTGGACCCCTGGTTGCTGTCCATGTTGACCATCATGTGACAAAGGTTGTGACGGAGGACCTGAAGCTTGTCGAATATTGGGCATCTGCAACTGCACAGTTAAAGAGGGTAGATTTGTCAGCTTAAGTTAAGGGCTGTCAGGCAAATGAAGGCGGTGCAACACCAAACTAGTAGAGAATTGAACAAACCATTTGTGGAGTAACCATTCCTAACATAATCTGAGCCTGCAGTCAAAGGTAGATGAGAACATGTTAGATATTAGAGGCAAAACCAATTTCTAAAAAGAAAACATGAATAAATAGGGTAAAAGTGTGAAACCCGTATCTGGAAGATTTTCAAAAATATGGAACTCTGTAGACTAATCAAGCTCAAAATATCATCCAAGATGAACATAGATAATTACCTCAAATTCACAGAAAAACAGAGCAAAGGAAACAAAAGAATGAAGATAGGATTTTCTGTTCAGTTATCCATGTGCTAGATTTTGGGCACCTCAAAGAGCCAAGATAAGAACTTGCATAATAACAGCACATGGAGGAGTAATGTTTTGTCGCGTGGAATTAAAGACGGGTGAGATGAGTTTTAACTTGACCAATAACACTTCAATGAGACAAAGCGACAATGTTTGAGTTACATCGAGAACAGATAAATTATTGTTCCAAATACACAAATCAATACAGGAAAAATACAATGACCTATCATGTCAAGGGGTAACAGAATAATGTGCACAATTACGGAGTGACCTTAGAAAAGGATAAATTAAATGTCTTCTCATGTAGTCTTTTCGGTTACATACAAAGAAAACTAGAAGCTCTGTTCAAACTTAAGACATTATTGAAGCGTTATTGCAGCAGTAACGCAGTGAGAGACATGTACCGCATCTTCCATGCTAATGATGGCCTGGAATATATCATTATAATTATGAAATTGATACTATTTCTTAC
Organism: Linanthus parryae; assembly: GCA_023055425.1. Lineage (NCBI taxonomy): Eukaryota > Viridiplantae > Streptophyta > Magnoliopsida > Ericales > Polemoniaceae > Linanthus > Linanthus parryae. Next base: position 75,294,998 of record JALGPY010000005.1, read on the forward strand.
ATACATGACTTCATTTACTTTTTGACATATATCTTTATGCGAATCTGAAGGTAGATGGCATTTATTTTTTGACCTGTACCTTGCTGCATATATTTCATTTTAAAAGTCCAGTTAAGTATGTGGAATGTATATGTACTAACGATTTGTTTCTGCCGACAAGGAATTTGATGCCAGTCCAATAAGTACCATCATGTTCTCCCTGCTGTTATCAATACGCTTTATCATGTGGCAAAAGTACCTTCCAAATTGACGAGATCCCATCACCATATAGACAAGGAAACCGAATTTTCAGATTACTATTAGTAATGGGGTTTCTTTAACGAACCCCGAACATTCTATATATTACCCAAAACAAGATTTTTCTCATACATGTCTGTTAGTGATATTAGCCTTATGGAAAAGATAAAAACCAAAAATGATCATGAGAAAGGTAGACAATCATGTTCAGCAGTACCAACAAAAGTCATAGACAATTCTCATTACAAAATTGTTTACTTCACAGAAACAAAAATCAGAATCCGGGTACACATTATTCACCCAGACAATGTAATGACAGTATGGTTCCTTCACAACGGAAACCAGTGCACTGAACCTATCCAATCATAATGTCTTCAGTTTCTCTTGCCCTCAGATGAACCACCATATGAAAAGTGACAGTCAAATGGCTTTCTTCTTCCAGCCTGGGCAACTATTATCAACCCATGCTCGAAGAACAATTGTTCTAACAATTGCTTGGAACAAGAATTGGTTAGTATGTTCAGAAAGTAAAATGAGTAGCAATGATAATTTAATCACAGAGCATGAAAACACAAACTTGACAAACACGAGTTTCAATATTCTTAAGCGCACAGATTCGAGAGTGAACCATTTCCTAGTCCAAAAATTACTAGAAAAACATAACAGGTCTTACATGGCAACCAATACCTCGTTCTTTAAGTAATTTTAGTAGCAAAGAGCACATAAAAAACCTGGAAAAACGCCTTTGATAACTGTGGTGTTGCAAGCAACAGCTGTCTGGCATGTTCTTTGTTTCCAGAGGCCATTACCTGTAATTTGAAGAAGTGACAAACCTAAACCCTCAATGCCAAACATATTCATGCAACCTTACTGTCACTCAAATTGCATACCTTCAGTTCAGAGATGATTTCACTAAGCTGGTTCCTTGACATTTTGGCTAGATGAAGCGTTAAAGGATCGTTGTATAATCCTGGCTGACCTTGAAAACCATTTTGATACATCTCCCTACTAACCTGAGCACCTCCAAGCACTCCTGCCATGACAGATGCAGCTGCCATAGCTGCTTGGAGACCGATTGGCTGGTTACTACTAGAATCCCCCATTGGTGGACCACCAAATTGCTTTGAAGGGCCTGCATAGATCCAAAGGATTATGCTCCGCGGCACTCGAGGCCATAAAGCATTTTAAGGAGAATAATAACTTACCAGAATTTGCAACCATTCCAGGTCCACCGCGGCCCTACAAAAAGGCAGTCAACCCCAAGTTAAACTTTCAATAGATCATGACACTCAACATTCCTTAATATAGTATATACTTGGTCTTGCTATCATCAAAATATTTGCAATCAACGCATATGAAAATCAAAAGGGACAACCTAAGTATACATATACATATATATGTAATAGTTGTAACTGAAAAAAATAAGAGATTAACTTTGAAGTGTTCACCTGATCTCGGTTTTTTTCAGCATTTTTATCATTTTCGGCAAAATCGACTCGCAATTGCCGACCATTGATCTCATAACCCTGAAGGTTACGACGTGCACTTAAAGCTGTTTCTTCATCCTTGTACTCACAGAACCCATAACCTTTTGGTTTCCCAGTTTCTCTATCAATCACTAATCTGAATGATGGAGGCAGTTAAATCAATAAAGCTAGCTATCATGATCGTTTCAAGGAAGTAATCGATTAAAGAAACGGTAGATTTGTTAAGACACACCAGTCTCTATTCAACAGAAGACAAAGAGATCATTCAACTTTCTAGGTCACTAATAGTAATCATGTAATATACTTTGCATGATAGGACTATAGAACAAAGCAAGACTGCATTCGACAATTGCAATGGATTATTCCACAAAATTACAACGATTAACTGTTCACTGAGATTAAAAGATATTAAATCAATAACACTTCTTGAGATTAAACATATTATTAGACCAATTCGACGTGCATCCTATAATGGGAGTTGGAACATCATAATTCGCTACACTCACAAAATCATATTTCGCTACACTCACAAAATCATATTTCCCTGAACTCACAACAAACATCTTCAGGCAGCACTGAACTTCTGTACAACTTGTGGAAATCTCACCATTCATAAGTCAGCATACGATTATACTCCGTTCACAAATGACCCAACAAAAATCCCAATGGTAAATCCAGGCCTACTCATGTAATCTAGATCCCACTTCAAGATACTGATACCTACATTTTCTGTTGATAGAATCTGATTCATATCTTACATCTTTCATTCAGCCATTCAAGCTGATTACTTATGATTGAGACAAAACCAATCTAGGCTCCACAACTAGATTTCACTTTTCTTGTTACCAATTCGACTACCTATGCATGCTATTAAAATGTCAAGTACATCATCATAAAACTGCACCTGAATTGTCCACTCTTTGTCCTTCTAATCTTACATTACCTTAATCCAAAATCCTTTTGTCAACAAATTTGTGTCACAGAAATTTTATATCTTAAATTGAACCATCAGTATTCATATATCCCTAAATCCCTTAAAACATCATTACTTTAGATCCTCATACTGTAGAGAATGCACTAGAGTATCTTGTTGGTAACCTCAGAATCATGTGGTCAAAAGACCCATTGGGTGTTTGGTGCAACCGTAAGTATCACATTATGTCCTTGCTTCGGAAGAACAAACTCTTCAGTTTGATAACTCTACTGTAAGGCTATCGTGGTTGAACTTTTAGTTAGTTTTAATTGAATTGCATTGAATTGCAACATATCTTGCATCTTAATATAATTCCTAAAACTGAAGGAACAGTCCCTTCAAACAAAACCCAACGCCAGGTAGTATGCATAATACATGGACAGAAAATAGTCAATTGCTCAGCCTTGATACTTTTGTATAATGACTATTCAAATGCTACTGAAAAAATAATATGCATCATGCCATACGCGTATTGATGATAATACCAATTTGACCAAGTTCGAGGGCCGTGAAAAGCAGTGTAATTCGGTCCAGCTTACCTAAATGAGACTACAGGTCCAACCTCTTCGCAAATTTGTTTAAGTTGCTCTTCAGTAGCATCATATGGTATGTTGCCAACTGCCATGAAATTGAACCAAAAGAAACATAAGCAATCAATCAAAGCCAATCTCCAGATGTCCACTCAAACTGTTGCATATATGTATACATTACTTAGGGTTTGAGATTTGACTAGCCACCACAAGACAATGTCTTCCTTTTTCCCACAATTTCAACTCACAACAATGGTAATTAATCACAAATAATCAAAGAACGAGTCATGAATTTGTAACTAACCAAAAACGCAGCGCTGCTGAGAATTGGCCATCAATTTCTTCTTCTTTTTTTTTTCAGAAGAAGGAGAAGCTCGAGATCAGCTTCAGCTTCCTCCTCTTCAACACCATTCTTTCTTTCACTTCTGATTCGTGTTTATGTTGCTGCTGAATAGACTTGGGTCTATAAGAGATTTTTCTAAGTATCAGAGTAGTGGAGAGATTGGGGGTTCTTCGCTGCTGGCTAATTTCGGCGATTCGGAGAAAAAGGGTTTGCTAATTAGGCAAGAGAAAAAACTGGGTTTGCTGCGATTGATTGTTCAGGAACCGCTGTGCCATAGGAATTGAGACTTGAGAGCGTCAAGAATTCTCTGTATACCTCGTTGCACGATTGTTGAATCTGTTGGAGGGTCTGGTGGTTGTTTTGGCTAGTTGAACCGTGGGAGGTTGAGGAGGGTGAAGATTGTCCGGTTCAGAAATGTAAAAGCTTCCTCCCGTTGGCAGTGGCTGGTGGTGGTGGTGGTGGTGGTGGTGGTGGAATAAATCGATTTCTTAGTGGAAGCTGACAAAAGGGGGCGTTAGTGTAATTGATTGTTTGCCATAAGGTAGGGGTGCGAACGTAAAAAATTGGGTGTTGATGAACCGGCTGGTGAAGTCGAATTTGGCATCTACCCTCGGTTGACTTTGTGAGAACTATGGACTTCAGTTGAGGGTAGAATACATAATCAAACTAATAATGGAATTAATAGAAACTAACCAAAAATGGTAAAACTTAATTTGAATTCTAAACCAACTCTTACACTTCTTACTTCTGAAACTCTCTTCGAAACTTATGCAACTCCTTCCTCATGTCTTCTTCATCGGCTTCATCTTGGGCGGATACCGCTTTATCAGCATTCGGTACCCTTTCCCACCCCACCGTCGAGACCCACCAAACCCCCTCCGTCCAAACCCTTCCCGCCGGCATTGAGATCGTCACAACCGAACCCTTTCCCACGGTCATGTCCGGCAATGACAAGGTTTGATTCCAAAAATTAAATCCCCTCCTTAAATTTGGAAGAAGAATCGGAGGAGAAGATGAAACACATAGTCGGATCTGTAAATTGGATGAGTAGGCTCGTCTGATTTGTGGATCTGACGAGTAGACTCGTCTCGATACTCGTCCAGTTTAGAACCACACAAGTGTCAAGAGGAGCAAGTTAATGACCACTCGTCTGGATCTACGAGTGAGCCATTAACTTGTTCGTTTAGATATTCATCCGGTTTAGAACCAGACGAGTGAGTCATTATAAGCAGACGAATGACACATGAAAATCAGACAAGCAAGTGTAATTTTGACGAGTATAAGTAGTTTTAACTGAAAAAAACTGACACTTAAGACAATTAGGAATGAACAATTACTACAAATGTTAAAAGTTGCTAAAATTAAACAATAAAAACTTTTTTAATAACACTTACAAAAACAAAGAGCATTTATACTGAAATCTAATGCCTTTTTTGTCAAATAAATGAAAATACCATTAAGCACCAAGAGTTTTACAAAAGACATAAAAGGACCATCAAGCCTACCACCAGAAAACAAAAGCAGGCCCCCAACTAGGGAAATAGGCTTACACCACTAGCAACAAAACCTAGAACAAAATATTTGAAAACATGCATAATTACACAAAATCTAAACAGGGAGACTAGCTAGGCAGACTGATGAAGCCACAACAGAAATTACTCCTTAGCTCTTCCACGTCCTGCAGCACTGGGGTGAGCTGGTAGTGCCAAAACGACTTTCTCTGCAAGGATGGAAAATGAACCTATTACGACAAAGCATCTCAATGTGAGGGTAGCCGTTTAAATGTAACCACTGCAAAGCTCCAATAAAAGCAAAGTGGTAGCAGGAAGCTTGTGAAGATATGTATTGGCTTTGCACTCCATGATAATAGATCCATTATGAAGAATGCGCCAACAAATTCATCTTTTCTTTCTTTTGTTGTGGTAAGCAGTGGAAATACAGACCCTCGGACAATTTTGTCCGCAAAGCTAAATACACATAGAAGAAAGTTGTTGACTTCAACCTCCAAGAATCGTAGAAATCAGAAGCAAAAGACTTAACTCTAGCTAAAATATGGGCTGAACATGCAGAGGTTTGACCATTATTTAAATCATATTGATTTCTCTCAAAACTTTCCTATTTCTGCTTTCCAAATTTCCCAAAATTGAGCAGCAACCCAAGAGCTGATAGTAGCATCATTGAGTGAAAGGATTAAAATGAAAAGAGTTTTCAAATAGTGTACATGTAAATTTCTACTACCAGAAGTCTCATAAACCCAGCAGAGGTGGCTGAATCACATACCAAAAAAAGGTGACGCACAGTCTCTTCGGTAGAAAAGCGGAAAGGACAAAGAGAATCAGAGGTGATATGCAAACGAAAGAGCAAACTTTTTGTAGGAAGCTTATTATGAATGCATTGCCAGAGGAAAAGAATGATTTTATTAGGCAGCTTAATTCTCCAGAAATCTTTCCAAGGGAATTGGAAATCAATTTTCCCTAAAAGCTTATCATCTCCTTGACTGAGCAATTTTTAGAAAGAATCATTGAAAAGTTATCTATAGAAAAGTTTGGATGATAGGTGAAAGGACTTTCCTGGCATCTAGAAGATTATGTTTGAGTTAGGAGAAGAAGGAACTGGAATTGAGAGAATTCTATTGGAAAGCCAAGAAGGAAAGGAAGATGAGAGAAGAGATATGTTCCAAGCATTTCCCTTTGATTAAGATACTTGCATTAGAGATGCTAATTCTCCTAGTGCTAAGTGATAACTCCGTAGTTGGATTAATAATCTATACTGATTCACTGCTATTTTGTGTGCGTTTCGGTGCGAAGTGATGAGTTTCAAGCCAAAATATGAGAAAAGGAGCATAAATGAGTTTTAGAGCTTAAATGTGAAGTCCGGGCGTTTCTTGCATTGTTTTACATGTGATTTGATGTATTTTATCACATTTGATCTTAACGGGTGTGTTCGTGTTGTGATTTGCAGGAATAAGACACGCGAGGAGCATTTGGATATAAGAAACGAGCTTCGGAAGTCAAGAAGAATGAAGAGAAGAGAAATTAGAGGAGCAAAAGTGACCAACCTTCACTATTTTAATGATATCTTGCGTTCTACAAGACCTGCGATAGAGAGACCGGTGTCAAATGAAAGTAGACTCAAATAGCTTTCCAACTGTAGGTCACAGAGCTCAATCAAAGGTCGTACGAGAAAGTTATGGTCCGGGGAAGACGATGCAAAAACGAAGAAAAGATGGAAAAGTTCACTGGACCAGTGTGCACTCTTCGGGCTGTATCTGGAGTTACATATAAAATTTCAGGGCAAGGACTACGCCATTGGAAAGTAGACACTCAAGTATTTCCAAATATATAATATTGGCCCAAACCAGAGTCCGAATGATGGATAAAAGGCCCACACAAGATCGGCTTAATAATTCTATCCGAGAATTACAAATTTGGAGGGGCTGAATTGCAAATTCAACAAAAATACATTAAAAATTCTGCCCGGGTCTTAAAAATCGTGTTATTGGACCTAGAAGGCAGAGGAGGCTGCAGGAGAAAGTGAGGAGACACCTCCCAAGCCATTGGAGTGCTCAGATTCGCCGCCAGATCAAGGATTCATCATTTGATCTCTCTAAGCTCTCTCTATCTCTATTGTTTTTTAGGAATACTTTGAAATTCTTCGTTGTATTCACAGTTATGAGTAACTAAACTCATTTGATCAGGACCCGAGTTTGAGGTTAGGGTTTTCACATTGATTAGGCGTTTATGGATTGAGATTCACGTTTTGATAAACCTAATTTATGGAATTTACGTTTGCTATGATTGCTTTGTGATCTTCATCTTATCTAGTTAATTGGAGACGTCTTATTTGTTAGAACTTAGTTTGCAATTATTTGGTAACTCGGTAATTGTTAAATCGGAAATGCAAACAATCATCCGTTCATAGGCTTGGTAACTCGGCTACGTTGAATTGGATCACTAGAGTAGAAGTTTTTTTTGTTAATGCATGTTTAGGGATAATAAGAACTTGGTAACTCGGTTTTAATTTAACCTAGACATAGGGTGCTCACTTGGTAACTTGGTGAGTTAGTATTGCTCGATTAGCTAAGTAAATATTGTCTGTGTTTCACAAATCATAGAACGTTGTCAATAAGAAGGTCCTAGCAATCCCCCAAACGAGGTGTTTTGGTTGTGTCTCACATATTAAACCTCAATATTTAAATACTAGTTTTGTCTTTTCAATTATTTATTTTAGTAAAATTCTCTCAATTTCTTGACCACACTAAGTTAATAGTGCTAATTGGTTCACGACAAGTCATTTGGGTTCGATAAACCCGGATTTTTGGATATTACTATACACGACAACCGTGCACTTGCGGTAAATCGTCTCAAGCTTTTGGCGCCGTTGCCGGGGACTTCGGTTGAATTAGTTAGAATTATTAACTTTTGGGAATTTTAATTTTTCTTTTGTTTATTTATTTGTTGATCTCACCTGCTTCCTAGTGAATAATTTTGCAGACATCTTGGTGATCATGTGGGGGCATAATTCTTATTGGTAATTTCCTCGTTATTCACCGTACTACTCCTATGGGGATATGTACACCCCTCATCCTTGCAATCAAGAAGATGAGGAGATGAAAGAAATATTGAAGCTCATGATAGCTAAAATGGACAGAATGGAGGAAGAGATTAATAAGATGGATGAAATTGTCCATCTTCAGGGACAACAATTGGCAGGACTTTCGAGTGAATTGGCATATGCAGATAATGACGATGGGCCAAGTAGCATCATTCCTGACTTAGTTGGGGAGTGCAAAGAGGAAGACGATGAAACCCTAGAGGTCTATGTCTATAATATTGTTCATCACGAAGTAATAGATCTTCGGTCTGCTTCATACTCAGATTCGGACTCAGACTGGGATGATATTGTGAAGCCTATACAACTTGTGTCTCGCGTAATTCCGTAGTCATTGCATGAGTGGGAGAGTGTTGAAATCGCGAGCTTATGGCCTAATGATATTTAAGTAATTTTGTTGAAGAACAAGCTCATGAGTGCGCCAAGGATGTGGTATTTACACTCGTTGATGATATGTGACTAAATTAAGCATGCTTTGAGTATAGGGAATTATTGCAGGGAGATGAAGAAAGACCCCAATTTTATGTAGTGCATGAATTGTCGCCCATGATTCTAAAAGAGGAGAAAGGAAAGGAAGCAGGAAAGTCAGATTTCAGTATTGTAGCTGTTCCACTTGAGATGCAAGATTCAAAGGACCAATCCTCGACGAATGTGGTATTAAAGAATTTGAAGAAGAAAAGAAGATGAAGGGTAAAATGAGGCATGTGGCGGTTAACAAATTCTCTAGTGGACCGAAGTTCAAAAATAAGAAAATTTTCAATGCGGTCTTCTACAACTTCTTCTTGTCATTGTCAACTTATGTATGCTCGCTTGAGAAGAGACAAAGAGAGAAGTGATGGTGGAAGAAGAAGAAGAAGAAGTGGAGAGAAAAACCGCCTTAATCATACTTGAGGTTACTGGGTCAGGTCGTCGATCTTAAATTACAAGGCGCTTGTTGGGAGACAACCTAACGTATTTTCTGCTTCATTTAGGGAGTGCATTTTTAATACAGTTGTGTTGTGTTTTTAATATTATTTATATGGGGAGATGAGAGAGAGAGAGAGAGAGAGAGGGACTAATGATGTTTCCTAGTGACATATTTGAGCAGGATATGGTAGAATCTACCCTGGTGTGCCATGGCACACAGGACCTGTACAGGGATTCGCATGCGAGAGTTAAGGATTCTCCAAACACATATTCTAGTAAAGGAGGACAGTCGACCCCGGTGGGGGAGAACACACTGACTATATAGGAGCATGGTGGCGCCACCACCAGTGCTTGGGGACTGCTTGGCACGATTTTCTTCCCCTCCCTTGAGAAGGTTGTGAGTATTTCTTCCATTTGTTTAGATTTGTGTATAATTTATATATATATATATATATATATATATATGTGTGTCATAGCTCCATCTCATCTACCAGCCTACCCATTTGAATGCGGAGTCCTATGCATGATCATTAAATTTGTTGAGGACAACGAAGCATTCAGTGTGGGGGTGGTTTATCTGTCTACTACCTGATAATTTTCTAGCATGGCCAGTTACATGTAGGATGTTTAGATTGTATTGTGAGTCAGTGTTGTGGTTTTGTCATATTTTTACTTATATTATTGTATTGTGTAGTATAGATTTAGATACTTGTCAGCACTTTTAAATAACTGAGTCTACCCACCAAAATTTAAAATTTTGTAGAGTCAATTTTTTTTCCAGCCTTGCTTATACAGTTAGGATTTTATGAAAAACAAAATGAGAAAAATAAAAAATCCATAAAAAAATGAGAAATTTGAAAATTTGAGAAAAGGCAATTGAGAGAAGCATAGACTTGGTTGATTTAGTGAGAAGTGAAAATTTTAGGCATAGGGTGTGAATTTTGACCGAGAGTGACATTTTTAGTTCCCCCTAGTAAGTATATAGAGAATCTCATTACGGGAATGCCTACCTGTTTAAAACACAGAACTGAATTTGAAAAGCTAAAGTGTGTGTTGTTTTTCTCTTACAAGAGTTGAACTTGGTGTTTGCTAAACAAGCCGAACGTTCATGTTTTCTGTCATAGGTAGTCGCCAGCCCGCTGATAACTCTCTATTATAGTTATGTTTCTGGCACATTTTTTTTGGTTTGCGAGCTTTCCGGGTTGATAATCGTAGTTTTACACTATGATTAGAGAGAAAACGTGGAATCTTAGCGCTAGGCATTATATTGTTAATCCAGGCGTTTCTCGCATTATTTTATGTATTTTTGTCATGTTTGATCGCACGAGTTGTGTTTCGTGTTGTTTTGGCAGAGAACGGAGCTGTGGAGATGAAGCGGAGAGGAGAAACAAGCTTGGGAGATTAATCGGGAGCTAAAGTGGAGAAGAAATCGTGAAGAAAATGGAGTAGAGACATGAAGAGGGGAGGCAAGTGTCATTTTAACAAGTTTGATTAATGACACTTTAACACCCCAAAAGGAAAAGACAAAAAACTTATAAAATATTTGGCGGAAGAATTTGGGAGCCTACTGTTTTCACGATCAGAGTGGATGGTTGTAGGATCTTACTTCAGATCGCACGACCAGAGATAGGATCAGAAGCCCAGGAGATCACACGATCAGACATAAGACCAGAGCAGATCGTACGACCAGGAAATTGAGGTCGTGCGGTCTGAAGTCAACATCAGCGCACGCACGGGAGCTAATTAAGGGGTCTTAGGGTTATTAATTAATATATTTTTTGGTGATTAATTAATATTCCCTAGACCTAAAAAATGGAGGAGACACGTGAGAAACAAAAGAAGAGACGTGAGGGCGAAGAAGAGGAGGACGACAAATGTAACACCCCCGATTTCCAGAGGAGCCGGAAACCGGTTGGTGCCCTCCGTACAGGGGATTTTACCCTTTCGTACAAGGAGTGGTAACCGAAAACAAGTGAAAGGAAACATCCAACTACTGATTCATTACGATAAAAGTTTACAACGTTCGTGGCTGGTTCCAAACTGGACACCAAGTCTAACAAAATATTTTACATCAAAAGTGAGCTCTACGGTTAATTTCTAAACTCTACTGTTTGCATGAGAGAACGTGTTCGTGATCCCAGCGCGTTACCCCAAGCAACCAATCATAATTCTGCGGGGAATTTAAAAGAAACAAGGACGCAGTTTTTCGAGTATCAGTAAAAACTGAGTGAATAAACACCTTAGCATGTAAAACAGAGTGGCTAAGAAAGGTTACCGGGTTTACATTTGACATAGTTTAAACAGTAACAGAGTATAAGTATAAACATCAGAGTAAAGACTAGAATCATTTTCAGAAACATAAGTACAAGTACAAGTGACGATTATCTCCAAAAGTTGTTGTTTCAAAACTGATAGTTATTATGAGTAACAAATTTGTTTATCGAGATATTCACACGTTTCCAAACGTGAAATGAAACAAGTCGTATTATTAAGCCGCAGTAACCAGGGGAGACCAGGGTAAATAGAAAAAGATGATACTGGCATGTAGGGGGTTATGATAACCCAACCTTTTTACCAAGCGTTAAAGACGATTCCAACCGTCCCGCTAGTCATCATACAAGCAGCTACTAGACCTTAAGTGTCGACACCCCCTTAAGATTGTAAGTCAGAAGAGTAGTACTAGAATGCTGGACCCCTGCCTACGGCGAAAGGAGTCGGAGCACACGGAGTCCCCATTTTAGGGATCTTAGCCCAAGGAATCTAAACCCAGGAGGCACACGGAGTCCCCATTTTAGGGACCGAGCCCAAGGAATCTGAACCTGAGAGGCACACAGAGTCCCCGTTTTAGGGACCAGGCCCAAGGAATCTAAACCTGATATAAGTATCATAGCTGGTTCCGGTACATGCGATTCTTTCACTTCACGTTATTAATGAATTCTGACGGTGTGACATTTGAACAATAAGTTTGTCGATTTGAAGACGAGTAGTAAGGTGACGATTTAAAAGCAAGTACGACAAGTTTAGAAATTTCAAAATAAGGTGCGTCAATTATTTTCAAATAAAACAAGTATATCACATGAAAGGAATTGGCACACAAAACTAAGCATATATTTTGAGACAAGACATAAATCACGTTTTGACACGAAAGAAGATAAGCACACGAGACTAAGCATGAATACTCACATGTATATTTTGAGACATGAAATAAAATCACATTTTGACACGAAGGGAGATAAGCACGCAAGGCTAAGCATGGATACTCACCGTGAGAGCCGAAGATACGCAAGTTTCACTACAGTTAGACAACGCCTGGTTCTACGAAGTCAGGCTCTACAAACAAACACAAATAGTCCTAATCACAAACAAGTTTGGTTTACAACGTATGATGATGCGCGTGTCCTATTTGAATGCAAGTGAAAGCTCTAAGTAATTATAGCCACCTAATTATATTACGAAAGCAAATTGCATATCGACTACCAAGTCACAAATCTCCAAAATAATTTTAGGAAATTATATAATAGATTTTAAGAATATAAAAATATTTAATATTCTAATTAAACAAATTTATGTTTTGATAAAATAATATCAAATTCACTTTATTGGAATCTCAATATTAAAGTAATAAAAACGAGAGTTATATTTCATTTATCTTTTAAACAAAACAATAATTATTGAGTATTTAAACATATACAAGAATATATTTTATTAACTTATTTTTCAAGAACTAATTATGTATATCTAGTTGTAAACAATTTCTAATCCATATAAACGTTTCTTTTGATTTATATTATAAAAATATTTATTTTTATTTATTTATTCTAATACATAAATATTATCAGAATTTAAATAAATATTTTAAACTTAATAAACACAAAAAGAAAAGAAATACATGTATATATACAGTTTATAGGTAATGACAGCAAGCACCCCCAATTACAAAGTAATAACTTCAAACATGTGACACCATGCCCTCAACTTTTCAGATTGCACAAGAATACCCCCCTTTAACAAAATTATATTCACTTATACCATCTTCTCCAAAACACAACTTCAATTCAAGATTTCAAAGTCGAATTTCGACGATCAATAGAGAAGGATGAGAAGATTTAGAGCATACCCATATGAAGAAAGAGTAGAATCGGCGAAGAAACGAGGCGGGTCGAGCTCGTTTCGACGGCAGCCGCTGCGGCGATCGAAGGGGCTGCTCCAGCTACCTTCGGGCTTGGCTCAGGAGGCTCTTTGTGCTCCTCGGGAGCTGGGGAACGCGGAGAGAGTGGGGAAACGGGCTGGGTATAACCCGGTTGGTTGGGCCCAACCTCATCGCCGGAAACAATGGTGACGGCGGCGGCGTTGGGTTGGGTCGCTGCTACTGGTCGTTCTTGCTTCTTCGAGCTCACAGAGAGTGAGAGAGGGGGCAGAGAGTAAGTGAAAGGGGAGTTACAGGTGGTGGTGCCGGTAATGGTGATGATGCCGACGGTGGTGGTGGTGTTTGGTGGGTTCGGTGGTTGATGGTGGGGGGCTGTTTCTGGGTTCGGTAAAACCAGAGAAAGGGAGAGAGAGTGGCGGGGATGAGAGGTGGAGAGGTGGAGCAGAGGTCGAGGTGGTGATGGCAGTGGTGTTGGCGGTAGTGGTGCTCTGTTTCAGGTGGGTTTTCCTTCGGGTGAAAACAGGGGGGTGAATTGAAGGCTTGGTGATGGTTGAAGGAGGGTGTTGGTGGTGGTTTTGTCGTCGAGATTGGAGGTTGTGATTGGCGGTGAAGGGGCTGATTTCAGGTGGGTTTGCTGGGTTTGTTACGGTGGAGATGGGTGATTGTGAGGTGGAATTGTGGTGGTGGTTGTTGTTGTTCTCGGCAAGACAAGGAGAAACAGAGTGATGGTGGTGGTGGTTTCTTTGGTTTGCTGGGTTTGGTCGGCAAAAACAGAGAGAAAGGCAGAGAGGGAGTTGGAGGGGATGAAGATTGAAGAGAAGGGGAAGGTTTAAGAGATGGGGAGGTGATTTGATTAGAGAGGGGAAGCTAGCTGGTGAAGGAGGCGGGCGTGGTCGAGGTGAAGTACGGAGGCGTGGGTTTTTCTCAGGCTGCTGGTCGGTGGCTGAAGCAGCAAAGCAGAGAAGGGAAAGATGAGGGATGTGATAGGAGAGAGAAAATTATACGGTGTGGCGGATTCGCGAATTCACGCGGTGGTCGGACACGCGGCGAACATTAAAACATACGTGACTAAAAATAAAAACGCGACGAGAATACTACACGCAATACACCACAATACAATAACAAATAAACATAATTTTTGACTGAGAAACTAAACTTTAACTGATAAATACAAAATGTTAAAAATAGTTTAACTAATATAAAATAAATTTGACTAATAAAATTAAGTTCGACTGATAAAAAGAAATTTAAATTAGAAAATTCGTATTGATTTGTGGAAACTCGTAAATATTTTTATTTCAATAATAATTACTAAACATATAGTTTATAATTAATAGTTAACTTTTTATTTAAACAAAATCACATTATTTAAATATATATATATAATAATTAATATGTTAAAATAATTATAAACGAATACGTATTTGCTATGATTAGAGAAGATTAAATTTAAATATAGTATAAATAAAAATAAATTACCGGAATACCCTTACAGAAAATATGAAGTATTACATCCTTCCCTCCTTGGACTAAGCTTCGTCCTCGAAGCTTGAACTTGGTACTAGGTCTTACAGGTCTCTATTTAGGTCACAATTATCAAAACGACAATTTGCAAGCAAATGAATGCAGGGACAAAACAGGGTCGTTACATCTTCCCCCACTTAGGACTGAGCTTCGTCCTCGAAGCTCGAAGGGTTTCTATTAGTCTCTACGGGTTCTAATACGAAGTGAAATGTAGGGTAATCGTGGATAGGCAGCGTATTCGTCTCCATGTTGCATGCTGCTTCCCCCTCTATCTGATTCATCGCAAGATCTATCCGCCTTACCTTTGGACATTGCACTGAGTTGCTTCCATCCATTTCGGTTGGCACATTGCTTTTGGCGCCTTACCAGGATAGCCTATCAGACGAGCGTCTTATACTAAAGCCTATCGATTTGAAGGACAGGGGTATGCAAACAGGTAGGGTATGAATCGATGCGCACAAAAAGGTTCTAATCGTGCAAGAGGACATTATATAAACATATACGCAATAGCAATTAATCATATAATAGACTCGTCCAAATTCACGAAATTTGAGAATAAACTTTTCACAAGTTACGAAGCATATAGCGAAGTGCGATCGAACACTCAGAAAACAGCACAAAGCGAGGTAAAAACCCTTAAGTCGTGTAAGAAAGAACACACATAAGTGTAGGATATAGTATTCCAAAACCAAGGATGAGGGTGGGCGGGAAATACCACAGTTAGTCACTTGTCATTCGAACATGTATAAGCACTAAGACTTGAAAACGAAATGAAAGTAAAGACAGGTAACACATATCAGTTAGGCATCCGAGAATAAACAAGAGACATAACCCAAATTCCCGGCTTATTCAGATTTTACTTTTCAGTTTGTCTTGCCCTACCGATTTCAACTTCAAGTTCAAAATTAGCTTTAATTACTTTCGAAAATCTTAGTTTTAAATGTTTTCTCCTACAGTCCTACTGGATGTCACTGCTCTGATACCAACTGTAACACCCCCGATTTCCAGAGGAGCCGGAAACCGGTTGGTGCCCTCCGTACAGGGGATTTTACCCTTTCGTACAAGGAGTGGTAACCGAAAACAAGTGAAAGGAAACATCCAACTACTGATTCATTACGATAAAAGTTTACAACGTTCGTGACTGGTTCCAAACTGGACACCAAGTCTAACAAAATATTTTTCATCAAAAGTGAGCTCTACGGTTAATTTCTAAACTCTACTGTTTGCATGAGAGAACGTGTTCGTGATCCCAGCGCGTTACCCCAAGCAACCAATCATAATCCTGCGGGGAATTTAAAAGAAACAAGGACGCAGTTTTTCGAGTATTAGTAAAAACTGAGTGAATAAACACCTTAGCATGTAAAACAGAGTGGCTAATAAAGGTTACCGGGTTTACATTTGACATAGTTTAAACAGTAACAGAGTATAAGTATAAACATCAGAGTAACGACTAGAATCATTTTCAGAAACATAAGTACAAGTACAAGTGACGATTATCTCCAAAAGTTGTTGTTTCAAAACTGATAGTTATTATGAGTAACAAATTTGTTTATCGAGATATTCACACGTTTCCAAACGTGAAATGAAACAAGTCGTATTATTAAGCCGCAGTAACCAGGGGAGACCAGGGTAAATAGAAAAAGATGATACTGGCATGTAGGGGGTTATGATAACCCAACCTTTTTACCAAGCGTTAAAGACGATTCCAACCGTCCCGCTAGTCATCATACAAGCAGCTACTAGACCTTAAGTGTCGACACCCCCTTAAGATTGTAAGTCAGAAGAGTAGTACTAGAATGCTGGACCCCAGCCTACGGCGAAAGGAGTCGGAGCACACGGAGTCCCCATTTTAGGGATCTTAGCCCAAGGAATCTAAACCCAGGAGGCACACGGAGTCCCCATTTTAGGGACCGAGCCCAAGGAATCTGAACCTGAGAGGCACACAGAGTCCCCGTTTTAGGGACCAGACCCAAGGAATCTAAACCTGATATAAGTATCATAGCTGGTTCCGGTACATGCGATTCTTTCACTTCACGTTATTAATGAATTCTGACGGTGTGACATTTGAACAATAAGTTTGTCGATTTGAAGACGAGTAGTAAGGTGACGATTTAAAAGCAAGTACGACAAGTTTAGAAATTTCAAAATAAGGTGCGTCAATTATTTTCAAATAAAACAAGTATATCACATGAAAGGAATTGGCACACAAAACTAAGCATATATTTTGAGACAAGACATAAATCACGTTTTGACACGAAAGAAGATAAGCACACGAGACTAAGCATGAATACTCACATGTATATTTTGAGACATGAAATAAAATCACATTTTGCCACGAAGGGAGATAAGCACGCAAGGCTAAGCATGGATACTCACCGTGAGAGCCGAAGATACGCAAGTTTCACTACAGGTAGACAACGCCTGGTTCTACGAAGTCAGGCTCTACAAACAAACACAAATAGTCCTAATCACAAACAAGTTTGGTTTACAACGTATGATGATGCGCGTGTCCTATTTGAATGCAAGCGAAAGCTCTAAGTAATTATAGCCACCTAATTATATTACGAAAGCAAATTTCATATCGACTACCAAGTCACAAATCTCCAAAATAATTTTAGGAAATTATATAATAGATTTTAAGAATATAAAAATATTTAATATTCTAATTAAACAAATTTATGTTTTGATAAAATAATATCAAATTCACTTTATTGGAATCTCAATATTAAAGTAATAAAAACGAGAGTTATATTTCATTTATCTTTTAAACAAAACAATAATTATTGAGTATTTAAACATATACAAGAATATATTTTATTAACTTATTTTTCAAGAACTAATTATGTATATCTAGTGGTAAACAATTTCTAATCCATATAAACGTTTCTTTTGATTTATATTATAAAAATATTTATTTTTATTTATTTATTCTAATACATAAATATTATCAGAATTTAAATAAATATTTTAAACTTAATAAACACAAAAAGAAAAGAAATACATGTATATATACAGTTTATAGGTAATGACAACAAGCACCCCCAATTACAAAGTAATAACTTCAAACATGTGACACAATGCCCTCAACTTTTCAGATTGCACAAGAATACCCCCCTTTAACAAAATTATATTCACTTATACCATCTTCTCCAAAACACAACTTCAATTCAAGATTTCAAAATCGAATTTCGACGATCAATAGAGAAGGATGAGAAGATTTAGAGCATACCCATATGAAGAAAGAGTAGAATCGGCGAAGAAACGAGGCGGGTCGAGCTCGTTTCGACGGCAGCCGCTGCGGCGATCGAAGGGGCTGCTCCAGCTGTTGGGTTTTGACGTAGGTAACGCAGCGGAATAACAAAAATTAATCCTACTCAAAGCCCACCAAGGATCACAGGAAGAGACATCATAACATGATTAAGGTCGTAGAAGATGTGTACCTTTTGATTTGTGAGATCACACGAAGAATGATGTCCTCGTCTCTACGGTTGATCCACGTCTAGAGGTGAGATCTAGATTCTTCCTTCAATCAAGTGCTAGCTTGAACCTTGGAGGAAGAGGGATGAAGATCAAAGCAACAAATCACCAAGGCACAAAGGAGGGGGCGGCCCTCTCTATGCCGTCGGGTAGAGGGGCGGACGGGAGGGCTAGGGTTTCGGCCCTAGCTCTTTTGTCTTGCTCTCTCTTTTGCTCTCTCCCACTCTTTATGTGTTATGTCTAATAATAACTCATGTAGTGGGAAGGAAGCTAGAGCCTCCTTTATATACTCCAACAACTCCTTGTTGTTTCCATAAAAGAGTTTTCTTGTTCTAGTAGGACTAGAACTATTCCCTTCCTTGCAAATTAGTCCTACTAAGTTTGCAAGGTGTTGCACAATGATCCTTCTATTAATTAATCCATATTAATTAATCCCAAATCTAGCTCTACTCTATTTGACGTGTGTTAAGGATCGTAAATTGCATATTTTAGTAGGTTAGTGAACTCCTCTGAACTTACTTTTATGTGTTATTTGTGTGATTTATCCCTAATTCTAGACTTATGCTTGTTTTCGTAGCTTTGGTTGTTTTATATCTTATTTTGTAGGCAAAGACGTGATGTAGAACGCAAGGGGCTAGTTGGGAAAGCTTGAAATGAGGAATTGAGAGGCTTTGGAGGGGCTTAGAGAAGTGAAGAAGAGACTTGGAGGATCTAATTTGAAGAATAGTTGAAGACTTAAGGGCCTATTTGAGAAGACAAGGGAATATAGAGGCCAAAAATGAAGATTTAGAAGCCAAGAGGCCACATTACAAGGCCAAAGTTGCATCCAAGGGGTTGTTTGAGAAGAAACTAACGGAATGGGGTGCTATGTGGCATTTTCTAAAGTTAAAAAGGGTTGATATGCATGAGTTTTAACGGACTGGGGGTGGAGTTGCTATTTTCCAGAACCTTTTAAGAAGGGCTGGGGGCATTTTAAAGCCCCCAGCAAAATCAGGGGGGCCAAATTGCAATTCGGGCGAAACATTAAGACATTAGCTGGCGTTGTACACCTTCTCTCTCCCCGTCGTCGCACCAGAAGAACAAACACACATAGCCACCATGAAAGCTTCGTCGAAGCTTCTTCCAAGACCCACCCAAGCCTCGTTTCTTCACCAAATCAAGCGAGAACGGTCTTAATCTCCTCCCTAGCCTGATATATACCCAGCCCAAGCCTCAATTCGGCCCAAGACCAAGCCAACAAGAAACCCCCAATTCTCTAGGGTTCTTAAGAAGAGATGAAATCGACGATGGGGAAGTCCTTAGACGAATTGAAGGGTTTGGATGATATCTTGGGGGCTACGCAATCACTTCTAGCAGCCTATATAAGATCAAGTTGAAGAAATCAGTGGGGGGGCTCAC
This sequence comes from Linanthus parryae, assembly GCA_023055425.1. NCBI lineage: Eukaryota > Viridiplantae > Streptophyta > Magnoliopsida > Ericales > Polemoniaceae > Linanthus > Linanthus parryae. The sequence continues at coordinate 75,314,631 of JALGPY010000005.1, forward strand.
TACCAGACCCGTCGGCTCTGTTTTCGGGTCTCTGTTTCTCCTCTCTCTCTCTCTCTGATTTCGCCCTCTTCTGGGTTTGTTCTTGAGCTCTCTAAAGGCTAAGAACAGAGAAAGAGGAAGAGAGGGAGAGAGGAGGTAGTTTCAGTTGGATTTCAGTCCGAGTTTGGACGATTGTCGATGCTATGTTTTTGGCTACTGTTCTGGGTTTGCTAGCTGCGATATAGGGTGTCTGCTGCTGCTGTTGTTAGTGATTCTACTGCTCTTCGATTGTAGCAGCAGCAGCTGAAGCTAGTTTAGCTCTTAGTTGGTAGCTTAACTTTGTGTTTGTGCTCTGTTTGCTTGCTGCTACTGTTCTGTTCTTCGTTGGTAACTGCAGCAGCTGTAGAGACAGTAGCAGCAGCAGCAGCTTGATTTGTTGGGTGACTTGGTAGTTTAGTATTGTAGTTGGAAGTGATTATTGCTCGTTTTTGTAGTTTGAATCGAGTAGTAGTTGATGTATTGAGGTTGAATTGGTGATAACTTGTGTTGGATTCAAGTATGATGAATGGAATGATAATTTTCTTTACTTATCTTGAATTTATACTCATGTTTAGCTAATTCACTTGCTTGGGTGATTTGGGACTATCTAGTGTCTAAATCTCTCTATTGATTTAGGTTGAACTTCAAGGATGAATGGGTTGAATTGGGTTCACTTGAGTGCTTAGTGCAATGTTTGGATTTCTCTTGTTGAAGTATTTGATGCATTGAATAGGTAGATGTGCGAATACTTTTGACGTGTTTGATTTGAAGTTGCATTTGAGTGAGAGGAACTCATCAATCCTAACTTTGAGAAATCGAGTTCTAGTTAGGTGATTTGAGTGAGAATTTACAAATCTCATTTGTTGCTTGATCTTTCATGTGGAAACATGTATGTGTGTTTTGCATATGGTTGATGCTTGAAACACTTGAAATTTGGAGAATCTCATTGGAATAGCCTCTTTAGTGCTTGAATAGCGTGTTGGATTTACACACTTCTCTTGTCGCGAGTTGGATTGTATGAGCAATCACTTCTTGAGATACTTGTCTTGTGGATTGACACATGCGAATTGAGAATCGGGCTTGAATCTAATAGGAGGATTGGTCACTAGAGAAACCGATGATCCCTAGCCCCTCATTACTTGATATTTCGCTTATTTTCTTGAATTGTCGCTTTAGTAGTCTTTTACTCTAAATCGTACTCTAAACTTGCTCCATCCCATTTTGTGGTGGATTCGATAGCTTGGCAAGCTCTAAAGCCATTGAGAGAAGTTGCTTTTATCGTTTAGTTAGTCGTTTTCTAGTTTTGCAAGTCATTGTCTAAACCTCCTCTCCTTGTGGAAATCGACCCCGTTCTTACTCGAGGACTACATAGAACGATATTCCTATACTTGGGAATTATCGACATCAACAAGTTTTTGGCGCCGTTGCCGGGGAGAGGCTAGGATTTAGATTTTATTTGCTTTACTTTCTTAGTATTTTTCTTGACATTTTCTCTAGTTGCTTGTGGTTAGTTAAGCTTGTGAGATTCAAGAGGGCTTGTGAAATTCATCAAGTACCTCTCATCTACTTGCTTGAAAATAAAATGTCTCGTGAACATTTTGGACTTGGTGAGAGGCCTAACGTCCATTCACATCCTTACTACTATGCATTTACTAGACATGAAAATCATTCTAAGGAATCAATGCGTTCCAAACGTGAGCGTGCTTACAATAATGGTGATTATTTTCCTAAGAATGATTATTCTTGGCATGATAGTAGGACACTAGATTACACATCTCATGCTTCTTGTGCACAATCACCTCCCTCAAACACTTACATGTTTTTGAACTCTCATGATTCTTGCACTTATCAATATAATGATAAGATGTGTGAATCAAGAGAAGTTAATCATTTTGAGAGGGAATCACTTGTGGATGATGAGCTAAATATGCCTATAAGTGATTCTCTAGAGGAGACATTTCAAAAATATCTCCAAGGCACAAAAGAACTAAGAGATTCAATAAGAGAACTAAGAGAATCACAAAGTAAACTTGAAGGCTCATTTAGAGAAGTAGAAGGATCGTTTTGTCACTCGATTGATAGAGTGGAATCCTCATATTCACAATCGCATGATAATGAGTCTCTTGCATATAGTACTTACTCTTCACAAAACTCGCCATCATATGAGTCTCAAGTTCTTATTCACACACATCACGAGCTTGCTCAAGATCAAAATTTAGATGATGTGTTTGATGATGGAGTTGTTGCCACTAGGATAGGTGATTGTATTCATTTCTCATTTGCACAATCTAAAGAAGCATGTGATAGTGATATTGGTAGTGAGATTGATATTTTTGATGATGACTCTTCAACCCATAACATGAGTGAAGCCATTTTGGATGACTCACATAGTGACACTTGTGAGGAGGAGTCGCAAAATGAAAATCACTCATGTGATGAGTTAGGGGTCAAATTTGATGCTACCACTAGTGAAGGGAATGTCGACTTGTCTTGTGCTCAAGAAGAGCCTAGTACTTACCGGAGTTCCTATGATCTTGATTGTGACGAAATTGAAGTTTTATTGGGAGGTACTCCGGTTAGTATTGATATGTCCAATGAAGATCCGGGGAGCTATGCTCGTATTTGTGACGAAATTGAATTTTACTTGAATGCTCCCTCGGATTCTATCATTATGGAAGATGTGCCTAAGGGTTTGGATGAGGCTTCAAGTTCTCAAATTATTTTAACTCCCACTTGTGAAGCCCCATCCCCAAATCCATATGACTTATTTAAAAGTGATGAGATTGAGGATTCACAAGTTGCCGCCGTCTCTCAAGTTTTGATTTCAAGTAAAAATTTGGCGACTTATGAAGACCCATTCTATGATTCAATTAGTTTGAGGATTTCAAGCCCTTTTCTTAAGATGATAAATGACATAAACACTTGCTCTAGATTAATTGTTAGATTTTGCTTGCATCTCTTATTCATCTTTTGTGTCTTGCCCATACTTCTCCTATCTATTCTAATTGATGAATCCATCTTTTTGAAGGAGAAGTACTTTTCTAAGAATGAAGTAGGGGCATGGAATGGAAAGAAATTTCCAAGATTGGGGGTGGGATAGCATCATTTTCTTTGTTCCACCTCCCTAGTTGTACATAAATAAATTAGTTTATCTCTATTTCTTGCATTTTCTTTTCTTTTACCATTTTGTAGGTTGCTCTTGGAGGAGGATTTGTGCTTGGTGGCCAAGAAAGTTAAAATGAGGTCTATCTATCCCTTATCTCTTATATGAACTTGTATGCTCTTCCATTGTTCTCACACATTGAGGACAATGTGACATTTTAGTTGGGGGGTGGGAAGTAGATTTTCTTTCTTGCTTAAATGGTTGCTAGCATGATTTTTCTTCATTGGTAATTTACATGAAAAATACAAAAAAATGAAAAAAATTGAAAAAATCATAAAAATTAAAAAAAAAAATTGAAAATTTTGAAAAAATGTGTGAACCTTTCATGAGAAGCATCACTCTTTCCCCGTGTCAAACCATAGGTTTTTATTTTCATTTCTTTGGTAGTTTTATTTATTTTCACCTTTCATCTTGAGTCTAGATTTTATAGCTTTATTGAGTCTTAGGAAGTTATAGTTGAGTCACTTATTTTGAAAAAAAATGAAAAAAATGAAAAATGAAAAAAAAAGGGAAAAAAATGAGAAAAAGTGAAAAGGGGGAATTTTAGGAAGCTAGATGTTTTCAAAAAAATGAAATTTCTTAGTCCATGTTATTTTTATTTTTATTTTAGAAATGAATTCTTTGCTTATACTCAATACATCTACACCAATATCCCACCTTCCGCGACATCATGCGTTCTCACAAAGCGACACACTAAATTTACGTTTCATGTTTAAGTCCTTCAAGCTAAGTTGATCACATAGACTTTGACGTCTTTTACTTTTGATAAAGGGTGCATTTTCTAAAGCTATTTGAACTTCACAAAAAGATTTTTCTCTATTCGTTTTTGCGGTGGAAACTTGTAGCCCATTGGAGTGGTGGTTACCAATGACACCCCATGCGATGTCTAAGAAATAGAGGGGTGTCCGGGGATAATGTTACGTCACCACCTAGATAGCTCCCTTGGTTTAGCTTAAAAAGCCCACTCGCGTGTATATTCCTCTATTTTGTTGTGGGTCTTGGAGATCCTTGGATTTGAGGTTAAAAATAAAATGTTAATGCTATAAATCTCAAAAAAAAAACATGATAAATCGCACCATCTACCAAAAATCCACAAAAGGATCATACAAGCCCACAACCACATCTCCCCTTCTTAAAAAAATTTTTGTTCAAAGCTTTGGAAGTCCATCCTACATGGGTGCTTTTGAATAAGTATGAGAATGTCTAGTTTCTTGTGATCCTTATTTTTGAAGGCATACTTTCTCGCAAATTGGACTTAATTTAACAAGTTTTGTGGTTCGCATGAGTCACCTTCTACCAAACACCGCCCACATTTGCATGAGTATATGCTTAGACGTCCTTAGGCTTCTTTCTCAATCTTCTTGGACTTTGAGATATTATTTGAGGAGACATTTATGCATTCTTCTTTTTCCCCACCAAAAAAATTAAAATTAGCTAGTAACTCTTAGTATTTTATTTTCTTTGAGTTCTCACTTAGGATAGATAATGTGTGTGTGTGTTTGTAAATATTTGAGTCTAGTTTAGAATTGAGTCAAGCCTTGTCTAGTTGAGTGTGTGTCTCTCATGATTGGTTCTTCACTAGCTTACTACTTATATCGCTCTCTTTGCTCGAGGACGAGCAAAAGGCTAGTTGGGGGGTGTGTTAAGGATCGTAAATTGCATATTTTAGTAGGTTAGTGAACTCCTCTGAACTTACTTTTATGTGTTATTTGTGTGATTTATCCCTAATTCTAGACTTATGCTTGTTTTCGTAGCTTTGGTTGTTTTTATCTTATTTTGTAGGCAAAGACGTGATGTAGAACGCAAGGGGCTAGTTGGGAAAGCTTGAAATGAGGAATTGAGAGGCTTTGGAGGGGCCAAGAGAAGTGAAGAAGAGACTTGGAGGATCTAATTTGAAGAATAGTTGAAGACTTAAGGGCCTATTTGAGAAGACAGGGGAATATAGAGGCCAAAAATGAAGATTTAGAAGCCAAGAGGCCACATTACAAGGCCAAAGTTGCATCCAAGGGGTTGTTTGAGAAGAAACTAACGGAATGGGGTGCTATGTGGCATTTTCTAAAGTAAAAAAGGGTTGATATGCATGAGTTTTAACGGACTGGGGTGGAGTTGCTATTTTCCAGAATCGTTTAAGAAGGGCTGGGGGCATTTTAAAGCCCCCAGCAAAATCAGGGGGGCCAAATTGCAATTCGGACGAAACATTAAGACATTAGCTGGCGTTGTACACCTTCTCTCTCCCCGTCGTCGCACCAGAAGAACAAACACACAGAGCCACCATGAAAGCTTCGTCGAAGCTTCTTCCAAGACCCACCCAAGCCTCGTTTCTTCACCAAATCAAGCGAGAACGGTCTTAATCTCCTCCCTAGCCTGATATATACCCAGCCCAAGCCTCAATTCGCCCAATACCAAGCCAACAAGAAACCCCCAATTCTCTAGGGTTCTTAAGAAGAGATGAAATCGACGATGGGGAAGTCCTTAGACGAATTGAAGGGTTTAGATGATCTCTTGGGGGCTACGCAATCACTTCTAGCAGCCTATATAAGATCAAGTTGAAGAAATCAGTGGGGGGGGGGGGGGGCTCACTACCAGACCCTTCAGCTCTGTTTTCGGGTCTCTGTTTCTCCTCTCTCTCTCTCTGATTTCGCCCTCTTCTGGGTTTGTTCTTGAGCTCTCTAAAGGCTAAGAACATAGAAAGAGGAAGAGAGGGAGAGAGGAGGTAGTTTCAGTTGGATTTCAGTCCGATTTTGGACGATTGTCGATGCTCTGTTTTTGGCTACTGTTCTGGGTTTGCTAGCTGCGATATAGGGTGTCTGCTGCTGCTGTTGTTAGTGATTCTACTGCTCTTCGATTGTAGCAGCAGCAGCTGAAGCTAGTTTAGCTCTTAGTTGGTAGCTTAACTTTGTGTTTGTGCTCTGTTTGCTTGCTGCTACTGTTCTGTTCTTCGTTGGTAACTGCAGCAGCTGTAGAGACAGTAGCAGCAGCAGCAGCTTGATTTGTTGGGTGACTTGGTAGTTTAGTATTGTAGTTGGAAGTGATTATTGCTCGTTTTGGTAGTTTGAATCGAGTAGTAGTTGATGTATTGAGGTTGAATTGGTGATAACTTGTGTTGGATTCAAGTATGATGAATGGAATGATAAGTTTCTTTACTTATCTTGAATTTATACTCATGTTTAGCTAATTCACTTGCTTGGGTGATTTGGGACTATCTAGTGTCTAAATCTCTCTATTGATTTAGGTTGAACTTCAAGGATGAATGGGTTGAATTGGGTTCACTTGAGTGCTTAGTGCAATGTTTGGATTTCTCTTGTTGAAGTATTTGATGCATTGAATAGGTAGATGTGCGAATACTTTTGACGTGTTTGATTTGAAGTTGCATTTGAGTGACAGGAACTCATCAATCCTAACTTTGAGAAATCGAGTTCTAGTTAGGTGATTTGAGTGAGAATTTACAAATCTCATTTGTTGCTTGATCTTTCATGTGGAAACATCTATGTGTGTTTACATATGGTTGATGCTTGAAACACTTGAAATTTGGAGAATCTCATTGGAATAGCCTCTTTAGTGCTTGAATAGCGTGTTGGATTTACACACTTCTCTTGTCGCGAGTTGGATTGTATGAGCAATCACTTCTTGAGATACTTGTCTTGTGGATTGACACATGCGAATTGAGAATCGGGCTTGAATCTAATAGGAGGATTGGTCACTAGAGAAACCGATGATCCCTAGCCCCTCATTACTTGATATTTCGCTTATTTTCTTGAATTGTCGCTTTAGTAGTCTTTTACTCTAAATCGTACTCTAAACTTGCTCCATCACATTTTGTGGTGGATTCGATAGCTTGGCAAGCTCTAAAGCCATTGAGAGAAGTTGCTTTTATCGTTTAGTTAGTCGTTTTCTAGTTTTGCAAGTCATTGTCTAAACCTCCTCTCCTTGTGGAAATCGACCCCGTTCTTACTCGGGGACTACTTAGAACGATATTCCTATACTTGGGAATTATCGACATCAACAACGTGTGACCCCATAGGTTTCTATATAGTTGGTAGTAACTATTACTAACATGGAGCGGTGTCTAGCAACACATCCATGCAGCCCAACCAATAGAAATAGTCAGTGATCCCGACAAACCTTTGTGCCCAATATGTCATACTGCATTATCCCTTTGTCTCCATATCCGGATTGGACACGAGACATAAATAGTCACACTCGTATATCCAATCCATAGTTCCTCGATCCTGGGAATATGCTTATGCTTACAGATAACATTAATATCTCTATATTAATTTATCTGAGTCTGGCCAGACATTCAATAAGCCTCATCCCTCGAGTGGCCGTGGATATTTACCCCCATTATGTGGGAGGGACAAATCCTATCTACATCACTACGATCTCTAAGCTTGCTTCCTATCACGCCCGATAGCCACCTTTATGATTACCCAGTTACGGTGTAACGTTTGATAACATCAAAGCGCAATATTTCACAACTAGAGTATCTAGTGACTTCAAGTCCAAGGATTGCAATAATATTAGCACTACGAAAAGCGATTGTGACTTCACATAATCTAATGTATCCTTTTCGTCGTGGGTCAATCCAGTATGCCATTACTCCTAATGCACACCCATATGTTAGACTTGATATCTCCATATCAATCTACCCATATACTAGTCTATATTTGATTGTCCTATTAATCAATATAATGGACTAGGGACATTTAAGATAAATAACACAATTTATCTAAGGACTTCATTATATTAAATATCGCCATAAATAATAAATGAATATTCTAGCCAAAACATTGTTCATACTAAATCTATGATTGCCTCTAGGGCATCTATTCCAACAGTCTCCCACTTGCACTAGAGCCAATCTGGCGCATCTCGTATGCCTATAGATCTGGCGTGCCCTTCATGCTTTCGCTGCGCAAGAGGTTTCGTGAGCGGATCTGACATGTTGTCATCTGTCGGAATCTTGCATATCTTCTGATCTCCTCGATCGATCATATCACGAATAAGATGGAATCTCCTAAGTACATGCTTTGACTTTTGGTGCGATCTTGGTTCCTTTGCCTGTGCGATTGCCCCAGAGTTGTCACAGTACAACTCTACGGGATCCACTATGCTAGGGACCACACCGAGATCAGTGATAAACTTTTTTATCCATACTGCCTCTTTTGCTGCTTCCGCAGCAGCAATGTACTCAGCTTCTATTGTAGAATCAGCAACTGTGCCTTGCTTGGAACTCTTCCAGCTCACAGCTCCTCCATTCAGGCAAAACAATCCAGACTGCGATCTGTAATCATCCTTGTCGGTTTGGAAGCTTGCGTCAGTGTAACCCTTTACACTTAGCTCTTCCATTCCTCCAAATATCAAGAATACATCCTTAGTTCTTCTCAAGTACTTTAGGATGTTCTTGACAGCAATCCAGTGACTCTCACCTGGATTGGACTTATATCTGCTCACCATACTCAACGCGTATGATACGTCTGGTCTAGTACATAGCATGGCGTACATGATGGATCCTATGGCCGAAGCATAGGGTATCCTGCTCATGCGATCCTTCTCCATCTCATTGGAGGGACAGTCATTCTTGGAAAGAGCGACTCCATGTGACATGGGCAAGAATCCCTTCTTGGAATCTTGCATGTTGAACCTCTTCAACACCTTGTCAATATATGTACTCTGACTTAGGCCAAGCAACCTTTCATATCTATCTCTATAGATCTTTATACCCAGTATATAGGCTGCGTCTCCTAAGTCTTTCATCGCAAAGCACTTTCCTAGCCAATCTTTAACAGATTGCAGAGTAGGAATATCATTGCCAATGATTAGTATGTCATCCACATACAAGACCAGAAATACTATAGAGCTCCCACTAACCTTCTTGTAAACACAAGGCTCATCTTCGTTCTTGATGAAGCCAAACTCTTTGACCGCGTCATCAAAACGTCGATTCCAGCTCCTAGAAGCTTGCTTTAGTCCATAAATGGACCTTTGCAGCTTACAGACTTTATTGGCATTCTCTGGATCCTCAAAACCCTCTGGTTGTGTCATGTACACATCCTCAAGGAGGTTCCCATAAAGGAACGCTGTTTTGACATCCATTTGCCAAATCTCATAGTCGTAGTATGCTGCAATAGCAAGTAAGATTCGAATGGATTTAGTCATGGCGACTGGTGAAAAAGTCTCATCATAGTCAATACCATGAATCTGTCTATAACCTTTGGCCACCAATCGCCCCTTATAGGCAACTATCTTGCCATCCATGTCGGTCTTCTTCTTGAAGACCCACTTGCACCCTATGGGTCGAGCCCCTTCGGGTGGTTCCACCAAAGTCCATACTTTGTTGGTGTACATGGAATCCATTTCGGATCTCATAGCTTCTAGCCACTTCTTAGAGTCTGGGCCACTCATTGCTTCTCCATAGTTTGCAGGCTCATCATCCATGAGTGGTACGTCATCGGGCTCAGTCACAAGAAGTCCATACCTCTCTGGCTCATGACGCACTCTTCCTGATCTACGGAGTTCCTGTGTTACCTGAACAGGTTCTTCCACAACTTCTTGTGGTTCCTGTTCATGTTCCATTATTGGTTCAGTGGTTTGTGGTTCATGAATTTCTTCAAGTTCTACAACCCTCCCACTTGCTTCTTTAGAGACTAGTTCTCTTTCTAGAAACACGCCGGTCCGAGCAACAAACACTTTGTTCTCGGTAGGGTTATAGAAATAATATCCTTTAGTCTCCTTAGGATATCCCACAAACTTACACTTATCCGCCTTAGGCCCGAGCTTGTCTGTCTGTAAACGCTTTACATAGACGTCGCAGCCCCAAATCTTCATAAACGACACTATGGGACGCCTCCCAGTCCATATCTCATATGGCGTCTTCATGACTGATTTGGATGGAACACGGTTAATGGTAAAAGCTGCCGTCATTAGAGCATGTCCCCAAAAGGATATCGGAAGATCTGTTTGAGACATCATAGATCGCACCATATCTAATAGAGTGCGATTCCTCCTCTCAGATACACCATTCCATTGTGGTGTTCCGGGTGGAGTGAGCTGGGATACTATCCCACACTCTCTAAGATACTCATCAAACTCTTGGCTTAAGTATTCTCCTCCACGATCCGATCGTAGAGTTTTAATACTCTTGCCAAGTTGCTTCTCCACTTCACTCTTGAATTCCTTGAACAATTCAAAGGATTCGGATTTGGCCTTCATAAGGTATACAAATCCATATCTACTGAAATCATCAGTAAATGTGATGAAGTAGGTATAACCACCTCTGGCAGGCGTGGGGAATGGTCCGCATACATCAGTATGTATGAGTGCCAATAACTCACTAGTCCATTCTCCTTTCTTATTGAAAGGGGACTTTGTCATTTTTCCCAATAAACAAGATTCACATGTCTCATATGATTCCAAATCAAATGAGTCTAGAAGTCCATCCTTATGGAGTCTAGATATGCGTTTCTCATTTATATGGCCTAAACGACAGTGCCATAGATATGTAGGATTTAAATCATTAGTTTTAATCCTTTTATTATTTATGTTATAGATTGGATTATTTAGATCAAGGATATACAATCCATTAGATAAATGCGCACTACAATAGTGCATACTATCAAAATAAATGGAGCAACACTTGTCCCTTATTTAAATAGAAAAACCTTTCTCGTCCAAACAAGAAACGGAAATAATGTTTCTGCTCATAGCAGGCACATAAAAGCAATTGTCTAATTTTAAAATAAGTCCAGAAGGCAAAGATAGCTCATAAACGCCTATAGCTAATGCAGCAACCTTTGCTCCATTCCCGACGCGCAAGTCTATCTCCCCTTTTCGCAATCTTCTACTTCTTTTCAAATCCTTCACATTACGACAAATGTGAGAACCACATCCGGTATCTAATACCCAGGATGATGAAATAGAAAGATTGACGTCTATAACATAAATACCTGGTGGTGGTGGAATCACTATTCCAAGCTTCTTATCCTCCAGATATTTAGGGCAATTCCTCCTCCAGTGACCCGGCTGGCTGCAGTAGTGACACTCACCTTTAGCCACGCCTCCGCTAGGCTTTAGGGCTTCCTTGGATTTCGCAACTTTCTTGCGTTTTCCCTTTGAAGTAGATGCAACTGACTTGCTCTTCTTCTTGTGTACCATCATTATGGCTTTGCCCTTGCCTTTATTGATGCTTTGCTCAGCTGTCTTTAGCATGTTCAATAGGTCTGGCAAAGACTTGTTGATCTCATTCATATTATAGTTCATAATGAACTGATTATAACTGTCAGGCAACGATTGCAAGACGAGATCAGTTGCCAAGTCCTGGCCGAGTGGGAACCCCAGTCTCTCAAGGTTCTCTATGTACCCGATCATTCGGAGTACATGAGGGCCTACTGGATTCCCCTCTGCAAGACTACTTTTGAACAATGCTTTAGACACTTCATAGCGCTCATGCCTTGCCTGTTCCTGAAACAATTGTTTCAAGTGTCTGATCATATCATAGGCTTCCATGTTCTCGTGTTGCTTCTGAAGCTCACCAGTCATGGTACAAAGCATGAGGCATGTCACGTCATTAGAATCATCAATATGTTTCTGACGTGCCCTTACTTCCGCTAATAGAGACTCATCTTGTGGTGGGTCTGGAATTGGAGTGTCCAAGACGTACAACTTCTTTTCTTGCTTGAGGACAATCCTCAAGTTTCTGTACCAGTCAAGGAAATTTGTTCCAGACAGTTTATCCTTCTCAAGGATAGATCGTAGGGATGAACTCGATGCGTTGTTGTTTGCCATTTGGAATTCTACAAAACGAGAAATATGCAATTTTAGTATTTTGAACAATTTGACTATATTTAACAATGGCTAGATCATCAAATATAGCTCCCACTATTTTTCTCGGATTAATAGCCCTCACTATTAAAGCGGAAAATATCTTTATACTTTCTAGTGGGTCCAAGATCCCTTTTCACTTCTTCTTGAGCTTGCTTTGGCAAGTCACCCAAGAATTGGTTATTTGGGTAGGAACCATTCCAATTGCATCCCATGCAACTCTTGGTCCAATTAGGTGAATAAATTTCTTTTATTCTTTATCCAATTGGATAACTCCTAATTGTCATGCCTCTAAGCTCATCAATCCAATTGACTCTTGCCTAGTTGCGTCCAACCTCTTGCTTTCAACATACACGCATTACTAGCTTGCGTCGTCCACAACACATCATGAAAAATTAAAATCGCCTTGCTTTGGCAAGCCCGAATTTTAATAGGACATGATCATGAAGGGTGTTTTGGCAAGAGAAGGCAAAACGCAATATTTAATTGAGGGATTTCTTTTATTTGTTTGGTTGATCTTTATCAACATGGTCTACTTATTTGGATTGGGCCATCCACAATAAAAGACCAACCGTGTTTATTATTATCTTGTTATCGTTTTGCTTGTAGCGCCATACACACAAAATAAATAACAAGGCATGAATAATAAACATCCACAAAATAAAAAAAAAACGTGGCATGGATATGGCCTCTAGACTAATGATATTATCAAGCCAATGATAATATCTAATTGCCCTAAAGTGCCGAGCTCATCTCCATGTGCTCCACCATAGCTGCGCGCCTAGGGATGTCTTTTGGCTCCTTTGGTTCTCCAGTCTTCTTCTCCATGTTCTTGCCTATCATCTAAATATTTCTAATTCTAGCCTAACATCTAGAATAAATAAATTATAAAAGCCTCACATGTCGAGGAGAAAAAGAACGACTCGCAGGCCGTAAAACTTAATTAATTATTACATTAATTTGATCAGCTCGCAGGCCGTAAACCAAACCACAAAAACAATAAACATCCACAATCCTAGGCCATATCCATCCACCATGCAATAAAGCACATAATACAGTTAAAACGCGCTTGTTTAATTTTAATGAAATTGGGTAACTAGGGTTTCACAACGGTCCAAAGGGTCCAAGCCAACAAGTGGCCCGAACCCTAGGACCGCCGCACGCCTAAGGGGGCCGCGACCTTGCTTGGAGCACAAGGGAGGGGCGGGCGGCTAGGGTTTCGGCCCTAGTCCCCTTCCTCCTTCCTTGTTGCCCAAGCAAGGTTGTTTCCATAATTTTGTTTCCATAATTGAAAACCCCTTTTTAATCATGTGCCCATGAACCCTAATTTTTCAAGAGCCCAATTATTCACATCCTATGTGATTAAACTCACCAATTCTAACATCCAATGTCAAATTGAGTCTTGTTTGATTGAATCAAATTCAATATTGCATCTACTATGCCAATTTTTCAGTTTTCGCGTAATAAACAATAATACGGTGTATGAACTGAAATCGTAAACACATAATATCATGTTATGCTCTACGACCTGTGGCTCTGATACCACTGTTGGGTTTTGACGTAGGTAACGCAACGGAATAACAAAAATTAATCCTACTCAAAGCCCACCAAGGATCACAGGAAGAGACATCATAACATGATTAAGGTCGTAGAAGATGTGTACCTTTTGATTTGTGAGATCACACGAAGAATGATGTCCTCGTCTCTACGGTTGATCCACGTCTAGAGGTGAGATCAAGATTCTTCCTTCAATCAAGTGCTAGCTTGAACCTTGGAGGAAGAGGGATGAAGATCAAAGCAACAAATCACCAAGGCACAAAGGAGGGGGCGGCCCTCTCTATGCCGTCGGGTAGAGGGGCGGACGGGAGGGCTAGGGTTTCGGCCCTAGCTCTTTTGTCTTGCTCTCTCTTTTGCTCTCTCCCACTCTTTATGTGTTATGTCTAATAATAACTCATGTAGTGGGAAGGAAGCTAGAGCCTCCTTTATATACTCCAACAACTCCTTGTTGTTTCCATAAAAGAGTTTTCTTGTTCTAGTAGGACTAGAACTATTCCCTTCCTTGCAAATTAGTCCTACTAAGTTTGCAAGGTGTTGCACAATGATCCTTCTATTAATTAATCCATATTAATTAATCCCAAATCTAGCTCTACTCTATTTGACGTGTGACCCCATAGGTTTCTATATAGTTGGTAGTAACTATTACTAACATGGAGCAGTGTCTAGCAACACATCCATGCAGCCCAACCAATAGAAATAGTCAGTGATCCCGACAAACCTTTGTGCCCAATATGTCATATTGCATTATCCCTTTATCTCCATATCCGGATTGGACACAAGACATAAATAGTCACACTCGTATATCCAATCCATAGTTCCTCGATCCTGGGAATATGCTTATGCTTACAGATAACATTAATATCTCTATATTAATTTATCTGAGTCTGGCCAGACATTCAATAAGCCTCATCCCTCGAGTGGCCGTGGATATTTACCCCCATTATGTGGGAGGGACAAATCCTATCTACATCACTACGATCTCTAAGCTTGCTTCCTATCACGCCCGATAGCCACCTTTATGATTACCCAGTTACGGTGTAACGTTTGATAACATCAAAGCGCAATATTTCACAACTAGAGTATCTAGTGACTTCAAGTCCAAGGATTGCAATAATATTAGCACTACGAAAAGCGATTGTGACTTCACATAATCTAATGTATCCTTTTCGTCGTGGGTCAATCCAGTATGCCATTACTCCTAATGCACACCCATATATTAGACTTGATATCTCCATATCAATCTACCCATATACTAGTCTATATTTGATTGTCCTATTAATCAATATAATGGACTAGGGACATTTCAGATAAATAACACAATTTATCTAAGGACTTCATTATATTAAATATCGCCATAAATAATAAATGAATATTCTAGCCAAAACATTGTTCATACTAAATCTATGATTGCCTCTAGGGCATCTATTCCAACACCAGCTGCCTTCAAGCTTGGCTCAGGAGGCTCTTTGTGCTCCTCGGGAGCTGGGGAACGCGGAGAGAGTGGGGAAACGGGCTGGGTATAGCCCGGTTGGTTGGGCCCAACCTCATCGCCGGAAACAATGGTGACGGCGGCGGCGTTGGGTTGGGTCGCTGCTACTGGTCGTTCTTGCTTCTTCGAGCTCACAGAGAGTGAGAGAGGGGGCAGAGAGTAAGTGAAAGGGGAGTTACAGGTGGTGGTGCCGGTAATGGTGATGATGCCGACGGTGGTGGTGGTGTTTGGTGGGTTCGGTGGTTGATGGTGGGGGGCTGTTTCTGGGTTCGGTAAAACCAGAGAAAGGGAGAGAGAGTGGCGGGGATGAGAGGCGGAGAGGTGGAGCAGAGGTCGAGGTGGTGATGGCAGTGGTGTTGGCGGTAGTGGTGCTCTGTTCCAGGTGGGTTTTCCTTCGGGTGAAAACAGGGGGGTGAATCGAAGGCTTGGTGATGGTTGAAGGAGGGTGTTGGTGGTGGTGTTGTCGTCGAGATTGGAGGTTGTGATTGGCGGTGAAGGGGCTGATTTCAGGTGGGTTTGCTGGGTTTGTTACGGTGGAGATGGGTGATTGTGAGGTGGAATTGTGGTGGTGGTTGTTGTTGTTCTCGGCAAGACAAGGAGAAACAGAGTGATGGTGGTGGTGGTTTCTTTGGTTTGCTGGGTTTGGTCGGCAAAAACAGAGAGAAAGGCAGAGAGGGAGTTGGAGGGGATGAAGATTGAAGAGAAGGGGAAGGTTTAAGAGATGGGGAGGTGATTTGATTAGAGAGGGGAAGCTAGCTGGTGAAGGAGGCGGGCGTGGTCGAGGTGAAGTACGGAGGCGTGGGTTTTTCTCAGGCTGCTGGTCGGTGGCTGAAGCAGCAAAGCAGAGAAGGGAAAGATGAGAGATGTGATAGGAGAGAGAAAATTATACGGTGTGGCGGATTCGCGAAGTCACGCGGTGGTCGGACACGCGACGAACATTAAAACATACGTGACTAAAAATAAAAACGCGACGAGAATACTACACGCAATACACCACAAATACAATAACAAATAAACATAATTTTTGACTGAGAAACTAAACTTTAACTGATAAATACAAAATGTTAAAAATAGTTAAACTAATATAAAATAAATTTGACTAATAAGATTAAGTTCGACTGATAAAAAGAAATTTAAATTAGAAAATTCGTATTGATTTGTGGAAACTCGTAAATATTTTTATTTCAATAATAATTACTAAACATATAGTTTATAATTAATAGTTAACTTTTTATTTAAACAAAATCACATTATTTAAATATATATATATATATAATAATTAATATGTTAAAATAATTATAAACGAATACGTATTTGCTATGATTAGAGAAGATTAAATTTAAATATAGTATAAATAAAAAAAAAAAACGGAATACCCTTACAGAAAATATGAAGTATTACATCCTTCCCTCCTTGGACTAAGCTTCGTCCTCGAAGCTTGAATTTGGTACTAGGTCTTACAGGTCTCTATTTAAGTCACAATTATCAAAACGACAATTAGCAAGCAAATGAATGCAGGGACAAAACAGGGTCGTTACATCTTCCCCCACTTAGGACTGAGCTTCGTCCTCGAAGCTCGAAGGGTTTCTATTAGTCTCTACGGGTTCTAATACGAAGTGAAATGTAGGGTGATCGTGGATAGGCAGCGTATTCGTCTCCATGTTGCATGCTGCTTCCCCCTCTATCTGATTCATCGCAAGATCTATCCGCCTTACCTTTGGACATTGCCCTGAGTTGCTTCCATCCATTTCGGTTGGCACATTGCTTTTGGCGCCTTACCAGGATAGCCTATCAGACGAGCGTCTTATACTAAAGCCTATCGATTTGAAGGACAGGGGTATGCAAACAGGTAGGGTATGAATCGATGCGCACAAAAAGGTTCTAATCGTGCAAGAGGACATTATATAAACATATACGCAATAGCAATTAATCATATAATAGACTCATCCAAATTCACGAAATTTGAGAATAAACTTTCCACAAGTTACGAAGCATATAGCGAAGTGCGATCGAACACTCAGAAAACATCACAAAGCGAGGTAAAACCCTTAAGTCGTGTAAGAAAGAACACACATAAGTGTAGGATATAGTATTCCAAAACCAAGGATGAGGGTGGGCGGGAAATACCACAGTTAGTCACTTCTCATTCGAACATGTATAAGCACTAAGACTTGAAAACGAAATGAAAGTAAAGACAGGTAACACATATCAGTTAGGCATCCGAGAATAAACAAGAGACATAACCCAAATTCCCGGCTTATTCAGATTTTACTTTTCAGTTTGTCTTGCCCTACCGATTTCAACTTCAAGTTCAAAATTAGCTTTAATTACTTTCGAAAATCTTAGTTTTAAATGTTTTCTCCCTACAGTCCTACTGATGTCACTGCTCTGATACCAACTGTAACACCCCCGATTTCCAGAGGAGCCGGAAACCGGTTGGTGCCCTCCGCACAGGGGATTTTACCCTTTCGTACAAGGAGTGGTAACCGAAAACAAGTGAAAGGAAACATCCAACTAATGATTCATTACGATAAAAGTTTACAACGTTCGTGACTGGTTCCAAACTGGACACCAAGTCTAACAAAATATTTTTCATCAAAAGTGAGCTCTACGGTTAATTTCTAAACTCTACTGTTTGCATGAGAGAACGTGTTCGTGATCCCAGCGCGTTACCCCAAGCAACCAATCATAATCCTGCGGGGAATTTAAAAGAAACAAGGACGCAGTTTTTCGAGTATCAGTAAAAACTGAGTGAATAAACACCTTAGCATGTAAAACAGAGTGGCTAAGAAAGGTTATCGGGTTTACATTTGACATAGTTTAAACAGTAACAGAGTATAAGTATAAACATCAGAGTAAAGACTAGAATCATTTTCAGAAACATAAGTACAAGTACAAGTGACGATTATCTCCAAAAGTTGTTGTTTCAAAACTGATAGTTATTATGAGTAACAAATTTGTTTATCGAGATATTCACACGTTTCCAAACGTGAAATGAAACAAATCGTATTATTAAGCCGCAGTAACCAGGGGAGACCAGGGTAAATAGAAAAAGATGATACTGGCATGTAGGGGGTTATGATAACCCAACCTTTTTACCAAGCGTTAAAGACGATTCCAACCGTCCCGCTAGTCATCATACAAGCAGCTACTAGACCTTAAGTGTCGACACCCCCTTAAGATTGTAAGTCAGAAGAGTAGTACTAGAATGCTGGACCCCAGCCTACGGCGAAAGGAGTCGGAGCACACGGAGTCCCCATTTTAGGGATCTTAGCCCAAGGAATCTAAACCCAGGAGGCACACGGAGTCCCCATTTTAGGGACCGAGCCCAAGGAATCTGAACCTGAGAGGCACACAGAGTCCCCGTTTTAGGGACCAGGCCCAAGGAATCTAAACCTGATATAAGTATCATAGCTGGTTCCGGTACATGCGATTCTTTCACTTCACGTTATTAATGAATTCTGACGGTGTGACATTTGAACAATAAGTTTGTCGATTTGAAGACGAGTAGTGAGGTGACGATTTAAAAGCAAGTACGACAAGTTTAGAAATTTCAAAATAAGGTGCGTCAATTATTTTCAAATAAAACAAGTATATCACATGAAAGGAATTGGCACACAAAACTAAGCATATATTTTGAGACAAGACATAAATCACGTTTTGACACGAAAGAAGATAAGCACACGAGACTAAGCATGAATACTCACATGTATATTTTGAGACATGAAATAAAATCACATTTTGACACGAAGGGAGATAAGCACGCAAGGCTAAGCATGGATACTCACCGTGAGAGCCGAAGATACGCAAGTTTCACTACAGGTAGACAACGCCTGGTTCTACGAAGTCAGGCTCTACAAACAAACACAAATAGTCCTAATCACAAACAAGTTTGGTTTACAACGTATGATGATGCGCGTGTCCTATTTGAATGCAAGAGAAAGCTCTAAGTAATTATAGCCACCTAATTATATTACGAAAGAAAATTGCATATCGACTACCAAGTCACAAATCTCCAAAATAATTTTAGGAAATTATATAATAGATTTTAAGAATATAAAAATATTTGATATTCTAATTAAACAAATTTATGTTTTGATAAAATAATATCAAATTCACTTTATTGGAATCTCAATATTAAAGTAATAAAAACGAGAGTTATATTTCATTTATCTTTTAAACAAAACAATAATTATTGAGTATTTAAACATATACAAGAATATATTTTATTAACTTATTTTTCAAGAACTAATTATGTATATCTAGTTGTAAACAATTTCTAATCCATATAAACGTTTCTTTTGATTTATATTATAAAAATATTTATTTTTATTTATTTATTCTAATACATAAATATTATCAGAATTTAAATAAATATTTTAAACTTAATAAACACAAAAAGAAAAGAAATACATGTATATATATACAGTTTATAGGTAATGACAGCAAGCACCCCCAATTACAAAGTAATAACTTCAAACATGTGACACCATGCCCTCAACTTTTCAGATTGCACAAGAATACCCCCCTTTAACAAAATTATATTCACTTATACCATCTTCTCCAAAACACAACTTCAATTCAAGATTTCAAAATCGAATTTCGACGATCAATAGAGAAGGATGAGAAGATTAAGAGCATACCCATATGAAGAAAGAGTAGAATCGGCGAAGATACGAGGCGGGTCGAGCTCGTTTCGACGGCAGCCGCTGCGGCGATCGAAGGGGCTGCTCCAGCTGCCTTCGGGCTTGGCTCAGGAGGCTCTTTGTGCTCCTCGGGAGCTGGGGAACGCGGAGAGAGTGGGGAAACGGGCTGGGTATAGCCCGGTTGGTTGGGCCCAACCTCATCGCCGGAAACAATGGTGACGGCGGCGGCGTTGGGTTGGGTCGCTGCTACTGGTCGTTCTTGCTTCTTCGAGCTCACAGAGAGTGAGAGAGGGGGCAGAGAGTAAGTGAAAGGGGAGTTACAGGTGGTGGTGCCGGTAATGGTGATGATGCCGACGGTGGTGGTGGTGTTTGGTGGGTTCGGTGGTTGATGGTGGGGGGGCTGTTTCTGGGTTCGGTAAAACCAGAGAAAGGGAGAGAGAGTTGCAGGGATGAGAGGCGGAGAGGTGGAGCAGAGGTCGAGGTGGTGATGGCAGTGGTGTTGGCGGTAGTGGTGCTCTGTTTCAGGCGGGTTTTCCTTCGGGTGAAAACAGGGGGGTGAATTGAAGGCTTGGTGATGGTTGAAGGAGGGTGTTGGTGGTGGTGTTGTCGTCGAGATTGGAGGTTGTGATTGGCGGTGAAGGGGCTGATTTCAGGTGGGTTTGCAGGGTTTGTTACGGTGGAGATGGGTGATTGTGAGGTGGAATTGTGGTGGTGGTTGTTGTTGTTCTCGGCAAGACAAGGAGAAACAGAGTGATGGTGGTGGTGGTTTCTTTGGTTTGCTGGGTTTGGTCGGCAAAAACAGAGAGAAAGGCAGAGAGGGAGTTGGAGGGGATGAAGATTGAAGAAAAGGGGAAGGTTTAAGAGATGGGGAGGTGATTTGATTAGAGAGGGGAAGCTAGCTGGTGAAGGAGGCGGGCGTGGTCGAGGTGAAGTACGGAGGCGTGGGTTTTTCTCAGGCTGCTGGTCGGTGGCTGAAGCAGCAAAGCAGAGATGGGAAAGATGAGGGATGTGATAGGAGAGAGAAAATTATACGGTGTGGCAGATTCGCGAAGTCACGCGGTGGTCGGACACGCGACGAACATTAAAACATACGTGACTAAAAATAAAAACGCGACGAGAATACTACACGCAATACACCACAAATACAATAACAAATAAACATAATTTTTGACTAAGAAACTAAACTTTAACTGATAAATACAAAATGTTAAAAATAGTTTAACTAATATAAAATAAATTTGACTAATAAAATTAAGTTCGACTGATAAAAAGAAATTTAAATTAGAAAATTCGTATTGATTTGTGGAAACTCGTAAATATTTTTATTTTAATAATAATTACTAAACATATAGTTTATAATTAATAGTTAACTTTTTATTTAAACAAAATCACATTATTTAAATATATATATAATAATTAATATGTTAAAATAATTATAAACGAATACGTATTTGCTATGATTAGAGAAGATTAAATTTAAATATAGTATAAATAAAAAAAATAACCGGAATACCCTTACAGAAAATATGAAGTATTACATCCTTCCCTCCTTGGAATAAGCTTCGTCCTCGAAGCTTGAACTTGGTACTAGGTCTTACAGGTCTCTATTTAAGTCACAATTATCAAAACGACAATTAGCAAGCAAATGATACTGGCATTGTAAGTCAGAAGAGTAGTACTAGAATGCTGGACCCCAGCCTACGGCGAAAGGAGTCGGAGCACACGGAGTCCCCATTTTAGGGATCTTAGCCCAAGGAATCTAAACCCAGGAGGCACACGGAGTCCCCATTTTAGGGACCGAGCCCAAGGAATCTGAACCTGAGAGGCACACAGAGTCCCCGTTTTAGGGACCAGGCCCAAGGAATCTAAACCTGATATAAGTATCATAGCTAGTTCCGGTACATGCGATTCTTTCACTTCACGTTATTAATGAATTCTGACGGTGTGACATTTGAACAATAAGTTTGTCGATTTGAAGACGAGTAGTAAGGTGACGATTTAAAAGCAAGTACGACAAGTTTAGAAATTTCAAAATAAGGTGCTTCAATTATTTTCAAATAAAACAAGTATATCACATGAAAGGAATTGGCACACAAAACTAAGCATATATTTTGAGACAAGACATAAATCACGTTTTGACACGAAAGAAGATAAGCACACGAGACTAAGCATGAATACTCACATGTATATTTTGAGACATGAAATAAAATCACATTTTGACACGAAGGGAGATAAGCACGCAAGGCTAAGCATGGATACTCACCGTGAGAGCCGAAGATACGCAAGTTTCACTACAGGTAGACAACGCCTGGTTCTACGAAGTCAGGCTCTACAAACAAACACAAATAGTCCTAATCACAAACAAGTTTGGTTTACAACGTATGATGATGCACGTGTCCTATTTGAATGCAAGCGAAAGCTCTAAGTAATTATAGCCACTTAATTATATTACGAAAGAAAATTGCATATCGACTACCAAGTCACAAATCTCCAAAATAATTTTAGGAAATTATATAATAGATTTTAAGAATATAAAATATTTAATATTCTAATTAAACAAATTTATGTTCTGATAAAATAATATCAAATCCACTTTATTGGAATCTCAATATTAAAGTAATAAAAACGAGAGTTATATTTCATTTATCTTTTAAACAAAACAATAATTATTGAGTATTTAAACATATACAAGAATATATTTTATTAACTTATTTTTCAAGAACTAATTATGTATATCTAGTTGTAAACAATTTCTAATCCATATAAACGTTTCTTTTGATTTATATTATAAAAATATTTATTTTTATTTATTTATTCTAATACATAAATATTATCAGAATTTAAATAAATATTTTAAACTTAATAAACACAAAAAGAAAAGAAATACATGTATATATACAGTTTATAGGTAATGACAGCAAGCACCCCCAATTACAAAGTAATAACTTCAAACATGTGACACCATGCCCTCAACTTTTCAGATTGCACAAGAATACCCCCCTTTAACAAAATTATATTCACTTATACCATCTTCTCCAAAACACAACTTCAATTCAAGATTTCAAAATCGAATTTCGACGATCAATAGAGAAGGATGAGAAGATTTAGAGCATACCCATATGAAGAAAGAGTAGAATCGGCGAAGAAACGAGGCGGGTCGAGCTCGTTGCGACGGCAGCCGCTGCGGCGATCGAAGGGGCTGCTCCAGCTGCCTTCGGGCTTGGCTCAGGAGGCTCTTTGTGCTCCTCGGGAGCTGGGGAACGCGGAGAGAGTGGGGAAACGGGCTGGGTATAGCCCGGTTGGTTGGGCCCAACCTCATCGCCGGAAACAATGGTGACTGCGGCAGCGTTGGGTTGGGTCGCTGCTACTGGTCGTTCTTGCTTCTTCGAGCTCACAGAGAGTGAGAGAGGGGGAAGAGAGTAAGTGAAAGGGGAGTTACAGGTGGTGGTGCCGGTAATGGTGATGATGCCGACGGTGGTGGTGGTGTTTGGTGGGTTCGGTGGTTGATGGTGGGGGGCTATTTCTGGGTTCGGTAAAACCAGAGAAAGGGAGAGAGAGTGGCGGGGATGAGAGGCGGAGAGGTGGAGCAGAGGTCGACGTGGTGATGGCAGTGGTGTTGGCGGTAGTGGTGCTCTGTTTCAGGTGGGTTTTCCTTCGGGTGAAAACAGGGGGGTGAATTGAAGGCTTGGTGATGGTTGAAGGAGGGTGTTGGTGGTGGTGGTGTCGTCGAGATTGGAGGTTGTGATTGGCAGTGAAGGGGCTGATTTCAGGTGGGTTTGCTGGGTTTTTTACGGTGGAGATGGGTGATTGTGAGGTGGAATTGTGGTGGTGGTTGTTGTTGTTCTCGGCAAGACAAGGAGAAACAGAGTGATGGTGGTGGTGGTTTCTTTGGTTTGCTGGGTTTGGTCGGTAAAAATAGAGAGAAAGGCAGAGAGGGAGTTGGAGGGGATGAAGATTGAAGAGAAGGGAAAGGTTTAAGAGATGGGGAGGTGATTTGATTAGAGAGGGGAAGCTAGCTGGTAGCTAGCTGGTGAAGGAGGCGGGCGTGGTCGAGGTGAAGTACGGAGGCGTGGGTTTTTCTCAGGCTGCTGGTCGGTGGCTGAAGCAGCAAAGCAGAGAAGGGAAAGATGAGGGATGTGATAGGAGAGAGAAAATTATACGGTGTGGCGAATTCGCGAAGTCACGCGGTGGTCGGACACGCGACGAACATTAAAACATACGTGACTAAAAATAAAAACGCGACGAGAATACTACACGCAATACACCACAAATACAATAACAAATAAACATAATTTTTGACTGAGAAACTAAACTTTAACTGATAAATACAAAATGTTAAAAATAGTTTAACTAATATAAAATAAATTTGACTAATAAAATTAAGTTCGGCTGATGAAAAGAAATTTAAATTAGAAAATTCGTATTGATTTGTGGAAACTCGTAAATATTTTTATTTCAATAATAATTACTAAACATATAGTTTATAATTAATAGTTAACTTTTTATTTAAACAAAATCACATTATTTAAATATATATATATAATAATTAATATGTTAAAATAATTATAAACGAATACGTATTTGCTATGATTAGAGAAGATTAAATTTAAATATAGTATAAATAAAAATAAATTACCGGAATACCCTTACAGAAAATATGAAGTATTACATCCTTCCCTCCTTGGACTAAGCTTCGTCCTCGAAGCTTGAACTTGGTACTAGGTCTTACAGGTCTCTATTTAAGTCACAATTATCAAAACGACAATTAGCAAGCAAATGAATGCAGGGACAAAACAGGGTCGTTACAACAAAGGCTACAGACAAAGAACAACCAAGAGTCGGAGACCTCCATTGAAGACTCAAGTTTGATTTCTTCTTCTTCTCTCTCAATCTTCGTATGAGAAACTATTGCACCGTTTTTGGGTGATTATTTTTAGCTAAACGTTTTGCTAGGCATCTCTATGAGAGCCTAGGGTTTATGTAGACGGCTATTTTTCGGATTTTAGACTTTTGTCTGATGCTTTCGATTATTTCTATCGATTGAATGTCAATTTCATGAACTTGTTGATGAATCTAGTTTATTGACATGACTATTTTAAGATTTAATAATCATGAAACTAGGGTTCTTCGTTGATTATAATCTTTCTTAAAGTTAATTATTGTTATTGTTACATGTTCTTACATTGTGCTTAATCCTTAGCAAGAATGGATTCGCGACCCGGACTTGTTATTTAACTAGAAAGTGCACGACGGTGACTTAACCTAGTTGTGAAGAGCGTATGAACACAATCCCGAATCATCGAGACCGAAAAGGAGAAGTGTTAGGATTGGCCTAGTGTGGGTAGATTCGGTAGGATTATTTATCTGTTATGTGAAACGGTGGGCTGACAAGACCCGTTATCGTACCAGTAGAGACCTGCTAGAACGGACCGGTGAACAACATGAGACCGAGAGGAGATTGTAGTCAACCGAGAAGTAGAATGACATGAGACCGACAAGAGAGTGTCAGTGCAATTACCCGGCTGAAGAATAGGAGTAACGTGCTACATAGATGAACCAAAAATCGTCTACAGTCCTAGGTGATCTAGGGATCGCCTAGTTTCTCCATACTTGTTTATTAAATATTAAAAAATACAAAAATATTAGTTAGTCGTTATTTTAATCCAGTCGCTTGTTGGGGGCGACAACCGATTTTATCAACCAAATCTTTCCTCCTGCACTATACTCTAAATTAAATAACTAATTAGATAATATAAAGTCTGTCCTCGTGGGATCGATAACTCGGGCTTGAAATCCACCCCTATATTACTTGACCGTGCACTTGCGCATACGCGTTAAGAAATCGCGTCAAGTTTTTGGCGCCGTTGCTGGGGACAGCGGTAGATTATTTAGTTAGGAATTAGTTTAGAGTACTTTTCTTTCAGTTTAGTTTTATTTTTTTCTATTCTCTATCTCTTTGCTTCACGGATGTCTTTTGAGTTTGTTTTCTCAGGACCACAGGAAGCAGGAGATTCTACTAAGCATGTGGAGCGAGGACTATTATTTAGGTCCCCCTCTACTATTTCTACTGCAGGGGTAACCATGAAGAAGAAAACGCATGCATAGTTTGGTGCTATCGATGCTACATTTATCATGACAATCGGGACCCATGTCGAGTTCATCCACCCCATCTTCATCAGCATCAAGAGGATTCATCAGCGAGTATGGAAGAACGACGCAGTATTATGGAGGTCATCCAAGTGTGCACAAAGTTTTTGTCCATAGCTGCACAACTACCACAAGAGGATTCAACCATAGGCATGGAATACGTGAGGGAAATGATGAAGAGGATAACGTATCGCATAGAGAAACTATCATCGGCAGAGGAATCAAGGATTCAAGAGCCACAAGAGGAGCCCTTTTCACATGACAGTCAGCCTCAAATGAACCCTCATCATCACCATAACAAGTGGAAGAAGAGATACCTGAGCCGGGCGAAGACTGTAGTGTCCAGGAACCATTGGTGGACTCTGTAATTTATGAAAGTTCAGACTCAGATTCTGATTGGGGTGGACCTGTGTGCCCAAGATGGGAGGATTTACCGTATTGCGAGCCAAAACTGCAGGTGCCCTCACTTCCTTGGCATGAATGGGAAGAAACCAACATTGGAAGCATGTGGTG
Organism: Linanthus parryae; assembly: GCA_023055425.1. Classification (NCBI taxonomy): domain Eukaryota; kingdom Viridiplantae; phylum Streptophyta; class Magnoliopsida; order Ericales; family Polemoniaceae; genus Linanthus; species Linanthus parryae. Next base: position 75,340,984 of record JALGPY010000005.1, read on the forward strand.
TGCTGATAACAAAGCTGATGAAGTACTTGTGCCCATACCTATTGAGGTAAAAGCCCCTACTCATATTGTTGAATAATTCTCCAAATCTCATGTTAATCAAGTCTGTGATGAGATGGAAAGACTTGTGTATGGATATTCTTATGGGGAAGAGCATCATGAGAAATTTTCAATTCCGTCTTATATTGGCTATTATATTGATGACCCAAACGCCATAGTCAAGGAATTGGAAACAAACAAGTGTGGGGGTGTGGATGAATTCCATGGGTCGGTTGAAGAGAATCTAGCACATATGGGGTATTACTGGGATGATTTTATGGCCAGAGATTCATTTGAGCCCAGTAGTACTTGGTGGAAGTTTTTCAAGAAGATCATTTGCAAAATGAAAGGAGTCATCTTCCACAACTGTCCACCATCTTCAGAGCACATGGGTGATCATGAGAAAAAGTTCATTGAAAAGAGATGGTGGAAGAAGAAGAAGAAGTGGAGGGATAAAACTGCCTCCACTATCCTTGCCGGTTGAGATAACCGGGTCAAGCCGTCGACCTTAAATTACAAGCGCTGCTTGGGAGGCAACCCAATGTAGAGTAGGATGCTATTTAGTTTTGTTTTTATTTTTTGAGTTCTCCATATATGGTTTTTAGGGGTGAGAGAGAGAGTTGCTTTAATACTTTCAATCAGTGTGCGGGGACACATGTACAAAATACACTCCGGATTCCCATTCTTGATGCGTGTGTTTGAGAATGTTGAGTAGGAGTATCAGAGTCCGAACGCGAGGTGAGACTTTTCCGAAAACTGTCAGCGGTCCGCAAGACCCCTTCTTGTTGCAGTTTCGCGGACACGGTGCCCATGTAGGTCCGGGCACCACGGGTACCTCTAACACTCTCTCTTTTATACGTTTGATAGATAATTGTTAAAATCCACCGCCTACACATTTAATCGAGTAAAACTCCTATTTGATCTCTAAATTCGTTGAGGACAACGAAACGCTTAAGTGTGGGGGGGTTTGTGTACATGCTTGCTAGCCATGTCAGTTATGCATCGCCTTGATACATGTATTTTGTGTAGTACTGTGTTAATGTGGTTGGTGTATAGTGGTGATTTAGTGTCGTACAGTGCTAGTTTAATATTTTTTGCATTGCTTGCACGTTTAATTATTGAGTCCCTTACCCAAAACTTGTGGTTAATCGAGTTGGCCAGTTACATATAGAGTCTAGCAAAATATGAAAAAAATTGAAAAAAATAGAAAAGTGAAAATCCATAAAAATTTAAAATTTTAAGTTGGGCAATTGGTGAAGCTTAAAACTAGAGAGAGTTCAGTGAAAGAGTCTCAATGAATATGAAGCACCGTAGTGGGGAAATCCTTAAATTTTAGTATCCTACGCAACGGTTTCACGAAAGGAAGTCTCGGGTATTCAGGGAAAAGTGGAAAGTAGAAGAGGGCATACATTTAGTTCCTATAGTGTGCTAGGAGCATTTGGTCTTTGGGGTAGTTGAATAATCTATTTTCGAGTGGAAACTTGTGGCCTCTTGAAATCTGGGGTGGACCTTCGTGTAGAGTTGGTTCCATGTTGTACACTGGCTTAGCCTAAGTGAAGTTACGGAGTGTACACCACCATCCCTTACGGCGGTTTCAAGAGCTAACTGAAAAAGCCCACACTTAGTTGCTTTAAATGCACGGTTGAAAATAAAATAAGATAATGAAAAACAAAAGGAATCAAAATATTCTCTTGGACTAGATATGGTGAACAGCCTAATGTGCCCCCGTTCGCACGGGGAATTTGGATTCAAACCAATTAGAGTGTCTAAGGAAAATTAAAGTCAATCCGTATTACACGGAGTTGTGTCTCCCGTCACTGGGATAATTTGCATTCAATGCAATAACGGCTAAGAGGGTTTGAAAACCTCAAATGACTTGGCGACGAAAAACTACAACAGGACTAAGGGTCCCTAGACCCTCTGATCTAAAGGACGTGCCCGGATCTTGGATTGAGTTTGGTGGATGTTTGGGGAATCCTTAGTGATCTTGTGCGCAGGGTCATCGTATTTTCAATTCATTGTTGCGGTTGTGTGAATTGCAAAAGAGATTTGTTAGAACTTGATGATTTCGGTTAGTGATAGCGAGATTGCCCATCTCTTAATAAAAAGAAAAAAAAAGTTGTTTCAATTCTTGCATTGTTTATAGTCATGTCAAGTGCATTGTGTGTGTGATTTGTTTGTGTCACATGACTAGTAAAGTTTTAGGCAATTCGGTGGATTAAAACTTAGTGTAAGGTTTGATTTTTCTCGGGATGCGCAAAAAGGTAGTATGGGGAATTTGATAACTCTCTATTAGAGTCATATTTCTTGCACGTTTTATATCGTTTTGCGAGCTTTCCTGGTTGATAATCGTAGTTTTACACTATGATTAGAGAGAAAAGGTAGAATCTTAGTTCTAGGCATTATACTGTTAATCCAGGCGTTTCTCGCATTATTTTATGTATTTTTGTCACGTTTGGTCGCACAGGTTGTGTTTCATATTGTTTTGGCAGGGAACGGAGCTTTAAAGATGAAGCTGAGAGGAGAAACAAGCTTGGGAGATTAATCGGGAGCTAAAGTGGAGAAGAAATCGTGAAGAAAATGGAGTAGAGACATGAAGAGAGGAGGCAAGTGTCATTTAAACAAGTTTGATTAATGACACTTTAACACCCCAAAAGGAAAAGCAAAAGACTTAGAAAATATTTGGCGGAAGAATTTGGGAGCCTACTGTTTTCACGATCAGAGTGGATGGTCGTAGGATCTTACTTCAGATCGCACGACTAGAGATAGGATCAGAAGCCCAGGAGATCACACGATCAGACATAAGACCAGATCAGATCGCACGACCAGGAAATTGAGGTCACGCGATCTGAAGTCAACATCAGCGCACACACGAGAGCTAATTAAGGGGTCTTAGGGTTATTAATTAATATATTTTTGGTGATTAATTAATATTCCCTAGACCTAAAAAAGGAGGAGAGAAGTGAGAAACAAAAGAAGAGACGTGAGAGCAAAGAAGAGGAGGACGACGAAGGCTACAGACAAAGAACAACCAAGAGTCGGAGACCTCCATTGAAGACTCAAGTTTGATTTCTTCATCTTCTCTCGCAATCTTCGTATGGAGAAACTATTGCACCGTGTTTGGGTGATTATTATTAGCTAAACGTTTCGCTAGGCGTCTCTATGAGAGCCTAGGGTTTATGTAGACGGTTATTTTCCGGATTTCAGAATTTTGTCTCATGTTTTGGATTATTTCTATCGATTGAATGTTAATTTCATGAACTTATTGATGAATCTAGTCTATTGACATGACTATTTTAAGATTTAATAATCATGAAACTAGGGTTCTTCGTTGATTATAATCTTGCTTAAAGTAAATTATTGTTCTTGTTAGCAAGAATGGATTCGCGACCCGGACTTGTTATTTAACTAGAAAGTGCATGACGGTGACTTAACCTAGTTGTGAAGAGTGTATGAACACAATCCCGAATCACCGAGAACGAAAAGGAGAAGTGTTAGGATTGGCCTAGTGTGGGTAGATTCGGTAGGATTATTTATCTTTTCCGTGAAACGGTGGGCCGACAAGACCCGTTATCGTACCAGTAGATGACCTGCTAGAACGGACCGGTAGACAACATGAGACTGAGAGGATATTTTAGTCAACCGAGAAGTAGAATGACATGAGACCGACAGGAGAGTGTCGGTGCAATTACCCGGCTAAACTAGAATAGGAGTAACGTGTTACATAGATGAACCGGAAATCGTCTATAGTCCTAGGTGATCTAGAGATCACCTAGTTTCTCCATACTTGTTTATTAAATATAAAAAATGCAAAAATATTAGTTAGTCGTTATTTTAATTCAGTCGCTTGGGGCGACAATCGCTTTTATCAATCAAATATTTCCTCCTGCACTGTACTCTAAATTAAATAACTAATTAGATAATCTAAAGTTTTTCCTCGTGGGATCGATAAATCGGGGTTGAAATACCACCCCTATATTACTTGACCGTGCACTTGCGCATACGCGTTAAGAAATTGCCTTGTAGGACCACTAGTAAAACCTAATTGAACCTTGGATTTATTGTTAGCATCTTTGACCTAGGAAGATGATTCTCGGCATTCATCATATATCATTAGAATCACCTTTCTAGAGCATCACGAGGGAGTAGTAGTTGAGGGGGTTCGTTGAGGGAGTTCTTCATTTCATATTTTTGTGAGTTCTGCAGATCGCATGCACGTTAATTGATATCAACTAGGGCATGCGAGGATGAGTGAGTTGGCTTACACACTAAGGTGTGGCGGTGTTCCATGTCAGTACATCATGGGCACAGTAGTGGAGAGCCTAAGTGCGTGACGTCTAATCCGCACGAAAATGGGGTTGGTTGTACTTAATTGGTGGATCGTTCTAGGTATCATATTTCTATCATCTTGGTGTAGGAGGTTCGTTGGATTATGCACGTGACATATCTTATTTGGCTATTTGAGAGGAGGATGTGACTGCATTCTAGCGTGGGGGTGTCGACATTTGACTACGGACATAAAGATTGTGCATTGATGACTCCACCCCCATACACGCTTTGACTCTGACGGTTTGTGATACCGTGTACTTCATTGAGTAGGGGGAGATGAATCTTTATTGTGATACTCATTCATCGGATTGGTTAGTTCATGCCCCTTACATATTTGTGTGGCTTGATTCTTGAAGGAGGACCACTCATATTTATTAGATTGTATTATTCTGTACTGAGAGAAAGAAGAAGAAGAAAATTGAAAAAAGAGAGAAAAAAGAGGAGAGATAAAGAAATAAAGTACGCGTATGGGAAAACGAGTGGTGAAAGTTCCTAGTTCCAGAATGAAGACAAAGATGAGTTTTGCATATCATTCGCTTTGATGGCCACGGGATTGACATGACCGGGGTTTGAGGGAATTGAGGGCCGGAGTCGGTGAGATTCAGGTTGTAGATTCCTACCATCAGGGTGAGGGAGTGTGATATATGGGGTTTGGTGAGCTTATGTGACGCTTTAGGATTTTTCGCTTCATACAAGTTATATCATTTCTGTCCTTAAGCCCTATCATATTCGACCATTAGTGGAATATGAGCTCGGACAGTGAATGTGGCTTAGCCTTGGTTAGCCTCTTATTGTTATCAGCACAAATGAAGAGGTAGGTTGTTCTTTACAGTAAAGTTAAGCTTTCTATACTAACTATGGGTAAGCACTTGTTGTCGAATTTAGTTGCGATTCACACATCTTATCTAACTTTTTTATTACTCCAGAAGTACAGATTTATGTGGATTGAAGTTGCCTGATCTCCTAAAAAGAATGTAATTTGTGTTTTATGTTTTAATCGAGTCTAGATTTTCATTTACATCATCTTGCTGCATTGTAGCGTCGTGAGTCATGTTAGAGTCGTTTGAGTCATGTTGGCTAATAGACAATTAGATGCAGTAGATGAGACTTTGCTCGGGACGCGCAAATGGAAAGTGTGTGGGTATTTTATAACTCCGTAGTTGGAGTTAAAATATATACTAATTCACTGCTATTTTGTGTGCGTTTCGGTGCAAAGTGATGAGTTTAAGCCAAAATATGAGAAAATGAGCATAAATGAGCTTTAGAGCTTGAATGTGAAGTCCGGGCATTTCTTGCATTGTTTTACATGTGATTTGATGTATTTTATCTCATTCGATCTTAGGGGGTGTGTTCGTGTTGTGATTTGAAGGAATAAGACACGAGAGGAGCATTTGGATAGAAGAAACGAGCTTCAGAAGATAAGAAGAATGAAGAGAAGAGAAATTAGAGGAGAAAAAGTGACCAACTTCACTATTTTGATGATATCTTGCATTCTACAAGACCTGTGATAGTGAGACCGGTGCCAAATGAAAGTAGAGTCAAATAGCTTTCCAACTGTAGGTCTCAGAGCTCAATCAAAGTCAGTACAAGAAAGTTATGGTCCAGCAAAGGCGACGCAAAAAACGAAGAAAAGATGGAAAAGTTCACTGGAACAACGTGCACTCAACGGGCTGTATCTAGAGTTACATATACAATTTCTGGACAAGGCCTATGCCATTGGAAAGTATACATTCAGGGCTTTCCAAAATATAATATGGGCCCAAATCGGAGCCCGTGTGATGGAGAAAAGGCCCGCCCAAGATCAACTTAATAATTATGTCCGAGAATTGCAAACTGGAGGGGCTGAATTGCAAATTCGGCCAAAATACATTAAAAATTGTGCCGGTCTTAAAAAACATGTCTTGGATCTAGAAGGCAGAGGAGGCTGCTGGAGAAAGTGAAGAGACACCTCCCAAGCCATTGGAGAGCTCGGATTCGCCGCCAGATCAAGGATTCATCGTTTGATCTCTCTAAGCTCTCTCTATCTCTAATGTTTTTGATGAATACTTTGAAATTCTTCGTTGTATTCACAATTATGAGTAACTAAACTCATTAGATCAGGACCCGAGTAGGGGTTAGGGTTCTTACATTGATTACGCATTTATGGATTGAGATTCACGTTTTGATAAATCTAATTGATGAATTTACGTTTGCTATGATTGCTTTGTTATCTTCATCTTATGGGGTTGATTTGAGACATCTTATTTGCTAGAACTTATTTTGCAATTATTTGGTAACTTTGTAATTGTTAAACCGAAAATGTAAACAATCACCCGTTCATAGGCTTGGTAACTCGACTACGTTGAATGGGATCACTAGAGTAGAATTTCATGTTAATGCACGTTTAGGGATAATTAGAACTTGGTAACTCGGTTTTAATTTAACCTAGACATAGGGTGCTCACTTGGTAACTCGGTGAGTTAGTATTGCTCGATTAGCAAAGTAAATATTGTCTGTGTTTCACAGATCATAGAATGTTGTCAATAAGGAGGTCCTAGCAATCACCCAAAATAGGTGTTCTGGTTGTTTATCACATACTAAACCTCAATATTTAAATACTCGTTTTGTCTTTTCAATTATTTAGTTTAGTAAAATTCTCTCAATTGCTTTCCCACACGAAGTTAATAGTGCTAATTGGTTCACTACAAGTCCTTTGGGTTCGATAAACCCGGATTTCTGGATATTAATATACACGACAGCCGTGCACTTGCGGTGAATCGTGTCACTAAGAGTTTCCAGAAAAGGCGAAAAGGCTGCAGGATGGACATCACGCAGCCATGCATCTTTAGACAGATTGATAGAAATTCCTATTCCAAATTGTCAGGCCAAACACTTTTTGACGCCCTCTCTAAGTTGACTAATCCCTTTCCAGCACCAAGAAGAGGATGAAAAGGATTTCTTTGAAGGAAGTGTGTTCTTTTATAGTATCTGGACAGAAAGTATTTAGAGAATGAAGAAGAATGATTATTAATAATCTTCCAAGATTGCTTAATAAGGAGAGACTTGTTAAAGAGATGTAAGTTTTTGATACCAAGACAAAGAGCATATATACTTAAACAAAGAGCATATATTAAAATATAATGTCAAACAAACATTTATGAAAATGTAAAAAAAAATAATTACTGGTAATATACGTGAATTATTATTTTCATCATTATGTGATAAACTTAATTATGGTTTTCAAATATAATGGCGCGCACAGCTAATCAAGATTTCCTTGTTGGAAGCGGTACCGCGTCCCGTGTTCACAGTTCCGATCGAGAAAGAGAACATCACATTGCGGGAAAACTTTGCACACTATGTTGAAAGTTTGGCGTTTATTCGGGATGATGTGGGGGAAATGATTGATGCTAGGATCCCGTGGTTGAAATTTATGTTGGACATAGTTTTCTGGGTTTATTTGTTCCCTGTGTAGATTGTTAACTTAGTTATGCACTCAAACATGAATGTAGCGATGCTGATTCTAAGGTGGTTTAACATTAACAGTATGCATGTTCGGTTTTCTGACAAAGACCTTCGTGTTGGGTTTTAACATAGGTAACACAGCGGAATAACAAAATTTTCTTACTCAAAGCCCACCAAGGATCACAGGAAGAGCTATCATAACATGATAAGAGTATAGAAGATGTGTACCTTGGTTTGGGAGATCACACGATGAATATTGTCTTCGTCTCTATGAATATCCACACCTTGGATTCTTTATTGGATTCCTTCTCACCGCGGTGTGCTAGCAACGGAAGAAGGAGGAGGATGATCACGCAAAACAGAGCACATGGCCGTGCCTAGGGAGGACGAAGACAAGGAGGGGCGGAAGGGTGAGAGGCTTCGACGTTTTGCTTATCTCTCTCTCTCTTTGCTTTGTTATGTTCTCTCAAAAAATGACTTGTGTAGAGAAATAACAGGCTAGAATTCCTTTATATAGTCATAACTCTTTATTAACTACATAAAGGCCCCAATACTAATTATAACCTTACATGGATTAGCCCACATGCAAATTAGTCCTACTAAGTTTGCTTGTGGTTGCATTATGATCCTTATATTAATTAGTCCAACTAATAAATACCAATATCCAATTTAATCCATCCGGTATGTGACCCCATAGGTTTCTACTTAGTTGGTAGTAACTTATTACTAACATGGAGTGGTGTCTAGCAACACATCCATGCCACCCAACTAATAGAAATAAGTCAGTAATCCCGACAAACCTCGTGCCCAATATCACCTATTGTATTATCTTCCCTTTGTCTCCATATCCGGATTGGACACGAGACATAATAGTCACACTCGTATATCCAATCCATAATTTCTCGATCCTGGGAGTATGCTTATGCAAGCAGATAATATCAATGTCTCCATATTGAATTATCTGATTCTGGCCAGACATTCAATAAGCACCATCCCTCGAGTGGCCATGGATATTTGCTCCCATTATGTGGGAGGGACAGAGCCTCTCTACGTCACTACGATCTCTAAGCTTGCTTCCTATCATGCCTGATAGCTATCTTTATAGTTACCCGGTTAAGGCGCAACGTTGGATAACATCAAAGCATGATATTCCACAACTAGAGTATCTAGTGACTTCAAGTCTAAGGATTACAATATTATTAGCACTACGAGAAGCGATTGTGACTTTGACATAATCTAATGTAGCCTTCTCGTCGTGGGTCAATCCAGTATGCCATTACTCCTAATGCATACCCATGTGTTAGAGTTGATATCTCCATATCAATCTACACACATACTAGTCTACATTTGATCATCCTTTTAACCAATATAATGGACTAGGGATATTTAAGAAAAACAACACATTCTATCTAAGGACTTCATTATATTAAATATCACAATAATTAATAAATGAATACTAAATATAGATTGACTCTAGGGCACCTATTCCAACACTTCGAAAAGACGCGTGTAGGGCCTCGGTAATAGAGTATTTCGTCAAGTATGATGAATCCTTTGACATTTGGGCATTCTCTACTCGCTGCTCCTTCTTTGAGAATATCAATAATTTGTTTCCTCCAATCTCCCTCTTGCATATCCTCTTCCACGATTAAGGTTTGGATGGAGGTTGGGGATGCTTTCATGTAGATGAGGATGGTGGTAGGGCACCTATCCTCATAGGCCTTTAGATCCTAGGGTGGCCAACACATCCTCGCGTAGGTTATCTGATATGGGGGTGTCTTCATATGAGATGGATTTGAAGTAGTCTGCTAGACTTTAAATTGCAGTGCGATAGGTTAAAGTGTTGACTTCTTTCAGCGCGACCCCCCATAATTATTTTACTATGAGCTTGTAGTCCCCCGTGACGACCAAATGTTTTACCTCGAGGTTTCTGGCTGCAGATAGTCCTGCTATCAAGGCTTCATATTCCACTTCATTGTTGGTGACTTTAAAATTGAGCTTATATGACATTCGCACCACCTCTCCTATAGGCGAAATTAGTACGATCATCCCCCCGTTCTTGTGGAATAACCAGCAAAGCTCAAGGTTCATATTCCCTTTACTTGATGAATTTCTAGATCCCCTGGCAATTCCTCTACCTCAGGTTCATGCGACCCGTATGGGAAATGCGCCAATAGGTCGGCAACCGACGGTGACTTGATTGATTTAGGGAATACGCATGTGATGTCATACACAAACAAGATCAACAACCATTCGCCATCCTACCACTAGGCCCCATATGTGCTATGAGGTACTTTATGGGATTGATTTTGGTGATTACTACTACCTTGTTTGAGGTAAAGTAATGCTTGGGATTTTGTACCACGAATACTAATGCCAAACAATGTCTTTCGAGGGACGAGTACCTTGATTTCGCACCTTGCATGACCCTTGAGATGTAATAAACCATCCTTTCTAGTCCACCTACCTCCAGCGTAAGAAATGCTCCAACGGATCTTGTGGTGGATGCGAAGTATAGTATCAACAAACTTCCTATCTACAGAGCTAGCATAACGCGAGCCGAGCTCAAAAGCAACTTCATATTCTCTGGACTGTCCTTATGTTTCTTTGTCCGTAGGAACGGGAGATCCTTTTTGAGTAAACAATTGAAGAGTTGAGTTAGCTCCTCTATTGTGGGTATAAATCACCGCAAGTACGATAGATTTCCTAGAAAACTCATGAGTTCTGCTTTCGGACTTGGGAACCGATAGGGTAGCTATAGCAGAAACCTTGGGGGTCTGTTTCGATCACATGCCCATGGATCAAACACCCCAAGAATTTCCCAGATGTGACTACAAATGCTCACTTCATTGAATTCATTTTGAATTAAAATTTCCTACACCTGTTAGACACCTTTCGTGTATCTTTCAGGTGGTAATATTTATGTACAGATTTGAACAGTGTATTGTCCACGTAGAAATCCACCTGCTTGTGCATCATGTCGTGAAACAGAGCCATCATTGATCTTTGGAATGTGGCCCCCGTATTTTTGAGACCAAATGGCATGATCGTGTAATGGAATACCCCTATGGGAGTGATAAATGCAGTTTTCTCTGCATTTTAGGTGCCATTTTAATCTGATTGTACCCACTATATCCATCCATGAAGTTGAACATATGGTGTTTTGATTTAAAGTCTAACAGCAAATCGATATTGGGCAGGGGGAATTTTCCCTTGGGCAGTATTTGTTGAGGTCTCTGAACTCTACATTGATGCGTAGTTGTCCATTTTCTTGATGACTAGTACTATGTTTTCCACCCAAGTGGAATGGTGCAAAGGCTTGATAAATTTAGCGTTGATCAACATCTCTATTTCTGATTTGATCTTCACCTCCAACTCCGTTCAAAAATACCTTCCTTGTTTGCTTAACTGGTCTTGTGTTTGGGAGCACATTTAACCGGTGCATAGTTACTTATGTGTCCAGAACAGGTATCTCGTCGTAATCCCATGCGAATACATCCCTATATTGTTGTAGTATTTTTATGAGACCCTCTTTTTCGCTCGGTTCCAGCCTTGCCACAATAAATATGGCCCTCCTTTTGTAGCAATGGTCCACCTAATCCAATTCTTCCATTTAAAGCTTTGGGTAGTCTTTGAAGCACTCAGAGGCCTCTTCTGCCTTTGAATCTAAACTCGGAGAAGCTCCAGGAAGCAATACCTTATGGGGAAACGGATCACACTTCCATTTTTCTCCAGAGTTTTTGCGGGAAGATGGATGAGTGTGCCAGTGGCTCTCTCTATCCCTTTGTGATTAATTCCCCCCCCCCCCCCCCCAAAGATGATCGATCACTGAGACGGGTCATGCCAGCGTGCCTGGTGGTTAGTAGGGTTTTATTTTGGGTTCACCAATGTAGACAAAGGTAGCTCCTAGGATGACAAGCGTGTGTTACCAGAAACTCTAGGTACCATAAGAAACTCGAAATAGGGAATACCATAAAGATTAGTGAGGAGGGCTGGAAATAAGTCACCAAATTTACATAAGAGAAAGAAAATGTGTTGCATATAACTCTTTTAGAATAAAATTCTCAAGATCACTGTGTGGAGGGTGAGCTCCTCTATATATACGAAGCCCAATGTAAGAGTCATGAGAGTACCACAATGTGGATTGCGCTCCCATTAAACGACCAAGGTGAAGATATCGGTGACTCGCTGCCATTAATACCGGCTTCCGCATAGATAGAGATTGGACAAGTCTCCTTTGTAACGTCCATGGGTCGCAGGTGGGGTGGCGCCCATATGCAACGAGCCTTATTTTAGCTTCTTATGCACCAGGTACCCTGGTTCCCATGGTTTAATGTAATGCGAGGGACCCTCACTCATGGCCCCTATGTGCTGACATGACATGCCTGGTGTGCACGTATCACTATTGGGTGGACATATGTAAAATGTTGGTTGGTCCAAGTTGCTGCTAATTAGGCCCATGTTTTGGACTATCTACATTAGAACCATTGCACATTGGCTAAGCTTGCAAGGCCTAATGTGCACTCGAAGCTCTCTTGCTGTGGTGATTCAGCAGGTGACTCACTCTACTGGTAGGTCATACTGATGTAGCAGTATGACCTACCAGTAGAGTGAGTCACCTGCTGACTCAATCTCATGCATTGGGAAGGTCATACTGATGTACCCAACCCTTGGTTTCTCAATTTGATGGTTGAGAAGTAGCGTCGATTTAACACATTTACTTCCCCGTTGCCGTGAGTGGATGTGTGTGTTCACACGCCTTGGCTATTTTGGCGGTTTTGCTGAAGGGGATTTCAAAATCGATTGAGATCCACCACCAGTCATCTCGGTTGGACTTCTTTCGGGTATAAAAGCAATCTTTCTTCAGAGCAAGTTCCTTTTCCAACCCCAAAGTGAGAGAAAGAGAACAAGGAGTTCCCCAATCTTCAAAGTTTGAATTCAAACCTGAATTATTGTCTAGAAGAGTAACAGTTCTTCAAATCATGTATTGAATTTACCAACAAGGATATTTTCAAACTGGATCTGCTTTTCAAGTTATCTTGATTTAGGGTTTAACTCTGCATGTTCATCTACTCCCCCTTATTCCAAATCCAACTATTTCTCTAATGGCAAAGGAAAAAAGTAAAGTTGGGAAACCAATACATCGCCTTCGAAGGTTATCAAGGAAGTCTCTTATCTTTGATAATTGTGACTATTACCACCTCCCGATGAGGGTCCCCCATGAGCAACCTGTCGTTGAGGCAAAAGCGCAGATTTTGGGTGAAACCTTCCCTCACGAGTCGTGGGACTTGATAAACCCTAAGGCCACGTTTGGGTAGCGGATAAGTTATGTAGGGATAGTGCTTATGCTGGGATAAGAAGCAAGATAGTTATAACGTCTGATTAGCCTTGATAAGATATGCTAGCTATATGTGTTTGGGTGCTGTCGTATAAGACGCAGGATATGATGAAGGGTTAATGTGAAAATGACCGCATTGCCCTGCACTATCGTGACTTGCTATTTAAACACCTAAATTAACTAAACATACTTTGATATACTTAATTAAAAAACTATATTTTTAAATTTTTGGTAGTTATTTAACCAGATTATTGGAAGATGGTGAACTCGTGCGAGCTCCGTATCCACGTCGTGAGAGCTCCGATGTAATACCCCGGTATTTTGAGGGGGCATTTTGGGAGTTTAGCGAATATTCTGGGTCACTGTTTGAAATTATAAAAGTAATTTATTTCTGTTATTTAATAGTTTTCTTTATTATTATATTATTATTATTATTATTATTATTATTATTATTATTATTATTATTATTATCATCGTCATTAGTTTTATCAAAAAGTATTTTGTTTCCTTTATTAAATAGTATTCCTTCCTATTACAATTACCATTACTATTGTTATAGTTATTATTACTATTATTATTTTTATCAATTTTTTTTTTTTTTTAAAAAAGATGAGTTTTGTTTTTAGTTAATTATGTGTATGGAGTGGGTAAACTGTTACGTATCGTTTGACATTTATAATGTGTCCTAAAGTGTAACATTTATTTTTGTAACGTAGTGAACCACCGCGTCATGTCGTGCACCCGCCACACCTTAGTGCTTCTAAGTCATCTTCCCCAATTACCATTTTGTATCACCGTGAATGCTTCCCCTTTTTCCGGCAAGAACACCATCACGGCAACACACCAAAATTCGACCTCATCTCTTGCAATTAACGTCCCAATCCACGCCAATCAAGCCAATATATCATCTTTGCATCAATTCTCCAATTTGACTTTCCAAATCGAACCCAAAATTCGCTATCAATGGATTTTCAATTTCAAGCGGGTTTGCAAACCCAAGCTTTCTTTCCCTCTTCCTCTCCCTCACGCTCTGTTTCTCTCTCTCAGTCTCTCTCTCTCTCGCTCTGTCTCTCCTTCTCTGTGTGTGGTGCCGAGCAAGTCCGGCCGAACCCAAGCCCGGCAAAAGCCGAACCCCAGTCAGGCGAAGACAACCCAGCACCGTTGCCGAACCGGGCCGAACCAGCGACGCCGCTGCCCTGCTGTTCGCTGCCCCCCTCTGCTTCCGTTCGTCGTCGCCGCTATTTTTTTGCCTTTCGCCGTTTTGCTCGATTCAGAATTCGTAGGAGACGAATTCGTTGAGGACCCTACTACTAGCTTACGTACTTGCTTGTGTGTGAATCTCTCTCCATTATCAGGTAAGTTATATGCACAACATCTTTAAATATCAAAATGTGTTGTTTCGTGTGCGTTATCTCAAACTTCAAATTCAATTTCCGCTTCACAATAATTTGAATTCTTCTAGCGCTTCATTTTGAACGATTCGAGAAACATGTGGTCACTATTTAAAATTGTGGTTTTACTCTCGTGGAATATGAACAATAATTGTACGATAATAGAATTGGGAACGGTTTACAGAGGATGCGTGTGAAGGCTAAGGCCGGGAACACCTATGTGTGATTTCCCTAGGGCATTGTACCTTCTTATTAATTTTGAAAACTAGGAGTACTACCTATACATGTTTAGGTCACAACTGTATAGGGGTGTCGACATTAAGGTCTCACTAGTTCTTTTAGGGAGAAACAGGATGGACTGTGATATCCCGTAGAAGTACCCTACTTTATTATTATTCCATCGTGACCTCTCTGTCCACATCGAACCTGTTGGGGCTCGTGTTATGTCTCAACCAAATAATAGAGTAAAAATGTGGTTACTTCTTATTTTTACTGTGTATATTCTCGTGTTAGCCAAAAACTCTGTCTTTACGTGTTGTGGTATATTCTTACTCAGTTTTTACTGATAAAATGTTTTGCTGCGTTGGCTTTTGCTATTTTAAAACCGCAAGTTATGAATAAGCTAGCTGGGGTGGAACGCGCGCACGAGTTAAAGAGTAGGATTGACTAGCAAACATATTTTAGTAGATGTTTCTTTTGGATTCAAACAATGTTATTTCTGTACAAAAATGTTGGAGGTTTCCTCCTTTTATTTCAATAACGTATTCTTTGGATCATCGTTAAGTTGTACTAGCAGGAACCGTAGGATCCGGGTTGTTTCATCCGATTTCGCCTTCTTCTTCTATTCTGGCTTGTTGGATTGGATTGGAGATCGATGGCGGTTCTGTGATGATGGTTGTCTTGGTTGTTTTATTGGTGGCTTTGCGATGGTTGATGCTATGGTTCAGAACTCGGAAAAGGAAGAACGAAGGTGAAGGCAGAGTCGTGCTTGCCAGAATTGACAGTGGGTTTCAGTGGTTTTGGTCGGATTCCATGGAGGAATTGATTGGTGCTAGGTGTGGGTTTCAGCCTTTTGTCGAAGAAGATGGTGAATTGGTATTTGGGTTTCGGTGGTACTGTGGTGTGGCGGCTTTGGTCGATTGGAGGTCTTATTTTTGAGAGATTGGTGGTTGGGTTGTTGGCGGTGACATGAGTTGCTGGCAGTGGCGGTAGATGGTTATGTGGTGAACTGAACAATTGGGGGATGTAATGGTGGTTTAATTGATGTTTCTGATTGGTGGTGGTGTTGGTGGAAAATGGTGATTTTGGTTGAAATTAATGGTGGAGATGGTGGTTGTTCATGGTGCCTGGTGAGTGGTGGTTTTGTAGGAGGTTGAAGGAGATGAAGAAGATGGTGAACTGGTGGTAGGAGGATGGTGATGGTGACATCACTGATGGGAATGAGTTAATGTTGTAGGGTTTGGGGATAAGGGGTATGAATTAGGGTAAATGTACAAGGGTATTTTGGTCAAAAAAATAGTGAGTTTGTTGCTTCCCTTTATCCACTCTTATACCTCGGGGGATGTGGTATAACTTTTATTCACAAAGTTGAAAAATTTATGTTGGGGGTATAACTTATGCCCCCCTTATACCGCCACCCAAACACTGGATAAAAAATGGATAGCACAAGTTATGCTATGCTGCCTCCTTATGCTGCTACCCAGACGAGGCCTACGGATATCCTTTTCCTGGGTACTGAAGTTGTGCACTATCCTTGCACTATCTGTTGGAATAGATGCCCTAGAGGCAATCTAGTTTAGTATGAATTATTTGTGGCTAGAAATTCATTTATTATTTATTGGATATTTAATATAATGAAGTCCTTAGATTTACAATTGTGTTGTTTATCTTAAATATCCCTAATCAAGTATAATGATTAATGGGACAATCATCTATAGACTATTATGGGGTTGGATTGATATGGAGATATCACGATCCAACACATAGGTGTGCATTAGGGAATGTTGCACTGGATTGACCCATCTCCGAGAAGGCTACATACACGTTATGTTGAGTCACAAGCGCTTCTCGCGATACAATGGTATTGTCATCCTTAGACTTGAAGTCACTAAATATTCTAGTTGTGGATTATTGTGATCTTGGTAGCGTTAAACGCTACACCGTAACTGGGTAGTTATAAAGGCGTGTACTGGATACAATAAGAAGCAAGCTTAGAGATCGTAGTGGACGTAGATAGAATTTGTCCCTCCCACATTACGGGAGCAAATATCCTAGGCCACTCGAGGGATAGTGCTTATAGAAAGTCTGGCCAGACTCAAATAAATCAATATGGGATATTGATGTTATTTGCACGAATAAGGCTATTCCCATGGATCGAGAAACTATGGATTGGATATACGAGTGTGACTTGTATGTCTCGTGTCCAATCCGGATATAGAGACAAAAGGATGAGACAATTACTTGTACAAAGGTTGTCAAGATGACTATTCTATTAGTTGGCTAGAATGGATGTTTTGCTAGAGACCGCTCCATATTAGCAAATAGTTGCTACCAACTAGATAGAACCTATGGAATCACACGCTATATAGAGTTGAACTAGATTTGGGAATTAATTAATTGGATTAATTAATTAGAAGGATCACTTTGCAAAACCTTGCAAACTTAGTAGGGACTAATTTGCAAGGAAGGGACTAAATTGAATTCTAGTAGGACTAGAATAAGTCCTTTAGGTAGTTAACAAGGAGTTGTTGGACTATATAAAGGACCTTCCTTCCTTCCTTCCCATATAACTTATGCTCATAATTGAACATAACAAAGAGTGGGAGAGAACAAAATGAGAGAGAGCAAGCAACAAGGGAGCCGACCGCCCCCTTGCCGCCGCCCCGTCCCCGTCGGCCAAAGGAGGCCGAGACCCTCCTTTTGGGTCTCGTTTTGCGTGATTCTTCTTCCTCTTCCTCTTCCGGGCTAGTACCAAGGACAGATTCTAGGATCAACTCTAGGCGTGGATCAACTATAGAGAACGTGACACAATTCGCGTTTGAAGTCATCAAAGGAGAACCCTAAGGTGTGTTATGATTTCTAACCCTTACCATCGTTATGTCTCTTGACTTGTGATCCTTGGAGGGTTTTGCATGGTTTTATGTTTGTTTATGCTTCCGTTGCGCATCCATGACTCAAAACCCTACAGTGGTATCAGAGCCACAGGTCGTAGAGCATAAACGTGGTTTATGTGTTACGTTTTAGTTGTTTTACACCTTAATTTGATTGTTTATCGCGTGAAACAAGACAAATCAAGCATGTGATGCAATTTGTCAATAATTAATCATAACAAGATCCAATTTTTGCATTGGATGCATAAATTGGTGAGTTTGAGAAATTTTAGGATCTTAGATCTAGGGTTTGGGCATCCTTGGGGAAGAAGGAGTTCTCCCAAAACAAGGAAACAACCAAACTTGGGCACCAAGCAAGGGAGTTGTTTTGGAAACAACTCCCTTAAGGAGGTTCGGCCCCCCTAGGGACCGCCCCCCTTGCTTGCCGCCCAAGATTGGCCGCCCTAGGGGCCGGGCAGCCCTAACCCGCGGCCTAAGCTTGTGGGTTTTGGGCCGGGCCGGCCGTAGGGCCTTGTGGTTCACCTTATTGGGCCCGGGCAATTTGATTGTTGGGCCCATGGACCGTTTTAACCCTAGAAATCCTAAAATCAATTAAAATTGACCAAGCGCGTTAAAATTGGATTTTAACTGTTTATGTGCAAATCGCATGGTGATTGGATATGGCCTTAGGATGTGGTTTGATGTGGATGTTTAATTTTGTGGTTTCGTTTTACGGCCTGCGAGCTGATCAATTAATTGTAATAATTAATTAGGGTTTTATGGCCTGCGTGCCATTTTTTTTTCTCAACTTGTGAGATTTATTTTATTTAGTATAGAAGTTAGCTAGTGCTAGATAAAGTAGATTGTTAGCCAAGATTGGAAAAAAGAAGCCCAAAGCCAAAGAAGCCACAAAAGATGGAGCATGGAGCATGGAGCATTCCACAAGACTATGAAGGATGGACCAAAAGATCAAGACGCATGGAGATGTGTTTGCTTTAGGGTTCATAGATAATTCCATTGGCTTGGAATTATCTTAGTCTAGAAAAGGCCATATCCACATCACGTTTAATTTCTGTTTTGTGGTTGTTTATTTTATTGTCTTATTATTGTGTGGTTGGTGTATGGATGATGTATGCAATTAGGATAATAAGATAATTAGACAATCCGGATCTATTATTTGGAGTTGTGCCCAAACTCAAATAGATAAATTAGTTGATATTGATCAACAAAACAATTAAAAAAATTGAATTTAAAA